>OZ038482.1:26988902-27026402 GCA_964036315.1 Acanthosepion esculentum
TTTTTTTGTAGTCACGTCTCCACGCACCAGACTCTTTATTATACACTAAATGTACAGACGTGTAGGAATGTTGTAATTGTGAATATCAATTTTATGCGGCTGTTAGAGAGAATTCTCCAAGTGTTATCGTCAAATCGATTACATTATAAAACCGTAAATTGATTTCCTCCCGATGAAAATATCTCCGATCTGACTTATTGGATTTCAAATTCAATAAAGTTGAATTCATAAAACAATAAACAAATTCCAATCTCGAAAGAAAAATAAGTAAATATTTGCTAGTAAAAATGCTACAGTTTTTTTTTTGTTTTCGCGTGAATACATTTTTGCTGTTACGTTTCCATCTCTCCTATTTTTCTCTTGCTTGTCTTGTTTATCAGCGTTTTCAAGAAATATTAGATTAGATCTATGAATATAGTCACTAGACGGGATAACTTTCTTGACAAATTCTTAGGTATAGGTAGGGGTAGACTCTGAAATAGAGAGTTCTCGTTTTTCTTCCGGCTGAAACAGAGAATAGAATTACAATGTTTGATAATAGTCTCTTGTGAGAACTTTTTTTTGGTCCGCGGTGCAGACCTACTTTAGTTTTATTCGCTTTTCTGGTTTTCGTTGTTTCGCATTTTTATAACGATCTACCCGTGATTAAGAAAGTCTTATTCAATATTCTCGATTCCATGCCAAAAGCTTTTATTTTATCAGATAATTTTTTTTCTGGATACTAATAAAATATTTATGATTGTTACTGCTACTTTATACTCCGACCATTTCGATAACAGTCGGAAAGACATGGAGTCAGATTGTTCTTGCTGGGTTTTCTCCCTTGGTGTTCGCCTCCCTCATATACAGATTCTGTGACTGGCATTACTTTAGAATTATACAGAAATAGATAACACAATATCTTTATCTTGCCGATTGTATACGGAGAGAATGTGGGAGATTTGCTGCAATGTAAGTGGCGTAGCGGACCTAGCCGTGGATATTAGTCGTGGCTGAACCAAGGAACGTAGTTCGTCCAAGATATGTCCATCGAAGTAGCAGTAAAGCCATGAGAGGCTCGCCACATCCCGCCTGTTAATTTCGATCGACTAAGAATGACGAACTTTGTTTCCTTTTGTCTAAGCTTTTTCAATAGCAACAATTTGCTTTCTGATATCCTTAACATGATTTCCATGAATCAATCCACGTCAGCATGATGTGTACGTAGTTGGTCGTATGATTCGGGATGTGTAATTATTCACTTTATAAGGGATGTAGTCTTAGTTGTTTACGTGCCTATATAATATTTGCTTACATAATGATTACTATTTTTAAAAATATTTCACTCCAAGCAAAAAAAAAAAAACACAAAAAACCAAAAAACAAAAACAAAAATAAAACAAATAACACGCAGTGGGTTCCTGAGTGTGAAAGAATATAAGAAAAACATTATTAAGGAGTGAGAACAATAAAAGAACAGGAATCAAGAAGATAACAATTGAAATTGCATTTAAATGTTTCAAAAATTGACCGGAAAACAAGCAACCGGAAGAAAGTTTCACAAGCGGGAAGTGCGAGGGGTGATATTTAGGAGTGGCATATTTGTCAAATCCCACCCGAATATCCTCGCTGAAGCTTCAAACTTTCTACATCAAAGAACCTAGATGCTTTTCACTCCAGGCATATAGTCTCAAGTCGTCCATAAAAAAATAAATGGTTGATTGTTTTGTCCATTATTAGCAAATATATAGCAAATTTCTGCACTCTGTAGAAGATGAGTGAGAACAGATGCATAACAAATGTGTTATAACCTAGGGAAGGTTACGGAATAGAATAATCGCACGAAGGTTGGTAATGAACAATAATACTTAGGGCACGAAAAATACATATAAGATTCGCCAGCGGCGCGTACAAGAAATAGCCAACTGCTAATAGTGAGTCAAGTGAATTCTACAATGAATCTCCAAATACAGGATATTTATCAATCGCCGCACGCTGTCAGATATGGCACAAGGCCGAATTTAATTTGGGGTATCTGAACCCATAGGCTCGGCCAAAAATTCCCCGTAGACCCCGGATAAAACGGAGTCGGGTAAATGTGAGACTCTGCCCTTCGACTCTTCTGCGGATCCTCTCTGCCAGTAGACTGAGAGTTTGACTAGCACAGCTAGAAACGAAGCTCCGACTGCAGGTTATCTACCAACCGCCTCACACGGTCAGATGTGGCACAAGGCCGAATTTAATGTGGAGTATCGAACCTGTAGGCTCGGCCAAAAATTCCCGTATAAAACGGGGTCATGTAGCTGCTTCCCGACATAGCCCCGTCTGGCGATCCACTTTACTCGGATGCAGAGAGTTTGACCATCACAGCTGGAGACGAAGCTGCGACTGGAGACAAATATAAAGTATTTACAACTGTATTTATGTGAATGGGGCGATACCCATTAACGTTCGTAGATATGCTAGATCATAAGGTTTAGAGTTAAAAGTGAATCCATTTAAAAATAGCTCTTTTCATGTATACTTGTCCCATTGGCACACCACCACATGTCTCTGTCACTCTCTCTGATCGCATACCGTCTGCCAATAACGACCGATATTATCTGAAATGCCTAGAATGTCAAAGTATTCCAGAATGTAGAAATGTGACATTATGTCATATATTTCTTGTAATCTATCTATACAATGGATAGATTTAGTTTCATATTGTCACCTGACACAATGTCATTTTAACGATGAGCACGCCATTTCTAAACTCCTGAGTTCTTCCTGCGCGCTTTTTATTATTTAGGAAGGAATGACTGAGCCTCCGAGTGTATATAACTTTCCCCTACTATGATACCACTTGTCAATTCCAAAACTAATTATAGGCATGTTATTGGTCATTAGGTATATTTTGGTCTTGTTTTTCTGTATTAGTACCAGCCGACCAAGAGTTATCCAAGCTGGAACAAAGCCATTATCCGCACAATGCAAGTTCTCCCTTAGATTATTCTACATTCTTTGAAAGCTCTTAAGCCAATATCCCTGGGCGTAACCATTATCAGGGGTGGCTCAATTTTACTATCCTTATCATCACTTTCATCGTCATTCCTTTTGTAATAACAATACTTCCCTGATTCCGCTCTTGATGTATGTAATCTGCTTTTTGTAAGCATTCTTCGTCTTTTCTATTGTCTTGATTCTTTCTCTAAATCTTCTACCAAAATGTATGTGCTTCATTTGGATCTCATGCTTCGGACTCCTTAATAGTTCCACCATTATTCAAGTCTTCGAAATACTTGCCTTGTTTGTAGATAAATGTCCTATTCTTCTGAAACTGACTGGTTCTCATTTATTTGCCGCTCTGTGCTTTAATCTTTGTCATATTTGTTACGGTTGGCGCAACACAAAAATAAGATGAAACAGATTCTCAGATATTAAAGTTTAAAGAAAAGATTACATGTAATAACGAAAAGCGGGTTTTATTTAGCATAAATTTAAAATATTTCTTATAAATATTAGGGCTGAAGTTTAAACAATATTCTTTGGGAAATGCTAACAGATGATAAGTGTGAGAGCCCAGAAAGTAGTTGGCTTAACGTGTAGCGATATGTAGGAGTGGGAGAAGAAATCCTTATACAATTAAGATTAAGGCGACGGATGAGAATCATCGCTAGTCAAAGAATAATATTATTTTATTCTTAGAAAAATAGTTGGATATACATATGTATATAAAATAAAGGAGTTTGGTCAATAATATCAAGGAATAAAATGGTGAAGTATTTACCGATAGCCTTTTCTTTTTGATGACTGTCGGAACTTAAATTCTTTCGGTCGAAGGTTTGTTCAGGAATCAAACGGACTGGAGTCGACCTCAGTAGTTGTGGCTGTGGAGTCAGGAGGCAAACTGGCTAGTTGGTACGAACTCTTGTTTATATATGTTTTTTGTACCCTCTAGAACCCAGTAGAAGTTTCTAGAGACTTCTAGAAAGTTCCATTCTATTATTATGAAATCTAAAGGGTTTGGTGAATGGGAGCTTTTCGTAAGGTAAAAAGGGCATCTAGTAGCTACAGATTTGTCATGATTTTAAGCTAGGTTTTGTATTTCAGTGTGTAACTTTAAAGAGGTGGGGAAAAATGGGGCCTCATAACATATTTCTTCCCTCGCAATAAATAGTCTCTTTCTTTTGAGTTCGTCTCATCTTTCTCGTAGACCACCTTACTTTTCCTTAACAGTTTTCTCTCCCTTATGCAGCCAGTATCCTGTGTCAGCTGTTTAACGTGTCCTGATAAACGTCTCTTCCACCATGGATCTTTCTGTTTCCCAGATGTCTTCTTTATTCCTATGAGCAAAGTCAGTAGAGCTGCATTAGCATAAATTAAATTGTTGCTCTCTGTGATATTAGATACCTTTACCTTCCCCAAGATCTTATCAACTCTGAGTTGAGGTCGGCAGCCTACATTTCTGAACTTCCACTCAATGCCGGCAGTCCTAATTTATTACCACGCATGAAGATTTCTTTCAACTTTTCAAATCTCTCTCCCTACCTCTCTCGTCATCTGCAAAGACTTCGCCTTCCTTCAACATCAGGCCACGTTTACTTATATCAACTTCTGTGATACTGTTACCTTCATCAACTCTGACATTCTCTAACACAAAACAATCTCACAAACACCGTCTTCATCTTCTTCAAATCCAAGAAACCAATCCCCTCCTCGAAACCGTTCCTTTCAGCGGCTTTCAACCTAACTCGTGGTTTCTTTCAATCTAGATAACCAACGTTTTTTTGCCAGTTTTGATCTTCTACATTGAACATAACATTCTCTTTCCAGATCAAATATGCATTCTTTTTCTATATCCTGTTACTGTTGGTTCAATCTTATAATAACACTCTACCACTTCTATTTACCTATTGAGACCAGTTTTTTCTCTTCACCCTATCAGTAGTAAGATGACGACGGAACCCATCCTGCTGTGCAATGGAGAATCTGGCAGGGGAGATAATTCACTCTTGGTTTTAGTATCGTTCACTCGTTATTCTTAATATTTTGCTTGAACATCTAATTCACAATATGAAGGTTAATGAAGGCTGAATTACCACCAGAACTGTTATCAAGAAACCATCTATAGGAGGACCTGTCGTTAAAAGCGAAAAAGCTACTTCTACTCATAAGACATGGTTATACCCCACCGGACGTCAACCCGGAATTTCATGACCACGGAGCATTTATCACAACATTATTTTTAAAATCAATTCACGCCCAGTAAGGCGATAATGCCACTAAATCACAATGGACTACTGGGAATGAATTAGAATGAAAAAAATTAACTTTAGAAGGAACTCTAAAGCCAATGCTCAAAAGAAAACAAGAGATAAACCCCTACTCCTGTACAAATGACAGGGGAGGGGTGTGGACAAGGCGATAGGTGAACCTCTTTACTCCTGTTGAAGGAAAATACAAAATGAAAAAATAAATATTACATATAATTTCAGAGTTTACGTTAGAAGTATAGAGTTGAAGTAGATTTTAGAAGTAACCGGAAACTTAGTTTTAAACAGGAAGCAAAGGACAAACCACTACTCCTCTTCACAAGACCGGGGAGGAGTGTGAACCAGAAAATAGACGAACTTGTCTACTCCTATTATCAGTATTATTGAATGAAAAAGAAACACATCAACAAGGGGAAGGTGTTGTATGAATATAGGAAACGCAGAATACCCATCATGACATACGGTTTGATAAGGGTATACCAAGAACATACCAAGCAGTCAAATGTACACGGTATAGGAATAGTGTCTGATAAAAACAGCGCATGACTTTGTAGGTGGAGTCCAATTAAAATTACCTTCAGGCCGGATAAACCCGTCCGCCCAGGAACAGCTTACCCAATCTGCATGTATTATTATTATTATTATTATTATTATTATTATTAGAAATGGCATACGATTCTTCATTTTGTTCTACGACGCAACCATTCTTTGTTTGGGAGATTTGCGCAGAGTGCAAAATAGCATTTGGATAAATTTAACTATTTAGATAATACTCTGTATTGGAATCATAGCGTAATGGTAATCGCTATGAAAAGATTAAATAATTGATTCGATTATTACGGCTTATCAACCCTTTGTAGGTTAATGAAAGCCAGATTATTAGATTGTAATGATTTCTTTTTTCAGATATTGTTTTAATGATATACGTCTTACTACTTAACCCATATCTCGGGTTGAGAGAAGAAGTGGATTCCTACCTTTTCTCATGGTTTTTGCACGTAAGTAAATATAACGAACCCAACTGGAATTGGAACTCGGCTATCCAATTAACATCAGTACATCCAAACTTACAGCACGTGATATTCCCAAGAGGTCGCCCATCTAGATACTGACCAGGCTCAACCCTGCTTAACTTCGGTGATTGTACAGCAACTGTTTTTTCTTCGGCGTGATGTAGCCATAAGCCCTAGAAGATGAAGAAGGTGGAATTTTTTAAAAAACCATTTTATTATAACAGGCGTATTTCTTACAAATTTCCATGTAACAAACTCATTTTTATATGCTAAATGGGAAGTTAACGTTGGGATATTCTACTCGGTATGGTTCGAGTTTATATATATATATATATATATATATATATATATATATATATATATATATATATATATATATATATATATATATATATATATATATATATCTTTAGTTTTCATTTGTTTTTTATCGTTAATTTTGGACTGTCCCTTTGTTGGTCAAACGGACTCTTTAAGCTGTTTTTTTTGTATGATATATATATATATATATATATATATATATATATATATATATATATATCTCATACACACTCCCGAAGAACTAGATGATAACATAGACTTAACACAGACATATTCCATTCTCAGGAACCAATAACACTGTGAAAATATCCAAGGGAATTAAGAGTATGAATGTATCCAGCCTCTTTCTAAAAAAAAAAAAACAGCTTAAAAGAGTCCGTTTAAATATTAACGATAAAAAACAAATGAAAACTAAAGATAAAGTTCATTTTTTTCAGAACAAGCAGATAATTTTTATCCTGATGATAGCCATTCTGGCCAAACTAGTCGAGGAATCTAATTGAAATAATAAGACAAAAATATTAATATACAACTCAGCATGTCTGAAAAATTTAATTTTTAATTTCTCAATATTTTCTATTGTTCAAAACACACACACACACATACTTATATATATATATATATATATATATATATATATATATATATATATATATATATATATATATGTGTGTGTGTGTGTGTATGTGTGCAACCGTCTAGAAGCCGACATTATCACCAACATCTGTTTAAGTATGTTCAATTGACTTACCTTTTCCCCATTTAGTATGCTCCACAGTTGGCTTGTTATTTGACCCTCAACAGATTTTCAGTGACGCTCTGATCTGGAAAGTAAACATTGCCGCGAATTGGAGATGCTTTCTTGACACATCAAAGAAAAAAAAGAATATAAAAGGCAACATAGGTGGTGGACATCTGAGTAAGTACAGACTTTATTATTGTTCGCTAGCTTTTCTTTTTCAGAGTTTGAGAGAAGCCATCTAACATAGTTCTACACTTTGTTATCATGTTCTCCTTGTATAAAATAAAACTTTCATTGACATTCTATCGTGTTCTGCTCAGCCGTACGTCATTTTTTGCTTTCTATTTTAATATTTGTGTAGATATTTATACTTACGATATGTATTATTAAGGCCACCCAGATAGGAATTGATAAACGTAACAAGTAGATATTCAGCAATTTCTGTCTGGCACAAGGATATAATAGTTGCGTAACCTGTGCAGATCAATTACTCCACACTTTCAACGATCAAGGAGCCGAGATTTACTCTCATATATATTTATGTAGGTATTTATCAAGTTTTGTATGTGGAAGAGTTGATAATACTTTGGTTTGAGCTCTCTGACCGCGAAAGACTATGCGTGTTTCTCTTCACATTCATCATAACCTCAGAGACTTTAATCCAGTCAATATCGCAGGAGAAGGACACACACTAAAGATCGGACTGACTACAGTTTTTTTTTCCTTAATAGTTTCTACGCCATAACTCTTTAGCAGAGATTCCCTTACTTTTTTTTTTAAAAGATTCACATCGCACTTGTAGAATAAGTAAAAGTCTGGGGTGCACTTTATATCTAATAAGAAAAAAATAGTCATGAATTTTGAAAATAGGAAAATAATCGAGAAGTCTCCCGAAATAAGCATTTATTTTAAAGACATTACATTGTATATTTAACCCCTTCCACTTCAATTAGTTTCCATTTTCAGACGAATTTTTTTTGTTTTTAACATAGTAACTAAGAAACTGAGGCACCTTGAATTACCCGAGCCGTGGCTAAAATATCTACCAGACGAGTAGACAATTTGACCAATTTCAAGCTCAAAAGGGCATAAAAAGAATCATGATCGACGTATAAACACATCTATAACTGGTTTTTGAACGTTATAGACATGTTTATTCGTCTGTGTCCGAAAAAGACACTTTAAGTAAAACGTATATACACGTCTACGCCGAAGAAAAGGGGTTAAGTATGCTTGTATGCAACCTGTGCTTGATATATTTTGGTAAAGAAGAAAATTACATTTAATGGTTGGCATTTTGTTTTAGCATCCCCAAAGAGGATTAGCTGTACAGTTTTCGTTTAAAGGGATTTATGAAGACTCTGATATTTCTTTTTCATAAAGGACAATTATGATTGATTTAAATGCTTTGAGGAAGTCAAAAGGGAAAATATTATCTACTCTTTAAATATTAAGGAATGTAGCATTCAGTTTAAAATATCAAATACAAAGACATAGAACCCATGTGCTTCGTAACTCTAGGTTTTTTAAAGAAAATAATTGACCAATTACTCTTCTCTTAATTTTGGGCGCACCTGGGTAACTTTCAGGGCGCAATAGTTCGAACGGGTGCAATAGTGCGACCGGGCGCACCGGTTGTAAAACTTTAGTAAGTGTATTCGTCACACGCTTTCTGCTACCAGGCACTTTATTAGACACTAAATGTTCAGACGTGTAGGAATGTTGTAATTGTGAATATCAATTTTATGCGGCTGTTAGAGAGAATTCTCCAAGTGTTATCGTCAAATCGATTACATTATAAAACCGTAAATTGATTTCCTCCCGATGAAAATATCTCCGATCTGACTTATTGGATTTCAAATTCAATAAAGTTGAATTCATAAAACGATAATGCAATTGCAATCGGTCAAAAAAAAAAAAAGAAAGAAAAAAAAGAATACACTAAAAATTCGTTCCTCAAAATGCACATTTAAAAAAGTACAAACTTTTAAACTCGATCACACTTAGCCGGAGATGCTGATTAAATCATTATACGCGCAAACATGAAATCTATCAAGAAATGTCGCTATTCCAAAAATCCTGAGGAAGAAACTTGAAGTAAAGAAAATCCTATTCAACACGTTTATTGTCACAGTTAAAGCCTGCGCCTTTTGTACAAGAGTCTGTCTTGCTTCACGTACACAGGTGAATATTTCTTTACCTTGATAGAAGATTTAAGGATATGTTAGAGTTATTTCCCTTTTGGATAATGATTTAGCAAATTATGAGGAAAGGTTTAGCAGACACATATAAATTAAAATTCAATATCACCTTAGGTACAGGACAATAAAACCGTCTATTCCAACTTAATAAGAATATGTGAACTTGTGTAACACTATTTAGAAACGGCGGGTTAATTAACCAATTAATTACTTAAACCGATAGATAGATAGAACGAAAGACATACTGAGCGATAACTTAAACCGATAGATAGAACGAAAAGACATACTGAGCGATATTCTTTTTGTTTTGTTATTTTCCCAAAACAAGGGATCGGTGAAAAGATTTTTTGTTTTGTTATTTTCAAGTGCGAATCAAGATAATCATTTTTACTTTCTCGCAGAAGTTTGACGCTGAGATATGCCAAATTTTCCCAGAGTTTTGAATGGATACCCATTTACTGTGTTAAAGTGACAACAGTGTTATCAGAGAATGATGAGAATTCTCTGCGAGGACAAAGGAAGGAAAAGAGAAAGAAAAGAAAGAAAGAGCGGGACAAGACTTAACAACTTAGATGATAAAAGAAGGAAAAAGGCCACCCACAAAAGCGATGTTGTTTTGGTAGTGGAATGACGAAAATTCTGATGGTCATTGTCGTAAAAATTAGTTGATGAATCCCAGAGCTTCTGGGCAGATAAAACATTAACTGTGTCATGATAGCCAAAACTTGTGTTTTCGGGAAGGGATTTAATAGGTCATCTGCCGACCGCACACAGAGCCCGGTCCTGGGTTGAGGAGATGTCGGTTGGACAGGACATCTGTGTTCTGTTGAAATTCGTTTGTGATAGCAAAAGCCATGTTATTGTATTTATTTTGGAGAGTCTGTGCTAAGAAATTTAGAATGCACCAAAAAAGTATATATATCTGCAGAAAGCCGGACAAAGGACTAATCAATGGTTTAATTGTTAATGTCTTTTACATAGCAGAATAGAATAGTATAGAAAAGAAACGGGTTACAGAAAAGAAAAGTAATTGGCGTAAAAACTCATACACTGGATGAGAGAGAGAGAGAGAGAGAGAGAGAGAGAGAGAGAGAGAGAGAGAGGGAGAGAGAGAGAGGGTTGTGATTAGCTTGTTGTGAAATCATCTCAGAACGATATACAACTCTTGCGATGGAGAGATAAAGATTTCTGTGCGCGGCTTAAAGTTTATAGTTGCGTTCCTCCTCGGCATAGTAACAGTAGGAGTAATCTTCGTGGTAGTTGGAGCAGCGGTACTTATATCAACAGTACATGTTAACGGGGGTTTTGTTCCAATCTCTGACGTAACTTTCGTACTTCTTCGAGCCTTCAATTCAACTCTGCTCACTTTCAATCTCCAACATCTCTCCACCCAGCTCGACTGCACTCGACGACAGACGAGCCAAACGCAGCTCTTTGATTATTGTAGCTTGTTCGATGTTTCCGTTCACAGTGGTAGTAATAATAGTAGCACTAGTAGTCGTAGATGTTGGAGAGTTATTCGCTTCTTCGTACTTATATTATTCTTTCCTCAGAAATTAACTGAATTACTGTATTACTGTAAACAAACTGCCAAATACAGTAATACAGTAATTCAGTTAATTTCTGAGGAAGGACCGAGGTGGTCTGAAATATTAAATATATATAAAAACATAGAAATAAATACTTTCGCAAAGAACACCCAATTTTTTTTCAGTTATTTTATCCATATATTATATATATATATATAACGTATGCCTTCATGACATAAACGATCACTGTCTCTCAAAACCTTCCTATATTTTATGTCTCAGAGCAAGGTTTATTTATTTTTTATCACCCGTCTGTTCTGTCAGCTATTTACACAACTTGTAAGATATGCTAATCATTGTTTATGGTGCTTTTAGCCTTCCATATGCCCTGTGAGTGTAACACCCTGCGATCCCTCTCTCTTCATTATGTGTGGTAGAAATTTAAAATTTCTCTGTCTGTTAATAAGTATAAGCGTGCTTTTTTTATTTTAGTTTACTTAAAACTTTTTCTTGATTCACATGTTACGTCTATGGTATTCTCAGCATCCTTATGCAGCACAGCATTTCGGTTGCTTCAAGCCTCCTCTTCGTCTGTGCGGACATTGTCCATGATATTGTAGCATTGATATCGTATAACACTTTTTCTTCGTTTCTAACGAAATTCTCCGTTTTTTTTTTAATACATTGCTTAGCTTTACGAAGGCATATTTTTCTATTCCAATGCGCCTTCATATTTCGGTGTCACATTTGTCGTCTTCTGTTAAAACAATTCCAAGATATTTCAGTTTTCATACTTGCGCGTATTTCGCAGTTTAGGCTGTTCCTCTTGCTAAGGACCATACAGTATGTCTTCTTGCAACTGATAATTCGTCCTTTCTTATCTACTCCCTGGTATGACGATAAACTACATCTGGCTGTAAGACTTCTGACCCGGGGGACTGGAGGTTTTGTGGAGCATGAAAACACCGACTATTTTCTGTTGTTCTCAGGTACACCTTGACCCGAGGTGGTAGCACTTGTTAAGGTCTCAGATATGGGCAAATAGTGACCCCCAAACAAAAACAAAAACAAAACACCATGAAAGTATAAAAATACATTTGTATAATATAAATACCAGCAATATATTTTTATATAAGTGTTGTGTAGGATCCACCTAATCTGCATAGGTGACTATCAACTATATAAATAATGGTTGATACCGGAATACGAGAGAAGGGAAGGAATCACGAGATCCAACTAGAGACTCTGATCGACTGCGACTAGTCAACACATTCTCCAGGAACGTCTTCCCAGAAATATACAGAAATACTATATGTACTTATTGTGTACACTTTCTTGTTATAATACATTCTTGTTCTAAGTACATTTTGTGTTGCATTATTATTCCATGCAATAGGCGAGATTCAACATTGAGTCAAGACTCAACAATAAGAATTACAAACAATAAAACAAATTGTAAAACTTCACCAACATCTGCTTAAAATATGACCAATCAACCAACATGAAATAACTTTTATGGCTTTAATCAATATCTGACAATTGGGCACCACAAGGTGGTGTAATGGTTAGCAAACTTGTCTCTCTAGAACAATTACAACTGAGTAGTGAGTTCGATAATCACTGGATGCCTCATACTTTCGGCCTTGTGCCACATCCAAGCTACGCTTGGAAAATCACTGTAATATCTTACAATATCTAAAATCGAACTATATTCCAAAATATAACTTAAACAAAACACATTACCGCTTCTAGTAAACATGTCGACACAAACATGTATATGCACAAAAGCTACCATTTATTCATTTTTAAAAAAATATTTTTATTGCTTCCAAGCTCCCAAGAAAATTAAATTTCAGCTCTGTATGTCTAATAAGATGTTTATATGCAGTTAAACAGACAGCCTTTCTTCACGCTATCACGTACTAGTTTATCGAGGATTTCCTGCCGTTTTCCTTCTGTATCTACCATCAACACTGTGTCATATGATATGACTGCGTCCACCAATAATACATTCTCTTTGTACTTCTACTTCTCCCAGTAATACCTCGCTGAAGAAGTTGAATATATCCTGTGAGAAGATAGAGCATTGTCTTAAGCCTCTTATATTTGTGAGTACTTAGCTTTCCAACATCCAAGACAGAACTAAATTTACTTCCACGTGCACTTCTATGCATCGGAAAAGAGAGAAAATAAACTTACACGACCATTTTAATTGAAATATTATAAATATATTAACAAATGCAAAATTATTAGACAAATAAAAAGTGTGAATTTCTTTTTTGCTTCCCTGCCACGTGAAATCTTCCAAAAATTAAATACAATGTCAATCGCAATCTTCTGTCTTCCTGAAGCCTGTTGTAATATTATCCTTTCTCCTCACTAAATTCCTTTTCGTTCTCTTACACTTCCAGTAACCTTAGGGGCATTATTGCCTTCCTGGGTGTGAAATGATTGAAAAATAATACTTAAAAAGCAATATTGATAGAATCCTGGATGGTTCCAAACATGTTAATAAATAAGTGAGTATTTACATTATTTACAATCGGTCGAATATCCTTATCTTCGTTTTTATCATTATATCGTTTCAGTGCTTTAGCTCGCCTGCCTTCTTCAGGTTTGTTTGCATCCAGATTGACCTCAGCAAATTTTTATTGAAACCGTTATTTTTAATGTACAAGTGTACATTTGTTTTCGTTCCGTTGTCCACGTCAACGGATACTCGGCTCAGTTTTATTTTATTAATTCCCAGTAACTGTTACTTTTTTCTTTTACTGAGTACGAGTTCTTACAAGCCCGCTAAGGAATTGAACTCACAGAAACTGAAGGTTGGAAGACACAGGTGCTGAAACCTTTTGATAATAACAACAAAGATGGAGGCATAAGTTTAACTGTAAATAAACTAAATATCAAACAAATTTAAAAGAATGAAAACATTGAATTCAAAAAAAAAAAATAGCTGCATCTTTTTCCCAAGTAGCCATGTCAGTTTAGAGGAGGAGGAAGCTGTGAAGAACCATAACCGCCTATGTCCGAGAGTTGCATAGTATTAAAACAGAGAGCAATTTTCATGGTAACAGCAGCAAAAGAAATCGATGGCAGCCTGTCAGAGTTCAAAGATGCATGTTATCTGTGAAAGTGTTTTAAATATCACGGCCTTGCTCGAGAATACCCTCTCCCTGACGCAGATAACCGAAGTTACGACTGAGAAAATGAATTGAAATTCGTGAGTCGCTCAAAGGCGTTTCGTCTGTCATACTGCTTCCATTGGTATCCACGCTCAGGCTTTGTGAACAGGGCTGCCTCTCTTTGATGTTTCGGGACTAACGCAAAGGTCAAACCTTGCACGTCTTGCTAGGGGGCGGCCGACATTTTTGAATTCGACTCCCCAGTTTTTACGAAGTAACTTGATCAGAGTACGCATTCACAGCATGCGGCTTGGTGCGAATTCTTGTAAGGAGCGCTATTTTGGATGAAAAGAGAACAAGACGAAATTAAACAAATGCTACAAACAGAACTGCACACGGAGGCGCG
The DNA here is from genome assembly GCA_964036315.1 of Acanthosepion esculentum. Taxonomy (NCBI): domain Eukaryota; kingdom Metazoa; phylum Mollusca; class Cephalopoda; order Sepiida; family Sepiidae; genus Acanthosepion; species Acanthosepion esculentum. The sequence continues at coordinate 27,003,474 of OZ038482.1, forward strand.
TGCATATAAACAAATCGATAACTAGATAGATGGGAACAAATTAGAATTGATGAGAGTTAGATGAAAAGGTAGATACGTAGATATTCATGGGCATATGCACGGATTAAATCAATATATATATATATATATATATATATATATATATATATATATATATATAAAGACACTTTTATGTTTAACATTCTTTTTATAGATACAAGTATTTAAGTAAATGCTCTGTTTATAATAAACAGTATTGAATAACATTTACCGGCCTGAATGTCCGTGAAATTTTCATAGAAAATATTCGTCCTCCGATAGGATTCGAACCTGTGTCTTATACGGAACCATCATATAGCCTGACGTGCCTTAACAGATTCGGCCACTGAGGATCGTTCGGTTGTCAATGTCGAATTTACTGCTTATAAAATTCAATCTTCCATGAATCTCTCACGTACATTCATAACTGCTCATGGCGTATCAAATGTAAATAAATGATGTCACACATATACGGTTGGAGAATGCGTGCATATCTGCCTCAGCCATTTTTTTTTACTATCTACAGGAGATAACTGAATATAGAATAGGCAGCGCTAGGGATATAGGAGTAAAGTGTCGCTACCGAAACTGGAGTTTGAACACATATCACCAGAGAGCAAACATAGGCGATCCCATTTTGAAAAAGCAGATCATGTGATTGTGAAGGAAATGTATTTATGGGAATTAGCGTGGCGTCTAAGTAATCAATCTCCGAATTACTTCGGAAGTGTGCTTGTCAAACTCTCTGCTTTGAGGCAGAGAGGAACCCAGACGAGGCTGTGCCGAAGTACAGAGTCTCTTCTGGGATGGTAGACAGCTACTTGACTCCGTTTTTACGGGGTCTACGGGGAATTTTTGACTGAACCTACCCGGCTCGGATACCCCACAATAAACTTGATTTCGTACCACATCCAGCCGCGTGGGGCGATTAATGAATATCTCAATCTCCGAATTACTTCGGAGGTGTGCTAGTCAAACTCTCTGCCTCCAGATAGAGAGGATCCCCAGACAAGGCTATATCAAAGGGCATAGTCTTGTCTCGGGAGACAGCTAGCCGACCCCGTTTTTTACGGGGTATACGGGGAAATGTGACTGAGTCTACGGGCACGGATACCCCACAATAAACTTGGCATTATGCCGCATCCGACCGCGTGGGGCTGTTAGTGAATATCACACTATACGAATTACTATCTAGATCAATATTCGGTGGTCACTTTTCGAGTGAGTATTCTCGAGTATGTACTATTAGTGCGAGTGCTATTCGAAGGCGTTTAACACCAGTATTGTTCAACGGCGTTACTATAGTTGTATATGCGATTACAAAGTCTCTACTACAACGAGCATTACAAAAGTGACAACGAGTGTTCGTTGACATCACAAAAGGATTGTTTCGCCTAACATCGCTAAATGCTACAAAACCAAAAGAAGAAAATAAAAACACCTGTCATATTCTTAAATGGACACGTCAGAGCGAGAATTTCAGATGGATTTCGCGCCAAATTCACTCAGAAACCTCTAAACCTCAGTAGTATACAACCGCATTCTCAAAGTATGTATTAAAATGGATTCAAGTCTGTAGGTCTTATCGAAGATCCTCCTTGTTCGAACATCACGAAATGACAAAGAACTGTACCAAATAAAAGAAACCACATCATTGAGAAATTTCAGCTAGAATAACGTAACCAAACTAACATAGATATCACAAACATAATCAATCAAAATGTTGACGTTCCACACTACTTCAAACAACAAGTTAGGAAGGAAACCTCTGTCAATATTTGAAAGAGTAATCAAATTTAGTGGATGTTATAAACCTGAAACAATGTCTTAATAGAAAGATTTTATAAATTTCAAGCGGCAGTAGCTATGTTTGCACGGTCACTGTATGCTCAATATCTCCTCATAAGGAAAGAGATAATATTACCATTGTCATTACTGACTGTTTAGTTCTGTTTCTATCTATCTATCTATCTATCTATCTATCTATCTATCTATCTATCTATCTATCTATCTTCATACATATCTAACTATCTATCTACCTGTATGTATGTATGTACGTATGTATGTATGTACGTATATATGCATACATGTATATATCTATATATGTCAGTCCATTCATATCTATCTATTATATATATATTTATGCATGTATCTATCAATCTCTGTCCATTCATATCTATCTATCTATCTATCTATCTATCTATCTATATATATATATATATATATATATATATATATATATATATATATATATATATATCTATATATATATATATATATATATATATCAGTGTGCGTGTGTGCACCTTGTAAGTAGAAGTGTGCTTGTTCCTATCTATATACAGTGTGGTCCGTATCCGCTCTAACATAAAAAAAAAGAATAATTCTACTCATACATATTTTATATATTTTGTTTAAGATTTTGTAAAAATATTCCTTGGAAGTCTACTTTTGGAAACAGCACGTGGGAGCAACAGAGATTTTTCACAGAATTTGATTTGCCAGTTCAGCGCTCGACTCTTATCACGGAGGAAGCCTCTCACGAAAATGAAGGTCATTTTTGGGACGGAATATTCCATATACAATTTTAAAATTTCCATTTACTGTCATCTGAAAATAGAAATAAAATGTCTTATTATTTTCTAAACGGTGAATTGACTTATGCGGCACACAGGCATTCATTATCTATCTATCTATCTATCTATCTATCTATCTATCTATCTATCTATCTATCTGTCTGTCTGTCTGTATGTATGTATGTATGTATATATGCATACATGTATATATCTATATATGTCAGTCCATTCATATCTATCTATCATCTATCTATCTATCTGTATGTATGTGTGTATATATGCATACATGTATATATCTATATATGTCAGTTCATTCATATCTATCTATCTATCTATCTATCTATCTATCTATCTATCTATCTATCTCTCTGTCTGTCTGTATGTATGTATGTATGTATATATGCATACATGTATATATCTATATATGTCAGTCCATTCATATCTATCTATCATCTATCTATCTATCTGTATGTATGTGTGTATATATGCATACATGTATATATCTATATATGTCAGTTCATTCATATCTATCTATCTATCTATCTATCTATCTATCTCTCTGTCTGTCTGTATGTATGTATGTATGTATATATGCATACATGTATATATCTATATATGTCAGTCCATTCATATCTATCTATCATCTATCTATCTATCTGTATGTATGTATGTATATATGCATACATGTATATATCTATATATGTCAGTTCATTCATATCTATCTATCTATCTATCTATCTATCTATCTATCTATCTATCTCACGCTATATGTCCCTGTCAGTAAATGAGATAACTAGATATTTGCGATTGTATACGCGTGTGGTGGCGTGCATACGCTGGTAAGAAAATAAATAATTACCAAATTTAGCCAAGAGGTGTAAACATAATAGTGCTCAATATGTTTAGACAGAGCTAAGAAATATATGTTAATGAGTGCACAAATACCTACGTTTGGTGTGCGACTCAAGTTTCATTGGTTATCCAACTCATCGGGCACAAGATATCGCTTATTGTTTATTTTAAAAATAAACAATAAGTACATCAAACGTAGGTATATGTGCATTTATTAACATATATATATATATATATATATATATATATATATATATATGTGTGTGTGTATGTGTGTGTGTGTGTTCACTTATATATAATTGTGTAAGCATTTGTCTATATTTACTGATTTTACAAAAGTAATGTTAAATACTAACGCCCAAAATATGAAACTGTACGATGAAGAACAGTACATCTTGACTATGTCATTATTTTCCCGGGGAGTTACATGTGAGAGTCATTTTAGTTGTTGCTGCAGTTGGAAGTCCTCAAATGGTGCGCTTTTTGATATTCACGTCTACCGGCCTATAGTATCGAAAAAAATCTTATTACAGTAAATGTACCCCACAACAGCGAGCGGATTAGCAATCATTTTACTTTGTGAAACGAACTTTTAACGAGCTCCGTGGCTCAAAAGGTAAAGCGAACCTCGTTAAAAGTTCGTTTCACAAAGTAAAATGATTGCTATATATATATATATATATATATATATTGTGTGTGTGTGTGAGAAATAAATTAGTATTAAAATATCGGCATAAAAACAAATTCAAATTACGATAATATAGTTTTAACTTAATTAGCTACTATATTTATATAATATTCACTTCCCTATAACTCATCAAATGTTGAATGTATAACTAATTCTAATTTCTATATTCCTCCTCTATAACCTCTTTACCTATATTAATTATAATCCATAAATTTTCCCCTACACTAAGATGTCCCCATCTCTTTTTCTATTAATCCCTTTTATCCTTTTATCTGTATATTTTAAAGTTATTTTTAAATCCCTTTTTATTCCTCTTTTAATTTTAAATTAATACTTCATTCTTCAGATAACCACAAATTAATGTCAGAGGGTTAATATTCGGGTTTAATGTTATAAAACTTCTTTCCTGTAAGACAAATACCATCTACCATCCCCTGACCCGTTCCTCGTGTCTTTCGTCTGACTGAAACATTGAAATGGATAAATTATGCAATAGTTTTTCGACTGGTGTTTTTTCTTTTTTGCTTTCACAGTTAAATTTCTATTTCTGACACAAACTCATTCCACGCCGTGTTTGATAAAACAGACGACCAATATCTCCGTCTACCGAAATAGACTATTCCCCATATGAGGTGATTTGGGATTTTATTGCTTATTAATGATTAGAGCTGTAATAATAATACACTAAATTATTTTTCTGGATCGGTTTTAATGTTTTATATCACTAGGATCCATTTGTATTATATACCAACGGATTTACCATTACTATATATATATATATATATATATATATATATATATATATATATATAAAAGTTAACATAGAAGTCAACACTTAGTGGCTGTAAGTGTTGACGCCTCTAAGTGTTGACTTCTATGTTCACTTTCATATTTACACACGCTCTATCTCTGATATTGAGCACTTTATCCCATAAATATAGCACACTTTAAGACTATATTTCTTTATATATATATATATATATATATATATATATATATATATATATATATATATATATATATATATGAGAGTAAGTAAAAAAATATCCGTACTTTAGACATGGCATATGTTTAGGCTTGTTACACCGCCTTCTACTCAGGCGTGATTATAGTTGATACTATTGCGAATTGGGGAAATTACTTGAGTCAAAGATAGAAACACTAATTACTATTTACACTATTTACCTTATCGTCTTTATTGCCATATTCATGACGTTTTGGTGGTTGTACACTCCGGCCTACAACGTAATAATCATTACTATCTCAATTGCAAGGCCACATGGCTCAGTGTTGGCTGACTGATCCAAAAGTAGCTTGACTCAAAGAGTATGAGTTCAATAGCTGGCCACAGCAGAGAGAACAAAAATTGGAGAGTTGTTATGAAGGGGAATAAACTGAAACTGACCTATCCAAAATCATAGCACATGGGATTAGATCAATATAGCACTGTGGACTAAATAAAGTGTTCAGTCGAAGAAATATCACCTGTAGAAGGTCTGAGCATGTAACGGCCAAATCGTCATAATTATGGTAATAAATATGAGGGCAACAGTCCCAATGCCATCAATAGTTACAAAAGCTCATCTCAGATATGTAGTCACTAATTACTAAATCCAAACTTTTTTGTACTTTCTGTAATAATAAAGATGACATTTTGCAAAAAAAAAAAAATAAAAAAAAAAAAATAAAAAACTTTTATCACCCACCATACAGCATCAACAAAAATGTAGTAAAATTTCTGGCTCTCAAAGATCATAAAATATACAGAGAAAACATACTGCTTAATCACTCTCGATTTGGTTGTAGAATTAACAAAAGAAAATAGTTTATTAAAGTGACATAAGATTTTTGATCACCAGTGTATATATTCGGTATATCTAGGCGGAATTTTAACATATGCCAGGTATAACAGCATAACTGCGCATCCCACAAAAAGTTTAATGTCTAAAACACCACTAAACTAAGTTTTTTTTACCACGTTTTCCGATAAGACGTTTAGCCATATTCACACCATTTTCGTAAGAATCACAGAAAAACCCTTTGAAGTATTCAGCTAGAAAGAGAACGGATTAAAATCATTTTGTATTAAACCCAATATATTCCCAACTGAGCAATGGTGAGAGGAAACATAAATCCGACATTCAGTAAAATTCATAATCTCGCTTTCATCTTCAAATACCATCAAGAGAACGGTGAATAAGTTTAAAAAAGAGGGAACAGTAGAGAGGAAAAACTGGATCAGGAGGTCACAACAGAGAGAGGGATCATCATTTCAACTTAGAGCTAAAGATTTCAATTAGAAAAGATCTAAGTCAATCCCTAAGAGGTTAGGCACATGAGAGAGGAGCTTACGCTATGAGAGTTCAAAGAGCCGTGTAAAAAAAGTTCAAAATGAAATCGAATGTGAAACCTGTGAGGCACCTTGTTACTCCAGAACAGAAAGTTAGAAGTTAAGAGAGGGCGAAGATCATCTTGAATATGTTGGAAAATCATCCCGGAATAACATATACATATATATGAAATTCATTTCAATCCTTCATGAGCTCCCGATCTTTAGCTATGATGAATTAATCCTTTATTTATTGCTCGAAGTAGAATCCAATAATGTTATAAAATCCTCGGAAAATTCGAGTAAGATGTATTTAATCGTTTCTAAGATCCAACAGTTCTGAGCTTAGTCTAGCAATTGGACAATTTTGCTGTTACACCCGGTATATATAATTTTAATCGATGTCACCCAAGGAAGACACAAAGTGTTAGTTGGTGTGGAGAAATTAATAAACAGAAACATTACTAATGAGCGCGAATAGAAAAGAGTAATCAAATGGGGACAGGAGATAGCGAGCGACATTGCATTTAAATTTTTGAAGTTTAAAGTTAGCTGGAAAGCATAAAGCTGTAAGGGAGTTCTACAAGCGAGAAGTGCGAGAAAAGAAACGGTCAACATAGAATTTATGGTTACATCTAGCCAGCCCAACAAAATATTGATGAAATCCCGGCGCCAATCTAGTACTGGGCTTAAATTAAATCAGTCTAGGTACCATAGCGAAGAACTCACCCGAACAATTACCATGGATGTATTTATAGAAAAGACAGAGGGAGGCACCCCTTATTACAGTGGCAGTGGGAGTGAAGCCGAGCCGCCAGATCAGGACCGATAATATAGCCGATTCTTCTTTGGATTTTAACAAGGAGATCAAAGCACCATGTGTGGTAGTAATATTTTAAGCATGGACGAGTGGTAGACTTATAGATATCTAGGGTAGATTCAGGAGTAAAAATTGTCTCGCACGACAGAGTGAACCGATTTTTTTTAGCAGATGACCTTGCAATGGAGTCAATACAGAAATTTCCATTTCATGTCAGCCGAGAACGTTAGCTCGAGAAGATGCAACGAATTACTCTTCCAGAGGTTAGCATCAGCCATGTGAATGAAATGCAGAAATGGGCCTCTCAAATGATTAATAGAGAGGATTTTTGTTTTGGAAGTGTTAAAATTAAGACGCCATCCCTTGACACGGTTAACAACAGACTGAATGTCGTTTTTGACATCAGCCGCCAATTTGACCATATCAAACTTACTATCGACACAGGGGTAAATATGTATACTTGAAAGTACTTCCGACAACCCGGGCGAGAGTTGAGTGTCTTCCCGGAACTGAGAGTGCTAAGGTACAAACGTCACTGACCCAAATCACATTAGCATTAAACACAGGAAGTGAAACGCATACACAACAAATCGGCTTCTATGATATTTTTTGCTAAATATTCTGGAGACAAAAATTTTCGCGCGTGGCAATTGGACCAACTTTCTTAGCCGCTGGCCTAGTAATGGATTCAATATGAAACATTATTTGAATTCTAATTAATTTTGTTTAAGTTTTTTTAAAAAAATTACTTATTCATTGGTTCGGACCATTTTTCTGTTTTCTAGGGAACATTTGAACATAAATTGTCTAATATCATTTGAGTCCAAGGCATTATCATATAATTATTTTAAGTTATATCTATAGTTTCCTCGGTAGATGCAACTCCAGAGATTTTTTTTTAATTTTTAAGAGAAATGAGCAGAAACTTATAATGTTGAGCCAATTATTTGAGAACAAATTTTAATTTGAGCTTAGTATATAATTAAGCAGAGGAATCTGGACATTTGCTGTTACATTATTTAATGTACATGTTCTTGCATACACAACGCATAAATCTTTTCATTATAGCCCCCATCATCTTCAAATTCGGCTTCTAAAACGATTACATGCGTTGATCAGGTGTTTTTTTTATTTTGTTGGCCAGGACAGCTCTGATAACAGACTTTAGCGATGGTCCATGGTATTGCGGGCATATTAGCTTTTCTACCCTTTCAGTGACGCCCTAGATCAAATTGTAACACCGGTTCCCCTGCTATTACCGAAGTTTAGTAGCGTCGGGCCTTGTCAGTACCTTGACGGGTGGCTCCTTAGAAATGACAGGTGCTGTAAGTTTTGATGTGCGGGTGCTGTAATGGGTAATGGCTCGGAGAGCCAAATTTCAATTTCCGTTCACTTACCCGAAAATACCATTGGGAAAGGCATGAATCCACTTATTCTCCACACAGCTACGGGATAATTAGTAAAATTTGTATCATTAAATCATTATTATCTCCCTCTCACCACCACCCAAAAATTCTTACAGTCTAAAAATATTTTATGGCTTTAAATAATCAGCAAAATGTTGGTAAGCAGTAGAAAACGAATAATCATTAAGCCTCTAAGTCAGTGGTTCCCAACCACTGTGCCGCGGCACATTAGTGTGTCGCGGAATGATTACTGGTGTGCCGCAGAATGATTACTGGTGTGCCGCGGAATGATTACTGGTGTGCCGCGGAATGATTACTGGTGTGCTGCGAAGAGATAATACCTAGAAGCCATTTAATTTCATTTTGTTTAATAAAGACATTCAATTTCTTAATCATGATAACACCGCTCAATTCAAAATCGCCGAATTTCTGGAATCTAAACGTTTCGCGCATACGAATTGGTAAGCGTTATTATGGTTTATATTAGTCATGGGACGATTAATCGGAATATCAGGAGTTGTTCAAAGTATCAAGAATCGTCATCGGAGCTGAATAATTCAGACCCGATTTCGATACCAAAACGATTCCTAAATACACAGGTTGTAAGACAAAAACTTGTAACACAGAACTGTACTATGTGAGGTTTTACGTAATGCTCCAAACATTTTCTTACCTTTTCCTAACCATTTTTAATCTTTTCAATTTCAGGCTAATCTAACTTTATGCACAACTGCCCCACTGACATTCACCATTATTATTTTATACCCGATATTGAATACAGGATATGTTGATTTATGTGAATAAAAATTCTTCTTATATAATATTCTTTGTTTTTTATTATTTCATTGCAAAAAGGCTTTATGAGTGGAAACTATTTATTTTTTGTGATAGGTGTGCCGCGAAAATTTAAAGAACTCAATAGTCTGCCGCCATGTAAAAAAGGTTGGGAACCACTGCTCTAAATAAATGGGTCTTGCAGGTTATATGGAAGGTAGCAATGTCATGTTGGCAGATGTACTCTCTCCCCTGAGTTATTTCCTCGATCCAGTGTCCAGTATTTCGATCTAAGCGGTAAAATTGACCCTGAGGCTCCGTGAAAAAAGACGGGACTCATGACGTGGCAAACATAGCTCACAACGCCCAAGACCATCACTGAAAATTGATAGGCATAACAGTACTGACTTTTGGGTGACTAGTGAAAAGCCACCTAATCATCACTGTCTTATCTTTTGCACAAAGTTATTGTCATTTTATTTTAGAACCCCCCCCCCCCAAAAAAAAAAACAATAAAAACATGGGCTCCACGGGCTGCTTGATTGTATTTAGCAAGCGCTTCGACAGGATCACGCGGTTTTGGCATCCACTATTTCACCTAAATTTCCTTCTTTTTCAAACCTGATCTGACGTCTTCGTGAATCACACGACTGGTTGACCTTCACTGCAATTCCAGGGTTTTCGTCGAAGACAAACAAGTCGTTTTAGACAAATTTCACATTCCTGACAATAACTGACCCTTTAGAAATATATTTTTTGTTTAGGTTAATGAAGACAAATTCTAGCTGGAGGTCTGTAGCTCTTATCTTAAACACGAAAGACCTAAGAGGTCTGCAATCTCTCAATCTGTGTGGTCCGTGGTAGAAGCAACGAGAAAAGCTTGCTTTTTCCACGAAAAGTGCTTTTTTCTCTCTCCCGTCGAAAAGTCAATGGCGGACCTGAAAAGACCAAGGCAAGAGTTTTACTTAACATTTCTCGCATTTGGTTTTCTGAAGATCTGTTCTCAAATATCTGACGTATACTTTGTGGCCAAAACCTATTTGGCGTATTCAGGCCGTACCAGAATCACAACCTGAACAGAAAAAAATGGGCGTTCGGAGCTAATCTTAGAATGTGTGCGTTGTCATTTAATGTCTGTGCAATGACTTTTAGCTGGACCCGACTAGGACAATGAGACCGTTAACGAAAACTAGTTTACCCAAATGGCAATACACATTTTTTCCCTTAACTGTCATGCTTGCTATAGAACACAATTTTGCTCAATATTTCTATCGGGCAGAGGACAGGGAAGATACATTCATGCGTTTTTATATTCTAGTTTATAATGAATCAAAGTCACGTTAGGTGCGGTTTGAATCATAAACTAAATCCAGTTAATGTAACCATGCAAAAATAATAGAAAATGATGCGATACTCAAATGATTAATTGATACTTAAATGGTTATATATCAGGTCATCCCATAAGTTCTGTCTGAATTTTGAATAAAGAAAACAAGTGACCAAATGTTACATTTAATTAAATATTCAATCAACAATGTATTTTCCCTGATTATCTATGACGTCCTTCCATCTATTAACAAGCTTACTAATTCCATTACTGTAAAATTCTGTTGGTTTTGATTCGAAGAACTCACAAATGTCAGTTTTAACCTCTTCCTGTGTTACAAAAGCTATTTCTTCCAAATGATTCTGTAAGCTACGAAACAAATGGTAGTCTGAAGGAGCAAGGCCGGGAGAATAAGGTGGATGAGGAATTTTCTCCCAACCAAGTTCTTCGATCTTTTGTGACGTGATTCTTGTTGTGTGTGGTCGCGCATTGTCCTGATGAAACATCACCCGTTTTCAATTCACTAGAGCAGGTCTTTTTTCCTCAAAGCTTGGTTCAAACGCTCTAATTGCTGACAGTATATTTGAGCATTAATTGTTGCATTAAGTGGTAAGAATTCAAAGTGGATTATTCCTTGGCAATCCCACCAGATTGAAAGAAGAAACTTTTGCCCATGAACAAACCACTGTCTACGATAAAAGATCCATTTTTCGTCACCAGTCTCAAGTCTATCCAAAAACGGTGAAACAAGTTGGCGAGAATGGGGAGAAGAACAGATCTCAATCGGGGTTTGAGGTTGTTTTCAGACAATTCATGAGGCACCCATTTTCCAAGTTTAGGAACTTTTCAAAGTTGTTGAAGATGACGATGAACAGTTGTATGGTTTGAACTGAGAACCACTGCCAATTCCTCATCTGATAAAGCAGGATTTTCTTCAAGGACTGCTTCAAAAAGCTTTTCATCAAACTCAACTAGACGTCCGGTTCGATCTTCATCTTCAAGAGTGAGTGAAATCTCCACCTCTGAATTTTGCAAACTATCTTCTGCAAGTTCTTTCATTCACACATTCCTCTCCATAAACTGAGTGAATGTTTCTAGCCGCTTCGGCTGCTGAGTTTCCTTTCTTGAACTCATAAAGCATTATCTGCCTCAAATGATTATTGGTTACTTCCATGTTAGCAGGGTTTTAATAAAACAAAATTTAATTTTATTGTTCTCTGAAATAAAATTTGATCAGTTTAAATGCATCTAAACATAAAACTAATCTTCAGCCCCATTAGACATTATAAAATACTCTTTAAATTTCGTTTATTTTAACAAAAAGTGAAAATTCGGACAGAACTTATGGGATGACCTAATAGATTATTTACAGGTCGATTATTTCCTCATCTTAATTCTTGTTATCACACAGTTTCGACCGTTGTAGACGTCGGCCTTCATCAGGTGTAAACCAACCCGGGCAACCTACATTGAATTTTAGAACGCTTTATTTATCTCCAAGGTTAGATTGTTCTAGTTCTATTGCCCAGATTCAGATTGTAATATTATATACCTAATGTTCTTGTCCTAAAAAATGGGTCATAGATAAAAACCTATAATTTATACAGAATTATTTGATAAACCTTTAATACAAGATTATTTTAAGCAGATTACTGATTAAAAATTGATTAAATCCTATAAATCTTCAAAACTTGATCTTTCAATAGACCTTGGGAAAGGCATGAACATTTTCTGCTTCCTCCATATTAAAGTTTTAAAAGTAGCAGGTCAGATGGTTAGCATTCTCTTCGGTGGAAGCTAAACTCAGAATTCAAAAACGTAGAGAAAGCAATTGGAAACTACTCTAATATCTTTGCCAACAAGTCATGGGTATTATCAGTTGAGAAAAATAAAAGGTGATAATGAAGACATTAAATATGGACAATCAGGGATAATATTTTGTAGGAATGTATGAAATTTTTATCATTTTAATATCTACGGTTAATTAACAAAAGGATAGAGTCGAGAATTATTAGCATTTGGATATGCATAGATTAATATTTTGTAAAAATGTGTGAAGTGTAATTACTATTTCTATATATAGAGATAAAAGAAGTATGTGAAGAATTATTATCATTTGAATATTCACTGATAAGTAAGAAAACTAAGGTTTCCAGTATCATTATCATTTGGGTATTCACTATGAATAAGAAAAGGAATGCGTGAAGAGTCATTATAATATTATATATTCATAGATAATTAAGAATATGAATGCGTGGCTATTCGTAGAAAACTAATGTAAGGAGAGACATTATCATTTGGATATTCAGAGAGAAAAGGAATGTTTGGAGTGTTCTTATCATTTGGATAAGAGGAAATAATATGGAAAAGGAATGTGTTAAGAGGTATTATCATTTGGACTCTCAGAGATAATATGTACAGTGTTATGATTGTCTGGAAAGAAATTTTCATTTAAAAATAGTATAGAAATAGGAATCAATAAAATACTTGTTTGTATCTATCGGAAATGGTGATTTCTAACTAGACAAACTGTTTTTTTCAGAGCTCTTTCAATGCAAACAAAGGTATTATAAATGTTTTCGTCGATTTCAAATACCTTCTTTGAAACGAATATGTTGTTATTTATAATTGGTACTTATTTTAATACGGTACATCAAATCTATTTTGTGCCTTAAAACTGATTTTGCAATCGTTTCGGCAATATTAAACGATTATGTGGCCACATCTAAGCTAAGCTTAGAAGCCTAGCTTAGATGAGGCACAAGGCCGAATGTATGGGGAACGCAGTGAGTATCGAACTCAGTGCTCTATGTTAATTGTTCCAGCGAGACAAGTTTGCTAACCATTAACGCGGAGGTGTCCCATATTTTCGAAGCGTAGCGTAGATGTGGCACAAAGCCCAAAATACGTGGCAGACATTGAAGATCGAACTCAGCACTCAGTTCAAATTGTGATCGCAAGACAAGCCTGCCAAACACTGCAATATGTCGAGATGTCAGATGACAGCCTGTGCGGAGCAAAGATGTTTAGATGTGGCACAAGGACGAATGTATGGGGTCCCCAGTGAGGATCGAACTCATTTCTCTGTCGTAATTGTTCCAACAAGACAAGCTTGCTAAACTTCACACCGCGTCGAGGTGCCAAATGATTGCCTAAGCGGAGTTTAGATGTGGCATAAAATGGGGCACCAAGTGAGGATTGAACTTACTACTCAGTCGTAAACTGATCGTGAGAGAAGAACTTGCTAACCAATAGACCACTGCGGCGTTCCAATATGAAACGACCGTGGATTTAATGGAAATTCCAGAGATACATTTTTGACAATCATCAGTGAGCTAAATTAACTTCAGCTGGTATTGCTACTTTGTAATTACCAGAGTAATTAACTCTTTAACAACAACTGAGGGAAGACAGAAGTGAATGCACGAATCGATTAGGCAACGAAAGACTTGCTATCTTTGAAGATAATTTCTTTTTTGCGTCTTTTTCACCCGGCGTTAAAGAATGATGATGTCATTTCCTTTCATTCCTCTTAAATGATACCGATCAAACAAATACCTTGCAGTTAATGAAACGTAATTACGCGAAAAACGCAGAAGTAAATTATTTTGTACTTAGGACAGTCTTATGAAGGAACCCTATATAGGGCTGTGATTCCAAGGTGCCGCGCTTAGTTTCTAGGAGCGCCGTAAGATATTCGAAAATTTTACTAATTCCAAGAAATCGCAATTCATTGTACTGACACGTAGTATAAATAACAGGAAGTGACTTACAACGAGCAATTCTTGAATGACGAGATACAAGTATTTTTTTTTAAATTCTAACGTTTCAACACAAGATGGCGGTTGATAAAAAATATCAAACATACTCGGTATATGTCACTGATAATCTGAAGTTATATAAATCCAGATTATCACTGATCTGAGATTTGGGCGTGTTTCTCCTTTCATAAGCCGTCTCTCTTAAGGAAGTGGGAGATCATGTCTTTCTACAACTTCCTATACATTGTGAGTCTCGGCAATCTTTTCCCTCTTACTACACTCTCATGCAATGTTCCGGCATCCATTAACAAATAAAATTGCCTACGACCGCATAGTGTTGAAACACCGGTTTACGTCCGATCACTGAAGTTAAGTAACGTCGAGCCTGGTCAGCACAAGATGATTGGGAAATGTATGAATCCGCCTATTCTCCCCCAGCTATGGGTTAATTACTAAGACATGAGTCACTAAACAATTATTATCTAAAAAAAATATTACAATCTAAAAATATTCTCTGGCTTTAAATACCCCCCCTCAAAGGATGGATAAGCCAGAGAAAAGGAACCAACCAAACATTAAAAAACGAGTTAACTCTTTATATTATTAAACCAACTTTTCTAAATTACCTTTGTTTCCATTGTCTTTAATACCTACACTTGACTCACACCTCTGCCCATGGCATGTGCAGCATCCTTCTGCAGAACCATATTTCTGTTTGTCCCATCTCCTCTTCATCTGTAAGGAAATTGTCAAAACATTCACTGAAGGTGGGCCTATATTATATATCAGTTCAGCACCCTTTTCTTTGTTTCTAAAGAAATATTCCATTATTCAAATTTTACATTATTCGGACTATTGTCCTAAACTTTGTCGCCATATTTATTACAACGTTTCGGTCGTTGTACGCTCCGGCCTTCTTCAGGTCGTTGGAAAGTCGAACTAGAACCCTTTATTTCGCTTACTGGGGTAGACTGTTCTAGTTCCACGTGCCATATCTAATGGATGCCAGTTATCAGTTATCTCCTGTTAATTTCCCCCTGAAAGTTCTCCTCTGCCTTAACCGAGCTCACACTCTTTGGGTTTCGTCAGTGGATCTAACTAACGCCTTCATTCACTGTGTAATCTACCCCAGTGAGCGTAATAAAGGGTTCAGTTCAACATTCCAACCACTTGAAGAAGGCCGGAGCGTACAACGGCCGAAACGTTGTAATAAATATGGCAACAAAGATGAGGACAATAGTCCGGATATTGTAAATAGTGTACATAATACCTTATCTCAGAAATATAGACAGATTCCATTTTTCGCTACTTCGTTTAGGTTTTAGAAGATATATTTCGTTATTTAAGTGTGCATTCAGATTTCTGTCACATTTTTCGTTCTCTATTTGAACACTTGCCATTTTTGTTTCTCTCAGAATCTATTTTACATATTTCTAGGATTCGTGCTTTTTTTCGAATTTTATGGTCCGGTTCTCTTGCTATATATTTAGAGATTTTTTGATAAAATCCAAAGACGAATTTGCAATATTTCTGGTCTTGACCTGACATCTCAGCTTCAGTCAATATCCCACGGTCTTAATATAGCGCCCCTGTAGCTTTTCTATAAACACTTTCACGGTAATTATTCGGATGACCTTTGATCTATTCTACAAAGAATTTATGAATTTAAGCGTTATGCTAGAATGTTAAGGTCTCATTTTATAGATGAATTGTCTAGTTTTAACCGTAAGTTCTTTGATGATAGTTTCCCCTAACGCACTTCTCGCCTGTGAAACTCTCCTCCAGCTTCTTGCTTTAAAGCCAAATTTGATCATCAAAACTCAATCCTTATATCCTGTCTTCTTAATTCCCCTTCTTATATTGTTCTCACTCCTTAATAATATTTTTCCTTTTTTTATTCTTTCACACTTGTATCTTAGTGGCTTTATCACCTTGTTTGTGTAAAATAAAAATAAAAAAGCAGACAGTTAAATATTTGTAGTTGCATGATTTTGACATCATTTAGCAGGCATTTTAAACTATTCTGCTAAAGTCCATACGTTTTCTTTTAGCTGTCATATAAATATGTCTCATACTGTTGTGTAGGATCCACCTAACCTGCATAGGTGACTACCAACTATATAAATAATGGTTGGTACCGGAAGACGAGGAGGAGGAAATCACGAGATCCAACTAGAGACTCTGATCGACTGCGACTAGTCAACACATTCTCCAGGAACGTTTTCCCAGAAATATACAGAAATACTATATGTACTTATTGTGTACACTTTCTTGTTATAATACATTCTTGTTCTAAGTACATTTTGTGTTGCATTATTCTTCCATGCATTAGGCGAGATTCAACAATGAGTCAAGACTCAACACATACAAAGATCATATTTCAATAAAGTTAACTGTCCCCATTTTGATTCAAAGGATTGAAGAAACGGATTGGTGAACAACAGGCTCACCAATCCTACGCTTTGTAATTATTTTTCATCTAATTAATTTAATCAAATGAGAATGTTCAGTAATTTCTGATTAAAGGTGTCATGAAAACATTTTTTTGTAATAATTGTCCTTCTACATTTTCAGGAAGCACCAGTCTTTTTTCTGTTCGGGTATGTCACTCAGTACAAACAATATTTTGCTCTATTAGTGCCAACCCAGTTGATGAATGGGTATCCAGAGATTAAACCCTCTAGGAACAATGGTTCTTTATTGGCATTAATATTAGTATATATATATTAAAATAATACGAAAGAATAGTAAGATTTATAATCCGGTGTTATTAGTCTTATTAAAAAAACAGTACTCGATACAAAACAGTAGAGCAAAATATTATAATTAGTTTCTTTTAAAATATATGATTCCATCGAATCATATTTTTAAAAAGAAAATAAATATAATATATATAATCATTATAATATATATATATATATATATATATATATATATGTGTATATAATTATAATATATATATATATGTATATGCATATATATATATATGCATATATATATGCATATATATATGCATATATATATATGCATATATATATACATATATATATATATATGCATATATATATATATGCATATATATATATGTATATATATAATGATTAATATTATAATAAAACTAATCTAAATACAAACATATCATCTAATCAAATATGAGTATCCTTTTAAGTAAACAATTAAGAAAATCTGTCTGATTTAATCATTTCCTATATATATATATATATATATATATATATATATATATATATATATATACACATATATATATATGTATATATATATATATATATATATATATATATATATATATATATATATATATATAAAGAAATATGGTCTTAAAGTGTGCTATATTTATGGGATAAGGTGCTCAATATCAGAGATAGAGCGTGTGTAAATACATATATATATATATATATATATATAAATATAGTAAATGTGTGTGTAAATACATATATATATAAATATCAGAGATAGAGCGTGTGTAAATATATATATATATATATATATATATATATATATATATATATATATACATTATGTGTGTGTTTTCCATTATAGAACACAAATCGTTAATTTACATTAGGAATGACAAAAATACATTCGAACATTTCTTTGTGGAGTGTTCAGGTCAGCATCCAGTAACTGATGACTTTTGCTAGAAGTTAGTTTTCTTAAATAAGTAGATTTATTTCACATTAGACGAAATAAAACAATAAAAAAAACTCGATATGAACTCAAGTTCATTGGAATGTAGAAAGAAATGTCAAATCTGAATTCGAACATTTTGAATATGAAAAAAGAACAATAGATTTTAGAGATCCAGCTGTTCTACAGCAAAAAAAAAATAAAGAAAATACTACACATTTTATGAATTATCAGTCAACATTATAGCAGCGTAATCCAAAGTTTTCTTTTTGGAGCGCAGATGAACTAAATGACATTAAGATATATATATATATATATATATATTGAGAGAGAGAAATAGAGAGAAAAAAAAGTCTGAAAAATCCTTTCCTTCCTCGATGCAGTAATTAAATTAAAATTTTCATTGATGACATTAATACAAACGCATATATTTTTTAGAACTAAGTTTAGAATATTTGTGCATTTTCAGTTTCCAGTATTTTCTCTTTTATACTTAGAAAATGAACTGAAATTTTGCAACAGTTAGTGATCTTCCCTTGGAGGGGAAATAGCGATTGACTAAGCGTAACTTAGTTGTGGCAGAAGATCGAATGAATGGAACACCCAATGAGGATCGAACTTGATACTTAGTTGTAACTGATTTGGCAAGCTAACCATTACACCATGTAGCCAAGTTATAGCAATTTACTAAGGCCGGATGTAGCAGCACTTAGTGAAAATAGAACTCACTACGCAATCGTAATTATTGATTCTTAAAGAGTAGCATACATGTTGTACAAGGCCTAAAGTGTTGAGCACCTAGGTAGTATCGAACTCACGACTGAGTCGTAATAGTGGATTGATAAGCGTAGATTAAATATAACAGAAAGACAAAATTGTGGAGTACCCAATGAGGATCGAACTCAGTCGTAATTGATGTTGCAAAGCTAGTTTACTAATGATTTCACCTTTACTCGAGGTGCTCTCGTTAGAAAGGAAATAGTGGGGAAAAGAAAAGGGATTCATCCTTTTATCGTTGTCGGCTCGTAGAATAGAGAAAAATAAAAAAAAAATAGGTTTGTCATTTTAACCCATTGATGCCCCGCTACCCCCCACCGCCCCAATCCAAAGTGAGTCGAAGTAATTTTCAGCAGAATAACATCCCATATAGGTTTGGAGAGAAAAAGTCAGAAAGACAGGAAAGGTAAGAATGCTTCTTAAACTCAAGCAAAAACTGACGAAGGAGAAAAAAAATTAGAAACATAACCTGATAGCTCATATATATTTTAAGACAAATATGATACGAAGAAAAAAGAAAAAAGAAAAAGAGAATGTCGTTGATTCATTGCAAGAAAAGAAAGTGAAGATGTTTATCTGAAGTGATTATGAACTGAAAAAGAAAGGAAAAATGTTCTTTTTACCGAAAAATAGAAAATAAATAATTAATTTAATTAGGTCCACTTGACATTAGAGGTAAAAGGTTAACTACTTAATTCATCGCTCCTGCTTCATCTCGATTTAGTTGGGCCAGGACGAAACGTCATATGATTAATATCTCACCCTCATATATTATATATATATATATATATATATATATATATATATATATATATATATATATATATATATATATATATATATATATATATATATATATATATATATATATATATATATATATATATATATATATATATATATATATATATATATATATATATATATATATATATATATATATATATATATATATATATATATATATATATATACATTTCACCCCAAGGAAGACGGGAATGCCACTAGTACGCAGGGTTTTCAAAGAATGAAGGTAAGAGAAAATACGGGGATAAGAGTGGGGATCAAAGAAAGGTTAAAAGCTGAATGTAGTTCAAGAAGATAGAAGATGGCGATTGACGTTGCATTTAAATTTTTGAGGATTGTAGTCATCAGGGAAACAAGGCCACATTTTGGAAGTGCGAGAAAAGAAACTGTTGGTGTCCCTTGAGTAGATAAATCACACAAATTATACGAATCAATCAATCAAAACAATATATGAAATATATTTCCTAGAATATTCAGGTGGTGTTGTAGCGTCACGAAATGAGAAATTGGAGGCCGGAGTTCGAATTCCAATCGGTTTCGTTACATACACTTACGCGCAATACAATTGGGAGAGTTATGATTACATTTCCCGAACACCATCTATAGGTTATATAGGAGGATTTGCATCTAGAAAAAAACTGTTAATGAAATATTCTGTGTTGCAACATGCGTTGTCGTGGTGGAAAAAGAACATTTACGATTTGTCAATATCGGCCGTTTTTCGTGAACTCAGGTCTCTTCAAATGGGCCAGGTGAGTGAAGATATCGATTTTCAAATTATTAGCATCCCGTCAAAAGTCTCAGATTATTCTTCACGTTGGCAAACAGAGCATCTTCAATGACGTCAGACGTCTGACTTGTAACTGAACCATGCAAGGTTCCAATCTAAAACACACCAGAAATAGGTATCAAAACAAACTTCAAGTTGTTGTGATTTTATATTAACAATGAAAATAGGGCACGGAGTTTTGCAATGATGTAAACATCCTCTTGGGTGTGGGTATCACAAAGTATCTTACAGAAACCTAGAGAGTAGAGCTTAAATACAGGGTGTCCATAAAGTTCGTGTGCACTTTAAAACATTTATAACTTTATTTGTATTACACATATCTATCTATCTATCTATCTATCTATCTATCTATCTATCTATCTATCTATCTATCTATCTCTCTCTCTCTCTCTCTCTCTCTCTCTCTATATATATATATATATATATATATATATATATATATATATACATACATACATACATACAGGGTGTCCATAAAGTTCGTGTGCACTTTAAAACATTTATGACTTTATTTGTATTACACATATCTATCTATCTATCTATCTATCTATCTATCTATCTATCTATCTGTATATATATATATATATATATATATATATATATATATATATATATATATATATATATATATACACACACATACATACAGGGTGTCCATAAAGTTCGTGTGCACTTTAAAAAATTTACAACTTTATTTGTATTACACATATCTATCTATCTATCTATCTATCTATCTATCTATCTATCTATCTATCTGTTGTGGATTCCGGGATGAAATCCGGTATCAAATAATAACAAACGCCAAGAATGAATATAGGAAATAAATGTATTAACGTAATAATACAAACTGGTAATACAGGTTAGTAGTTCCAGGAATGCAGGGTTAACATATATATATATATATATATATATATATATATATAGATAGATAGATAGTCTTTGATATCGCCGTATCGCTCTATGACTTCTTACTGAGTCTATGGGCTTGTTACTATGACTCTTGCCGCTACGTTATTCTACCGACCGACTCAACGTTCCACTACTACTCCTGACTGACTGTCCGACTGGAGTACTACCATGCGGGTATTCACTGGTAGTAGTATATGTATACCTTGGATGAGTCCATTTGTGTAAAAAGGGGAGACCCCTCAATACCCCCCTCCTTAAATCCCTTTTAGGGGGAGTTAGTATTTTTTTTCTCTTGTGGTCGATAATCAGAGGTTCGGTAGATTTTCTCTTCCTGTTTGACCTTCTAATTTCTGTGTCTTCCTGAGGTCTTTGAATCTCATTTTGTATTTGGTCAATATGTCTTTTGTGGGTAGACTTTTCGCCTTGTACTGTGTTAATTATTGTACCAGGTTCGAATGATCTCTTGAGTACTATAGGTGTATGCCGGTTTTTGTTATTGTTCGGCAATAACTTATCACACACAGACCGTATTCTGCAGGTACGTTTCGCATCTTTTTTTTTACTGCTGGTTGGACATTTTCTTTTAATTCAATTCTAGCGGCAGACTTGTTACCTCGTCCCAAACCGCTCGAAAATACTTGTGGAAATTGATTATGTAATTCTTCCTTTAACTTTGTTGCTTCTGATGATTCGTTCTTTATCTTTTTACAAAAGGAACTGATAGGTAAATCCCATACGTCGAACTTCTGCATCGAGACTGTGCCCACCAGATTTTCTGTATCTTGCATTACGAATATCTTGAGTTTTGTTTTTCCGTGGAATTTCACATTTAAGATGATTTCTCCTTCGAATTTTATACGCTTCCCTGTAACTGACTTAGCAATTTTCTGTGTATGTATCATGGTCGGTCTGTCAAGCTTTCTTCATGACTGTAGGTTAATTATCGTTAAATCCTAACCTGTGTCTAGTTGTAGTTTTATCTTTTTATTTAAAATTTCAAGTCCCACATATTTTCTTATGTTAATATTGTCTTCGTCGTGCATTCTAGTAGCTCTTATCTTACTAATAATTTTTCTGTTCCTACATTGGGATGCCTTGTGACCCATTTTCTACACATTAGACATTTTTTATATTTAAAACGACAATCCTTATTCCAGTGTAGTCCTCTACATCGATCACATGCAGATGGCGGGTATATTTGCTGAGATTTTTGTCATATTTTTTCTTATACGTTGTACTTTTTCCATTATTATAGAATTTTTGTTTTCTTTCCGGGGATGGTGAAAAACGTAAAATTTTGTTTAACTTACGTATATGTGCTACTCCTGACTCCTCGATATCCTTCGAGTCGTTCGTTATACTTAGGCATCTTTGGAAGTCTACTGATAATTTTGTATTGTTAATCCAGGCTCATTTTGTAGTTTTGAAATCATTCTTTTGCACATTT
>OZ038482.1:27028902-27031402 GCA_964036315.1 Acanthosepion esculentum
TGGCTCGGCGTGCCTCCGCGGGTGGTCTTAGTTGGTCTTTCAGCCTGGGTGTACGAGGTGTATCGGCGCTTCAGAATTCTTGTGACACTCTCTTGAATTCGCACCGTTTTAGATTTATATTCAAAACCCAAACAAAGGCAATCCATCACTGTCAGAATACCCCACCCACGTGGCACTCTGGCCAACTGCGGACTATTCTGGCCCTTCGCATTCTGTAACACAAAACCCATCATCTCGTGGACTAGCCGATTTCTTTGGAAGCTGACAAGTTATATGTCCATATACGTCTTCTTGATGTTCTTTAAAATCCGTTGATTTTATCAGCTGATGCTCTTTTCGACTGAATATCGATCGATCGTCAGTTGTGCAGACATAAAAATACAGAGAACGTGAAATAAAGTACGCAAAAGAATGCTGACAATTCAAATTCTCCAAAGACTCGTTGGTCCCAGGAGAATCGCATATTCCCGCTTAGAAAAGTGACTGCAGCCTCTGCTAAGAATCTCTCGAAATAATACGGTTACTGCCAAGTGTTCGAGTCTTAATAATTCTTTATCAGAGATACTACCTCTGGATTTCGCTTAATTTTGGAATTTATTTTGAATGAATGTTTTTTTTTATTTGCTTTCTACGGCTTAACAACCTTGTGTAGATTATTTACAGCTAGAAAATATTTTGTTTTAGATTGAATGAATTTGGGTGGGGGGAGATAATTATCATTTAGTGATACACGCATTGCTAATTAACCCATAGCTGGGAGGAGAAGAGGTGATTCATACTTTTGAAAAACTATTGGTTCGTAAGTGAATCTAACTAGAATTGGAACTCGGCACTCCCATTAAAAATTCCGAGTCGTTATCCATTATGCCACCCACACCTCCAAGCTTAGAGCACCTGGTATTGCTAAACGGTTACGCAGACTTGACGTTGCTTAGCTTCAATGTTATATAGATGTAGACTTGGCTGGCAGTGAGTCGACTTTGAAGTCCAACACCGTGGAAGAAGGAACGAGAAATTAGTCCACTGTTTTTTTCCTGATCAGTCATGGTAATTCACAGTTTAATTGCTTTCATTTTCGTTGCTTAGCTTCAATGTTATGTAGATGTCGACTTGGCTGGCAGTGAGTCTAGAAGTATGTCTACTTTGAAGTCCAACACCGTGGAAGAAGGAACGAGAAATTAGTCCACTGTTTTATACATGATCACTTATGGTAATTCACAGTTTAATAAAGTAAATGTGTCAGGGATACGACCCGATGCATTTAATTTAATTCATATTCAATATTAGTTTAACGTTTCTAACATTCCTAGCCCTTCAAAGTTATGGCATGTAGACAATAGACTGTTAGACGAGTTTTATTGAATACTTGGATTATTTACATTATTTGGACTGTTATCCGCATCTTCATTGCCATATTCCCAACGTTTCGGCCTTCTTCGGGTGATTAGAATTTCGAAACGAACACTTTATTTCGTCCATCGGGTAGATTGTTCTAGTTCCACGTACCGTGTCTCTTCCGGATCTCTCAGTTATTTCCCTTTAACTTAACTCTCCAAGTTTTGGTTTTTGGTATTGAACACACAACTCTTTGGGTCTACTCAATGGATCTAATCAATGTATTTATTCACCATGCCATGTGCCCTTGAGGACATTTGTGTATGAATTTTTGAGACTTATAAAACTAATGTCTCAGCAACCATTTTTTTTTCACCTGGAGAAGGCAGGAGCGTGCCACTGCTGAAACGTTGTGTATATAGCAATGAAGATGAGGATAACAGTCTGAATAATGTAAATATTGCAAGTAATAATAATAACTCATCTCACAGATATAGAGAGAGTTTTATTGACTTAATTATTTAATCGGACTGTCACAAAACAAAAGAAATATTTAAATAGTTGCTCTGGTTATATATTTTGTTGACGAGTAATCTACGATGTTTAAGGACATCGACCTTTTGGATTGCACTTAGTAGCCTTTCATGACTTGAGATGAAGATCCATTCATTGAAGGCTTACAGCCATATCACATTGCAATACCGGTTTCTGTACCAACACCGACGTTAAGCAACGTCGATCCTGGTCTGTACCAAGATGGATGACATGCATTAATACAAGTGTATTAACTTAAGGTAAAAACAGACATAATGTATTGTCGTCAGGAAGTGAAACAGATCTAGAAGCGAGTTATGAATTACAGATGTCAAAATCAAGCAAATTTAACTCTCTTAAAACTGAGAATACGAAAGAACCAGTTGACATGTCTAGGAAAAATAATGAGGAAAGAAGGCTTGGAGTGTTAGACACTCACTTGATATACTGAAGGCAAGGGAGAAAATCGAGTAAGCTGCTTTACGAGTTCATGTAAATGTTTAGCAGAAAAATAATGGAACGGCATTGTAAAAGCTAAACATTGGTAAGTGCGGTAAAAGATAATATGTCGTGTAGAGTCATGATAGCACATATAATTATTTATTTTTATTCATTCACCCCAAGCAAGGCA
>OZ038482.1:27036402-27208902 GCA_964036315.1 Acanthosepion esculentum
AATCTAATACAACTAATACAATAAAATGTAATTCGCAGTGCCGAAACTGGAGTTTGAACTCGACTCGCTGATTACACTTTCGAAAAATGTTACGAATTATCTAATGAAGATCTAGCATTTTTTCGTTTTTATTTTGTCTCTTCAGGACGCCACAACTTCTTATCCTTTGTAGTTCTAAGCAATACTTGTTATCCGATTACAAAATCTTTAGGTAGATCCTTCCTTGTTGCCTTCTATTTTTCTTGGATTTAATATGTATAAGTATTCAAGTCCAAGGTCACTTCGAGAAAGTTGATCACTTCAAAATTGGTGATTGTGGTAATGTTTAGTTCGTGATTTTTTGAAAAAAAATAGTCACACCCTTTCTCAGAATGGTGGTAATACACTCATTATTACGTGCGGTAATGTAGCTAAAGTCAATTTTAACAATGGGAAAGGCAGTAGATATAGTTTATTTCTTATTGAAAAATTAGTTATCTTAAATTACTTAAATAACCCTAGCTTATTAAACAAGAGAAACGAATTTATTGTTACATGAAGGCATAAAAATAAATATCTACTCAAATACGTTAGTCCAGATTAATTTCTAATATAAATTATGTTTTTCTTTTGTTTTCTTGGAAAAGAACCAGTAATCTACATTTAGGGTTAACAGAAAATTAATAACATTCACAACACAACAAATTTTTTATGCACACACACACACACACACACACACACACACACACACACACACACACACACACACATATATATATATAAATCCCGTTTATATCAAATCACAAATATTTTTTAATAAACAAATGTAATTCCCATAAAATATATGACTTCAATAATATGGTGGTAGCAACGGCCAATCTATATACAGCATCTGAAGATTGCGTCGTGCATAAAACTACCGGTCGTGTTACAGGTGAAGAATAACACACACAGAAACGCACACGCGCGCACACAGACACAGACAGACAGACAGACAGACACACACACACATATATATATATATATTTAATCAGCTGTATATTTTCATTTAAACAGGTTTGATTAAATAATTTAGACATGCCATGTCTATTAGTTTTCGTTGTGGTCCTTTCAAGTTCGCGGATTCATATACATACAGACATCTTTACTATCTGAAAATGGTCTCACATGAGACTGAAATTACTTCGTAAAATACAAACTATTTGAAAGAAAATTTTGGTATTTTTCTTAATCAATTTTCTAAGGCTACCAAGAAATAGATCCGCGAAATTGAAAAGATCACAACGAAAACTAATCAACGCGATATATATATATATATATATATATATATATATATATATATATATATATATATATATATATATATATATATATATATATGCACTTTTTTAGGAAATATACTATGAATATTAAGAGGAATATAAAACCGTTCCCAGAGAATCATGATAAAAACTTTTCTGTAACGCACAGATATATGACAATCTTCGAGGTAAGACTTATCTGATGCGACTGAATATCTACAGACAGTATTTACGTCTTCATCTATTTTTTTAAAAAATCAACTTCAAAACATTTAAATGGCATAAGTTTCCCTGGAAAATTTTATACGCACGCATAAGCTGAGTGCTGTTGTTTTGAGAATCTTTTTTCTATTGTCTATTCTGTTTGTGCTTTTCAAACATGAGGGCGCTTGCACACACACACACACACACACACACACACACACACACACACACACACACACACACACACATATATATATATATATATATATATATATATATATATATATATACTCTTGGAATAAAGACATATCTCCCGATATATCTGTGGATGAATTTATGCTTCTTATATAGAAATAAAGATATCGAATGAAAAGTCACATACAATTTTCTCAAAAGTTTGAGTAATTCTTTACTGTTGACGTTGAAATATACAGCCACTATTTGACATTTAGAAAAAATAGAAAAACATTTATTTTTTTGTCCCAGTTTCAAAAAGAAATATTTACAAAAGAAAAAAATAATTTCTGTCTTCTGTTACTTTCATAATTTGCCCTTAGCTGTTTGTTTGTTGCAGAGACGTTCTTCCAAATGTTAGGCATACATTTCAATATATACAGAATACCAGAAAAAATTCTCTCTCTCTCTCAATCTATCTATCTATCTATCTATCTATCTATCTATCTCTCTCTCTATATATCTACATTTTTAGGCCTATCACGATCTATCTATCTGTTTCAATATCAGTGTATCTAACTAGATATTAAAAATGAGTAACAAGTTACTGCGATTCAGTTTACTTTTCCTCGTGTTCTTATGAAAAATAATTCAAAAGATTAAATAAAAAAATTAACAGCATTATCTTGTCAGTTGTTTTTAATGAAACCTTTATGTATTGCTGCCCAAATACACAATTATATATATATATATATATATATATATATAAATAAATAAATAAATTAATTAATAAATTAATTAATTAATTAATTAAAAAAAAAGAAAAAAAGAAAGTAATTCATCGAGTCTAAAAGAAACCTCAACAGAATGCACTCATCAGCAGTGCGCATCCACTACCGAGAATTGAAACACTGACAGTTAGGTTGTCAAGCAAACACCATACCAACTGTTCCAACAGGCCTCGGTGACGAAGGAATAGCAAATCAGAATCAATATAGCGTCGCTCGCTCACATATTCCGTGGTGGAACTCAACTGAAGTTCTCTGTAACCATAGGACTGTGCCCCCCGGAGCCATGACTACTATCACCAAGCCGCTCAAAATGCATTAGAAGCCGGATCAAGCAATGATATACATAGGATAGAAATTGTAAGGAGGATTTGAAAATTATAATTGAGTATCAATTCTCGGTAGTGGATTCGCACTGATGATCAGTCCCAAATATAGGACGAAACGGCCGCCCAGTGCTTTCTGCACAGTGCTTTCTGCACAGTGCTTTCTGCACAGTGCTTTCTGCACAGTGCTTTCTGCATTCTGTTGAGGTTTCTTTCAGACTCAATGAATTACTTAATTATAATTATCAAATCCTCCTTTCAATTTCTATCATATATATATATATATATATATATATATATATATATATATATATATAGATATATATAGATATATATCAAATATGTAGAGCAGTTCAATTTATATTACAATGAATTACTCACACAAAAAGTAAATTAGTAAAGTTAATGATATAAAATGGCGAAATCCCTTCGCTAACAAAATTTTAAAGATGCATTAACCTACTAATCACTCGATGAATGTTATAATCCTTGTTTTTTCAAATTATAAGCTGTATAAGGTCTTTCTTAAATACGCAAGTACTTTTGATTGTACATTCAGTCATCTTGAGTCATAGAAATTATTTTGTTTTTAGCAAAATTCAGGCAGCATCTGAGACAAAAAAATGTAATGCGAATCGAAATATGTTTTTTTTTAAATGTGTTATTGTTAACGGATGCAAAGTTTTGGAGCGTTCAGTCGCAACGCTAAGGTTGAATTTTTTTGAAAATTTAAGTGAGTACGTTTTTTTTTCCTAATATGGCAATTTAAGAATGTTTTGTCGTAGGAGTTTATCAGTCGCATGAACTAAATTGTTCAATAAATAGAGTAATGTCTCAGTTGTTATCCTGAACATTTGCACGCCAGATCAGTTCTTTTAAATCAAATATGTGGTGCGGTTCAATTTATAATACAATAAATCATTCATACATAAAGTAAATTATTAAAGTTAATAATATAAAATGGCGTGTCCATTCGCTAACAAAATTTTAAAGATGCAATTTTTAAAGACCTTATACATCTTATAATTTAAAAAAAAAAAAAGGATCATAACATTCATCAAGTAATTAGTAGATTAATGCATCTTTAAAATTTTGTTAGCGAAGGGATTTCACCATTTTATATCATTAACTTTACTAATTTACTTTTTGTATCAATGATTCATAGTAATATATATATATATATATATATATATATATATATATATATATATATATATATATATATATATATACTCAATCTCTTACGCAAAAATACGAACAGGCTTCTCTACTTTATCTTTTCCTTAATTCCTCGGCTGATTCATACTGTGGTCCTCTTGGCAAACTTCGACCTCATGATAGTATTTTGAGTTCATATTCCTTTCCGCTTTCCGACCTGGCAAGAACCCCCTATCAACAGAATATTTTTCTGTTATCAACGCATTGGCTGGGATTCATTTCGAGATTTTCTTTACGATGCCTCTTCGCAAAATATTTTTAATCATCTCATTTAGAAACGTGCCAGTTTTCTTGGATGAAAGCCGGCATCGAACCTTTCATGCCAGCACAAAGTGAAACCCCAGACTTCCCCTTGGTTCAATCCTGCCTGTACCGCCGCTATAGCCCACATGAATCAGTTCTTCCGGTTATATCAACGTGACAGGTCCGATTAAAACAGACGCCTCTTTATAAACGGGCGTGTCCTCAATGTGGCAAAATACCTATCCGCTGGTAATATAAGAGACATTATGGCCTCTCAAAATTTTATTGTAAATATTACTGACGACTTTGTAGAGTGTAGTGAACAAGATCAAATCGTCAGTCCATCCGCAATTTAATGTATTGTCATCTACTACAGGCAGACAGAATGCACTGCTCGGAGATTATCTTGTATATCCATTCCGAATCACCCGGAGTACTTTTATCTGATTTCCATCTTCCCAGCGCGATAATGTTTCTTCCTTATGCCTTTTCTATAAATACTTTCATGGTAATTGTTCTGATGTACTTTTCTCTGTTGTACGTATACCTTAAACGCAGTACTAGATTGGCGTCAACGTATCCTTTTAAAGCTGAAATGTCGAGATCCAATCGTAAATTCGATACTAACAGTTTCTTCTATCAAACTTATCACCTGTGGAACTCTCTTTTGGATGCTTGCATCCCAGTCTATTTTCATCTTCACACATTTGCATGCAGTGTTAATCGTTATCTTCTATCTTTGTGATTCTTGGCCATTTATTGTTCTTCCTTATTAATAATGTTTTCTTTCATATTCTCCAACACTCAGTAACCCTTTATGTCTTAGTGGTGTTATTGCCTTGTTTGGGGTGAAATGATTTAAAAAAAAAACAGTCTTTAATGAGTGATATGCACATAAATCCGTCTATGGTTTCAGCTATCATTTCTAAATTAGATACCCACAGGATTCTTGATGATATCCCGGTAACCTTCCGAAAGAAATACATATACTTCGAGACTAGTTCTTGTACGCTCCAAACTGTACACTAAATACCTCACTGCTTCTTGCGTTCCAACTTGTTAGAAATCCTCCTCTTCAATTCCTGTCTTTAAAAACTCTGGTGAAACTTCTGACCCCGTTAATTATCCCGTTTCAGTCGGTTATCTCATTTTTGGTAAAGTACTAGAAGCTCTAATCAACGTCGAATTAGTTAAGTATTTCTTTTCACAGGACCTTCTTTCTGATAGACCAAATGACTTCCCATATCTCCAGGTTTGCCACAAATGTTTTAACGCCAATCACTGAATTTGTTTATTAAGCTTTACATGAGAACGGCGAGGCTCGTGCTTTAGCTCTACATATCTCGAAGATGTTCGACAGGGTTCGACATACCGGACTTCTCTACAGGCTCAAGGGCTACAGAGCCCCAGTACGTATATTTGGATTAATCCAACCATTCTTCATAAATAGTATAATGAAAGTCGTATTGAATGGACACAATTCTGTTTCACATCACATTAATGCGGATGTCCCTCAGGACACTATCCTTGGGCCCAAGTAGTTTCTTAGCTTCATGAACGAACTTCCCGACGTCTTCGGTTCTCGGCAATGTATTTATGCAGATGCAACAGCTATTTGCTCCTGTTGTAGTCGCAAGTTCGACAGTTTCGTCAAAGTAAAACTGGCAACTGCTCTCGAAAAAGAACTGCAGTCAGTGATTGACTGGGGAAAGTAATACTTTTGTAAATTTTAACGTTTCCTATTTAAAGTTAATAAACTATATATATATATATATATGTGTGTGTGTGTATGATTTCTTTTCTATATACATGTGCTACACATTTCCCACACTGGGACAGCTAATATCAATAAAATAATGCATAAGATTATTTAGGGCTGCGGTTAAATATTTTGTTCTTTTTAAATTCTAAGAGAAATTTTGTCTAGTTCTTGTCTCCAGTTGAAATTTTAAATGTTTCAATAATCTCACCACTGAGTTCTAAAATCAGTTTCCTAACAGACTTTGAATCACTTCACTCTTAGCAAGGCGATAATGCCACTAAAATGCTACTGGGAGTGAAAGAGAATGAGAAGATTTTGGAAGGAAACGAAAGCCAAATTCTAAACAGAAAATAAATAATAAACCACTAGTCCTGTTCCAAAGATCAAAGAGGAGTGTGAACCTGGCGATAGGCGAACCTATCGACTCCTATTAGTTCTTAAGAAAGAGAAAGAATCTGTAATGTCACAAAAAGAGCGTGCCTTTGTTACGAGTTAATCAAATATGCATATTGATGAGGTAAATCTCCATTTTCACTCGGACAGCACTGGATAATCTTGCTGATATCTTTTTTATTCCATTGCACTGACGTAGCCGAGGTTATGAAAGTGTAGATATGACTCAGTATGTACCTTGGCGCTTGAAAGCTTATAACACGAATAGTAAGAGTACAGAGGTGGGGTCTTGGATTATCGGTTGAATGAGAGAGCGAAAACTGGGTACAATCCCTTTTTTCCTTGTATTTCACATAATACACAGCCGCCGGCGATAAAAGGTCTCTTTCAGGATCTGCGCTGAGATAAGACCAAGTTCTTCCTACCGCAGAGTTTCTTAAAATAAGAAAAGTGCAGTTTGGGTGTTGAAGAAAACTTGCACATTTCTAGCTCTAGAAAGCCGTGAGCGTTAGAACTGCAGATATCTGTTTCCCGCGGGAGGCATCTCTAATTTGATTATTGCTTGAACTCTCGGCTCCATTTTGAAATCTGAGTTTTTCCTTCGCTCGGTACCACTGATGCCGTCACGTGCTTTCTAGATAGATTTTCTTAAGAAATCTAACCGAAATATTTATTCACATACATAAGAAACACACTTAAAAGAATTGTAGAAGTGCATAAAGATGACAAAGTGATTTGATACAGACGCAGAAAGGAAAATACAAGAACCGCCACAGAAGATAATGAATGAAAGAGAGAACAAATGACTAAAAATCAATTGTAAGAGGAATACATAGTTGTTAATAGAAGTAACGGCTCAACATGCAAATTACAAATTGGAGATACGAAAATATAAATATCTTGAAAGTGTATTAACTGCAGACGGGCAGTCTCAAACTAAAATTCGACGTTATATTAGAATAGCGAAATATGCCTTCCTAAAGCTAAGCAAAATCTTTTGAAACAGAAAATAGAAACAAAGAAATGTGTATTTAAATGTTACGTAATACAAGTCCTTCTATATGACAGTGAATAATAGACAATAAGTTTCATTGATGAAGAAGAGACTAGAAGCAATAGAATGCGGTTCTATAGAAGGATGCTGAGAATTGCATGGACTGAACAGGTGAGTGACAACGAAATTTGAGAGAGAATGGAAACAAAAAGATACTTATGTGAATCAGAAAGAGAAAGTTGAAATTTCTAGAGTATATAATGAGAAAGACGGCTTGAAAAATTGAATACTCATAGGACATAGTGAAGTCAAGAGTGACAGAGTAAATCAACGCTTAAGCTACCTAGATAGCTTGAGTAAATGAAAGTTAAAGTAAGGTTTACTAGCGATAACAAAATGAAAAACAATTATAAAGAGCTACAAACGACAGGAAAATATAGAGAGCCCTGATCGCCAACACCCTGAAGTGACACAGGAAGGAATTTCATAAGAAGCCTATTATAAATAGTGAATCAGTATAATTTAAAAGGACGGCCCTTCGTGACGGTAGCGTAGTGATTATAGGAGTTAGTGTCACAAGCAGGCCGTTTGTTGCTGTCATCTAGTGGTCAAGAGCTGAATCTTTGCATCAGTTGGTGAAGTATCAATTGAGCAGAAGCGAACAATAACTGGCATCTTTCTTTCTATGTGCCATGTCCTTTCAAGACGTAAGCGATCATGAATCTCCACCTCCCTCTACACTTTGCAGCTCACAACAAGTTCCTTCCCTCTGCCACAGGTTATTTTGAGTACATTACGTACGAGTGAGCAAGCCAAAATGAGCTGACTCATTTTATAGTACACCCATAGAAGGTTAACCAATCAGAAGACTAGAAATATTCGACCCGATGTGTATAAAGGCGGCCATTTTGTTTTCTTTTTCGGAATATCTACTGCTAACCTGTCAGCTGAGGAGACCTGTAAAACTGCGTTTTCCTATTCTTTCCAAATACCTACTGCCAACCTCTGATATGGAAGACCTTAAGAATTCCTGAATAGGTGCTACGAGACATTGGTGCTGTTACATTGAACACATTAATTACTACGTCGGATTGCTACATTCAAACTACATTAAACATGCATTACAGTGGTTATGAGCCCAGATTACGACTGTATTTTGATGGAAATGAATCCAACTATGAATTGTGGGAAACGAAATTCTTAGGCTACTTTAGAATACAAAAAACTTCATGACATCATCCTTTGGCAAGATGACCAGAAGGAAGACGATGATTTTATGGAAAGAAATGCGACTGTGTTCGCTGAATTAATACAATATTTGGATGAATAGAAGTTTGTCCTTAACAATGTGAGAAGCGAAGGACAATGGACGCCGAGCGCTCCAAATATTGCGTGAACACTACTTACCAAAAGATAAGGCTAAAATTATTGCTTTATTTTATTTTTTTTTTAACCTTATCACCCCAATCAAGGCTGGAAGCCACTAGCACGCAAGGGGTTACAGAAGGTTTGGAGGAAGAGCAGATAGGAGTGATAAAGGAGAGGATGTGGAGAGAGAAAGTGGATCGATCAAGGCAAGGGGGTTACAGAAGATTTGGAGCGAGAGCAGATAGGAATGAAAGGTGAAAGGATGTGGAGAAGGGAAGTGGATAGATCAAGGCAACTGGAGATGTCGATTGACGTTACACTTAAATAGTTAGAGATTGTATTTGTCAGGGAAACAGGAATAAGGAAGGGAGTGCCACAGGCGAGATGTGCGGGACATGAAGCTATTGGAGTAGAAGAGACGTCTACATCTAACAGTTTCAACGGTGAAGGGGTGGGAATGGGATGCCAGCTTCGTAGCACGCTTAAATTCACGAGGCCTAGGAACCAGCGAAAGCAGCTCATCGGAGCAATTAACGTGAAAGTATTTGTAAAAAAGACAGAGCGAGGCAACATCGCGTCTGTGAGAGAATGACTGCAGACGAGATGACAGATCAGGGCCAATTACATTGCATATCCGTCTCTGGATCTTATCAAGAACCCTGAGGCAAACAGAAGGGGCTCCAGACCATATATGGCAGCAATGCTCCATGCAAGGGCGAATGGCCGATTTATAGATTTGGAGGATCGATTCCGAGGAGAAAAATTTCCTGGCTCGGCACAGGGAGCCAACTTTCCTTGCGGTGGATGATGCAATTGACTCGATGTATTTGTTCCATCTCAGATCAGCGGACAGCGTGAGACCGAGCAGCCGCAGAGAGGAGCTCTCGAGAAGTTGGTCTTCAGACATTCTAATGGGATGCAGGGATGGATCCCTGTGGTGGTTAATAGAGAGCAGTTTTGTTTTAGAGGCGTTAAAGTTAACCATCCATTTCTTGCCCCAGTTCACAACCGATTGGAGGTTCTTTTCTAATCGAACTGCCAGGTTAACTTTGTCAGCATCACTAGATTTGTTATACTGAACTAACTGCGTTAAGGAGACGGGAGAATGAATCCGTAACAGATTATATTATACGGGCTGAGAATGTCACAAATGCCTTAAAAATATCCGGTGAAGCTATTTCAGATGGTCTGTTAATAGCCATGATTTTAAAGGGATTACGCATGGACATTTAAACCATTCACGACAGTCATAACTCGAAAAGATAAAAGTCAAACTTTCACTGAGTTTAAAGTCGCATTACGTAGTTATGAAGAAACTGAAAAATGTGCAACCTCTCCCGGAACACGTTTTTTCATCCACTTGCTTAAGGCCGCTAGGTATGTCATGCGTTGTTTTCCCTTATCTGACTAATCAAAAGTTATCCGATATCAGCCAATCAATAGATACCTGATAATGACCAGTGGTATGTGGTCTAAACGTTTTGTCTGTAATAACATTTATATAAACCAAGATGAGAATAGTAGTTTGAAATAATACAAGAAAATGAAAGATCTCTCGACAACTGGTGGTTTTTGGGTAAGTATATTGTTTATAATATTGTTCGCACAAAATAAAGGGGAAAACCACTGAAGCTCGCGGGTTATTGAATGAGGTTGTTGTACGTAAAGACTGAAAGTAAGAAGTGCATATTATGAGGATATGTAGGATAGATAACTTGAATTTTGACTTGAAGAGGTTAAGATCGTAGTGGCTGGGGAAGCATTCGCTCGGGAGTTCTTTGAATCCGCTAATAGACTGAATGGGACTTCCTCTTTACCAGCGGAATACGATGGGAACGAGTATGATTCGACTCTCTGTACGTGGTATAGTTGTCCTAGATGTGTCGATCTGAACTGCTGGAACTAAGAAATGCACATCATTTGAAAATTTACCACGACAGAGAAGCTTACAAAGTTTCGTCTATTGGAAAGGGGTTTTAGGATGGAAAATATTTGATTATCCACAAGAGAGCATAAACGCTTTTGAATCCTGTGAAGGACGGAAAGGTAAGAATGTGCGGGTCCAGCTCAGAAAATGGCAGTGGCGCTCCATTTTTGGTCTGACTCTTGTAAGGAAAGAGCATGGTAGGTAGTGTCAAATACATTCTGGAACATTTTCCAGAATCTTTTCTGTTGTTTAGCTTGGTCATTAAACGAGAGTTTTCTTAATCTGGCGCTTATCTCTGGCGCTTTGATCTTCCAATGACTGTAGATGTACAATAATCCTCATCCCTTCTTTATTTGCTGCTTAAGTCTGAAACGCTTAAATCTATTTTTTACCAAAGGTTATTTAAAAAATTCATTGAATATTTCTGTCAGTGAGTGGCTTACATACATTTGAAAGATATTGGATCTCTTTATGTCTTCTGCGATGTGCCATGTCCCTTCAGATGATCCTGCCTCTCCACAACTTCCAATCTCTTGTAGTTCTCAGGCATTTTTTGCCCCAGAAATTTCAATCGTCTCATTCTAATTGTAAGTATACGTTTCCTTGCAGTTTCTATGCTTTTTAAATGTGTTCATGGCTCAACTTAGTATTCATTACATCTGTATTCCACTAATATTCTTAAATGCCTATAATTGATAACAGAACCATTGGTTTAAACCAACAGCTTCCCATATTTAATACTTCTCGTTTTCACTCTCCGTCACGATTTTCCAGTATCGACTGCCATATAGAAGATTAGGATATATATTGATGGGTTTACAGTATTTACATTAGTCGGACTATTGTCCTCATCTTTGTCGCCATATTTGTCACAACGTTTCGGCCGTTGTACGCTCCGGCCTTCTTCAGGTGGTTGGAATTTCGAACCGAACCCTTTATTTCGATCACTGTTCTAGTTCCACGAGCCATGTTTAATGGATGTCAGTTATCAGTTATCTCCTGGTAATTTTCCCTCTGAAAGTTCTCCACTGCCTGAACCGGGTATTGAACTCACACTCTTTGGGTCTGTCACTGGATCTAACCAATGCCTTTATCCACTGTACCATGTGTCCTTGAGGACATCTGGGTATGAATTTCTGAGTATTATAAACCTAATTTTTCAGCAACCATTAAATACTGTACATAATACCTCATCTCAGAAATATAGACAGACATTGATTGGTTTGTTCTTTCTTACGGCTTATCAACCTTTTTTTCACCATATTTAAAGTCAATATTTGAAGAAAATATTGTAAGAATTGTAGATGATAAACGTGCACTGATACAAGCCCTACTATTTAACCCATAGGTGGAGTTTAGGTATTATAATACATAGTGTACGTAAAATGTATTAGATAATGTTGAACTACCTTTTTAAAAAAATACGTTTTTCACAATTTACTTGTTTTAAAATTTTTAGGTATATTTTCAAACAAATATCAATAGGTGTTGATAGGTTCGTCTATCGTCCACTTCGCACTCTCCTTCGATCTTTCGAGCAGGAGTAGTGGTTTATCCCTTGTCTCCTGTTTAAGCTTGGTGTTCTTTTGTCAATCCCTTTCATTCCCAGTAGTCACTTGCGTCTTAGTCGCATTATTGCCTTGCTTTGGATGAATTGATTAAAAAAATAATTACTTACGCATTTTTCCACTAATATTCTTAAATGCTTATAATTGATAACAGAACCATTGGTTTATACCAACAGCTTCCCATATTTAATACTTCTCGTTTTCACTCTCGTGTGGTCATGTGTGACATCATGAGCTGCGGTGTGATTTTCGCTTCCAGCGTCTCGTATGCAGGAGTTTTTCGTTGCTTGTAAATCTTCCATGCAAACAAATACAGACTATCATTATTGTTTTGTCCTTGTATTGGGTAATATACTGTAATGTAATTGTCATCTTTGACAATGGCTTATGTAAGTCGAAAGCTTAGATAAGATTAAAAAAATATGTATCAATATGGTGATTTTCTTTCTTCGTTTAATGATAATGTTTTTAAGCTCATCTGACGATATGAAAAGAATTTTCATAAAATAAATAGACAACACTTGTCTATATTATTTAATGAAACATGCATCAATATATATATATATATATATATATATATATATATATATATATATATATATATATATATATACATACATATATATATATATATATATATATATATATATATATATATATATATATATATATATGCATTAAATTAGGAAAAGTTAATATGACTTTTCCGGAGTTTCTCATTCAAATTCTAATTAGGTCATGATAATTGGTAAATCACTTGAGTCATTCTTAACTTATCTCCTGGGCACTTATGGGAAAAATTATGCTACCCTTAATAAAGCGTAAATTCCCGTAATCTCCCCGTATTTTCATTGTTGCATGATATATATTATTTAGCAATAACATTTCTTAATTATATAATGTGATATATATAAAAATAATGGGCACAACTTTAAAAAAAATTAGTTCCCATCTTTAAAAAAGAAATCTCTGCTGAGGTCCAGTTTCCTGCTATTTTATCACTTTCAAAGAAACATAAGAGAACAATACGATTCCTTCCATTGTTGCTTATATATATATATATATATATATATATATATATATATATATATATAGTAAGCTACTTTATATATCAGGTCATCCCATAACTTCTGTCAGAATGTTGAATTTTGAAACAAGTGACCATATGTTACATTCAATCAACAATGTACTTTCCATGATTATCTATGACATCCTTCCATCTATTAACAAGCTTACTAATTCCATTACTGTTAAATTCTTTTGGCTTTGATTCGAAGAACTAACAAATGTCAGTGTTAACCTCTTCCTGTGTTACAAAAGCTGTTTCATCCAAATGATGCTGTAAGCTATGAAACAAATGGTAGTCTGAAGGAGCAAGGTCGGGAGATAAGGTGGACGAGGAATTTTCACCTATCCAAGTTCTTCGATCTTTTGTGACGTGATTCTTGCTGTGTGTGGTCGCGCATTGTCCTGATGAAACATCACCCGTTTTCGATTCACTAGAGCAGGTCTTTCTTTCCTCAAAGCTTGGTTCAAACGCTCTAATTGCTGAGAGTATATTTGAGCATTAATTGTTGCATTAGGTGGTAAGACTTCGAAGTGGATTATTCTTTGGCAATCCCACCAGATTGAAAGAAGAAACTTTTGCCCATGAAGTTCCCTTCTCGGCTGTCGCTGGGGTCCTTTACCAAGCCACTGTCTACGACGCTTAACATTTCGATAATAGATCCAGTTTTTGTCGCCAGTCACAAGTCTATCCAAAAAATGTGAAACAAGTTGGCGAGAATGGAGAGAAGAGCAGATGTCAACTCGGGATTTGAGGTTGTTTTCAGACAATTCATGAGGCACCCATTTTCAAAGTTTAGGAATTTTTCCAAGTTGTTGAAGATGACGATGAACAGTTGTATGGTTTGAAATAGAACCACTGCCAATTTCTCAACTGATAAAGCAGAATTATCTTCAAGGGCTGCTTCAAGAAGCTTTTGATCAAACTCAACTGGACGTCCGGTTCGATCTTCATCTTCAAGGGTGAAATCTCCACCTCTGAATTTTGCAAACCATCTTCTGCAAGTTCTTTCATTCACACATTCCTCTCCATAAACTGAGTGAATGTTTCTAGCCACTTCGGATGCTGAGTTTCCTTTCTTGAACTCATAAAGCATTATGTGCCTCAAACGATTCTTGGGTACTTCCATGTTAGCAGGGATTTAATCAAACAAAATTTAATTTTATTGTTCTCTGAAATAAAATTGGGTCAGTTTAAATGCATCTAAACATAAAAATAATGTTCAGCTCCATTAGACATTATAAAATACTCTTTAAATTTCGTTCATTTTAACAAAAAGATAAAATTCGGACAGAAATTATGGGATGACCTAATATATATATATATATATATATATATATATATATATATATATATATATATATATATATATATATATATATATATATATATATGACCTAATATATATATATATATTATTCAAATATTCTCTTACACTAAAAACACGGTTTGATAAGTAAATCCACCACTTAAGAAAGCTAGATTGTTTACTTTTAAATATTAAACAGAGCAGATATATATATATATATGAAAAAATCATGAAAATTAATACCAGAAGAGTTTCGCTTCGAACATTATTTGACCGTCGAGTTTTCTGTGTGGCCGAGATAGTTAAGGTACATCAATTCCAGCGATGGTTTCTATCCACCTACAGGGACGCAAGTTCGACTCCTGCTGAAGAGCGCTTTTTGTTTCATTTTTCGAATATTCAGGCCGACAGATAGATAATAAATAAATGGAGCGTCGACTCAAATATGATTATCCACTAAAAATAATGTTTAAAGTGATATATATATATATATATATATATATATATATATATATATATATATATATATATATATATATATATGTGTGTGTGTGTGTGTGTGTATAAATGAACAATAAAATTGTTGTTTAAAATCGTATGTGTTAAAAAGTGCTCAATGTAAAGTTAGGAACATCAAACCAGCACAGGATTTAAAACGATGAATGGAACACTACAGCGGTTTCAACCGCCAAGGTATTATTAGGTGTTTAACTCAGCGAACCGATTATATATATATATATATATATATATATATATATATATATATATATATATATATATATATATATATATATATATATATATATATATATAATGAAGAGGTTATAATGGTTCCAACGAGAGAAAAGTGTGTATATTAAAAAGAAGAGATGTACCGTAAACTTTTTGGGTTTTAATGTGGGTTTTTAAAAAAAATATTATTCTTTATTTTTCATAATATATATATATATATATTGAAAATATATATCGTCATAGAAATAGGTACAATTTATTATAATTTAAAATCAGAATTTGAGATTACGGCGTTAACAAAAGGCTCGGACACTGACCACTGGCAGTGGAAAAATAGACAGTAATATAAATATCAACAAGACTCGAGCCAAGAACATTGTACAAGCGGCAGAATTATCCCAAAACGTGATTATTGCTGCCTTATCTAGGCTCGAACTCTTTAATCTTCACTTTACAGACATGATAGAGTTTAAAATTGGTTAGGCAGACACTACCGCTATTCTGCATCGTATTTCTCGCAGACGCAACGTCGCAAACTTCTGCTCTCTTGCTATTTCCATGGCAAATACGTGTAAATTCCCTGATCTCTGTTGTTCCCCTCAAATAATGACAGAAATTCTAATGTGAATCTTTTCTTTACTCAAGACTTATATTTATTGATATTGGGAGTGCGTGTCTTTAAGCAAATTCCAAAGATATATTGACATCTGATTCTATTTTTTGTTCTTTCGTTTTCCCTTGCTTCTTGTTGAGAGTGTGCTGTCTTTTCAAAGAATAATCACACCTCCTCGAGACATACCTATATATGTCGTGTTTTCTTGCTTCCCTTGATGGTCACCGAACATTATGCTTGGCACTGGGGAAAAATGCCAGACAAGACAAGAACGTCTTTTCCAGATGTTCACGTCGCTTTGATGAAAAAGCAGGTGATAAATGTTAGGAATGCAAAGAGAATAAATGTACCTATGGCGAAAACGCCGACGTTGTAGCAAGCCTTCGCCGTAATGTGCCCCCAAAGCAGAAAAGATGGCTTGGTGTTGGGGAAAAAGAAGTAAAATTTGGCAAGTAAAAACGAAGACGGAATTGTAGATGTATATGTTTTTCACAAGGTTATATTAAATGTCTGTTTCCATATAAGAAAACATTCAGTATTTATTGACTGAGAAAGCCAGTGCTACCTACGACCGAAATTTATAAAATCTTTCTATTAAGACAAACTTTCAGGAAAACAGGATTTCCAAGCCCACTAACTGTTATTCGTTCTGGGTAAGACGTTAAACTACGTCCAACAGCAAGGCCTCTGATCAGGAGGTTTTGAGGAGCGTGGAACCACCTCTTAATTGCTGGTGTTCCCAGGTGAACCCTGACCCGGGGTTCTAGCACCTGTTATGGGCAAATAGTTAACTATTACCAGCAATACTTTTTGGAAAAAATTATTGCTAGCAATACATTTTTGAAAGAAATACATTACCAGCAATAAAAAAATTGTCTGCATTAAATAACCCATTGAGGTTGATATGCTGTTAAACAAAATAAACTAAAACCAATCTAAACCAAAGAACACATATTCTATTTATACGAATCTATCCTAAAAATGTTGTCGGTATTAAATAACCCATTGAGGTTGATATGCCGTAAAACAAAACAAAACAAACCAATAGATAGATAGATAGATTGATAGATAGATAGATAGATATTACCAGCAGTAAATATCTTGACGGCATTAAATAACCCATTGAGGTTGATATGCCGTAAAATAAAATAAACCTAACCAAACCTAACTATTATTGCCCTTGCCATTACTGTTAAGGGCATCCTTCGTAAATTTTTTAAGGGTTACGCTGGGGGATAATATTCCTCTACCATACACAGTTATTTGTTTATATCCTGTTATAGTAATAGTAATACTAGCCATTTCCCTAAAAGAAAACATTCATCATTCTTTGGCGGAGTAATCAGTAGTGCTCTCAGTTTGAATTTATAAAATCTCTGTTAACCCCCCATCAAAAAAAATATTTTAAGACAATATGTTTTTTTTAAGTTCAGTCTGTCCTTCTTTACGGCAACGAATGTTGGACGATTTTCTCAAAGATGAAACTCTAGGCGACGGAGATCTGGTTCTACAGATGAATGCTAAGGATATCATGGACCGAGCGTGTGAGCAAGGATGAGGCCTTAGAGAGGATGCAAACAAGGAGGAGGTTTATACTTAACATCAGGAGGAGGCAGCTGAAGTTCCTCGGAGACATAATGAGAAAGGAGGGCCTGGAGAATCTGATACTCACCGGTCAAATAGAAGGAAAGAGAGACAAGTGAAAACAACGCATGATATACCTGGCTGACTTAAGCAAGTGGATGACAGCACGTGGTCTGTGGGAGGTAGCAGAGGGAAGGAACTTGTTGAGAGCTGCAAGGGATAGAGGGAGGTGGAGAGCCATGATCGCCTAGGACACGGCACATAGAAAGAAAAGAAATTGTCGCCATTATTATTATAACGTTTCGGCCGTTGTACGCCCCGGCC
The DNA here is from genome assembly GCA_964036315.1 of Acanthosepion esculentum. NCBI lineage: Eukaryota > Metazoa > Mollusca > Cephalopoda > Sepiida > Sepiidae > Acanthosepion > Acanthosepion esculentum. The sequence continues at coordinate 27,054,276 of OZ038482.1, forward strand.
TTCTTCAGGTGTTAGAATGTCGAACTGTACCCTTTATTTCGCTCACTGGGGTAGAGTGTTCTAGTTCTACGTGCCATGTTTAATGGATGTCAGTTATCAGTTATCTCCTGTTAATTTTTCCCTCTGAAAGTTCTCTACTACAAGGTATTGAACTCACACTCTTTGGGTCCTGTCACTGGATCTAACTAACGCCTTTATCCACTGTGCCATGTGTCTTTGTGGACATCTATATATGAATTGCTGGGTATTATAAACCTAATGTCTTCAGAAATTTTTTTCGGAGCTCATATTGCAATTTTTGTTGTTATTATCGCTTTTCTCGGGCACTCCTTATTACTGGTTCCTATATTGTATTTATGAGGCCTAGCATAAGTGCTGATTCCTTAAGTTCACGAATTTTCCAATGGTGTTCTTTGTCTATGATCTCAACCTGATCCCATAGATGACAGTAATCACTCTTCTATGTGGTCAGGAGATAACTGATAACTGACATCCATTAAACATGGCACGTGGAATTAGAACAGTCTAAGCCAGTGAGCAAAATAAAGGGTTCAGTTCGACATTCCAACCACCTGAAGAAGACCGGAGCGTACAACGGCCAAAACGTTGTAATAAATATGTAGACAAAGATGAGGACAACAGTCGGAATAATGTAATGTACACAATACCTCATCTCAGAAATATAGACAGATACTGAAGTCTTCAAGTATCGTTTTTTTTGGAGGGGTACAGTTCTTTGGGATTTTGTAGCGCCAATTTATCAGGTTCAAGATGGATAGTTCTCGCTAAGTGATGGCTTCATAGGTCTTTTAATCATTAATCTGAGAAAACAGTTGTATAGAGCCAAATCTGTAGATATTTCTGAACGAGTGTGGCACCGTGTGTGTCATCCAAATGAAAGACTCGATCTGCCGAGGGTATTTCAGAATATGATTCGGGTTTTTGGTAAATGTTTTGATATGTAGTTATTTTCAATGTTGGACGAAACTAAACTTTGTACAGATTATTCTAAGATCAATATCCCAATCTGTTATGAGGGAGAGACGTATTACCTTAAAATTAGCATTTGAAATCTTATCGGGGCTTGAAACCCTACCACTACAACCCCATTTGCTGTAGAATATTTTCAAAAGAAATTGAAAAGCAAAAAAAAATGAATAATTATTAGCAGGAAGGTGATATAAGCAATGTTGGGGAGAACTGATTTATTGATTGATTCTTTTTACGACTCATAAACTAATTATGGTTAATTTAAAGCAGAAATATGGTTTGGGTTGGAAGGATATTTTTGTGAGTCAATATTGCATTAACAATATTTTGGTCATAACAATATTTGCAGATACTATTTAAGCAATAGCTGCGTGAGAGAAGTATTGAAATCTGTTACCAAGCGTATTTGCGCGTAACTGAATCTAGCGAACTCGACTCGACAGGAAATCGAACTCACCGAGTTCTCATTACGAGCTGATATACACTGCACCACCGCACATACTAGTTTTGCGGAGAAGCGATAAGAATAAGGAAAGAGAATAAATAAAGGATTGCACAAAACGAAAATAAAAATTGCTAAAGACGCGTTAAACTTATAAAAGACATGTATGAAGAACAATTAAAAAAGAAACGAGAAAATCGAAAAGAATGAGGAAAGAAAGCAAATAAAAAAGATATCTTCTGAGATTCCAAGATGAATCATTATTATTCCAAAAGTTGTTTTTTTCGGATAAGTGAACTCATTTTACGTTCTGGCTTTTGTTGTTACCAGAAATTTTCACCGATCCATTCCACGGATTTTTCGGGTGTACAATTCTTATGAAAAGATGTCGCTGACATTTTTTCTCGGTATTGTTACGTTGAAAATGATAGCAAGAGGGAGAGAAAGAAAGAGAGAGGGGTGATAGAAATGGTATGTGTGAGAGAGAGAAGGAGAGTGAGTGATTTGAAAATAGGGGAGCAGCCGCTCGTATAAAAGTGTATGGCACCACCTGTGTTATGTGCGTTTCTGTGAATAGGTTGGTTATGTCTTTAGGGGAAAAACAATAAACCAACAACAGTGACAAAAGGTCAACAGGTTGAACAAAATTTTATCAAAACATAAAACTCAGGGACATGATAAAAGAGGTAGAAAGGACAAAGGAGAAGAAAGAAAGAAAGAAAAGAAAGAAAAAGAGAAAGGAATGATGAAAAAGAAATAAAATAAATAATAACAATAATAATAATAATAATAATAATAATAATAATAAGAAGAAGAAGAAGAAGAAGAAGAAGAACGATTGAAAGCTATAAAAAGGAAAAACCCCAGAAAAGAATGAAAAAAGAGAGGAAATTGAATGATAATAATAAGAATGATAACGAAAACGACTGAGGAGGATGAAAAGAAAGAAGAAATACGAATAATGATTTAATAATAATAATAATAATAATAATAATAATAATAGAGTAGAAAAAGATGAAGAAGACGAATGATGAAATGAAGTAAAAAGCAAAAGAGGAAAAAGAAGGAAAAAAAGAAAAAAGAGAAACAAGAAAGCAGATATAAGAATGGTTGAAGGGGAAATACTACTATTACTACTTCTAATAGTAATACTATTCCTACTACTCATAAGTATGAAAACAAGTAAAAAAATGAATTATGAATATAGAATAAGTAAAACTATAAGAAAGATGAACGAAGATGAAGAATGTCGAAATGAAGAAAAAAGAGGAAAAATATAAAGGAATAAAAGAAGGAAAGTGAGAGAATAATAATAAAAAGAATTAAAAAGGAATCGGAAAAAAAGAAGAATGGTGAAAATGAGAAGGAAGAAAATGTTAAAGAAATGAAGATGGAAGTAGACAAAAATGATGAAACGAAAAAAAAAATGTGTATATAGGGAGTAGAGGAAAGAGAAAAATAAGATGTAGGAATATTACGATCGTATTCCAGTTCTAAATATTCGAAGACGAATTCATTTTCAGCACTATACATTTTTAGAAATACTTCATTATAATTTCGTCTTAAACTGCAGTCAACGTCGGCTTAGCTCATTTAAAAATATAGACATGAATATACTGTACAAATCTGATGCCATCACACTATTATGTAATTACTGCTTGATTCAATTATAAAGCGCAGATATGTTTAATAAAACAAATTCGATTTCAAAATATGCATGGTATACGTAAAATGCATCATATTGTCTAACGATAAACTAAGTCAATATTTCGAGATGGGATTCTCTGAAATGATATTCGACGCTTTCTTCCCCAAATAGCGGTGTGTATCATTGGATGATAAATAAAGCATTTGAAATGGTTATGAGATAATTATCCTGTTTGTCTCGCTCAAAGATTGATAGAAAAAAAGAATCACTGCTCAAACGGGGGTTCGGTAAATTGATAAGTATTCTAAAAACGGGTGCAGTTGGCAGAAGAAATCGATATTGTAGAAATTCATTTGAAACAATACGAATGACATTAGAAATGAAGAAAAAACAGATTAAAACAAAGTTTAAAAGAAAGCAAAATATTTCCAAATTAATAAGAATATAGAAACGTATTGAGAAAAGAAGGAAGAGCGAATAGAAGAAGTATTGAAAAATAGAGAAGAATGAGGAGCAAAAGAAAGAAAAGAAGCAACGGAAAGAGAGAAGAAACATATAAACATAAAGCAATATCTACCTATCTATCTGTCTATCTATCTATCTATCTATCTATCTATCCCAGTCTATTCATATATATTTGTACATATGCATACATGTATCTATCTATCTATCTATCTATCTATCTATCTATCTATCTATCTATCTATCTATCTATCTATCTATCCCAGTCTATTCATATATATTTGTACATATGCATACATCTATCTATCTATCTATCTATCTATCTATCTATCTATCTATCTATCTATCTATCTATCTATCTATCTATCTATCCCAGTCTATTCATATATATTTGTACATATGCATACATCTATCTATCTATCTATCTATCTATCTATCTATCTATCTATCTATCTATCTATCTATCTATCTATCTATCTATCCCAGTCTATTTATATATATTTGTACATATGCATACATCTATCTATCTATCTATCTATCTATCTATCTATCCCAGTCTATTCATATATATTTGTACATATGCATACATGTATCTATCTATCTATCTATCTATCTATCTATCTATCTATCTATCTATCTATCTATCTATCTATCTATCTATCTATCTATCTATCCCAGTCTATTCATATATATTTGTACATATGCATACATGTATCTATCTATCTATCTATCTATCTATCTATCTATCTATCTATCTATCTATCTATCTATCTATCTATCCCAGTCTATTCATATATATTTGTACATATGCATACATCTATCTATCTATCTATCTATCTATCTATCTATCTATCTATCTATCTATCTATCTATCCCAGTCTATTCATATATATTTGTACATATGCATACATCTATCTATCTATCTATCTATCTATCTATCTATCTATCTATCTATCTATCTATCTATCTATCTATCTATCTATCTATCTCAATCTATTCATATGTATGTATATATGTATGTGTCTATCTATATATGTCTGTCCATTCTGGATAGATGCCATTCTGATTATGCTGTACAAAAGAAAGGGGAAGAAGTCAGACAGTGGTAATTACTGTGGTATTTCACTGCTTGAAGCAGTTTGGAAAGTGCTTGCAAGACTTGCTAAAACTGGTCGTGTCAATTTCAATGGACAGCTCTCGGAGGAAATTCCTATCGATAATGGAGTAAAGCAATGTGATATACCTGCACCAACATTGTTCTCAATTTACCTGACGGCTGTACTCTGTACCCATGATTGTGACACGTGTTTATATCAGACTCCGAACAACTGGAAAAGTTTTCAACTTGAGAAGATTCCAAGCCAGAACCCTTGTTAGGGAGCATATATATGTCGACGATGACGACTTAGTTGCACACTTTCCGGAGGAGATGCACTCAGTGATGGATGGCTTTACTAATGCTTCTACCTGCTTTGGACTGACAATCCGCATTAAGAAAAAGCAAAGTCATGTACACTCTCGCTTCTGGCGATCTTTACGCGGAACCTGACATCTTTGTCTATGGGAAGCGTCTTGCAGTCTTCAAAGGTTTTTGTCTAACTTCGTAGTATATTATCTAATGATGGTTTCCTTGATGCGGAAATCAAACATAGAATACCAAGACATCTGTGTCCTTTGGTAAGCTAGAAGATAGAGTTGGTCGGATGAGGATCTAACTCTAGCAACTAAAGTGTCTGTGTATCAAACATGGGTGTTGCCAACCTTACTTTATACCTCTGAAACCTGAGCCTTGTACCAATCTCATATAAAACTGCTTGAAAGATTTCATCAGCACCGTCTCAGACCTATTACTGGTCTGAAGTGGGACAATCGTGTTCCAAATACAGGGTCTTGACCAAGGTCAAAACAGCCAGCATTACTACAATTGTGCTTAGGAACCAGATGCATTGTGCTGGTCATCTTATTCAACTTGATTCAAGACTGTTTTATGGTGAGTTTCTTTCTGGCAAGAGACTCCAGCACCCTCCCTCGCCAAAAAACAAAACAAAAAAAAAAACGATTTTGAGATAGTGTCCAGAAGAGTTTAGCGTATTTTGGTGTTCCTGTGATCAGTGGTGGGCTGTGATTTACAAGGGTGCTGCACATTTTGAAGCAGCCAGAGAAGACCGAAAAAAAGCTGAAGAGAGCAAGCAGAAAACGAGAATTGTGGAGATGTGTGGATCTGTGAGGCGTGTGACCGGACCCTGCTGCCAAAGGCAGGCCTGGTTAATCACATGAGATCGCATGACAGCAATCTAACTATACTTGCTGTCCCTCTCATGCCGCGCTTTGAGTCCCAGCACGGAAACTTTTCCTTTTCCGACTGCCGATCAGCACGTGGTCTCAAACGTCACATGAAAGTTCACAGTGCTGCCAACACTGTGTCTGGCGTCTCAACCAACACCAATGATCATGAGTGACAAATCTGCTGCAAGATGTGCAAGTCGCTGGCAGGAATGAAAAGTCATCAACGAACTCAAGGACGGTCAATCACTGAAGGACTGGCAATCGTCTGACAAGATGTCGCAATCGACATGTCAGTCCATTCACATCTATCTATCTATCTATCTATCTATCTATCTATCTATCTATCTATCTATCTATCTATCTATCTGAGTGCGTGTGTGTGTGTGTGAATGTGTGTGCGATTGTGCGTGTGTGCACCTTGTAAATAGAAGTGTGCTTGTTGATCCTATTTTCCTTAAAACTTCCTAGTTGAGCACATGTTATCCACAGCGTCCGCTTGCCTTTACTATCTTCGTCTATGAAATTTTATCCAGCACTTGATTTCTTTATAAAAGATTATATATTGGATAGAAGTGCAGCACTCTTCCCTGTGTTTCTAAGGAAGTCTTGCAATCCATTTATAATTTGCTTTGTTTTAGAGCGACATATTTCTCTATTTCTTCGGATAATAAAATACTACGCTAATTCTTCTTGCGGCAAAATGTAAAATTACGAGGCATTTTTTTAAAAGAATTTCAAGTCATTGTAGAGTTTTATAGCTTTTCATAGCCAGTCTCCAGGTTGATAGGGCGTGCATGTTTTCATAAATACACCACCTCTAGATAAATCGCCGTAATGTCGGATGATCGAATGAAACTTTTTTTAAAATCATTTCACACCAAGTAAGGCGATAATGCTACTAGAATGCAATATCGTAATGAGCGTGAAAAGAAACGAGAAAAACGTTAGAGAAGAAATAGGACCATAAAAGAGCATACAAAAGGCAAAAGGGCGATTGACATTGTACATTTTTGAAGATCGTATACAGCAGGGAAGCCAGAGAGTTCCACAAGCGAGAAAAGAAAATATTAGAATAGATCTTATATTATCTGTCTATATTTCTGAGATGAGGTATTATGTACATTATTTACATTATTCGGACTATTGTCCACATCTTTGTCGCGATATTTATTACAGTGTAACCCGGATATAAGAGACCCGGATATAAGAGAAACCCGGATATAAGATATATTTTCTCCGGTTCCGACAACTCTCTTATATCCGGGTTACACTGTACAACGTTTCGGCAATTGTACGCTCAGGCCTTCTTCAGTGGTTGGAATGTTTAATGGATGTCAGTTATCAGTTAATTTTTCCCTCTGAAAGTTCTCCACTGTCTTAACCGGGTATTGAACTCACACTGACAGGAGCCAAAGAGTGTGAGTTCAATACCCGGTTAAGTCAGTGGAGAACTTTCAGAGTGAAAAATTAACAGGAGATAACTGATAACTGACATCCATTAAACATGGTACATGGAACTAGAACAGTCTACCCCAGTGCGCGAAATAAAGGGTTCAGTTCGACATTCCAACCACATGAAGAAGGCCGGAGCGTACAAAGGCCGAAACGTTGTAATAAATATGGCGACAAAGATGAGGACAATAGTTCGAATAATTTAAATAAAGAACTTACATTTCCATCAAGATATTACAACAATAAAACGATGAGACCTACTTGCCAATCTAGCAGTACTATTAAATTCATGAGGTCGTGGTAATAAGGAGGGGTGCTCATTAGAACAACTCTCCATGAAAATATTTATAGAAATGAAATGAAAGAGGGAAACCAGATCACGCCGATGAAAAGTGAAGGCGATAACATTGCAGACCTTTCTTTGCATTTTACCTGGAATCCTGGGATACATAGCAATGAAAACAGACCGGGTATGACACTAATACTCGAGGTACTTACGAATAGTAGATTTATAAATGTTCAAGATGGATTTTGGCGACAAACATTGTTTGGCACGATATAATGATTAAGTGATTAGTTTTATTTTCTGCGGTTTATTAAATATTTTGCCGGTTATTTAAATCCAAAAAAATATTTTTAGATTGTAAGATTTTTTGGAAGATAATAATGATTTACTGATACACGCCTTACTATTTAACCCACAGTTAGGGAAGAGAGGTGGAATCCTATCTTTCATATCTGCGCTTAAGTGAATATAAGCAAACCGACTGAAATTGGAACTCCGTTTTCTGATTTCGAATTGCGAGCTGTTATCCATTACCCCACTCGCACATGCAAACTCTCAACACCAGGTATTCCAAATCGGTCACCCATCTAGATACTGAAAAGATTCGATGTTACTTAACTTGGAATGACAGGGTGAACCAACTTTCCTAGCAGGAGACTTAGTGATTGATTGGATATAATCATTCCACTTTATTTCAGTGGAAAATGTGATACGTAGACGACGCAATGAGTTCCTCTCTGGGAGGTTAGCATCAGTCATACAGAGGGAAAGAAAAATGGTTCTATATGATGACTGTAAGCCAGGTTCGAATCGTGCTATGGTCGATTAGTCAAGGCGGTGACTAATTGATAATATTGTTATTGTAAGACGGTCCCTGCATGCATCAGCGTTGGAAAGTGTAGGAGAAATCATATAGTAATTTGACCCAAGAACTCTTGGTGAAACTGGGGAGAGGTAACTACTCGGAAATCGTTGATACTGTACGCGTACGTAGCTACAAAAAGTGGATTAATGGAGAGAAATAAGTTATTTAAACTTATTTGGCCTCGTACGATATGTATGCAAAATCACGAAACATTTAGATGCTTCGGTATGCAGTTAGAGTTTAAAAGCCATTCACAATAATTTTTAGGTGCCCGTAATTTATAGCATTGGGCCAAATCGGTAAATCTCACTCATAACTCCTAATCTATAAAGCTATAGTTATCGGGGTAGTCTCGCATTGTATTAATATTGTCGTGAAATTAGTACTGGGCGTTTTACACTTTTTCTAAGTATAGTACATAACGATTTTAAGAAAAATAATTTTACTATTTATTTGGCAAGAATAGTCGGTGTTCGAATTCAACTAAAAACAAATATTTACATTTTATACTTATGCTGAAAAAAACAAAACTTTCTCACTTTACAAGTAACTCAAACCTTCAGTCTTATGTGCCTGTGTAGCTTAATATCGCTTCGTATATATATCTCTCCTCTGAGTGTTAAGTTCTTCAAACCGTATCTTTTCATTATTCATTTATAGAAGTCACTTTCTTTTAACATTAAATTAGATGAAGACTTGAACAATTTGATACCTTCTGGGAACGTCGAAGTTAGGAGAAGCAGAGATAAATATGACGAGAAAAGAAGTTTGAAGAAATTAACACTCATCGAAGGCAAGAAAATCAACCTAGTAAAATGACGACAAAGAAAGAAAGGTTGAAAGCGAAAGCTGTGGAGCGTCATTGACTGAGTAAGTGAATGTGAGAGAAAGAACAGAGAGAGACATATCCATCTACGAATCATTGGAATGGCGATGAGAGGAGATACAGAGATATGACTAAAATAGTGAATATGTCTGAAGGCAACATTGGATCAATTATATTAAAGAAGGCTGAGCGTACGTTTGCGCATGTCTTGCCATTTGATTTACGAACCAATATTTTGTCCTTTTCGACAATTATTTGCAGCAACAACGCTTACAAATTCCATAACTTCATGCAGACAGTTTTTGTCTCTGAGCGACAAAGATCAAAGACGCTTCATCTTGTCTTTATCAGACAAACCAATATCGGAGTCGTCCAGGATTTTCAAAGAACTTCTCACTTGCCAGGCATCCAGAGAACACTCTTTTCCCAATTTTCTTATTTAGTTTCCTTATACAAATAAGGAAACATTCATATTTATTTTTTAAGACAGCCTTACGACCCATATCAAAATCGCAAGGTTTCTATCAATTCGAGCTTTCAGGACATTTCATACAAATGACTACTGCTTATTTACATCTGCGCAGAACGAACCGGCTTTCGTCATAACTGCGCAAATAGATGTTGCTATAATTCAGCAAATTTTGATACTCCGATTGTCTTTACTCAATCATATGTTTTACTATTACGTAAATGTGTTTATATCTATCTATCTATCTATCTATCTATCTATCTATCTATCTATCTATCTATCTTAGGATATTACGCCGAAAACATGTAAAAATCACTACACAATTTATTTCTTTATTTAACAGTTGCATATTAATTTACTAAATAATTCTATATGTTTAAATTATTTACTAATTACTTAAAGAGGCAATTTATTTATCAACTACAAAAGAAAATATGTAGGAAATTCCCGAAGCATGTATCTTGTTTAGCATTTCGTTAAATTACTTCTCTATCCCCTCCCTCTTTTATTTCTTCGGAAACTGCATTGTCTGCTTTGTATATTTTATGTAACCATATGTATCCGCTTTAAGTTTATGTCTGGCTGCCAATAGCTACCAACCTACGCGTCATGACTTATTTATAAAAAATTGTTTGAATTTAAAGTAGGTCATATTTGATTGGATGAACAAAGTAAAGCCCCGAAACCTTATTTTTTATTTTATTAACCTCTTTTTTCCTTTTTTTTTCGTAAAAAATAGGTTGTATTTTCACTTTAAATCTAAATACATCGTTCATTCGCCAGTAATTTACAATCGCCTGATGAGATGCATTGATATGCACTGAAACACGACTTCTGTCTATATTTCTGAGATGAGGTATTATTATTATGTACATTATTTACATTATTTGGACTATTGTCCTCATCTTTGTCGCCATATTTATTACAACGTTTCTTCAGGTAGTTGGAATGTCGAACTGAACCCTTTATTTCGCTCATTTTTGCCATGTTTTAATGGATGTCAGTTATCAGTTATTTGCTGTTAAATTCCCCTCCAAAGTTCTTCACTCACTTAACCGGGTATTGAATTCACACTCTTTGGGTCCTGTGACTGTCACTGGATCTAACCAACGCCTTTGTCCTTGAGGATATCTGTGTATGAATTTCTGGGTATTATAAATCTAATGTCTTCAGCAACCATTTTTACCAGTGCTCATATTGCAAATTTTTGATGTTATATTTTGTTTTTACCAGAGCTCATATTGCAAATTTTGTTGTTATTATCGCTTTTCTCTGGCACTCCTTATTACTGGTTTCCATACGTGTTCATTTCTATGCTTGGTCGGCTCAGGAGATTTTTGTGGCGTAGTATATGTGTTGATTTCCTAAGTTTACGAATTTTCCAATGGTGTTCCTTATCTATGATCTCAACCTGATCCCACAGAGGGCGGTGATCTCCCTTCTCTCTCCATATGTGGTCAGCCACGCCTGATTATTCCAATTCCCCACGTGTTACAGCTTTCTGGTGTTCTTGAAGCCTTACCTTAAGGGGGCGGCCTTATATTTTTTTCGGTAGCTGCACGGGATAGCGTACACACAGTCTTTAGTCGTGTTCTCCTCTATGGGGGGGGTCTAACATCAGGACAATCTTCAAAAGCTTAACGACACTTCGCAGATATCTCTCCCAAGTAAGACCCCCCTCATATAGAAGAACATGACTAAAGACTGTTATTTTTAATTTTGCTTTCAAATTTACGAAATACTTCATTTTCATTATATGTTATCTACAATGGCCCGAAGAGGAAGCATTATACTTCCGTAGCATGAAAGTTTTTGTGTAGCGATGTAAAATGTTTTTATTGTAATCTATTATAATAAAAACATTATAATAATAATATTTCTCTTTACTTTGTATTGAGCCCTTTTTCTAAAAAGTAAGTGCTAAGAACTGTGGATTCTTACTCCATTTATGTTTTATATATATATATATATATATATATATACCTCCATTCTGCATCGTATTTCTCGCAGACGCAACGTCGCAAACTTCTGCTCTCTTGCTATTTCCATGGCATATACGTGTAAATTCCCTGATCTCTGTTGTTCCCCTCAAATAATGACAGAAATTCTAATGTGAATCTTTTCTTTACTCAAGACTTATATTTATTGATATTGGGAGTGCGTGTCTTTAAGCAAATTCCAAAGATATATTGACATCTGATTCTATTTTTTGTTCTTTCGTTTTCCCTTGCTTCTTGTTGAGAGTGTGCTGTCTTTTCAAAGAATAATCACACCTCCTCGAGACATACCTATATATGTCGTGTTTTCTTGCTTCCCTTGATGGTCACCGAACATTATGCTTGGCACTGGTTACAAATCTGAGACAATACAAGAGCATACACGCGCGAGCGCACGCACACGCACACACACACGCACGCAAGTATATATACAAAGCAGTATGTCGCATCAATGAAAGAAGGATAGACATGCAGATTCATAGTCTGTGAGAGACGGTTGAATTCTAAGATAGATAATGAGGAAAGAGGGCTCGGAAATTTGATATCCACGGACAAAGACTGAAGGCAAGCGCGTCAAAGGAAAACCACGCATAACCTCTCTAGCGAGCTTCAGTAAATATTTGGCGGAGCAAGATTTAGGAGAGATAACAAGAGGATAAAATTTATTAAGCGCAAGAAAGGTCAGGAGATTGTGTCGTGCCATGATCGCCAACGATCTGGAAGAAATTAAGTCTTATATACAATTTAGGTAACTCACTATTTTAGGAATAAAAAGCCAAAATTTACATTGATAAAAATTACACTATGTTATTAGTATCGTATTTCCTTTTTATTTTATCAACGATTTCCGTTTTAATTATCAATGATGCGATTGGTTCATTTGATAAGTACGCGTGGAACCAAATCAATCAGCTTGCTAACTTTTCCTCTCTTTGCTAAATGGCAGGTTGTGATGTATTTAATATCTTCTCGAATTCTCGCGAATTTTGGAATGGATTGCTTTCCACTAACGACAACCTGTCCAACGAACGACCTTCCCTGGGTTAATATCCTAATGATCATTCTCCAGAATTAAACTTTGCAAACCAATTGCTTATCTGCCTTCAAGTTATGACTCCTTAACAATAAACAATACACATTTTTGTACCTGTATCCATAATGTCTTTCACTTGTTCAGTATTGTGGGCTTAAGAAATTTATTCTGTAATGTACTCTGTACGCTGCCCGTTCCGTGTAAGAAAACTAATATATGCTAGTGTACGCGAAAAGTCTTGACTGCATGATGGCTGAGACATTCACCGTTACAATCTGCCCCCTTAAAGGAAAATTACTTTTCACTCAACTAATATAGACACCAATATATTTGGATACTTAGCTCAGCAACGTATGACCAAAATAGGTGGTGACGAATTTATGACGCTAGAAAACTGGCTGTCAGCCATACATTTTAAATATGACTCGATGGTAATTGAAGTATATATATATATATATATATATATATATATATATATATATATATATATATATATATATATATATATATATATATGTAAAAGAACGAAGAGTAAGATTTGAGCGTTCAAAAGATTAATTTAAAACAGGACTCAATTCAAAAGTAGACCAATAAATATTTATTTATTATGCGGTGTTACATTAGAACATGCACATACCCACTAGAAAACTGTATATCTTGTTTCAACGTTAAATTTTCTTTGACGTTTCATCAGCTGGTAAATCCCGATACTAGAGTAGCATCGTGATTTCCCACCTGATGAAGCTTTAATTGTTTTAACGTTGAAACAAGATCTACGGTTGCGTAGTGGGTATATGCATGTTCTAATGTAACACTGCGTAATACACACACACACACACACACACACACATATATATATATGAAGAAATATAGTCTTAAAGTGTGCTATATTTATGGGATAAAGTGCTCAATATCAGAGATAGAGCGTGTGTAAATATAAAAGTGAACATAGAAGTCAACACTTAGAGGCGACAGTCTGTTTCATGCTAGTGTTGACTTCTATGTTCACCTTTATATATATATATATATAAAACGAGACTTTTTTAGTGTAACACAAGGCAATTATAGATGAGTGCCTAGTGATGCTAAAAGGTAGACTAATTCTAACTTGTTCTGACCCTATAGCAACCGACAAATAGTTCGGTGGAGATTTCGCTATTTCAGAGTGTCGCGGAGAGTAACAGTTATTGGGAGAATAAAATGATATCGTATGACCATTCTTCAAATTCCTCCAGAATGTGTTAAGTTTAGTTTTGCATAATCTTTCAGTAATGTTGTATAATGAAATGTATTTTTACATTCCAGGGATTTTATAAGCAACAATCATTCAAATAGTCTCAGCAGAAGTAATAAAATCTGTCAAATCTTTTACATACCTCGGAAGCGAAAAAAAAATTCCACTAAATGGATGTGGAAATTTCCATACCTAAGGCCTGGGCCGTCTCGAATAAGATAGATGTAATCTGGAAATTTAATCTACCAAACAAACCACAGATTCTTTAGAGCCACTGTATAGGCGGTTGTAATGTATGGAGCCACTGCTTGGCCATTAACTAAAACCATTTAGTCTAAGCTTGAGGGAACCTACATTTCGATGCCCAGAGCTATATGTAACATCTCTTGGAGACAACATTCAACTGAAGCACAGCTCTATTGATCCACCCTTCATATTTCTACTATTTTACGTAAACGTAGAATGCGCTTTGCAGGACACGACTGGCAAGCGAAACAAGAACTTGCGAGTGATCTACTAATCTGGACGCCTAGCCATAGCGCAGCCAGGTTTGGTAGCCCAGAATTCACCTACATTAACCAACTATGTTATCGTTGGCATGATAGACTTATAGGAATTAAATCCCATATATATATTTTTCAACCAATAAAATCCCATCAGAAGTTTTGTTTGATAACCAATCATTACTAGCACAAGTGTTTCAAAAATACTTACGGACGTGGTTGTAAACCTACCACGTACTGATATTGGACCATTTAGAAAATAACAATAATAACCTCGTTCAGCTCTCCTAAAAATTCGAGAAAAAGATTTTCGTGAGCCAGTGTGAAAGTATCTTCTAAGCAATGAAAATATTGTATTCAAAACATTCACGCCTCTATATCAAATTAGATTTTGAATCCCCTTATATATAAAAATAGAAGCCTGCTACTTCTCGAGTCTCAAACCAATTTGGGAGTATAGTTTCTTTCTACATGCGCGTACACATGTACATAATGGTAGAAAGATTGCCAGCAGATGCCGACTAAGGCCTTGTCCACGCACGCAATATAAGGGATTATCCAGCAATCGCCTACTGATTCTTTGTCTACGAACCCACAAACACATTATACTGACCGTCATAAAGTAAGTCTGTGCACATATTTCACTTCTCACTAAGTGCAATTAATTATTTGATTAAACAAACTTCACAGCAATAATAATTATACGTTTTATTGCTATTCTGAAAAGAATATATAAATGTTATTTTAACTGATATTCTGCTTCTATTTTTCCTTCAGAAAATAACATTTTTCATGTCTCATTTAAAAGATGTGTTGCTGTAAAATGTCTGGAATTCCGACACTCAGATTGGAAGAAAAACCTGGATAAACGGATCGCTCAGACTCATAGATGTCCAAGTTTGCTCGACTGAATAATAAGGCGTTGTTAGTTCTATCATGCCTCCTCCATGAGATGTGTATATGCTAAGGAAGGCTTGAAACGAAGGTAGTGTACGGTTTCGTTAAATGTACTGGGAAAATGGAATGCAACATTTATGACCAGAATGGTATAAGAAAGAGAAATACAAATGAAGAATTATGTTTTATAGGTTATGCAAAAACGTTCGATAAAATATGACACAAATAACTATTTGAATTGCTAAGTTAGAAACAAATAGAAAATGAAATGTACAACAGAGGTGAAATAGAGGAATACCTTAGTAGGTACATTTTAATAATTCTGTTTAAGAAGCTAGATGGAAACAAACGCAAGCTCCAGTGGAAAAAGCAGCCAACAAAACTATTCATCCGATTCCTGATGAATAGATCGCGTATCAGAATTAGACGTGAAATAGAAAATAAACAGTTTCGTTTCGTTAAAGACACTTGAACAAAGAATGTAATATTTATGCTCAGAACGATATCAAAAAGAGAACTATAAAGGCAGAATGATGTACACCTAGATTATTATAGTTTATGTAGAAGCAATTGAAAGTTTAAAGGCAAATAACGATAAACTACATCCGCGTCCTGGGTATGACGATAAACTACATCCGCGTCCTGGGTATGACGATAAACTACGTCCAACCAAAAGGCCGTCGATCCTATCAATCGGCTGGTCATGTCATGCCCCATCACATCTAACCCATCCCAAAACAACTACAACTTACAATTAACTTTCCCTCCCAAACCCTACACTAAATATACTAACACCTTACCCCTAAAATGTGATGGAAAGCGATGACTTAGTGTCAATCAGTAGAAAAAATTTAAACAATGTTGTTGCCAGCTATACGTTTTTGAAACAATGATGTTGCCAGATATACGTTTTTGAAACAATGATGTTGCCAGCTATACGTTTTTGAAACAATGATGTTGTCAGCTATACGTTTTTGATATATCTAGTAAATACTGGATCTGGCATTAAATAACCCATAGTGGTTGATATGCTATAAAACCCCAAACAAACAAACAAGGGCAAAGAACTATTTGAACTGCTAAGTAAGATTGATTTATATAAGAAGGATAATAAAAAGATCTCAAACTTATACTGGGAGCAAAGCACCTGCATACGGATAAAAAATAGATGCAATCAAGACATAAAACAGAAATTGAAAAATATGTGTTCTCTCGGTTACAGTCTTTACTAAATTAGATGCGTAGACGACACAGAGTTGATAGCAGATACAAAAAGGAAACTGAAAGAACTCGTACAAAAGGGAAGTAAAGAAAAGAGGGAAGTCTAAAAGTGTCTAAAATGAAGGTATACGAATTAAGTAATTTTAAACATTTTTTCTCTATAGATAGTCGAAGCTCTAATCTGAAATTCAAGAATATTATATGTGTCTATAAATGAGACGTATTGGAACGTGAACGACTAAAAGTCAGAATGAACTTTCAGGAAAACCCAATGCTTTGTACGCAATTTTTATTTTTATTGATATTTTTTTAGATAATAATGATTTAGTGATACAAGTCTTACTAATTAACCCATAGCTGGGGGAGAAGAGGTAAATTCGTACCTTTCACAAGTGTATTTGCGTGTAAATGAATATAACGAACCCAACTGGAATTGGAACTCGGCGCTCCGATTAACAATTCCGAACCATTATCCATTACTCCACCCGCATATCCAAGCTTACAGCATCTAGTATTTCCAAGTGACCGCCCATCTAGGTACTAACCAAGCTCGACGTTGCTTAACATCGGTGATTGTTCGGGTTGTAATTGAGTAAACACGAACTTATGCTAGTGTTTTTTTTTGTAAAATTATGGCTCTTGGCATCGACTAATAAGTCAAGGATAGGAATTTCATTATTAATTTTGAGCTCTTAGGTAAATTGTAGGAGAGAGTTATTCCCAAAAGTTTCCTTCATTTTTTTAATTTAATCCAAGCAGTTTGCTAATGTGAATATGTCGTCGATATAACGTGCATATATAGGAGGCTCGTTGGAATTATTGAAGACTTTGTTTTCCACATGACGTATGTAGAAATTAGATAGACTCGGTCCAGGGACAGAACCCATAGCTACGTCACTTTGTGTATGAATGTGGCCACATTGGTAGTAAATTGGTACTTGTGTCGCGCCGGATAGGAGAAGTTTTCGTAGAATACTTGATCTGATTTTAAGTGGTGGGAACGAAGTGGTTGATGGTATATGTTCTGTAGGTCAATGTCTATAGTTTATTTAGTGGGACTTTAGTAAATAAAGTTTCTGCATTAGCGAGTCAAAATAATCTCTTTTTCGGGCATATTGTTCGATAAGGAATTTAACAAATTTAAAGAAATCCTAATCAACAATAAGTTCATTAACCACGTCTTTGACGAACAAATAAAAACAAAATTTAGAAAATAATGACGCCAGACCCACTCCTTGACGCCAGATCAATTCCTTGACGAAAGCAAAACTAAACACAACATTATCTTTATCGCATGGCACAGTGGATAAAGGCGTTGGTTAGATCCAGTGACAGGACCCAAAGAGTGTGATTTCAATACCAGGTTAAGGCAGTGGATAACTTGGAGAGGGGAATTAACAGGCGATAATACATCCATTAAAACATGGCACGTGGAACTAGAATAGTCTACCCCAGTGAGCGAAATAAAGGGTTCATTTCGACAATACAACCACCTGAAGAAGGATGGAGCGTACAACGGCCGAAACGTTGTAATAAATATGGCGACAAAGATGAGGACAATAGTCCGAATAATGTAAATAGTGTTCACCGGTTTATGTCACTCAATGATCCTAAGAAAAACGTACCTGGTGAATTTGATTGGTCATTGCAGCTTATGTAACAGCGTTTCCACTAGCGAGGAGTGTTTGATCGATTTGAACCTTTTAAAACCCTTTATTCTACATTCAACATCAATTGATAAGACACCAGATGTGTTGAAACAAAATGGCTATTTTTGTAGTGATTTATAACATGTTTATGTTAAAATTTTCGTATATATATATACATATATATATATATATATAGAGAGAGAGAGACAGAGACAGAGACAGAGAGAGAGACAGAGAGAGAGTGAGAGAGAGAGAGAAAACGACATATAATTTTTTTCGTTTTCGCATGACGTGTTTCATTGATGGTTTCGTTGATGCGACTATACAAACTTAATATAAATTTGTCGCATCTACATCTAAAATAATAAAAGACTTAATTAATACAAAATAAATAGTAAGCTATTGAAGGACGAAATTAATCTGCTATCTGTGATAATTGCCGCAAGGAATAAATCGGAGAAACCTCAGGGAATTTTAATAAAATATTATATAAGCACAAAAGGGGTAATTTAAAAACAAAAACAGAATACTAAAAGCATGAGTTGCTCATTGTAGGGAGGCTTACCGCTATTTTGACTTAAAAATGTTACTATAATTAAAAGTGAAACACTTTACTAAAATGAAAATGTTTAGCATGTGTTTTAACCTCTAGATCATCCACAGTAAATTTGGGTCCAAGTTCTTACAACGTTTCACTATTCTTTGACAGATCTTCTATTATCACAACGTGGGATATTTAATAATAGGAATGATGGAAACATAATCAAAAAGAAAAAATAATCTGAAATAAATCTACTGAATTACATAACTGAAAGATATATAAAGAAAACATTTAATTTTTAAATTTTCAGCGTCACCTTTTCGTCCTGCACATGAGTAGGCGCATCAACGTAAACGTCATTATATTCCGATGAAGACCTAAAGACGAAATGCCCTACACGAAAACTTTATTTCCTTTTCATACATTTTATCCCCTAAAATTCATTTCGATATATATATATATATATATATATATATATATATATATATATATATATATATATATATATATATATATACATATATATATATATGTATGTATAAAACTCGGCAAATTTTTTAATGTGTTACTTTTCACGAAATTGAAGAAGAACCGGTTTCTTTTCAAGGCTGGCATCCCGTTCACACCCCTTCACCGTTGAAACTGTTAGATGTAGACGTCTCTTCTACTCCAATAGCTTCATGTGTCGCACATCTCGCCTGTGGAACTCCCTTCCTTATTCCTGTTTCCCTGACAAATATAATCTCCAAGTATTTAAGTGTAACGTCAATCGACATCTCCAGTTGTCTTGATCTATCCACTTCCCTTTTCCACATCCTTTCACCTTTCATTCCTATCTGCTCTCGCTCCAAATATTCTGTAACCTCCTTGCCTTGAGCGATCCACTATCTTTCTCCACATCCCCTCCTTTACCCCTCCTATCTGCTCTTCCTCCAAACCTTCTGTAACCCCTTGCGTGCTAGTGGATTCCAGCCTTGCTTGGGGTGATAAGCTTAAAAAAATAGATTCGAACAAATAAACTTTCAAATAAATCGAATGTTTAAGATGAAGAAACAAAAAACCTAAAATAATGACCAATTTAATTTGAGAAGAATTTAATTTGTGTAAAACGACAAAACAGTTCACGCTGAAAAGACAACCTCCCATCTTTTGTTATTTTAACGACAAAATAAACGAGATTTTCTGTTTATTGTGTATCATGTTGCCTTCGAAATTTATGATTCCTTGTTCAAATGACTCAGCACTTTTGGAGTTTCTTTTCATCTGTGTTCCACGTTTTCAATTTACTTGAAACTGTCATGGCGTCCACCTGCTTAAAATATTTGTCGTTCGTCTCCGTGCTTGTAATGACAAGAAAAATCAGAGACAGAAAGAAAATACTTGAAACAATGAATACTAACATTTACGTTTGCCCGTATCACTTTGTGCGTGGACAAAAGTAAAAAATAAAATAAAATAAAATATAAAAAAACGAATAAAAATCAAATAAAACTACAAATAAATAAATAAAAAGTTTTATAGCTTTGTTTTAATTTTGAGATGTGGTATTTTCGATATATTTTGACAGGTGACATTGTATTGCTGGCAAACACAGAAAAATAATTACAGGCACTTATAGACAAGATGAGGAGGCATTGTGGAATAATGGATAGCGGCTCGGATTGAGGAATCGGAGAGCAGAGTTCGAATCCCAGTCGAGTTCATTACAATCACTTACTTCCTGCGCCATTGTGACTGAAAGTGCGAAACGCAACGATTGTTCCTAACGTGTCGGCTATCGATCGATTGCGGTTTTGTTATTTTTTTTACACTGGTGACATCACTGTTTTCAACAATCCCAGAGCTAAGATGCCACAGAACCATCGAAGTCATCTATGTAAACCACATTAAAAATGATGCAATACGAAAACACCATCAGACAGGCTTGCGGCTACATCATGTTGAAACACCGATACCCGTATGATCACCGAAGTTAAGCAACGACAGTACCTAAATTGGGTTACCGTTTGCCAATATCAGGTGTCGTAAGCTTGGATGTACGGGTGGTCTAATGGATAATGGTCCGGAATTGTTAATCAGAGAGCTGAGTTTCAATACATGTTCTTTACGTTATATTCACTTACACGCAAATACTCTTTGGAAAGGTATGAATTCACCTCTTCTCCCCTAGCTATGGGTTAATTAGTAAGCTTTGTATTAGTAAAGCCATTATTATTTTTTTTAAAAGTAAAAAGAAAATGCATACATGATATTTAGATTTCGGCATTAAATAACCCATAGATGTTCATATGCCACTAAATACAATCAACCAACCAACACCATCAGAGAAGCTCGCTAAGAAAACCATTTCTTCCATCAAGAAAGGAAGGTGAAACGGTATAGCCACCTTACAAGTGCTAACTATGTTTTCACGACCATCCTGTAAGATAGCACCTGAGACAACGGAAGAAGTATTAGACAGAGTAAAAAATGGGTTTGCAATGTCACTGATTGAACTTGTAGATTATTAGCAGAAATTCAGCCGTTTTCCTCGTAAAGGAGAGTTGCAGAGATCATACGATCGTACTCGATCATCGCACCGATATTAGCAGAGAAAGCTTTATACACAAAAGATAATAAACTTCATAAAGGTGTATTAATAATATGAAACAACAAAAAAAGTACCAATACGTTGAGATAACCAAATAATCAAGTATACAAACAAGAAATCCAACTTTTCTTTATTGGTCAAAACAAATCAGAACTAAATAAAAAAAAGGAACCAAATGACAAATTCAATTGATTCATGGAAAGAGTAAAGGCTGGCTGAGAATGCTGGTGTTTTGATTGTTTTCAGTTTTATTTTTTCTATGGGGAAATAAACAACAAACAATTGGCGCGATCTAAAGTGTTATTAAGACTAAGATAAGGCGTTGTGTCTATCAAAAACGCAAAATAAGTTTGATTTTGAGCGCGACACAGTTAAGAAATATCGGTCAGATTTTATATACAGTTTTTCGAAAGTTTTTTTCTTTATCATTTTTTCCTCTTTTCAAGTCATTCTTTATTTTATTTTCTTTCTTTTTTCTTCTTTCTTTTTGAATGCGTATTTTATATTCCTCTCTTTCTTCCTCCATTTTGTTTTTATTTTATTTTTGCTTCATTTTACTTTGTTTCGTCGTTTGCTTTTATCTTTCTTCAAAAACAGTATTTTCCTTTTTTTTTATTTTCTCACTTTTTCCTATTGACTTTGACATTTCTTTTCTGCCTATATTCTCTTGTTTCTTTCTTTCTTTCATTCTTTCTTTCCTAATTTCTCATCTCCCTCTTCTTTCTGTCCTTCATCCTTTTTCTTTCTTTCGACTTTTTTTCTTTCTTTCTTTCTTTCTTTCCTTGCTGAAGTTTGATTTTATTTTCCTCTTCAAGAAGCCCCTTTTTTGGCTTTTATTTCGTTTTTCTTCTCCATTTTGACTTCTCTGTCAATATTCACTTTTTTTCATTCTTTAAATACATCATTTTTCTTTCTTCTTTATTTTCGCATTTAGGATCTTTCTTTGTTTTCCTAATTTCCTTATTATTTTAACTTCTTTTTAACGCGCTCATTTTATTTATTTCTTTCTATAATTTCTTGCATATATTCTCTACTCCACATTTCTCTTCTTTCTTTCTTTCTTTCTTTCCTTTTCTTTCTTTCTTTCTTTCTTTCTTGTTTTCTTTCTTTCTTTGTTCTTTTGTTTTTCTGTTTTTGCACACACACATTTGCATCTCTTATTTAATTTTCTCTTTTTTTATTGCTTACTATGTTTATTTCTTTAATTTCTCTCATTCATATTTTTCTCGCTTCTAATTTTTTCCTATTCTTTTTGTTTTATCTCTTTCTAGTATTTCCTTTATTCCTCATTCAAAATTCATTCAGTTTCACGGAGTCACTTGAGAGCGAAACGACGGAGGGTGGAAATTGACTTTAAAGCCGAAGACGTCGAACAACTGAAATGTGATGTTTGCGGTAAGATATGCGGGTCCAGAAGCGCTTCCATGCAACATTTTAAATTGCATGATAATGTACCAGTAAATGTTTCACCTCTTAAGTGCTCTGTTTGTATCAGAGTATGTAGGTTCCTTGCTGGCCTAAAGAGCCACATTCGTTCAGCGCATCCGTAGATATTCACCAAAAAGATGGCCACAGTTGAAAAATTCGAACGGAGTTATGTAATAACTATGTTATTAGTAGTCATAACACATATCCCCTTCACTGACTGCTGGAAAATTACACGCATTCATACAACAACATAAAGAGATAAAGAATTAGAAAGGGATAGTTGGAATTCGTGAGGAAAGAGGGTTAACGAGAATTTAACACTTTCAGAGCATATTAAAGTCACGGGCAGAGGGGAGCAGATATTAACCAACTTGTGGAAATGGATAGCAAAAGGTACTGCGGGGATGGTGGATAAAACATATCAAGAACTACAAAGATAGGATGCTGTGGAGAGCCGTGATCGCCCAGATTATGCAGTGATATCTGACATAGAAGAAGAATGCATATGATGAGGATGCGCGGTTAGTATAATGGCCATCGGCCCGGAAACTAGAATCAGCGTACCGAGTTGTAATTTGTATTTAGTCTGTGGCGTTCACTTACGCACTAATGCACTTAGGAAAGGCATACATGCACCCCTTCTCCTCCAGGCTGTTCCTTAAATAATTGTTGAATTTTTACTTCACTAATATGAGTGTTCCGTCCTTTGATTCTAAGCAGCCTGTTGAGCATATATGCTATCCTGTTAGTTGCCTTATTTGTTTGTGCATATCTCCTTTGTTGGTGGTACTAAATCTCTCTACTTCTGCACAATGTTTTGTTTAGCCACCCTTCTTTAACCTGCATTTGTTCCTTATTTCATTGTATAATTTTCTGTATTCTGTTCCGTATCGTTTTCTGTCTCCTTTGCATCTGTCTCTTTGGGATCAGATCGTTTACGGATGCCACTAATGCCTCTCTTAGTGATTCTCATTTCGAGTTTCCATTGTGTCCCTCGTATATTCTTTAAACATCTTCCGTATAGTTTTAATTTAGGTTCGGGTCGATCAGGAGTTTGTTGTACTGCAGCTTGAGTACTGCATTAGGTTTCTGGTTCCGTAGTTTCACTCTTAGCTTGCATATAACCTGGCGATGATCTCGGCACTTGGGTAGGTTTGCAGTGAACGATTGCAATCCTGAATCTTTTGTTAATAGTTATGCATTCTATTTAGTTTTTAGTGTCTCCTCCTGGGCTCCGCCATGTCCATAATCGTCGCGGATGATCATGGAACCATGTGTTGGCTATTACCTGGCCATTGGCCGTGCATCACTGGATCCATTTTTCTCCACGTTCGTTGCGGGTACATAGTCCGAATTTTCCGGCTATATCCCCTGCTCTCTCGCTGCCTACTTTGGCGTTTAGGTCTTCAATGATAATGATGACTTCCTGTGATTTGCAGAGTGCCTTGGCATTGTCCAGCTTTGAGTAGAAATTTTCGATTTCTTCTTCATTACTTTGCGCTGTGGGTGATATGATAGATATGTTGAAGGGCTTTCCTTTCATCTTGACTACCAGAAACCTTTCGGATAGTTGGCAGTATCCCAGCACGCAATTCTTAAGTGTTGTATCCAATATCAGTCCTACTCCTTTGTCGTTTTTCTCTCTGTCGGCATGAATAACCCCTGCTTCGTCACTGACAAAATCTCCGTTGTTTGGCCGCAGTTGTTTCATATCCGAACATTCCATGTCCAGATGGTTTCTTTTATGTTTGATGCGAAAAGTCGCAGGATAACGGTCCGGTGACAGGTGTCGCCGGACCGTTATCATATTAATCTTATTAAACATGAGCAATTGGTGTTTGGTTAAGTTGATTTATCTGTGCTCCTCATTTCTGGTGCTGCCGCTATAAGACGGTTTCTTTTTTCTGTGAAATCATGGGAATTAGATGTTTGTATTTTTCGTGATCGCAAGATTAATACAACCACTTCCCAAAATTACCGTCCAGTCACACGTTTAGTAAAAACGTAAAAAATCTCACAAAATATCACATCGACGAATTGCAAGAGTCTAACAGTTCTCTGAGACTAGAAAGATTTTCACTAAAGAGCAAAAATGTCCTTACGACGCAAATATCAGTGATCGGCTAATATGTTTCGGGAAGACAACCGTTCAAAAACAATACACAGATGAATTAAAAAACTCTTGTCTTATGATTCAATCATAATATCTAAAATTTAATATTTTGAGACAGCCGTATAACAAACTGAGATGCGACACGAAACATTATGTCGGGTAAAGACGGTAATATTTGAGTATTGTTTTTATTTTTTTTAGATTTCTCATATTGTTTTTGTTTATATTTTGGTTTTGGTTTTACAACACAACAGAATTATTTCCGTTTGTATGATAGAAAAAACAGAATCTTTCTACATAAGGAAAGTGTCACATTAGTGGAGCAGGAAAATGTAAATTTTGGGTAGAATCGTGCAAATTGTGAGATAAGCATGAAATTTGGCATGAGTATTCCTGATAGGTCACTAATTCAGAAAAAAGTGCTAGCCACGAAACAAATTCAACACGGTGGCCATTTTTCAAGATGGCTGCCAAACGGGCCTCTGTTTTATGGTTTTGCTCAAAAACTATAGTGCAAATTGTGATATAAACATGAAATTTGGCATGAGTTTTCCTTGTAGGCCACTCATTCAGGTGAACTTGCTAGCCACAAAAAAAACAATATGGTGGCCACTTTTTCAAGATGGCTGCCAAACGGGTCTCTATTTTATGATTTTGATCTGAAATCATTAAATTAGTTGAATTTGATGAAATATGTTTTATTTATTGCCGTATCAATTCTAAATCTGAGTGAGAGAACTCAATGATTGCACTGTTTCAATTGATTTGGCATGATATAGCGCCCATACCCTACGTTGGATAATTACATGAAATGATTTAAAGTCGACATTTACAATCCTGATGAAATGTCCAATTCAACGTCAAAATTACTTTCTGTGCTAATACCCAGCATGGAAATTGTCCATATCTGGGAAAATATCTACAGGTCATATATATCCTTACAACTCTCTGAATTTGAATTTCAATAGGCTAACCTTCCCAACAACCGGAACATGGAAATACTTGTACCATGGAATGACGTGCTAGCTGTGGTGGCCGTGGGATTGTGATCAATGTAGTCGACAGCGGCCGTAGTGAACAGCCCTTTTTCTTAGCACTGGTCGGCACAAAACATCTTCTTCGACATACTGTTTTATCACAGTTTCACCAAGCTTGCCGGATATCTCTAATACCCTGTCATACGATATGCTTAGTCCATGCTCATGGAATTTGTCAATCAGCTCTCTTTTTTGTGTCTTGGCGTACACCTTCAACCCAACATAGACAGCAAAATGGGTCTCACGGTCTTTAGAATGTATTTGGGTTGTCAATCCTTCTCTACGTTTTGAGTAGCAGTTGAACTGTAAAAGCTGAGCAATAGCTAAGTCTGACTTCGCTATTTCGTGCGTCAGATGTGATTTTATATCAACAGCATGTTCAATGCTGAACACGAACTGAAGAAGTGCAGGTGGGATAGCCTCCTCACCAAAGCCATCTTTGAGCTCGCTGCTGAATTTTGTCTTGTGCTGGAGCATTTCTTTTCTCAGGATATCTGCCGCCTTAGATACATGGAGAGCATTGCTATACTGGCTAGCTTCATGGAACACTGGTCCTATGTCCGCTTTGAAGGCAAGGAGTACATCACGTCGCTTCTTATGGGCTTCAAGTTCTGGAATCGGAGAAAGTAGCTGTTCCTTCAACCTGGTAGCGTGAACATTCGGGGAATCAACCCCAAGCTGTTCCAAGCGAAGCTTGTAGAGTGAGGCTAGGTCAGCAAGCCGAAATATAACCTGTGCTGCTTCCGTGTTGGTGACTTTGCTATCCATGATGTAGTTCTGAAAAGGCCTATTGGTATAAATCCTTCCCTGGATCTCTACTCTCTGCTTTCTCTAAAGAATTGAGGTACGCTCTTTCAGCATTGTACAACTTTTGGAGGCATCGAAGGTGGTACTTAACCTCCAGGGCAACAACGTCTCCACCACTTAACTTTGCAAGGAGCTTTTCATCGTTCAGGATTCTGGCACATTGATTAAGGTGTTCATTTAGTCTCTCTGTCATCCCTTCTTGCAGATTCGAAATAACATCTTCTTCTTCACAGAAGAAACATTCCACTTTTGGAATGTCTGCAAATTTTCGTCTCTTGCTTCGAGGTTCATCTGTTGCTCCGGAGGTGCTCGGGACCGCTCTTCTTTGCTGTGCTCTTTCTAACTTGGTGTTGTTGAACAGCAATCGGCAACTCTGATGATATTTACCTCCATTTCGAACCAGAGTAGATTCTATACCTTCACCTTCATCAAGCCTTGAAGGGTCAAATGCTATCGGCATATCATTGATGGCATAAAACAATGGTACATTTCTTGCAATATTACTGTACCCAGCATAATCTTGCTTCCTCTGGAATGAACTAAGAGGTGAAATGAGGATTTCTTTACTTTTTTTCCTGCTGACAAAGGCAGCATTTGCTCCAATCAGTTTTCAATGTGGAATCTTTATCCATCATTTGACAGGAACGACCAAGGGTTTATCCTTTTACCACCGTTCGCTCACTTTGATGTATGGGATACAACTAGGTTTACGCAACTGCCCTACACCTAGCCCGATCGTTCTTCTAATGCCATTTGAATCCCGTGCGATCTGTACACCATCCAGATAACTTCAAAAGCCCCTGTTATCCTTGGCTCGGCTCTGCCGCGTTGGCACAACCTGTCCATTCAGGTACGTCTATCTAATATATTAGGGGCTTACTACATAGAATTTGGAATACTAAACTCCATGTTTAGCTGACATTGAACCCCAGCAGTGTCTGTCACCAGGGTACCCTGATAGTGAGCGACATACACTCTCTTCATATCTCCTCACATTTCAATTTGAATGTTGTCTCCTGGATGAACTGCCACTACTCGACCTTATCAATTAACTGCCCTACTCTGCCTCCTCGATGAACTGCCACCATGAGGCACTGGCTGCCATCTTAAAAAATGGCCGCCATGTTGAGTTTTCACAATGCCAGAACTTTTAACTGAAAACAGACCTGCAAGGAACACTCCTGCCAAATTTCAAGTTTATATCACAAATTGTAATATGGTTTTTGAGTAAAACCATGAAACAGGGGCCCGTTTACCAGACATCTTAGAAAAAGGCTGCCATATTGAAATTCTTTCGTGGCTACCACTTTCACCTAAATAACCTACCTACAAGGAACACCCCTGCCAAATTTCATATTTTTATCACAATTTGCACTATGATTTTTGAACAAAATGCATGAAACAGAGGCCCGTTTGGCAGCCATCTTGAAAAATGGCAACCATATTGGATTTTTTCGTGGCTAGCACTTTTTTTCTGAAAAAGTGACCTATCAGGGACAATTATGCCAAATTTCATGCTTATCTCACAATTTGCACGATGGTTTGCATAATCTGCTCCACTACATATTTATGTTGTTTTATGAATGCGTGTAATTTTGCAGCAGTGAACGAACGTAGGCTGTGTTATGACTACTAGTAACATATTGTTTACATGACTCCTTTCGAAGTTTTCAAGTGTTTTTAATTTATTTTACATTTCGCGTGGCAATTATAAAGCGGCTACTGAATAAAATATGCGAAAGTTTGAGTAATTAATTATACGAATTGTGTGTGAATTCAGTTGTGCAGGAAACAACAACTCTAGTTCAAAAGTTTGCTGAAACACTGAAAACTGATACTAAATTTGTGAATTTATGCGATCGTAATTGTAAAAGAATACAGGCACTTGGAAGCTAATAGAATTACTAAACTCATAATTTAATTGGTTAAAAAATAATTTCCCAATTTTTAAGTAATTTTTTATCAGAAAAATATTGTTGATCATTTTGTGAAGTGATCTCGCAAATATCCTAGCAGACAACAAACATAGTTTTCTGAAATTTCAAATGTCTACGAGTCGCTGATTGGTTAATAAATGATAATGTTGAAATTCAAATCTGGAGCCTATGTTTTGCATAAAAATTAGCCAATTTAAATTATTTCTATACTATTTAAATTTACTGAAGTTTCTACATTTTTTAACGGAGTTCCGCACACATACAAATATTTAAACATCAAATGTTCTTTTAGGCCAATATTATTGAAGACGACAGACATGTGTCGATTAATTTTACTGATTGACTTTTCGAAATTACGAGGTAAGGAGAAAATGCTGCCAGAAATTGTCCAAAGCACAATTATCGAAAGGACATGTGACCCAGCAAGTATCATTCTACTTATTTTATATGCAGTGTCCTTTTGGAGTGCCGGTGTGTATGGCCCTCTACACCTTCCTATCCTTTATAGATATAAGTAATATTTTTGTCTCCTTGTTATCCCATTACTCCCCATTATGGCATCCACTTACGCAATCTTTTTAGGTAAATTCTGTTTATATATATAATCATATGGCGCCTATAGGTTTTAACGGGAACCATCATTCTTGGAGTATCGTAGACTGCAATGACAAAACCATGTAACAAGTAATAAAACTCACATCACTTAGGGAATTTAAAATTTAAATTAGATATCATATATAACACGAAATATAAATGATATTATCAAGATGCTGTCACTTCAAGCAAAAGAAAGACCCCAACAATATTGGAAAGAGCAATAACAGTTACTAGACATGAGAAAACTATTTCCTCACATAATGTCTTCATAGAAACATTAAAATAAATGGCTAGGTTCTATGTTAACAGTTTCTTCTCTAGCACTCCATACTTGCGGAAGTCTCTTCTGACTTCTTAGTTTCCAGTGAATCTTGAGCTTCGGAAATTTAAATGCAATCGTAGATTGTCAGGATCACAGAGCAGAGACGGCGATCGATTGTCAAAATACGAACTTTAATAAGAGCTACAAAGAATAAGGCAATATGGAGATCCATGAACATACATATTCTTCAGAGACAAGTTCATACAAGATGACGAAAATTAGGGGGAACAGATGAAAATTCAGTGAAATATTTCTAATCTAGTTCGTCTCCTTGTATGTGTCCCTTCTCTTCAGCGATATGGCGATCATAGCTCTCCACAACTTTCTATTTCGTGTGACTCTTGGGATTTATTTCCTTTTGTTACGACATCCATTCACACAAGCCCAACAGAAAGTCTTAACGAAAATGGTAGCAGAAATAATACTTACACTCAGAATAAGGAAAAAGGCAGCAGTAATTCCTTGGAGGCACGGTGGGGGGTAATGGATAACGGCTCAAATTGAGGAATCGGCCCAGCGTATAAGTAACTCGCTACCTCCCCTGTCTCTCTTGACCTCAGTATATCTGGTGACATGAATACCCCACAAGGAATTCAGTCAGTTATGTGCCATGCGTGATACACGATTATGTATCTTTCAATACATGACTGACGAGGCAGGTTTTTTTCCTGCCATTTCTTTCTGCGTTAGACCAGTTGCCGGTCTCTCCTGCTATTTACCCATAGCTTGGGGGAGAAGAAGAGGATTCATATATTTCCCAAAAGTATTAGCACGTCTGCTCACTGTCTGGGGTTATCGTTTCGATGAAGAGGGCCCATAATGCGAGAACTCCGGCTAACTATGAAAATCGCACGCAAGAAGATAATAACCGATACTGAAATAATCTTTCGGTTTTCAAAGTTTGCAATCATCCAAACAATGGGATTTGGGGTCTGTAGATTGTAGAAGATTGTCCTTTTTAACATTTCATCAACTTGTTCCACAAAGAACTGTACCAAATAAAAAAAAACATATCACATGAGGACTTTCAACATGAAAAAAGATTAACACAATTTACGTTGGATAAAAGCGTTGGTTGAAGTAATTCAGTGATGTGACCCAAAAAGTTGTGAGTTCAATTCCTGGCCACAGCAGAGGTGAACAAAAGCATGGAGAGTTGAGTTACTAAAGGGAAATAAATGAAACTGAAATATCAGGAAGCAGCATGTCACGTGGAACTAGAACAGGCTATCCCAGTGGACGAAATAAAGGTTTCAGATCGATATGACCTGATGAAAACTGAAGCGTACAACGGACGAAACGTTGTGAATATAACAACAAAGATGAGAACATATATTAAAGGAACACATTTACCTCGAAGAGAAAATGTTGACGCCATCAAGATATTCAACACAAAATTCTTTCCAGCCAACTTTGATCTTTATAAAATGTAAATGCAATGCCAATCGCTTTATTTTGTCCTCCTGATTATTCTTCTGCATTTCTGGCTCCTTACTGTTTCCTAATTCTTCCACACCCAGTAACACCTTGTGTCACAGTGGCTTCACTGCCTTGCATGGGGTGAATTCGATAAAAAAAGTAATGACCCCCCCCCAAAAAAATAAGGAATGACCCCCATCACTACTAGAAAGAACGATAACAGTTTGTGGACCTGAGAAATTTTCCCCCGAAATAAATGTTTGAAGGGAATGATTTTAGTAATTTTAACCAACAGTAACGCTAGGTGTCAATGAATGTCGAATGCTTTCTCATGAGAAAACTCACCGTTATTTTTACAATGCTAGGTAAGGTGCTGAAGTATTGCTTATACTTATCGTCACTTCTCCAATGTAGGCCACCAGCTGTTACGGGGATTGCCGACTTAACACGAAGAGGAAATAATGATATAACCAAGATATCCAATTTACACAGTCAAAAACCACAGCAATTGAATACTACCAACTACAGCAGCAACTAATATGGATAGCAAATATCGCTTGAAGAAAAATAATGACAAAATCAAGATGTTAACATGTTGTGAACAAGTAAATGGTTAAGGAAATACAAAACAAGAGGTTGCAGATAAATAGAAATATTGAACATTAAATGCAACAGAAGTGTGTTTACTTGGGAGTGTTGACCAGCGTTCAGACTATATCACTGTTTCCCTCGAGGCTTACATTTCCTACTAACTTTATAGTAAGTAGACGAGTCCACAACAGCCTCATTAGAGGGAAAGCACCACAACATAAAATTACACGCCATAGAAGGCTAGGTAGGAAATCCCCTTCAATACTAGAAAGAGAGATAACAGATACTGGACTGGAGAAATCTGTTTTCCAAAAAAGTGTTTTAAGAGAAAGATTTTATAAATTTAAACATAAAGCAGTACTGGATGCTCGGCCAATGAATTTCAAATTTTTACCTGTAGGTTAATGGCTAATATTACTTTTAGGATTAAACAAATGGTTAGGAAGGAATCACCCATCAATACTAGAAAGTGTGGAAACACTTAGTGGACATTACAAACCTATTTTCTAAAACAGTTTAAGTGAAAGATTTTCCAGATTGCAATCGATAGTTAAATGCTCACTGAATATCGAATTTCCCTTCATAAAGAAACGGTTAATCTCTCAATTATTTTTACGGTATTGGGAAAAGTGCGGGATTACGGAGAAGATTTACTGTCAATTCTCCAATGTCTGTCACTACGTCTATGAACGATTCAGTGAGTTAAAATAATTAAATTTTATCTAAATATCAATTTCTAGTTTTTTTTATTGGTTGCTGTGCAATGTTACCTTTTTGAGCGACGTTTAAATGCCATGTGATAATGTGCATAAAAAAAAGAGGGAAAGTGAAACATGCGTATCAATGTGAATATAAGATTATTCGGAAGGATGAAGCTTACAAATAAAATCATAAGACTATTAGAGAAAGGAAAGCATATTTGGTATCTTTCATTATTGCTAAAAAGTATGTTCTTTAGAACAGTTTATTATCTCCCCTGAAAAGTAAAGGAAAATCCTCACATCGTTCTATTTTTGATAAAATGGCAACTTTTCATGAAGAAATAAACTTTTCATGTTATTTAAAAGTATTTCTCATCAGTATTTCTATAACGCATAGCGTAAAGGAACGAGATTAAATATCATGGTACACATTGCGAGGAAAGATTTAATACTTACAAAAGTATTAAGAGAAGAGTAGGGAGAGTAGGAAAGAGTGGATGAAATACCTCATGCGTGTTTTTCTAATCATTTCCCTCCAAGCAAAGCAGTAATGACACTAGTAAACCGGGTTGATTAAAGGGAATGAAAGTGAAAGTGAAAGTGAAAGAGAAAGAGAAGAAAGAAGACTGAGAATAGACAGGATTAGGGAAAGGAAAAAATATGAATAAATAAGAGTTCAAGAATTCAGAATATGGGGGTTGACGTTGCATTTATATTTTTGAAGATTGTAGTTATCAGGGAAGCAAATAAACAGATTTTGTCACAGGCGGTGAGTCTCAGAAAATATATTAATGAAGTTGAAGTAGCAGTTGCATTTAGGTATTGCAACAGTAAAACGGCGGGACCTATCTGCCAATCTAGTAGTACGGTTAAATTCATGTAGTCTGGGCACCAGTGCGAAAAACTCGTTAGGATGAAAATATTTTTAGAAATGAGAGTCGGTGAGAAAGTGACTGCAGATTAGATGTCAGGTCATGATCGATTACATTAGAATTTGGGGGAGGGATTTTGTCAAGAACCTCAAGATGAATAGTAGGAGCACCAGACCATATATACCAGACGTATTCAATGCAGGGACGAATGGCATTTTTATAAATGTGCAAGATGGTTTCTGATGAGAAAAGTTTTCTGGCTAGACAAAGTGAGCCAAATTTCCATGCACTAGATGCAGCTATTGATTCTATGTAGTTGCTCCACTTCAAATCAGCTATAAAAACTTAGGCCAAGAAGGAGTAGTGTGTTGTTCTCCAGGAGTCTAACCTTATCCATGCTGATGGCGGGAAGGAAACATTCTCTCTGTTGGTTAAATGAAAATATTTGTAGATAGGACAAAGGGAACCCCCGTCATGTCGATGGGAAAGTGACCGAAAGTGACCGAAATCAAGATGTCTAGCCGGAATCGATTACATTACAGATCCTTCTTTGGATTTTGTCAAAAAACTCTAGTTGTACAGCAAGAAGTACTAGCCCAGATATGGCAACAGTATTCAATGCACGGATGAATGTTAGATTTCTAAAAGTGAAAGATGGATTTTGACGAGAAAAAAAAAACTTTTTGGTACGACAGTGGTCGACCTTTCATTGCAGTCGATGCAACTATTGATTCGATATAGTCACTCCACTTTCTGTCAATTGAAAATGTGAGGTCAATAAAAGATGGCAAAGCAGGTACAAGAAGGAATGGGGAATAGTCAAAAGTTGTTTTAAGCTACAAGGCACAAGATGTTGGAAAGAGCCATGATCACCCTCGATATGAAGGGGCACAGGACGTAAATGATGGCTGTTTAAGTAAACCCGTTTAGGAATAACTGAGATTACTTATATATAATGATGTACCAGTCGCCATTGTGTCGTCTAGATGAAATCATAATAGGAATGCTAGTATTAAAGCGTTCATTATATAGAAATATGTAATATTCATTGGGCGAGCAACCATTACTACTTGATTTACACTTTTCTTCACTTCCTGGGTGGGCTGGGATCAAAGTGCAGTATCTATCTGTTGTATCCTTAAAGAGGTTACGAACAGACGCGAAGATGAAAGAAAGAGAGGTCTATTGTAAAAGAGAATACATTACTGAAAGACAGGGAATCGGGTGGCAGAGTAGTAATTCACAAAGCAAACCCCAGGTATATCCTGTGCTCGCTATATATAGCTACTGATATAGTCAGTCCACATAGGCTATAGGGAGTATGGGACATTCCATTACAAAGCTATCCTTATCTCTAATGATAATAATAATATTAGCCGTTTCCTTATAAGGAAACAGTGTATATTAAGTAACCGAATAGCTAGTGCTATTTGGGTTACATTTTTTTAACTCCCTGCCCATCCAGATGTAGTCAACGTGTAGTATCTGTTATCTTTATCTGTGATGGTAATCTTTATTTTTTTAATCATTTCCCTCCTAGCAAGGCAATAAAACCACCAAGACGCATTGGATTACCAACAGGGATGGAAATTTTATTAGTTATATTTTATTTTATTATATTTATTTTGATTTAAATGACTCTCTTCAATTTTAATGTCATATAACTTGTAAATAGATTTACTCGAAACAGTACAATAAAATCTGGTGGAGAGCCATGAAAAGACACGGTACATAGAGGAAGAAGATATATTTATAATTTTGAATTGTTCTTAAAACTATTCAAAATTAAAAACTTATCTTCTTCTATGTGCCGCGTCCTTTCAGGACATGGACGGTCATGGCTCTCCACCACTTTCTGTATTTTATAGTTGTTAGTAAAATGTGTTTCATTATATGCCCTAGAGATATAAACTGTCTTTTTCTAATTCTGCGTATAAGCGTCATTTTATTTATATCTCCTTGAAAACTTCATCGTTGCTCACTGAATTTTCCTTCTGGCTTTAAGATTCCCTTTGAAATTCGCAACTTCATGATGCTGGTTAGTGAATCTCCCGTTCGGAAAATTTCATCAGCTTCAAGTGACTTATCAGACTAAACGATCTTAACGGAATGTACACCTAGAGATTAATCGGAAATTCTTTTATTGTTATTGTTATTATTAGCTGAGATCCCCTTCGACTCTTAAACGTTCCAGCAGGGTTTTTATTGCCATATCTCGGCATCTACCCGCTGCTTAGAGACGAAAACTGTTCTGAGCAGCACTGCCAGCTGCTTATTCTCAAATGACGCCAGTTATTCCCAAGGGGTTTTGCGAGGCAGGAAGTTTCTCCAAAGAGCGCGAACCACACCGTGAATAACTTGAGTTTTTGCTCCTTATATTTCTCTGAATTTTTCCCTGCTCGTTCTTGGCATCTATTTTCGCCAGCTCCAGGATCCATTCATGACTGCCCTTTTGCACAACTACGATTTATTTTCATTTTTATTTGTTTTCGCAGTATTTGTAGTAGTAGTAGTAGTAGTAGTAGTAGTAATTCCGAGGAATTAACGGTGATCTCATTAATTTCCGTCTCTTCGACTGCATGACCTTTTCGGGGTCATCTGTCATATAGTTTCACTAATAAGATTTCATCGTTCAGAAATTTTATTTAAAGAAATCATTCTCCGCTTTCTTAAGACCGATGTTTGACCTCCTCCGCTTCGTTTGAACTCTTACTAACTCCCCTAATCTCACGAATGCATATATAAGTAAAGTATATACGTGTGTGAAAGAAAGAAAGAAAGAAAATAAGAAATGAGGCAGATTACAGATAAGCAACGAGAGGGGAAAATGGTATTTCTATTTTATACTGGTGCAATGTTTTTATATTTGAAAATTCCGTGCATTGTATATTACTGCTATATCTGGTCCATTGCACCTCGACATTGCTCAAGTTTCTCGACAAAATCCAAAGAGGGGTCTGTAATGTTATCGGTCCTAACCTGGCATCACGGCATCAGGCACTTGGCTTCCCTCTGTCTTTTTCAATAATTATTTTCATGGCAGTTGTACTGAAGAGCTCTCCTTCTTGGTATTTCGACCACGTGAGTTTAAGCGTACTAAGAGATTGGCAACACGGTCTCATCGTTTTACTGTTGAACTAGCTAGATATACACCCTTGTGTAAATTGAAAGAAAACGAATAATTCCGTTATTATTATTTTTTTGTATTTTTACAATGAAACATGACCCAGTGCACATGTTAGTACTTTGTATGTCCATTCCACGAAGTCGCTCCTAGCAGATTGACCACAGATTCTCGATTGGGTTTAAATCAGGAGTGTTTCCGGGCCAAACTTAATACTTTGATTTGCTCACTGGCTTGCTAGTGTATCCGTGGAGCGTTACAACTTTTGTATGCTTCCTCGGAGTAACGTGCATCGCAGACAATAGACGTAGGAAAACTAATCGACAGTCGAGACAATAGTGTCTGGGTGTGATGCAATCACGGATGACGCAATATTTTTCAAGGCCAAACAATATTCATCATACACCCTGAAAATAAATTCATATCATTGCACATCACTGCCAGTGACCTAATCCGAGGAAAAAAATGGAAATCAATTGGACTCTGTCATCCTAGTGGGTCTAAAACTGACCGTACAGTGAAAGAAAGGAAATTAAAGCGGTTGTTTGAATTAATTTTCACAAGGGTGTAACCGTAAGTTCTATGCTAATAGTTTATTTTATCGAACTTCTCCACTTTGGATTTAACGTTCGATTTTTTGCTTCCATGACATCAACAATCTTCAAAAATTAAAGATAGAGTCAATCATTATCCGTGTTATTCCTGAAACTATCATGTTATTGTATTTTCGCCTAGCTATTTTTTTATCATTCTCTTCTACTCCGAGTAACCCATTGCATCTTAGGGGCATTATCGCCTTGATTTGTGTGAAATAATTAAAACAAATTGGGTAACGTTGCGAAAAACGTGCTAGTGTAAGCCATTTTGCCAATGTACCATATAAATCAAATCTAAACCGTTTTTGGTCAGTTAATTTTGATATACCATTCTTTTTTGTATATCTGTAGATGTCTGTCGTGTCACACGGGAAATATGTTTTTTTCCTGCTGAAGTTCATGTCTCTCAAGGTTTCATAAGAACTAGAAAAGATTGTATATAGGTAAATAATCTAAAAGACTTTTGACAGATTTTTACACGAACTACAAGAAAAGTTATTTTATATGAAATGGTAGATATTTTTAAAAATGTATTTTCAGCTTTTATTTTTCGTTATTTATTTCAGCTACTGTTTCTTCCGCTTTATTCATGTAATATCTCGCCGCCAGCAACATTAAAAATTAACCTTTAAACTTTAGATAAATTCGCTTTCTTTTTATTTATGCACTAATTCATAAAAAAATATTTTTAAAGAGAAGACATGACATCATATTTGTGTTGCAATTTTCCAAGATGTGTGAGTAGTGTAATGCATAGTGGCTCAGAATGAGGTATTGGAGGACCGAGTTCGAATTCTAGACCTGTTCGTTGCACCGATTTGCGCACAGATACCCATGGGTAATGTACGAATCTATCTACCATCCCTTTCTATGGGTTAAAAAGAAGGACAGCTATTTTGAAAATCAAAGTAATTTTCAAAAAAAAAAAAAAAGTTATTGAAATATTCCCTCGCGAAAAAGATGAAATAATTCCTCCCCCATATATATATATATATATATATATATATATATATATATATATATATATCAGCTTTGATATGTTTCAGGCTTGATTTATTTTTATAATATTTTATTAGTTATATTTTATTTCATTATATTTATTTTGGTTTAAATGACTTTCTGTTTCAATGTCATATAACTTGCAAATAGATTTACTCGAAACAGTACAATAAAAACTGGCGGAGAGCCATGATCGCTCTTGTGTTGAAAAGACGTAGTACATAGAGGAAGAAGATACATTTTTAATTTTGAATTGTTCTTAAAACTATTCAAAACTAAAAACGTATGTTCTTCTATGTGCCGCGTCCCTTTCAGGATGTGGGCGATCATGGCTCTCCACCACTTTCTGTATTTTATAGTTGTTAGTAAAGTTTGTTTCATTATATGCCCTAGAAATATGAACTGTCTTTTTTTAAAATTCTGCGTATAAGCGTCATTTTATTTATATTTCCATGAAAACTTCCTCGTTTTTCACATGTTCATCCCATGGCATTCTCACCAACCTTCTGTAGAACCACATTTCTGTTGCCTGAGGTCTCTTCATCATCGTCAAAGTGACTGTATAGAATTTTCAGCCATATAGGAGGACCGATATTACATAATATTTCAGCATTTTCTTTGTTTCCCGTATCTTAATACTTTGCTTAATTTTTAAAAAACGTCTTTCGCTATTCCAATGAGTTTTTGTACTTACTCGGTTTTGGTGTCTCGAATTCGTATTTCGCATCATAGGCTGATTCTTTTTCTGACAACCAGACATACTGTTTTCTTAAAATTTTTGGTTAGTCCTTTCTTGTTTTTTTCTTTTCTGATAATGCAAAATACGGAATTGAAGAATTTCGAAAAACCTGAAAAATACGACTACTATGTCAAAAAAAAAAAAAGGAAAAAACAATGAGACGAAAATAAAGACAGATTGATTGAAAAGTATTTCCCCATTTTCATAAACATACAATTTATTTATTAAGAATAATTTTTACAGGAAATGAATATAAGAGGGAAGCATGTAGTATGAGTTTTTATTTAAAACTGCATTTGGGCGCCAGATTTTACTACCAGATTCTCGAGCCGACACGGAATTGCGTCAACTGATTTCACCAGGAACTCTTGTGGTATGGAAGACATAACTCTTTTTTATTCGCCCTTCAATGTCTTGCTTTTGTATAGTATACTTGCTCACAGAGTATTAAGTCAGGACACCAGGCTGACGACTAACACATAAAATAGGGAGTTACTTTTCAGTCAACCTGTATATATATATATATATATATATATATATATATATGGAGAGAGAGAGAGAGAGAGAGAGAGAGAGGGGATAGATAGTTACAGAGAGAAAGGGAAAGAGATAGATACAAGTAGGCTGCATATGTAGATATACAGTAAGTATTATATCAGTATTACTAGTAGTATATTAGTTGTTCTAGGATTCATTTAATACTAGAATTCATCAATTCATTAAAATCATTTTTAATATTCTTATTAACATATGAAAACAGACAATAAGTAATTGATTTACATATATATATATATATATATATATATATATATATATATATATATATATATATATATGTACACCTGCTCAAGCTCGCCAGGTATGTCATGTGCTGCGTTCTCTTGTCTCTCTTTCCCTCTATTCAACCCGTGGGTATCAGATTCTCCTGGCCCAGAAACTTCATCTGCCTCGTTCTGATGTTAAGTATAAGCCTTCTCCTTCTTTGCAGCCTCTCTGACCTCATCTTTGCCCACACACTCGGTCCATGATATCCTTAGCATTCATCTGTAGAACCACATCTCCGTCGCCTCGAGTCTCTTCTTCATCATTGAGGAAATCGTCAAACATTCGCAAGGAATCGCATCAAATCTTGTGATATGGAAGACATAACTTCTTGTATCTCCTCTTTACGTCCTTCAAAAAAATTAGACATGTTCCTTTAACCAAACCAAAATAAAAATTCATGACCCCCTTCTGGCCACTGATACATAAGATACAGAGTTACCTTTCTATCACCTTTCTATCACCTTTCTATCACCTTTCTATCACCTAGTATAAATGACATGGATTTATCATAGCGTCTTTCTTAACGTAAAGATTTAAACAATCACTTAAGATAAACGATGATTGTGCAAAACTTGTCAGGTACGAGGCGTTTATCTTAAATTCTCGCGGTGTGAAACAAAAAAGTTTTAATATTGTGTGACAATCACAATGGCCTTGGTTGAGATTGTAGATTTATAATATTTTGTAATGGGCCTATGCCTCAAAATCGAAGATAGTCCAGATTCTGACAACTCTCAAATCTAAATAATATTTCTACAGATTCCGATTTCGCTTTGCATATTTCTCAATAATAAATGAAGATAAAGTGAGTATAAACGTAGAGCAGTGTATTTCTGGAGGTTAACGATTTAATGCAAATACATACATACCTATATATATATATATATATATATATATATATATATATATATATATATGTACAATTAGGGGATCAGCCAATTACGCTAACTTGGTTTCAAACTTTCGGTATCCACAGACGATACCAAAGGGTTGAAACCAAGGTAGCGTGATTGGCTTATCACTTAATTTTTTTTTTAATTTAAAAGATATCGAGGTTAAATTTTTATTTTCTTTATACATGATTTCTGGTTTAATTCACGTCGGACCAGTAAGTGAGAGAGAAAGAGAAGGACAGAATAACTGACAGACGAATGAGAAATGCTTTATATGGTATACATGCATACATATTTACGGATATATATTGATATACACATCGGAATGAGCATACATTACTAAACTTGCATATGAGCAAATTCAAAGACACACATATATATATATATATATATATATATATATATATATATATATATATATGTGTGTGTGTGTGTGTGTAATAGAAATAAAATTTCTCAATTTTCTGATTGATCTCTTTAGCTCTAAGTTGAAATGATGATGCCTCTTCCTGTTGTGACCAGATCCAGTTTTCCGCTCTACTGCTCCCAATTTTTAAACTTATTCATCGTTCTCTTGATGGTTCTCAAATAGACTTTGAAGATGGAAGCCAGAGTATGAATATTGGTGCTATTACTGAAGGCCTGAATGATTTTTGAAGCTCACCACTGAGAAGACAGTGGGGCTGACACAAAATGATTTAAACCTGTTCACTTTCTAGATCAATAACTCAAAAACCTTATCAGTGATTCTTACGATAATTGATGTCATGATATCTAAAAGCCTAATAAGAAAATCTGGTAAAATAAACTCAATTAGTATAGTGTTTTTTAGATATTAAACATTTTGTGGGATAGACATTTATACTGTTATACCCTGTATGCATCTATCTATCTATCTATCTATCTACCTATCTATCTATCTATCTATCTATCTATCTATCTATCTATCTATCTATCTGTCTCAGTCTGTTCATATCTTTCTATTTCAGTCTGTTCATATGTATCTCAGTCTGTTCATATATGTCTATCTATATAGTTGTTCATATCTATCTATCTATCTATCTATCTATCTATCTATCTATCTATCTATCTATCTATCTGTCTCAGTCTGTTCATATCTTTCTATTTCAGTCTGTTCATATGTATCTCAGTCTGTTCATATATGTCTATCTATATAGTTGTTCATATCTATCTATCTATCTATCTATCTATCTATCTGTCTCAGTCTGTTCATATCTTTCTATTTCAGTCTGTTCATATGTATCTCAGTCTGTTCATATATGTCTATCTATATAGTTGTTCATATCTATCTATCTATCTATCTATCTATCTATCTATCTATCTATCTGTCTCAGTCTGTTCATATCTTTCTATTTCAGTCTGTTCATATGTATCTCAGTCTGTTCATATATGTCTATCTATATAGTTGTTCATATCTATCTATCTATCTATCTATCTATCTATCTATCTAACTTGTTTGAACCCAATCTACAGTCGAGAAGATTGCGTTTATACTCTATGTTCACCTCTTTTCTTTTCACCTCTTTTCTATTTACACACGCGACATGACTGAAATTGATCGCCTTTAGCCATAAATATAGCGTAGCGTACCTTAAATTAGATTTTTATCACATACACTCGCAAAAACACACATATCTATATATTTATTTTTATAACTATAAAAGTAACAGTGAAATCAACACTCAGGCCGCCTAACGATTGCATCCAGCATGAAGCAGCCTGTCGCCCCTGAGTGTTGACTTCAATGTTCACTTTTATATTTATATTTAAATACGCTCTATCTCTGATATTGAGCACTTTATCCCATAAATATAGCACACCTTAAAACTATATTTCTTCATATA
The DNA here is from genome assembly GCA_964036315.1 of Acanthosepion esculentum. Taxonomy (NCBI): domain Eukaryota; kingdom Metazoa; phylum Mollusca; class Cephalopoda; order Sepiida; family Sepiidae; genus Acanthosepion; species Acanthosepion esculentum. Next base: position 27,096,532 of record OZ038482.1, read on the forward strand.
TTTATTTTTATATAGTTTCATGGTAATTCTTCTGATGAACTATTCTTCAGTAACTGCTTGACGGCATAGTCTCATTTTATTACAGTTGAAAAAGCTGGATGTAACCGCAAGTTTCATGATAATAGTTTCTTCTATCGCACTTCTTGTGGAACTCTATTCGTAAATCCCGTTTGTTTATGTTTCACTCTCCTCAACAATGTTCTTTTTATATTTTCTTCTTATATTCTCTCACATTGAGTAACTCCTTGATTTTTAGGAACATTATTGCCTTCAATGGGGTGAAATATTATATATATATATATATATATATATATATATATATATACATTTTTATGTTTAACATCCTTTTTATAGATACAAGTATTTAAGTAAATGCTCTGTTTATAATAAACCGAGCCGAGCCGTAAGGCACGTCAGGCGATATGACGGTTCCGTATAGGATACAGGTTCGAATCCTGTCGAAGGACGAATATTTTCTATGACAATTTCTCGGACATTCAGGTCGGTAAATGTTACTTAATACTGTTTATTATAAACAGAGCATTTACTTAATTATTTGTATGTATAAAAAGAATGTTAAACATAAAAATGTCTTTAAATAATTGTCGGACTTTGTCCATTTCATAATATATATATATATATATATATATATATATATATATATATATATATATATATATATATATATATATATATATATATATATATATATACATACAAATAAAGGGAAAGAACAGACAGACTAAAAATCTACTGTTCTTCAGCATTACCTTTTTCAAAAATGGTGCTCAATACAACGTAGAGCAAAATATATTTCAATAATAAATAAAAAATATTATCAATATATATATATATATATATATATATATATATATATATATATATATATATATATAAGATATTATTAAATATATAATATTATTAAATATTATATAAATAAAATATTATTAATATACATACATACATACATCTTTCGATACATGACTGAAGAGGCAGATTATTTCCCTTAGTAGGTTGCCATTTCTTTCTGCAGTAGGCTATAGTACACGGTCTGTTCTGCCTTTGCCCATAGATGGCGGTGGGGGTAGAATATGAAGATACATACCTTTCCCAAGGGTATTAGCACATAAGTGAAAGTAATGGATTAGATTGGAATTCGAACTCGGCTCTCCGATTCCTCAACCCGAGCCGCTACCCATTACTCGATATTTATATATAAATTAGACAATCACCTACATTAGTTTCAACTTTTCGGTATCTAGCTGATAAGGGTCAAAATGTATTTTATTTATACGTGTATTGAGCACTTTTTAATACAACTGTTTCTTCGTCTAATACAACTGACCAAAAATTGTTTACAATATACAACATTTTTCTCACTACAATGATGCACCCATATTTGGTTGTCACCAGTCGAGGTGCTATTAAATGCACCGAAACGAAGTTGCATCTTTGTAGTGAGTAAATTGTTTTTGTCTATATAAAAAAAATAAAATAAATAATTATTGCTCTACTATCGGTATTGAGCCCTCTCTTGAATTAATGCTGTGAACGTTAGAATTTATATATTATTTTCGTTCTCATTACATTCGGGTATATATATATATATATGTATTAAGAGAGATGGAGAAAGAAAGAGGAGAGAAAGAGAATAACCGGCTGAAAATCATAAATAGTAGGTATGAATAGACTTAAATCGGTAGACAGGTAGGAAATTATATCGGTAAAGAGACAGATTTCATTGATATAACAAATCTGTGGAAGTCTTAGGACTAGTGTAAAGTCTCTTTTGAAAGACTTTTCAACTCGATATAGACCTGTGCCCCCCGCCCCGCAAATAGATATTTGAAATCATCGCATTTCCCCTTAAACGCAAAAACCCACTATCGAGTGTCAGTGGAAAATCAACCTGTCACTGTAACGAAAGAAAGTGAGAAAGAAAGAACATTAAGGCAAACTATTGAAACGGCGAGGTGAAAGAAAAACCGAAAAAGAATAATGGACGAAGAGCAGATGGGAGTATATGTAGAAATTATAAGAGAGGCAGGCATAACGAAAAAAGAATGAACGAAGAACCATAAAAAAATTACCTTAAAAGAGATATAAACAGAAAAGGATATTGTGTGTCTGTCTGTGTGTGTGTAATGTGTGTGTGTGTGAGAGAGAGAGAGAGAGAGAGAGAGAGAGAGAGAGAGTGAGAGAGAGACAGAAAGTGAGAGAGAGAAAGTGAGAGAGAGAGAGTGAAATTAAGAGTGATAAAGAAAGAAGTAAAGAAAGAAAATATAAGGGAAATAAATCAAAGGGAGTGAGAAACTGATTAATCAAAATTAAGAAAATAAGAAAGAAGAATGGCATATAAATGAGATATGAAAAAAACAATATATATATATATATATATATATATATATATATATATATATATATATATATATATGTATGTATGTATGCGTGTGTGTGTGGTGTGAAGAGAATAAAATTAAGATTGCTGGAGAAAACAAGCAAGCAAGCAAGCAAGAAAGAAAGAAAGAAAGAAAGAAAGAAAGAAAGTGATCGAGAGTGAGAAGAAGATTTGTAGGAAATAAGACAAAAGATTGTAAGGGAAGGAAAAGAAAAGAAAAGAAAAGAAAAGAAAGAAAGAAAGAAGGAAAGAAAGAACGAATGAAAGAACGAAAGAAAGAAAGAAAGAAAGAAAGAAAGAAAGAAAGAAAGAAAGAAAGAAAGAAAGTGATCGAGAGTGAGAAGCTGATTTGTAGAAATTAAGACAAAAGATTGTAAGGGAAGGAAAAGAAAAGAAGGGAAAGAAAGAAATAAACTGGATCGAGTAGATTTATAGGAAGTAAGACAAAAGAAAGAGGGAAAAGAAAAATAAATAAATAAATAAAGAAAGAATGAAATAAAGAAAGAAAAAAGATCGATAGTGAGAAGTACATTTGTAGGAACGAAGAAAAAGGATAGTAAGGGAGAACAGAAAGAAAGGAAAGAAAGAAAGAATGAATGAAAATAGATCGAGAGTGAGAAGTGGATTTTGTGGTAACTAAGAAAAAAGAAACAAAGGGAAAGAAAAGAAAAAGGCAAGAAAGAAAAAAACGAGATCGAACGTGAAAGATTTGTATGAAGTAAGAAAACCGAAAGAAAAAGGATGAAATGAATAACAGAATGAAAATTAAAAGAAGGAAAAAGATATAGATTTAAAAGCAGAAAAGAGGATAGAGAAAAAGAAAGGAGAATTATATAAAGCGGAGGTACAATGTATGGAAGAAAAGGGGGAAAATCTAGGATAAAAGAATCGTGTCGTATTAATGTGAGTAAAATTTTTTAAAAAGAGAGCGAAACAAATGAGGCAAAAAAAAAATAACGAAGGGAAAAACAAAATAATGAAAAAAGAAAAATAACGAAAAAAGAAAAAAAATGAAAAATGAACGAAAGAAAAATAAATAAAAACTGAAATATTTTGAAGGAACTAGTGATTAATTCAGAGAAAGGAAGAAATAGAGTCCGTGAATGTCGGAAACTTTAGCCGATATTTCAACTGAGATATAAAGAGAGAAGGAGAGAAAGAGAGAGAGAGGAAAGGCGAGATAGATAGATAGATAGATAGATAGATAGATAGATAGATAGATAGATAGTAATTATTCTGGTGTCCGTATCAAAGAGAGAGCGCATCAAACTCGTGCATCCGCCTTCTAGTCTAATTCCCAAATCAAAACATCCCAATTCTGCTTTAAAAGTGAAGCCCAAAAGGTCAACGTCGTAGGAAATGAATTCGATAATTATCTCTTGCAAGTCTTTTAAATTCCAAAAGTTCCAAACACGTATTTCTGGTTATGCGACCGCGTCTGGTGCTTTCAAAGTAGACAAGCCGAACAAGCATCGCAGCAAGGTGATTGGTACGGCTTCATTGTAGAAAATCAGGAAAAAATGCATTCAATATACAATAAAGTTTACAGAAACATGCAGTATAATAAAGGAAAAACACATCAATAAATTAAACTATTATTTTGAGTCAATTTATAAAAAAATTAAAAGAACGAGACAAAAAATATCTTATTTAAAAAAAATGGCCTCTTAAAAGAGCAATTTTTTATTGGTTTTTAATTCATCTTATTACTTCAAGAGTTTTAAACTTATACAGGGTGTCCATAAAGTTCGTGTGCACTTAAAAAAAAAAATTAAGCCTTTATTTGTATTTGCGATAGAAATAATCTGTAAAAAATGTTATAAAGTTTAATGTACCTAGTTTTTTAAGTATAGCTACAATAACTAATATGATTCCATGCATTACTGTAAAACAGTTGGCAAATGTTTTCCGTGAACTACAAAATCGTATTACCCTTTGTATTGCTAATGATGGAGGACATGTGGAAACTTAAATAAAATTTCAATAAAACCTTAAAAAATATAGATTTACTTCTTGCTAATCCTTTTTACAAATTATTTCTATCGTAAATACAAATAAAGTTATGAATTTTTAAAATGCACACGAACTTTATGGACACCCTGTATTTTATTAAATGTTACCCAATACAAGTCTCAAGAAGGACGTCTATTGAATCAGGTTCATGATATGAATATAAGACGAGGAAGCAAAAAATTGATGAAAATAAAGCGAATAGATAACGATTGACTTTAGACATGATGAGTTTAAGGGAAGCATCCACACGGGAGTCTGTTCTACTAAGTAGCAGTCAAGGAAAAAAGCTTTCTGGGTGGTATATCCGTCTAATCAAAGGCATGTGTAGAGAATGAGGGTGATTCATCCTTGTGGATGTAGGCAGCTAAGCCGATCCTGTCTGCAAAAGTCTGAGCTGGTTAAACTAAAGCCCGATTGAACAGTTGCCTTGGAGATAGCAATAGAGTAGGAATTAGGCCGCGTCTTCGCAAAGTGGGCTCTAGAGTGGAAAGTGTGTCCTCACCAACAACGCCGCATCAATGATTTCGAACACTGTTATGGATGGGAAGGGAGGGTTTTGTAGCGACAGAAGAGATATAGCAGTAATATATTTATGTTTGCTCTAGTCTAAGACTTGTAAAGATAGCGTGAGCAGATATCTTACTTCGGCCTGTCTCAGCAACATGTAATTGTGATGGAGACAGATCGGCTGACGGTGCTGTTCAAAGCATATGTTACTTTAAATGACTGCACAGCTATCAATCACCTGACCATTTTTACTTGCTTGCTGAGCAAATAACAGAGAATCAAAGACGGGGTTATTTCTTTATTTTCTTTCTTTCTTTCTTTCTTTATTATTATTATTATTATTATTATTATTATTATTATTATTATTATTATTATTATTATTAACCCAGGAAAACCGAGAAATCAAACAGAAACTAAAAAATATAACCAAAACCATTGATAACGTACAGAAAACATGAAAAATCGAAACATTGAATTAAAAAGAGCTTTTAAGACAGCAGAACAGTCACATAGTACATAGTGTAGTACATAGTACATAGTACCTATGTACATAGTACATAGTATCTATGTACATAGTACATAGTACCTATGTACATAGTACATAGTATCTATGTACATAGTACATAGTACCTATGTACATAGTACATAGTATCTATGTACATAGTACATAGTATCTATGTACATAGTACATAGTATCTATGTACATAGTATCTATGTACATAGTATCTATGTATATAGTACATAGTATCTATGTACATAGTATCTATGTACATAGTATCTATGTATATAGTACATAGTAACTATGTACATAGTACATAGTAACTATGTACATAGTGCATAGTCGTCCTGGGTGTGACGATAAACTACATCCGCGTCCTGGGTAAGACGATAAATTACATCCGACAGCAAGCGCTTTGATCAGAAGGTTTTGAGGAGCTTGGAACCACCTCTTAATTGCTGGTGTTCCCAAGTCCACCATGACCCGGGGTACTAGCACCTGTTAGAGTCCCAGCTATGGACAAATAGTTAACTCCAAAGCAGAGTCAAAACACTATAAAACTGTAAAAATAGGTCTTAATACCAGAAATACTTTGTAAAAAATTATTAACAGCAATGAATTTTTGAAGAAAAAATATATTACCAGCAATATATTTTTGAAAATAAATATTACCAGTAATACATTTTTGGAAAGATATTACCAACGATACATTTTTTGAAAAAATGTTACCAGCAAAATATTTAAAAAAAAAAAAAATATTAGCAGCAATAAAAATCTTGTGGGAATTAAATAACCCATTGAGGTTGATATGCCATAAAACAAACCAAACCAAACCATAGTACATAGTGCAAACACCAACTGATGATAGAATCAAAATGTAATTTCATCTGCGTAAAAACGTCTAACTTCACTTACATTCGAAAGAGGGAGAGTATTTCACTACTCATCGAAAGGCTCACGTCCATATCACGTTAAAAGACTGGTTCTCGTACGATCACTAGTTAAGCAACGTCGAGCCTGCTCAGTACCTACATGGGTGACCGACTGAGAATACCCGATGGTGTAATCTTGGATGTGTCGATGGTGTAATGCTTAACGGTTCGAAACTGGAAATCCGTGAACCGAATTCCAATTCCATTTGGGTTCGTTTTATTCACTTACGAACAAATACTCTTTCGAAAGGTTGGACTCAACACTACTTCCCATTTATGGCCTAATTAGAAAGACTTGTATCACTTAATAGGTATCATAAAATAAAAATTCTTACAACCTAAAAAATATTTTCTGGCTTGTAAGTGTTGATAATCCGTAAAAAACGAATCAATCAAATGATATATATCCTTCTATAATAATTATTAATAGTAATATTACATTCCATTTCTACTTGAGCTTCTTACTTTCCCTTAAGCCGAATTACTCTTGTCATAGGTATGAATCCACCTATTCTCCCTAAGCTATGGGTTAATTAGTAGAACGTGTATCAGTAATTCATGATTATCTCAAAAAATAATTAAAACCTAAAAACATTTTATGGATTTAGATAATCTAGTGAAAGTTGATAATCCGTAAAAAACGAATCAATTAATCAATGTCATATCCTTCTATTATTATTATTCGTAGTAGTAGTAGTTGAGCGTCTTACTTTCCCTTACGCCCAAATACCCTTGTCAAAGGTATGATTCCTCCAATTCTCCCTAAGCTACGTTTTAATTAGTAGAACTTGTATCAGAAAATCCTAATTATCTCCAAAAATAATTACAACCCCAAAACATTGTATGGCTTTAAATAACCTGCAAAAGATTGATAAGACGTAAAAACTAATCATTCAATTGTATCAATCTTTGTGAAAAAAGAATGAAAAAGAATATTTTCGTATGTTCAGGCGATAGAGAAGTTTTTGAATTTTTAGTTATGTTCTCTTGTGGATTCTGGCTTTCAGCAAAATATTTCTTGCAACTTATAGCATCAATTGTAAATAACTGTCGTCTAAAAAAATATGTTTCAAGTGGGAGAAAAAACAAACAAACAGACAAACAAATCTTCTCGGTGTAAGATATATTTTTAATTTCAGGAATCCTTTTTAAAAGTGTTTTTCTCTTTTTCTCGCTGTTCCATATATATATATATATATATATATATATATATATATATATATATATATATATATATATATATATATATATATATATATATATCGACCTGCGTGTGAGGCAAGCAAATACATGAAGAATAGACTAAAATGAGATAAATAATGCTTAAGAAGAATTTTTTTTACTTCGTATAGAAAAGGTTCTTTGTGCTATGGTAATTATGTAGGGATTGTATTTTTTCTTTGATTCTGCTATGCCTGACAGGTTCACTAAGAATTAGTTGAAGTTTCGGCGCAAGTTTATCGCGCAAATGTGCTCATCATCAGAATGTAGAAACCAGCTGATATATACATATATATATATATATATATATATATATATATATATATATATATATATATATATGGTGGTGAACGGTTAAATCACCTAGCTCAAAAAAAGTGTTCATATCCTGTACTGTGCTTGCCGAAGAAAAGGAAGAAAAAACACACATACTAGATAATTGCTACCTTAAGCATACCTCACACATGGTATTTTTTTTTTATCATTCCCGATATAGGGGAAAATGACAAAATTATCTCCTCAAGAAAAATATCGTTGCTTTTTTTGACGAGAGGAGCGTTTTTTTTTCTTCTTTTACGTTTGTAAACTCGAATGAGTTCGCTGCATTGGAATCTGTAAGTTGAAATCTTAGCCTTATTTTATTTTGCCTCCTGGACTTTTGTCATTGGACTTTCTGAATTGTATACAATTCGACTTTCCTGGCTTTGGTAATTGCGATACACACCTTTTCACAGTTCTTGTTGTATTGTACGTGTGTTAACAGATTCATATATATATATATATATATATATATATATATATATATATATATATATATATATATATATATATATACCGGATGTAACAGTAAAAATGTCCAAATCGTGTAACAAGCAATATTTTCAAATTATTACATTAAGCTCTGAACCGTTGGATCTTATAAATGATTAATAGTATCTTAATGGAATTATCTGAGGTTTTATAACACTATTGGACTCTACTTTGAGCAATAAGAATGTATAATTACTCTCCAAGCTTAACAGAAGAATCATGATGAAATCGATTATAAACGAAGATGACATGTTCATCATTGATTAATCAGAACTGAGGATCGTAAGCTCATGAAGTATTGGAATAAAGCACAAATATACATCTATTATTACAGGATCATTTTCTAACTTATTCTCGATGATCTTCTCTCCCTCTAACTTTCTAAGTTTTTGTTATCGCGTATCAAGTTGCCTCAAGTTTCGCGTAAAATTAACATTTTCAAGTCTTTTTTCCACTGCTTTTAAACTGTCATAGCTGAAACATCTCTCTCACGTCCCAAAAGTCTAATAGGATTTAGTTGCATCTTTTCTAATTGATCTCGTTCGCTCCTAGTTGAAATGATGATCCCTCCTCCTGATCCAGTTTCCCTCTCTTTCCCTCTTTTTTAAAACCTATTCACCGTTCTCTTGATTGACTTTGAAGATAGAAGCCAGTGTATTAATATTGGTAGCATTACTAAATGCCTGAATGATATTTTTCCTCCTTTAGCTGAATAACTCACTTTTAAGTGCTAAACGTATTATCTGAAAACCTGGAGAAAAGTGACTCAAATAGTTTATTGATTTTTTTTTAATATTAAACATTTCGTGGTATGTATAATCATACTGTTACACGATTTGGACAATTTTGCTGCTACTCCCCGTATATATGATGGCCGCGTACACGTGTATTGCCATCGATTGATCCACCTATGCATGTCTTGCTCTTATATAACCCTTTAAGCCAGACAGAGACTGGCATTGTTTACTTCAAACGTTATAGCTGAAAAGACCCATGGCGTGTGCTGCTGCTATTTTGTGGTTATTGTTATGTATTTCCATGTGTCTCTTTAGACCATCCATTGAAGCGCACTCTTTTCCACAACGTCCACATATTTTCATACCATCATCAATTTAGTTAATGACGTTGCGGTTCATGTGACGTCGCTGTTGACTTTCGAGGAATGCTTTACCTAGGCATTTCCTACCAAATCGAAGACAAGTCAGATCAAATTTAGTGCCGACGTATTTTGGGAGTTCATTACTTTTCTTTTTCCACTACTGTTGCTTCTTCCTCTGATTTTCAAATGCACTTGCACCTGCTTTCAAGAAACGCCTCCCTCTACCACTATCTAAAGCAGTATTCTCCAAGTTTTCAAATGCCGCGCAATTTACAGTGATTGCTTCAGGCAATTTTTAAACAACCTATAGTTATATATATATATATATATATATATATATGTATTATAATATTTTCTTTAAATATGATTCTTTCGCTACATAAGAGTTCTCATGTTTCAAAAGCGAGAGCCGAGACCCTTAATATAATTTTTTAAATTAAGTTGAATTAAGGTGTCTGGTCTCGCTTCCTCGTCAAGCGAGAATTTGGGAATAAGCTATCTTGTGGTTTGCGCGTGTTTATAAGTATGGTCTCTTGCAACATTAGTTACTATGGAAACGGCTAGAGGCGGCTATATTGGTTAGGTGGTCTAGGAGTTAAGAATTAATTCTTATCTACAGACCCCTTCGAAAAGTTTATGTCAGGTTATGTTGGGGTCCCTATTTCAAGTCTGATAGTAGCGGTCGCCGTCTACTTGGTCTAAAGAATCATTTTATGGCCTTGCGTCAGGTCGTTAAGTGTCGAAAGGATTCTGTTGCATTATTATCTGTCTATTAATCTCTTTATATATTGGTTTATTCAAATAGCTTTTACAAACGTGTTGAAATGGATTAGAATTTGTTTTTTTGACGACTCCACAAAGGGTTTTTCTATTTAATGATTGGGCTGAGCTTTTAAGGCTTTTATTAAACTATAGAATTTATTTGTTTATATATATATATATATTTTTTTTTAATTAATTATTTAAAGCGAAAATTTGTTGATGTCGGCAAAAAACCGTTAACTCCTGTGTATGGTTTAATAACTTTCGATTATTTAGAAACTTAATGATGTGTAGTTTTTCATGTAGGCATAAAGGGCATGAGTCGTCCCAGGTTTTACAAGTTCTTGTTCTATTTATTATTTTCCATTTTACTTTCGGTGTTTTATTCGTTTCTTTTAAATGCCAGAAATATTGGGATAGAGATGTCTGATTTCTACTTTGGATATTGTTGAAGGAGCTCTGGTGTTGTCTCCATCTAATTTTAAATTTATTCTTCGTTGACCCAATGTGTATCCTGTCAGTGTTAGGACTCTCAATGGATGAGATGGTGCATTGGTATACCACCGATTTAGTCAGGCATTTGTTTTCTAACGGGCAGTCATTAGGGTTTCTACAATCACATAATTTTTCATTATTTTTGTCTAATTGCAGTTTAGGAGTTTTATTGGTACTGTTTTGGCATGCGTGTTTTTCTAGGATTTTATTATTATGCTTTTTATAATTCTTTCTAGGATTTCAGTGCAGCTGTAACTTAATTTTAAGGTGTTTTTATTAAAGATTTCGCTAAGTTTGCTATATGTGGGGAAGTGTTTTCCAATTAAAGCTAGGAACTTATGCCCAAGTTTAGTACTGACCATTTGGTTGAACAGAGGGGTATACCATATGATCTTTCTATTCCTGTTTTTCTTACTATTGGTACTATTGTTTGTATAGCTTATGTCAGCGCTTTTGTATCCGCTATTTTTCAGGGCAGTGTTATAAAAATTACTGTGTTGTCGGAATATTTCCTTATTTGTGGAGTTCATTGCGGAGTTAAGCATGAACTCCGCAAATAAGGAAATATTTTGTATGGAGCACTGTCTTTTTAAAAATAAAATTATTTACCTAACGTGTTCTTTGCTATTTTTCTGCATATATATATATAGGCACGTGGCCAAGTGGTTACAACATTCGCTTTCTGACTATGAGACCCGAGTTCGATTTGAGACTCCCCGATGTTATCCCAGCGTGCGGAACATTTGGAAATTTCCTAAAAAAATGGGTATAGTCTATTTCAACTGACGACGTGTATGTCAGTCTTATTCAAACCTGATGGATGGACTATATTCGGATCTAGAGATTTTAAATTTAATATTTTACAAAAACAGCAGTTGAAAAACTGATACAGAGCCTACCCATCTCGAAGCGTCGTCAGGACTGGCTGCCCAAGTAGTGGTATTGTGTGGGCGGAAATTATCAGTCTTAAAAGGAAAGAAGCTCCACAAATTCCAACCCAGATATTCACCTTAAGGTCCCAAATAGGGATTCTAAGTAAGATGAAGTGTATCTAAAGGAAGAACGAAAAAAGGCGTTTCATATAACGAAATTTTTAATTATTAATTATATAAAAAATTGGCCTACTAAAAAATAGCAAAATATGCTTACAAATAAGATTAACAATAAAACGTGATTACGGCACTTAATCCAGGTAAGCGCTAACAGTGATTTCCTCACAGTTAAGAAGATATTTGTCTCATCATCCCTTATCTCAGTATGGTTTTTCACAACGATTAACTAATAGGTCCCTGGAGATAGAGGAATAACAATCAATTATGTGCGATGTGTCCTCAAGGATAAAGGCATTAGTTAGATCCAGTGACAGAACCCAAAGAGAGTGAGTTCAATACCCGGTTAAGACATTGGAGAACTTGGAGAGGTGTATTAACAGGAGATAACTGGCATCCATTAAACATGACACGTGAAACTAGAACAGTCTACCCCAGTGAGCGAAATACAGGGTTCAGTTCGACATTCCAACCCACTGAAGAAGGCCGGAGCGTACAACGGCCGAAATGTTGTAATAAATATGGCGACAAAGATGAGGACAATAGTCTGAATAATGTAAATAGTGTACATAATACCTCATCTCAGAAATATAGACAGATACTAACAATCAATTATATAAAACTTAATAAAAGTTGCTGTTTCTTTACCACTCATATTGGCGAGTTATTTTTTAATCATATTCTTATAGTATTTTGATGTCCTTATGGAAGCATATGATTCAACCCAGGTTGCTGATCTAGTTTGTGTTTATATTTTAGACATACTTAATATAATTTTAGATCCAAAGCTAGTAGGCCTATATAGAGATGATGTACTCATTTTCGTTCCCAATAGCAATGGTCCACTAACGAAGTTACAGAAGAAAATAATTGAGGCCTTTAAATTACTACGGTTTGGATTGATATTTCTTCTAACCTCAAAATAGTTGATTCTCTAGATATCACTATTAACCTTAATAATAATACCATTAAACCTTACCATAAAGAGCATGAAACCCCCAAATATATTAATGTTAATTTCAACCAACCCTATGACATTGTGAAACACATACCTTTTACTGTCTATAATTAGTAAACTTTCGTCTAGCATAAATATCTTTAATAAAAATAAAATTCTCTCCACAAAAGTGGATTTAAAAATAAATTATTCTACTTAACCCCCATAAGTAACACTGAAAGATCTAAAATGAGTTGTAAGCACAGCAAAAGAAAAAGATAAATCTGTTAACTATCCAATACTAATATCGGACAGCATTTTTTTAAGTTAATAAATAAACATTTTTACAAAAACAACTCTCTATGTAAGATCTTCAGTGGGAAAATGATCAAAATAAGCTATTCCTGCACCAATAACCTGTACAAAATTATCAACTCTCATAATAACTATATTGTAAGTAAATTCCATGGGTCTAACAATAAACCTGATATGGAGCTTCACTGTAATTGTAGAAATAGAGGAAATTGCCCAGTTGAGGGAAGATACACAGATCTTCTAAGGTGATATACGAAGCAACCATTTACCCCAATGAAAATAGGTTAAATCTTAATGTTTACATTGAAATTTCCGCGAGTGAATAGAAAGACTTTACACTGGTAGGCACTGTTTTATCAACCCAAAATTAAAATATCAGGCAGATCTTTCCACAAAATGTTGAGAATTGAAGGAGAAAGTTCTGAACCGTCAGATAGACTGGGAAATTATAGGTTTCACTCATACTTTTAATAGTCTTAGGAATAGGTGTGACCTATGTTTAGAAGAGAAGATTTGAATAGTAAAATTCAAGAATCAAAGCAAACTATTAAATCAAAGGAATGCATTAATTTTAAAATGTCGTCACATGAGTAGGATCAAACTTCTATAATATTTTTGACCTTACTTTATTTTCTAATAATCTAACCCTTCTAATGTTTTACATTTTAATATAGTTATTTCTATATTATGCCTTCTCCATATCAATCCTATCTTATAACCTTCCATTGTTTTATGAACTCCCTTTTCTTAAATTACTTAATTCTTTATTATATTTTTTATAATTTTTAACATGTTTTTCATATGTATATTACTTGGTATGGTGTGCATTCTTTACAATTTGACTTATCTTTAATATCTTAAATGGATAATATATTTATCATTAAATTATTTTTTATTTCATAATAATATTTTTATATAATTAATAATTAAAAATTTCTTTTTATAAAGCTCCTTTTTTCAGCCTTCCTTTAGTTTCACTCCTTCGTTTTCATAAACCCATTTCAGAGGTGTTAAGGTTAATATCTGGGTTGAATTTGTGGCGTTTCTTCCCATTTTGGTCAGATAACTATCGTTACTGGGGCGGTTCGTCCTGACGAGGCTTCGATACGGGTAGGCTCTGTATCAATTTTTCAACTGCTGTCTTTGTTAAATATTAAATTGTAAATCTCTAGTTCCGACACTGGATACAGTCCACCCATCTGGGTTGAATAAGACTGACATAGTCGTCGTCATTTGAAATATACTATATCCATGAGGTAATTTGGGATTTCTCTGATGCGTATTTTTTGCTCTGTTATAATAAATACAATGAGCTCTTTTTGTGAATCAATTTTAATATTTTATATGATTATGACCCACGTGGATTGTATACCAACGGATTTTTTACTTGTTCTCTCCCCGAAACTGCAATTAAGTTTCTTGTTAGCATGGTGTATAAAATTAATTATAATAACAATAGATGTAGTTTGGCTATGTAGAAGAAATCATATGTGACCGAGCAGGAATCTGCAAACAGATATTAGTAATCTATCCTAGAAGACGGATGTACTTATCAAACTAGTAGCCATAATTTTTTGGTGTATGTATATACCTACATAGTTAGCAACCACGGTGGCGGTTAGTCTGCGTAAACTTTTTAAAACCTTCATCGTCGTCTTTCTAAGATGTCTGATGTTGTGGTTGATATGTCAACATTCTAAAAAAAAACGAGCGAAAACTCCAAAAAAGATGCAAAGAACTGGAATAAAAAAAATGATAAAATAGCAGAATGGGAATGCAAGAAACTTTCCAGAAACCTGGCACCGAGTAAACAGTTTAGAATTCATTTGCTCAGTTTGTATTTATAGAGACGCTCGTCTGTCGAAGGAAAGAACATAGTGTCTGTTAAAAAGGTAACAATTATAGAAGATCAGACGGTGAGACGATATTGAAAAAATAGCGTAAAGCAAGAATATGCAAGAATTATTCAAAGAAATTTACTTGATCTTTTTACTTGTATATTATAAGTCCACAAAGAAGAATGAGAAACGAAATTCACTGAAAATATCTTTGATCAACGCTAGTTAACTTTGGTAAGTTTATTGACTCATTAGTTAGTAGGATTTTTTTTTATTGGGAAATCGAATCAGTTTCGAAGTTGTTTTTTTTCCGCTGCTTGTCTCCTAGCATTCATTTTATTATTATTTGTAAAAGTTCATTATCGCTTTTCTTTAAATTTAAAAAATAAAAATTACTGTGAGGTTCACCCTGTACAAGGCCTGCGAGTCACTCGAAGTAGTGTGTTACATATTAAGAAGCATATGTTATGCGGACAGGTGGGGAACAACAGATAATCCTACACTTGTACAGGTTAAGATTATAGTAATCCAGGATTCGCATCACTTCAGGAGTTGGTTCTATAGATTAGCAGTTTGTGGGAAGAAAATGGAAGTTAATTCTCACCAAAGGAATACGGAGAGAATGTCGGTGGTTTGCTACAATGTCATTGGATGGCGGGTCCTCGGTGTGAAGGTTAGGCCTGACGGAACCAAGGAATGCAGTTCGTCCGAGCACGTTCCATCGTAATAGCGATAGGGCAGTGAGAGGCTTATTATATCCAGTCTGTGCGAGAGGGGTTTAAAATTATTTGTGACAGACAAAAGGGCGATTTCGGACATTTTTAATATATTTTTTCCTTGGTTCTCATTGTTTTCTTTGTTTCCTATTCTAATCCTTACCATTTTTCTTTTTCACTTTATTCTAGCTTTTGTTTTTCGCCGTTTTTTGCTGTTTATCTAATTAGCTTATCGGGCGGCATTTAAGCTAGCTGTTTCGAAGAGCTCATGATTCGCCCTTCGGTTTGTTCGGGAGTTTGAAAGTCCCAAGTCTTTGCATATTAGAAGCTCACCTGGCTGCCGTTTGATCGCGGTTTTCATTTGCACGCGACATTCTATTCTTCGCAGCGGCCTTGGCTTTGTTGATTACAGTCTGGTCCTCTATTGGCGGGGATTTCTTTTTGCGAGTCATATTGCTGCCGTATGCTATAGGCAACAAAAAGCTACAGGAGAACTAAAAAAAAGATCGCTGCATTTAAGAATTGCATTAATATATAAGTTTATCTTTTAAAAGGTCAGCGATAATTTTTCTGCTGCCACTTAATTTAAAGACAGTTTGGTGTAAGTAGGCCCTTATTTTCCGTACACAATAATTATTTTTATTTCATGCGTGACTTTCGCTGGATTTCGCAATTAATTTGAATTATTCCCAAATTTATTTCGAACTTATAAAAATTATTATCGTTGCAAAAATTCACGGAAAAAATCGCCAGAAATAATTGCAGTAATGAATACTTGGAATCGAAATGTCAGCGTTGCGGATCCGAATCCGGCCCAGAATGATTTTACTTGTGCTTACAGAGTCGGCCTGTTTCCAAAATTGTATGATATGTTGGGCTACGGTCTCTCGGAGTAAAATTGAAGAAGTGTAAGACATTGAGACACTGATATTCTCATTTATTTATACGGATTATTTCTTTTCTCTGAATTAGATAGAGTTATAACAGAGTACTCTCCCTTGGACGAGTTCATCAATGTTCGATTACTGGATATGTTTTTCAATAATTGCGCTCCAATCAAGACCATAATGTCAATAAGACGCAAAGGCTACTGATAGTGAAACCAAAAAAAAATACTCTAAAAGGAACCGGAAGTCCAATCCTAAACAGGAAACAAAGGATAAACTTCTACTTCTGTTCAAAAATCGGCAGGAGTGTGAACCAGACGCGAGTCAAATCTATCTACTCCTATTATTTAAGTTAGCTTCGGAAAAATTGTTATGTTACCGTGGCGTAAAAACAAAACAAAACAAAAACAGTAATGTAAATTTTCACTTAAATGTCTTGGGAATAATCGATCACAAGGGAAATTAAAACACAACTATTTCTGGCTCAAAGCACGATATTCGAAAATAGGTACAACATAAAAACAAAAAATAAAACTGTTTTAATCGATGAATAAAAATTAAATAAACACATATAAATGAGCCACTTTTCGGAGTATGACAAAAATTACATAGACAATGTAGACACAAAGCCAGGCGTTTCTCTTGCCATCAAGGCAATGAAAACCCTGATAAGGAAAGAAAACATTTTAAATAATTGTAGATTTCTATGACTTTAAGCTTACAGATCAAAATAATAGAAAAATATTTCTTTTTCATAGAATGTAGGCATCTGTTTATCCTTCGAGATAATGGCAACGTCCTGCTTTTTGAACATTTAATCCTTTGATTTTGAGACTGGAGTGATCTCTATAGGGTACAAGATTGGCGATGGTATATAGAGGCTGTTCATTCGCCATGCCACGAGGCCCTACCGTCTGTCGTACAGACAAGTTCCAAAGGAATACAGAACATTATATTTGGGAACGGCTTGGCTGCGGGAGTTGTCCTAAATTTGTTTGTATTGAGAGCCAACCGACTTCGAGCTCCACACCGAAATTTTCTGTCTAGATTTAATGCCATGGACCTTTTCGTGTTTGAACATGAAAGGGTTTTACATCCCTTAATAGACATTCTCGAACTGACGGGTTCCATGGACCAGAAGCAGGTGGGTTGGTTATGAGGTGACAGTGGTCCGTCTTCGCGACATCTCCGGCTTAGAGAGAGATAGAAAGTGGGAGAGGCAGAAAGACTGACAGACAGACAAACACACACACACACACACACGCATACAACCCCCACACACGCGGACACACACACACACACATACACACATACACATACACACACACACACACACACACACACACACACACTTTAATTCATTTCTCTTTAGTCTAACGGTTTACAAATCTGAATAGTATAATATATAAATTTGTTATTTGGGAAATGTCGACGTAATTTGATTTTTATCTGGTTTTGATATATCAAATGCCCGAAAGTCTCGAACTTAGTGGACGGAAGCCAAGCACTCAACGGCCAGTAGCCTTTTTCCAGCAAAAACCTTCGGTACAGTACCAAAAAAAAAAAAAAATAATAATCGGTAACCATCCGGCTAAAATTTGGATCGTTGACAATTTGTTCAATGAACGTAAATCTTTATTATGTACTAAAAGTGACTTTCTGTCTTTCTAAGCTAGTTCTTATTTCACACACGAGAAATACGCTGAGCAATTAGAATGGAGAAAGTATTGAAGCCAATGATTCTAGATCGAGACAGTAAGACCCTCGAGGCAGGAAAAAAAAAAGAAGAAATTATTGGTTCCGAACTTTTACTAACTTTATCAAACATATCGAAGGAAGAGAGCGACTCGATATTTTTATAAATTACGTGAGTTACCAGGTGTCTCCGAAATGATCAATGACATTTCAAATTACAACGAAACTATTTTTACATTCCTTCATTTTTTAATGGTTTCCAATTCAATCCACTTTCTTTTTATGATTTGTAGGAATGAACATCATCAACGATATTAATCAATTGATATATGCTTTAAGCGGAGTTTACTATTTTTTCGAACCATGATTATGAAATAAAAATATTGCTGTCACATCGATCCTGCTCATACTGATATGCATATTAGAGATTCTTGATAAAATAGATATAAAAGTTTCCAATGTCATTGTTTCCAAAATTGTATGATATGTTGGGCTACGGTCTCTCGGAGTAAAATTGAAGAAGTGTAAGACATTGAGACACTGATATTCTCATTTATTTATACGGATTATTTCTTTTCTCTGAATTAGATAGAGTTATAACAGAGTACTCTCCCTTGGACGAGTTCAACGCCGTTCGATTACTGGATATGTTTTTCAATAAATGTGCTCCAATCAAGACCATAATGTCAATAAGACGCAAAGGCTACTGATAGTGAAACCAAAAAAAAAAAAAATCTCTAGAAGGAACCGGAAATCCAATCCTAAACAGGAAACAAAGGATAAACTTCTACTTCTGTTCAAAAATCAGCAGGAGTGTGAACCAGACGGGAGTCAAATCTATCTACTCCTATTTAAGTTAGCTTCGGAAAAATTGTTATGTTACCGTGGCGTAAAAAAAACAAAACAAAAACAGTAATGTAAATTTTCACTTAAATGTCTTGGGAATAATCGATCACAAGGGAAATTAAAACACAACTATTTCTGGCTCAAATCACGATATGCGAAAATAGGTACAACATAAAAATAAATACCGCCGTAACGTGGCTTCCCTGTGACTTTTCGATAAACATTTCCCTGGTAATTGTTCTGGTGATCTTTCCTCTTTGGCTTTTTGAAAGTAAGCGCAGTACTAGATTGGCTGCTAGGTCACATTTTACAGTTGAAATCATTAGATATAACTACGTCTAATGGTAACATTTTCTTATGTCATTGTTATATACCGTACCTATGAACACTAATGGGCATATCCCAAACCTCATAAATAAGTTGGACACTATTGTAAGTTGGGTAAGTGAACTGTCAGTGTGGGAAGCTCTTGCCGTGTCGAACTCTCAGCCTTTGCCTAGAGAGGAACCCAGACAAGGCTATGCCGAAAGGCAGAGTCTCGTTCGGAGAAGTAGACAGATACCCAATCCCGCGTATGCGGGATCTACGGGTGATTTTTGCCTGAGCCCACGGGCTCGGATTTCTCACATTAAAATTGGCCTTGTGTTACACACTACCTCATAGGGAGGCGGGTAAATATAATATTCTGTCTATGTAGCCCACCACTAGCAGTGGTTTACCTACTTCACGCCGCTGGCGACTATTGTATTTTGTTGATGTTATAAAGATTATCATTTTATTTCCAACCTCAGTTTTTGATTATTCCTCATTCAGTAACATTTTCTAGGTTACAACACTTATATTTCCCGTTTGTGGCAACACTTTTGATTTCCACTTAACTTTTATCTTCAAGAATTTAAATAACATATCAATTGTTATTTTCTGCCTTATTAGTTACTGTTCTTTTATTGTTTTCTCTCCTTAATGTTTTCTCTTTCTTTGATTCTCTACCACTGTGTAACCCATTGCTCCTTAGGGGGGTGCTGTTTCTCCTCCTTTCATTGTAGAAAGTAACACATGATTACTAAATAAAAACTCGTCTTCGTCATATTTCCGTTTATTTACCATAATTCCCTATGTATAATACGCATTTTTTTCTAAAATAAAAATAATAAGCAAAATTAGAGGTGCGTATTATGCACAGCTAAATAAAACTTGCCGTTTTATAGGTCGATTTCAGTTGTGAAATGACTACTCAACACAAACATTCGTCGATTGCGAACCCGTAGGGATACCAAATATGTACCTAAAAATACTTACAAATATAAAATAAAATAAGAATTATCATAAAACTAAATAATATTATTCTATGTTTAAAACAATTTTTTAAATAAGAGTAGGAAACGCTGACTGTAATGAAACTAGAGAGGTACAATTTATAGGGTTTGATTAACAAAAAAAGGGTACGTGAGTAGAAGGATTTTCTCACACTTTCAGCACAAATTTTGGGTTGCGTATTATGGATGAAGGCGTATTATACATGGGGAATTAGAGTATTTATTTAACTAAATTTCACCAAATACAAGGCACGAGAGCCACTCCTGGTAGAGGGTTACTGAATGGAGTGTGTGATATAAAATTAGTAAAAGGCAGATTCAAGTGATGGTTATGCAGATAAAGAGGATAGTTAGCGATTGGTCAACATTAAAATGTGTAAGAGTGCGATATATTTAAATTGTAAATGTTTGTGTTTGTATATTTATGCCTTTATTCTGTAGCGTGAGACTGAGGACGCACGTGTGAATGTTGTTATTGCAATTAAATATTGTCTTTCTTCTTCACTATCATATCCTTCCAAAATTTAGGCAATCATAGCTTTGAACAGAGCTTTCTTTAATATCATTAAAATGCGCGACGCTCTCCCTTTCTATGTATTGGACTGCATTGCTATTTACCTTTATAGCAGATACATATCTATGCATTTGTCATTATCCCTGAGACTATATAACATTAAGCTTGTCTAGCCATAATCTCACTATCTCATTCAAGCAAGTTCTGACGAGCCCAACTGTGGAGTATGCAGCCAGAACTCTCAACTCTTGGCAGGTGTGCTTTCCGTAGCCAAAGGTTTTTTTACAGGATGGAGTTGCTAGCACTTTGTCATAATTCAGAATTCAGAGTCTTGAATTCAGAATTATGCTTCTTCTAGACAGGTGGACAGTCAATGCTGAAATTCTCAGTCTACTGGGAAAGAGGAAAAGGAATGATTCATAACTTACTCAAAGGCATTTGCGCGAAGCTGAATCTAACTCCACTGGAATTCGATATCGACTTGCTGATATGTCGTTACGAAACTACTACTACTACTAATACTACTACTACTACTCACTCACTCACTGGTCATACTGTCAGTTCATATAAAACGCGTAATAATGGTTCTGAATTTGTTAATCGGAGACTTGAGTTCTAATTCCCGTTGGTTTCGTTATATTCATTTACGCACAAATACTCTTGGGAAATGTATATATCGACCCTGCCAGCTATTGGCTAATTATGGTGAGTAAGAATAATTTTTTTAACCAATTAATTGATGATTTTAAATTGAACTTACGAAAACAGTGAAAATTTTCGGTATCGAGAACATCTTTACTCATTCTACTGCGACCCGAAACGAAATATTCTTGAATGAAAAAATCGAGATATACACCAGACTCAACCTAGCGGTCAGATCTCGACAGACATCAGGAACCATAGGTTAGTTCTTTAAGTGTATTGAATGGTAAAGTATTGTAAATTAGTTGGAATTACAAATTAAAGAGGAAGCGATAACAGATACCGTATCAGCATGGTTGATAATCGACTGCGTGAGAGCGTCTCACTACGCTTTCTTGGTCTCGCATTTTGAACTGACTTGAGGTGGAACAACTTCAATGAATTAATATAGCTGCATCTAATGCAAGGAAAGTTGGTTTACTGTGTCGTTCCAGGAGTTTTTTTTTCTCTCGTCAGAGTCCATGTTACATATATTCCAATTCCTCGAGCTTCTCGACACAATCCAAAGAAGGACCTGCAATGTAATTGGTCCTGACTTGGCATCTCGGCTTCAGTCATATTCTCACAGACGTTATGCAATTTCCGTCTGTCGTTTCTACAAATATTTTCATGGCAACAACTCTGACAAATTTGTTTTTCTTGGTACCTCAATTACATGTATTTAAGTGTGTTACTAGATTGGCACTCTTTGGTATTTAGGTCTCATAATTTTGATTTTACATTTACTAAATAACAATTTCTTCATTGACTTGCCTGTGGAAAGCTCTTTCAGTATCTTATTTCCTGATAATTGGGATGTTCAAAAATTTATAGTCAACGTCAGTCGTCATCTTCTGTCTCCTTGAATTCTGTTTCTTTTATTGTCCTTTCTCATCAGTAATAGTTTTTTCTCGTTTTCCTCCACAGTTAGAAAACCTTTATATTACTGGCTTTATCACTTTGGTTGAGGACGAAACGATTTAAAACAGGCCTGAAGATAGAATGCTAATCGACAGTCTTCTGTCTTTACAGCTGCTGCTTAAAGAGAGTATAAAATGGCGTGTAAATCTACTCTGAAGCTCACTGTAAGCAGGGAAAAAGTCACTGATATTATCGATCTTAGAAATAGTCATAGATTTAATGGCTCTAGTTTGGCCGGAGCTAACAAAATACCCGTTAACCAATTAGCACACTCTTCAGCATTAGCATTATTAGTAATATTATTTTGGCCAGAAAGTCCCGAGTTACTTAGGAAGCGGAAAGAAAACAACACAATTTATGCAGCAACGCCAACATATATTCTTCAAATTAAACTTCACCATTCTCGGCGATCTTCTGCCAGTAATCTGCCAGCATCAGAATCTACCCTAGATACCACTCCGCTGGCTTGTAAACATCCTTCCTTCACTTCATCAAAAGTGTTGAAATAGCTGGCCGCAGATGAATTGTGACATTGAGCAGAATAGGTCATAGTCACCCGGAGCAGCATCGGGACTCAATGGTGGATGTGGAAGAATCTCAACACTGTCTAGATGTTTGAACCTCTGGTAAAACAAAGCCCGACCTCCATTGACAAAAGCAGGATACTCATTCTTTAGTTTTCGTACACTCGGTCTAGCTGCTGCTAATACAGTTGAGAGTTGATGATGTGACCATGTGGAACAATCTCGAAATGCAGTACTCCTGAGAAATTTCACCAAACAGCGATCAAGATTTGTTTTCTTTCTGCTTCCTAAGTGAGTCAGAATTTTCTGGCCAACCTCGTGTCTTGTTATGAAAACCGCATAAATCTGTTTAGTGGATTTTACAGTGTTGTAAATAAAGAGAATTTCGAATATCTCATATGAGTAAAGGTGACGTGACACCGCGGCGAGACTTTAAAAGATAATAGAAAAAAGGTAGAGATTATGTACGTCAGTGACATTTGATGATAATCTCTGTCATCCTGGGATACCCAATACGGCGGATTTTTGTCAGGTCGAAAGATCTGCCGTTTTCGATGAAAGAAGTGAGAGAAAAGTCATGGGAAGGGGTAATACCCGCGCCATAAATAGCCTCGATTTACAAGAGGACACAATAATCTTATTAAAACAACTCAACCCTTCGATAAATGCCTGACTTCGGAGAAACATTCCTTCTAGGCAATGTGGAAGCAAATATATACCGTTGGGTTCCTTGGCCTGTTGTAATGGTTAGCTAGCTTGTCTCGCTAGATTAGTTACGACAGAAAAGTGAATTCGATCCTCACTAGGTACCCCATACTTTCTGCCTTGTGCCACATCTAAGCTACGCTTAGAAAATAAGTTGGTTGCCTCGAGGCGGTGTAATGGTTAGCAAGCTTCTCTTGCTAAAACAATTATGACTGCGTAGTGAGTTTGATCCTCACTGGGTGCCCCGTACTTTCGGCCTTGTGTCACATCTAAGCTAGGCTTGGAAAATCATTATGCTGACTGCCGTAGATATAGCTTATAACTTATTTCGCTTTCCCTTGTAATAACATAACCCGACCAATAGTTTTATTTTTCGCGGTGGGCCCAAAATACGCCTGATGCATCTGTTGTCACAAAGTAGTTATTTACCAAGTGGCTGTTTACTACCTGAGGTATATATACAATCGATATTCCCTACTGGCTCACATATAAACACGACCAAAATATAAACATAACAAATAACTGCCTATGGACGCAAATATAATGAGTGATTTTGTATTTACTGATAAATGTTCTCATAATTACCTCCCAGCTTGGGTAGAAAAGGTGGATCCTTTCATTTGCCAAGACTATTTACGCATAAGCGAATATAACGAACCTGACTGGAACTTGAACTCTGCTCTACGATTTCCACGACGTTATCCATTACACTAGTTGCACATCTAAGCTTACAGAACCTAGAATTATCAAGCGGCCACCCAGCTAGGTACTGACCTGGCTCGACGTTGCCTAACTTTGGAGATCGTCCGTGAAGCAATGTTTCAACGTGACATGTCCGTCAACCCGATTTCACATATAAACACTTGCACTGTTTGTCTGTGCACACATATATGAACACGAGCAAGGTTTGTATATTGACTTATATATAGAAACGACCAACGTTTACCTATGGACACACAGATAAAAACGAATCTTATTTGTTTCTGTGCTCGTATATATAAACGACCAATATTTACCTAAGGACTCACATATAAATAGGAACAAGGTTTGGCTTCGGACGCAATATAATCCCGATCAATATTTGCCAATACACTCATATATAAAATAGCCACAACATGCTTCTGAGGTCACGTATAAACCTGAGCAAAATTGCTTCTATTCTCATGTAAAAACACGGACAAATTTAATTTTCTGGTTACGTATAAACACAAGCAGTGTATGCTTATGTACAGAATACGTAGTCGAGACAAAAAATGGTGAACCCTACGGTAATGGCAAGAAGTTTGGCAAGCCGAAATGATTGCAAGTGGATCCTCTGAAGCGTGGAATCCTGATAGTGACAGACATTAAACTTTTCATATAAGTTCGAAAAACTCAAAAAACGGTCAGCATTGTTTCAGCAATAGAACGGTGAAAATGCCTTATGTTATCAGATTCCTCGGCGTTCCGTGGTTGCAACAGAGTGAGATACGTCACGGAGAGATGATAGGTACCTGGGTCGACTTGTTAGCAAAACATTCTCTCTACATCCTTATTTCTATCGTTTTCCCCAAGAAATGATGCCTAATTCTATGCCCTATTCAAATATTACGAATAAAAGTAACCTGAATAAAATTCTCTGGCGTTCATTCAGTGTTTGGTGCTGCGTTGCGGTACCTACTGAAGAATTGCCGATAGACTGCAAGAACTCAAAGTTTACACTCTGTGCAACATTTAGCTCTTTACAGATTCAGTTCCATTATTATCTTTGAATCAATATGAATTCTTTAGACAAATAGTAAAGTGGTTTCTCACTACTTACTCCATAGTGGGTAATGAGTCAGGCTTAAAACAACAATGGGCAAAAAGTTAGGGACAGCCAAAATCACCTTAATCCTGAAAGGACACCTTACATAAAAAGCCCTCTTCTAGACTAAATGTTATCCAAATATAAAGATAATCTACTCTTCTATTTAACTCATAAACACGTCACCATACATTTGTGTATGCATATGTTATCAACAAAATAGCATAGGAGAAAAAGTAATTGAACACAGAATAGGCTGCGGTAGAGGTGGTTTCACCTAACATGGCTAATTGATACAAAATACAAATCATAAAACTGAAAATTCAAGTCATGCGGTTAAATAGCTGAGTCTGATCGAGACTTTCGTATGGATGCTCGAAATGGCAATAAATTAGTTCAGAAATATCTTCTGTTAGTTGTATACAACCGCTTTCTAATATGAATGGTTAAAATCGTTTGGAGCGAATGAAACCTGTGGATCTTAATGAGGCACAGCCTTCTTCGAAACTTGTAACTTGGCGCTACAGAATCACAAGCAAAATAACAGAAACCGCATAACTTAAGGACTTTGAACGGCCACACAAACTAAAACCGATATACTCGAAGATAAAATAATGACATAATCAAGATGTTGGCATTCCACACTGCTGAAAAAAAAGGCTAGGAAGGAAACAATAATCAGTATTCAAATGAGTAATATGAGCTAGTGGTCTTGAGAAACCTGTTTTCTTGAAAAATGCTTTAAAAAAAAGATTTTATAAACGTCACCCGAAAGCAGCAATGGCCGCTCGATCAATTAATGCCGAATGTTTCCTTATAAAGAAACGGATAGTATTACCATTTGCATTACCATTAATGGAGAAAAATATAATGTCCTGAAGGTATACGGCACATAGAAGGTTTTTTTTTATATCATTTCTCTTTTAATATGTTCTTTAATTGAGAATCCTTTCTTTGTTATTTTTCGTGTCGTCTTTGCTTTTTTCTATTCGTTTATGTATTTATTCATTTATTTTTCTTCCTCTCAGTTTCTCTCTTTACGCTGTGCCGTTCCCTATTTTTCTTTTATGATTTTCTTCTGTTCTTTCTCTCTTTGCTCTTCTTCTTTTCTATAATTTCCCGCCTTTATTTCCTCCTAGACAACCTGGGAAATTTAATCTTTTTAGATTTTTCTCTTTCCGTTTCCGGTTTCATTTCTTTTGTTGTATCTTATTATTTCCTACATAGTCACTATGTCACTAATATAGTTCTATATCTATCTATCTATCTATCTATCTATCTATCTATCTATCTATCTATCTATCTATCTATCTATCTATCTCTTTCTCTCTCTCTCTCTCTCTCTCTCTCTATATATATATATATATATATATATATATCTTTTCCTCTGTAGTATTTCTTTTTCTTTTCTTTTGCTCTCCAGTGTTTTTTGTTTTTGTCTTATTTTACTCTGCAGAATGTTTTTCTCTTTTAAGTTTTTCTCTTATACATTTCGTTTTCCTATTGTTCTGCATTATTTGTTTGCTTGTTTGTTTCCTTTTTTTCTTTCGTTTGCTCTGCCGTATTTCTTTCTTTCTTTCTTTCTTTCTATCTTTCTTTCTTTCTTTCTATCTTTCTTTCTTTCTTTCTTTGTTTTATTGTGTTATATTTCTTTCTTTTTCTTTTGATCTGCCGTTTCTTTCTTTCTGTAATTTTTCTTTCTTTCTTTCTTTCTTTCTTTCTTTCTTTCTTTCTTCTCTATGATCTACCCTCATTTCTTTTCTTCTGGGATATGCTATATTCGTCTCTTTTTTGTTTTTCGCTATTTTTGTTTCTTTATTTATATCAGTCTTTCTTTCTTTCTTTCTTTCTTCTCTATGATCTACCCTCATTTCTTTTCTTCTGGGATATGCTATATTCGTCTCTTTTTTGTTTTTCGCTATTTCTGTTTCTTTATTTATATCAGTCTTTCTTTCTTTCTTTCTTTCTTTCTTCTCTATGATCTACCCTCATTTCTTTTCTTCTGGGATATGCTATATTCGTCTCTTTTTTGTTTTTCGCTATTTCTGTTTCTTTATTTATATTAGTCTTTCTTTCTTTCTTTCTTTCTTTCTTTCTTTCTTTCTTTCTTTCTTCTCTATGATCTACCCTCATTTCTTTTCATCTGGGATATGCTATATTCGTCTCTTTTTTGTTATTCCCTATTTCTGTTTCTTTATTTATATTAGTCTTTCTTTCTTTCTTTCTTTCTTTCTTTCTTCTCTATGATCTACCCTCATTTCTTTTCTTCTGGGATATGCTATATTCGTCTCTTTTTTGTTTTTCGCTATTTCTGTTTTTTTATTTATATCAGTCTTTCTTTCTTTCTTTCTTTCTTTCTTTCTTTCTTCTCTATGATCTACCCTCATTTCTTTTCTTCTGGGATATGCTATATTCGTCTCTTTATAGTTTTTCGCTATTTCTGTTTCTTTATTTATATTAGTCTTTCTTTCTTTCTTTCTTTCTTCTCTATGATCTACCCTCATTTCTTTTCTTCTGGGATATGCTATATTCGTCTCTTTTTTGTTATTCCCTATTTCTGTTTCTTTATTTATATCCGTCTTTCTTTCTTTCTTTCTTTCTTTCTTTCTTTCTTTCTTTCTTTCTTTCTTTCTTTCTTTCTTTCTTTCTTTCTTCTCTATGATCTACCCTCATTTCTTTTCTTCTGGGATATGCTATATTCGTCTCTTTTTTGTTTTTCGCTATTTCTGTTTTTTTATTTATATCAGTCTTTCTTTCTTTCTTTCTTTCTTTCTTTCTTTCTTTCTTTCTTTCTTTCTTTCTTTCTTCTCTATGATCTACCCTCATTTCTTTTCTTCTGGGATATGCTATATTCGTCTCTTTATAGTTTTTCGCTATTTCTGTTTCTTTATTTATATCAGTCTTTCTTTCTTTCTTTCTTTCTTTCTTTCTTTCTTCTCTATGATCTACCCTCATTTCTTTTCTTCTGGGATATGCTATATTCGTCTCTTTTTTGTTTTTCGCTATTTTTGTTTCTTTATTTATATCAGTCTTTCTTTCTTTCTTTCTTCTCTATGATCTACCCTCATTTCTTTTCTTCTGGGATATGCTATATTCGTCTCTTTTTTGTTTTTCGCTATTTCTGTTTTTTTATTTATATCAGTCTTTCTTTCTTTCTTTCTTTCTTTCTTTCTTTCTTTCTTTCTTTCTTTCTTTCTTTCTTTCTTTCTTCTCTATGATCTACCCTCATTTCTTTTCTTCTGGGATATGCTATATTCGTCTCTTTATAGTTTTTCGCTATTTCTGTTTCTTTATTTATATCAGTCTTTCTTTCTTTCTTTCTTTCTTTCTTTCTTTCTTCTCTATGATCTACCCTCATTTCTTTTCTTCTGGGATATGCTATATTCGTCTCTTTTTTGTTTTTCGCTATTTTTGTTTCTTTATTTATATCAGTCTTTCTTTCTTTCTTTCTTTCTTCTCTATGATCTACCCTCATTTCTTTTCTTCTGGGATATGCTATATTCGTCTCTTTTTTGTTTTTCGCTATTTTTGTTTCTTTATTTATATCAGTCTTTCTTTCTTTCTTTCTTCTCTATGATCTACCCTCATTTCTTTTCTTCTGGGATATGCTATATTCGTCTCTTTTTTGTTTTTCGCTATTTTTGTTTCTTTATCTATATCAGTCTTTCTTTCTTTCTTTCTTTCTTCTCTATGATCTACCCTCATTTCTTTTCTTCTGGGATATGCTATATTCGTCTCTTTTTTGTTTTTCGCTATTTTTGTTTCTTTATTTATATCAGTCTTTCTTTCTTTCTTTCTTTCTTCTCTATGATCTACCCTCATTTCTTTTCTTCTGGGATATGCTATATTCGTCTCTTTTTTGTTTTTCGCTATTTTTGTTTCTTTATTTATATCAGTCTTTCTTTCTTTCTTTCTTCTCTATGATCTACCCTCATTTCTTTTCTTCTGGGATATGCTATATTCGTCTCTTTTTTGTTTTTCGCTATTTTTGTTTCTTTATCTATATCAGTCTTTCTTTCTTTCTTTCTTTCTTCTCTATGATCTACCCTCATTTCTTTTCTTCTGGGATATGCTATATTCGTCTCTTTTTTGTTTTTCGCTATTTCTGTTTCTTTATTTATATCAGTCTTTCTTTCTTTCTTTCTTTCTTTCTTTCTTCTCTATGATCTACCCTCATTTCTTTTCATCTGGGATATGCTATATTCGTCTCTTTTTTGTTTTTCGCTATTTCTGTTTCTTTATTTATATCAGTCTTTCTTTCTTTCTTTCTTTCTTTCCTTCTTTCTTCTCTATGATCTACCCTCATTTCTTTTCTTCTGGGATATGCTATATTTGTCTCTTTTTTGTTTTTCGCTATTTCTGTTTCTTTATTCATATTAGTCTTTCTTTCTTTCTTTCTTTCTTTCTTTCTTTCTTTCTTTCTTTCTTCTCTATGATCTACCCTCATTTCTTTTCTTCTGGGATATGCTATATTCGTCTCTTTTTTGTTATTCCCTATTTCTGTATCGTTATTTATATCCGTCTTTCTTTCTTTCTTTCTTTCTTTCTTTCTTTCTTTCTTCTCTATGATCTACCCTCATTTCTTTTCTTCTGGGATATGCTATATTCGTCTCTTTTTTGTTTTTCGCTATTTCTGTTTCTTTATTTATATCAGTCTTTCTTTCTTTCTTTCTTTCTTTCTTTCTTTCTTTCTTTCTTTCTTCTCTATGATCTACCCTCATTTCTTTTCTTCTGGGATATGCTATATTCGTCTCTTTTTTGTTTTTCGCTATTTTTGTTTCATTATTTATATCAGTCTTTCTTTCTTTCTTTCTTTCTTTGTTTTATTGTGTTATATTTCTTTCTTTTTCTTTTGATCTGCCGTTTCTTTCTTTCTGTAATTTTTCTTTCTTTCTTTCTTTCTTTCTTTCTTCTCTATGATCTACCCTCATTTCTTTTCTTCTGGGATATGCTATATTCGTCTCTTTTTTGTTTTTCGCTATTTCTGTTTCTTTCTTTCTTTCTTTCTTTCTTTCTTCTCTATGATCTACCCTCATTTCTTTTCTTCTGGCATATGCTATATTCGTCTCTATTTTGTTTTTCGCTATTTTTGTTTCTTTATTTATATCAGTCTTTCTTTCTTTCTTTCTTTCTTTCTTTATTTATTTATTTATATCAGTCTTTCTTTCTTTCTTTCTTTCTTTCTTTCTTTATATCAGTCTTTCTTTCTTTCTTTCTTTCTTTCTTATCTGAATTATGTAATCTTCAAAGATTCTCTAACTCAGTTAATCGGTTGTAATTATTTGCCACCAAAGTAAAAAAAAAAATTCCCCGAGAAATAAATCTAAATCTTTCTAATCCTGTAAATCTGGAGGTTTCCCAGAGAAAAGGATTAAGATATCTTCTTTTGATGAAACCCATTTTTCTGCTTGTATAAATCCCTTTTCCATAATCTTATTCCTGATCTGGAAAAAATGATTAATCTGGAAGATCCCAACTGAGAATTTTGTTTGATTATTCTACCTTCTAGATGATGAGAGAGATAACGACTTTTAGCACCCCCCCTCAGATGACCAGACGCCAACGCTAATCCCAACATGACGTATCAATTAGGGACTACCTGTGACATATCTGTACTTTTCTCAGTGACAAAACATGAACAATATGTTTTCGATGGGGTAAAATCACAGCCCGTCATATCTAATGACGGTTTCCTCTAGCGGAACCCAGGTTCGAATCCTGCCGGAGAGTGCATACATTCCTCTAATAATATATTCAGGAGGGTAGACGAAAATAAATAATTATACTGCTTAACAAATAAACACAGCGTCTACTCAAATACGAGTATCCTCTAAACATAACCCTTAAGTAATAAACATCTGTCGAATTTATGAATAAAAATGCTTCTCCTTTCTTTACAGACACACACACACGCGCGCACACACACACACAACACACGTACACGCAAACGCACGCACACACACACACATATATTATTTTACAGCGGTCCCTCTTTTATAAAAACGACTGATTAAGGTTTTTATTTAATTTTCTTGTGTACATACAATGGCCACCCTACTTACATGACTTTTTCCTATGGGGCTATGTGAAAGGACATGTCTATAATCAAGTATTCCTAAAAGCCTAGAGGAACTTAAGCAGAGAATCAGTGAGACGCTGGAGAATGTTACGCAAGAAACGCTACAACGTGTTTGGCAGGTACTGGACAACCTTGACGTCTGTGGTGTCACAGGTGTTGCGCATATTGAACATTTGTGAAGCTTTGTGAAATCGGTTATAAAATCTACATTCCTTTGAATAACTTGTTCGAATTTTGATTAATAAATCTTTTACTGTTCAAGAAGAAGCCTATTTAATTTTGTTTCCTTGGGAAATGTAGGTACTCACATTCTGAATTATGTCATTTATATATATATATATGCGTGTGTGTGTGTGTGTGTGTGTGTGTGTGTGTGTGTGTGTGTGTGTGTGTGTGTGTGTGTGTGTGTGTAATAACATGCCCAATCCTCGATCAAATGACCTCAAATTTAATTTTAACAAAATATGCAAAAACTAACTAAGCAGACTGTACGGATTTGTTTCAATGAAAATCGACCGACCAGTCCTGCCAGTGATAACGACATTGTGCTGTTGAAATCGCCACCACGTTCATCTTATGATTTTCCATAAGGGGCTATGTGAAAGGACATGTCTGTAACTCCACTCTTCCTACAAGCCTAGAGGAAGTTAAGCAGAGAACCACTGAGGTGCTGGAGAATGTTACGTAAGACATGCTACAATGTGTTTGGCAGGAGCTGGACTGCAGAGTTGACATGTACCGTGTCACAGGCGTTGCACATATTAAACATTTGTGAAGCTTTGTGAAATCGTTTATAAAATGTACGTCCCTCTTCCTATCTTGTTCGAATTTTGATAAATAAATCTTTTATTGTTCAACATGAAGTCTGTTTAATTTCGTTTGCCTGGTTCATGTATTCACTCATATATATATATATATATATATATATATATATATATATATATATATATATATATATATATATATATATCAAATTATGTCAGTTTGGGGGGGACACCCTGTAATCAGGCAATCAGGTGCAAATCGAACAATCAGGTGCAAATCGGTCAATAAACTTAATGAATCACATAGCAAACCGGATAGTCCGAATTTCGATGAATAAAAAGCGAAGTAGAGTTAGACCAGAAATAGGAAAAGAGTTGTCTGATTTTGTCAAAGACACCGGAACAAGAAATGTGATATTTATGATTAGAATATTTTGGTGAAAGCAATACATATGCAGAAGGATTTATACCTATGTTTTATAAATTATGCAAAAGCATTTGATAAAGACGTGTGTGACTTGCTTGAAAAACTTTTTTATTTGAGGAAGATGTTAGAAAAATCTAGAACCGTTAGCATAAGAACAGAAAATGAATTATGTAATACTCAACTATAGAAAGGGGCGTAAGACAAGGGTGTGTCTTCTCGCCGGATTTATAGAATCTTTACATTGAGCCTATACTTAGAAACGTTAGGCAAAAACTTAACACATTGTTAACACTCTAATTTGGCGTTGTCAAACTAACTGCACAAATAAATGCTGTATTTCTAATTAGAATATTTTTGGAGGAGGATGTATACTTATGTGTTATAAATTATTTAAAAGCATTTGATAAGTACGTGTGTGACGTTCTTGAAAAATTTTTATTTTATTTGAAGAGGATGTTAGAAAAATCCCGAACCGATAGAAAGGGGCGTAAGACAAGGGTGTGTCTTCTCGCCGGATTTATACAATCTTTACATTGTGTAAATCCTGAAGTAGCTGGAGATCATCCCAGTGTTGGTTATCGGCGGACACTATCTTATCGATATAAGATACGCATTTACACTTGATGATAAACAGAAATAGAGAGCTACAGGGCCTCCCAGACTAGAAAAAAGTGAAGCAAAATATTAACATATATAGAAGTATCTATATTTACTGTTAATATGGCGAAAAAGAAGTATTCTTTAATTATTCGTATCAGTTGGTTTTGTCAAAGACACTGAAAACATAAATTCTATATTTATGGGTAAAATATTTTCGGATAGAGTAATGCAGCAGGATGAATATTTATATTTCACTGATTACGCAAAAAGCATTTGTGAAGGTACGGCCCGGGATGAAAATGAAAACAAATGAAAAAAAAACAGCTCTTAGAGTCATTGAAAAAATAATGGAATCAATTATCAAACAGAAACCTTTGCAACTAATGACAAAAATTCGTGTTGCCGTAATCAAGGCTAAAGGAGGATATTTTGTCGAGAGCAAAATTTAATCATAAAATGCCTTTTTTCTTTTGGTCATGATAACATTTCTAATAAAAATCATGCCTCAGCTTTTTTTAAATGTGTATAATAACTTTAGAGTACAAGACAACTACATTTGGCCCAATTAAAAAAATTATCAGGGGTGAACTCAAAGTTGGTGTAGTGTATATATATATATATATATATATATATATATATATATATATATATATATATATATATATATATATTCAATAGACGGACGAATGGTAGATTTGTAAATGTGCAAGACGGCCTCTGACGAAAAAAAAACATCTGGCGCGAAACAGTGACCCAACTTTCCCTGCAGTAGATACAGCTATTGATTCGATATAGTCGTTCCACTTCAAGTCAGCTGAAAACGCGAGGCCAAGAACGCGCAGTGTATTGCTCTCCATTATTTTAGCATCAGCTATGCTAATGGCGGACAGGAAAGTTTCTCTATGGTGGTTAAATGAAAGCAGTTTGGAGGCATTAAAAGACATTACGAGACATTTCCTGCCCCAGTTAATCACAGATTTGAGGTCGTTTTCAAGAGCAGCGGCCAGAATAACTTAGCTAGCTCTGACTGATTTTCTATTAAATGGTAGTGTCATCGGCACAAATGCCTACTTGGGAACTGATTACATCCTGAAGATCATTGATGAAGACCAGAAACAGCGTAGGACCCAGGAGAGGGCCTTGGGGCGCACCCGCGTTATATTTCGTTGAATAATATAAACATATGTATATTTATTTTTATACTTATCCTTTACAGTTTCTTGATATTAAGATGAAATTCATCAAGGAACGTGCTGTAGTTCTTTCCTACCCAAGTATTTTCGACCTACTTCAAGATTATTCTCAAGGGAAAATTACGAAGAGAAACGTATTATTACTGTGATAAAATCTACCTTTTCATGATGCATTTCATCTTAATATGAGAAACTGATTAGAAAACTGGAAAGGATCAGTATAAATAGACATAATATGTCTGCATTATTCAACGAAACAGGTTTGAATGAAGATATGCTGCCTAAACACACACACACACACACACACATATATATATATATATATATGTATATATATATATGAAAAATCACATCCTTCTTGGTGCAGTCCTCTTCAAATAACACTGACATATGACGTCACCCTAGATCATATTAAACTTCCATCTTTCCAATGAATATTAGGATGTTTACAAATAAATATCGCCTAATACCTAAATAACACATTGGTTCTTGAAAATGACTGAGGTGGTTGAATTTACTTGAAGAAAACAATAACCAAATATGAACTTAGGATAGTTTATCCCCAACTTCGTGCACAATACTCAATATCAACCGACAGACCTTACTGTTTCTTTTTAATCAAGCTTATATATAATCGTAACATATCCTCCTGGCGCCCGTTTAAACCGACACTTTGTTTTCTATATACCTAAAATATAATTACCGTCTATAATTTTGGAAAGGGAAGATTTGATTGAAATATGTTTAAGTTTTCATCTAAAGTCAAAGTAATGAGAAAATGTAAACATAACCTTTGCGGTGTTATTTGAAAATGACGCCTTCTTTTTTAATATGTTTAAATTAGAATTATATACTATTAGAAACTGAAAAACTCATTGAAATATTTTGTAATATTTCGAAGTTTTCATCTGAAATCAAGAACCTACGGACTTTAAAAAACGTCGTATGAATAAATACGTATGAATCAAGGTATTGTATATATCGTTAAATTTTTCAAACTGTACGAATATTTAGCAATACACACACACACACACACACACACACACACACACACACACACACACACACACACACACACACACACATATATATATATATATATATATATATATATATATAACGTAAATCATTCAAACGAAAAACAAATACTGAAGCTAGTTATATGGCGAGAATCACTCTCACAAACAATATTTAATAATAAATTACAACCAACTTCGAATCTGTTATTGAATGGAATTTATGAACAAGGATCACACCATTCATTAACAGATTCGAAGTTGATTGTATTTTATTATTAAATATTGTTTGTGAGAGTGATTCTCGCCATATAACTAGCTTCAGTATTTGTTTTTCGTTTGAATGATTTACGTTACATAAATTGAATACGCACTACAAAACCGATATATATATATATATATATATATATATATATATATATATATATATATATATATATATATATAAAGAAATATAGTCTTAAGGTGTGCTATATTTATGGGATAAAGTGCTCAATATCAGAGATAGTGCGTGTGTAAATATACAACTATATATAAACTACAACAACCAAACCAAAAATTGAATAAATAGCTTTATCTTCCAAAACTAAAACAAAACTATTAAATAAGCGATATAACCAAATTTTCACTACGCTAATAAAACACCGATTAAAATAAAAATGAATAAATAAATATATAAGACAAGAAATATAAATAAAAAATAAGAATAAAAAATAAAAAATAAAAATAAATAAAAACAAGAAAAATAAATTAAACCCCCAAAATAAATAAATAAATGAACAAATAAACAACTTCCGGCAAAATAACCGCCAAAATAGACTATTCACAATGCACCACTGACTCGTATATATAAATAACCGAGAAAAAAACAACACTCGTGGCCTCACGATTGCGTCTAGCATGAAACACCCTGTAGCCTCTAAGTGTTGACTTCAATATATATATATATATATATATATATATATATATATATATATATATATATATATATATATGTAGCCGTTCAAGTCGTCTGAAAATTGCGTAAGCGTGAAATTCGGATTATGACTAGGGCCAACCTTTCATAGGATTTAACGTTGTTAAATAGCTTTATCTTCCAAAATTTTCACGTACATATATATATATATATATATAAATATATATATATATATATGTAGCCGTTCAAGTCGTCTGAAAATTGCGTAAGCGTGAAATTCAGATTATGACTAGGGCCAACCTTTCATAGGATTTAACGTTGTCAGGCTTGTTTTGCTTGGTCTAGGAAATCTAGGCTTAGAGCTCTTTATTTTACTGATTGGGTAAGTTTGGACTTTTTCACTTTTGATTACAGTATTGTCGTTTTTATTCGAACTTTATCTTGATCAGATTTTCGATTTTCCCGTTGACCGTTGGTTAAATATATATATATATATATGACATTTTACGAAAATCTAAAAGTTATAAGGCTATAAACAAAAAAATATCGATCTTGAAACTGAATGATATTGACTACACTATATATCCAAAACATATTTTTAAAAAGAAAATAAATTTAAAATTTTTAGCGTCCTCTCCTTCATAGATATAAGCGTAAACATCACTTCAATCAGATGAAGTCCCAGTTGACGAAACGCGTTTACAAAGAAAACTTTTCAATATCTATCTATCTATCTATCTATCTATCTATCTATATATATATATATATATATATATATATATATATATATATATATATATATTTCCGAAAATAGGCTGGTGTAAACATAAAGTGATTTTAAAATTATTGTCATACCAATCGATAAAAAGATAAATGTATTTATTTTCACGTATTCGTCCATATATTTATAGGTTTCTGTCTCTGTGAATAGGCAATCTGTAGGAAAGTGGTATTTTAATTCCCACGCCAGTTTGATACCTTATCATTGACCAAAAGTGTTGCGACCACAGACGTCACTTAAAGACTAAAATAGTGCACAATGCCATTGATTATTCTATATTCAAGAGTGACACCATCCTTTGATATGACAAGGTGTCAGACAGATTGGACACGTGATTTGGCTTTTTGAGATATCTGGTAAACAAGGAAATATTCCATGACGGCTCTAAATTACATGGAACAATAAAATACATAGCATTGCGAATTCTTTTCTGACGGCCGTTGACAGCACCATGTGCGTTTGTGAATTCTCTCGCGTTAGTTGCAGCGAGATCTAGTTTTTATCTTCGTGTGTTTGTCCATGACACTCGAGAGAAAAAGAAAAATATTACATTTGCTCTAAGCCATCTATGAAGAGATTTTTTTCAAAATCTGACCAAAGATTAATAGACTTCATTTTGTGACTGATCAAATCCCGCCTCGAGATGTCTGATGTTACTATTTTGGCTATCGTATATTTAAACGGAAGAAATATCCGTTTGTTAAATGTAGTTCAGTCCTTTTAATTTCTCCTTTTGTCCCCAGTGCAGACCATGGACACACTTAACATAAAAGAAAAGGAAATTAAGGCTTGCAGATATTATGAAATTGTCACCACCAAGATGATTTATCTACCCCACCTCTCCACAGTACGTCCTGAATGTATTAAGATTTCCATGCCATGCGTGTTCATAATAGGTCATATAGATTAAATCAGGCTCATTCTGATTTTGAGTATGTATTTCTTTCAAGTTCTTATAATAATTAGAATTCCTCGTGATATAAAGGTTCTGCCCAGGGTATTCTGATTTTTGTATGTATTTCCTTCAAGTCCCTATAGTAATTAGAATTTCCTCGTGACTCACGGGTTTTGCCAATGCTATTCTGCTTTTGTATATGTATTCCTTTCAAGACCCTATAGTAATTAGAATTTCCTTTGACTCAAGTGTTCTGCCCATGGTATTCTGATTTTGTATATGTATTTCTTTCAAGTCCCTATAGTAATTAGAATTTCCTCGTGACTAACGGGTTTTGCCAATGCTATTCTGCTTGTGTATATGTATTCCTTTCAAGACCCTATAGTAATTAGAATTTCCTTTGACTCAAGGGTTGTGCCCAGGGTATTCTGATTTTGTATATGTATTTCTTTCAAGTTCCTATAGTAATTAGAACTTCCTCGTGACTCAAGGGATCTGCCCATGGTATTCTGATTTTGTATATGTATTTCTTTCAAGTCCCTATAGTAATTAGAACTTCCTCGTGACTCAAGGGTTGTGCCCATGATTATTCTGATTTTGTATATGTATTTCTTTCAAGTTCCTATAGTAATTAGAACTTCCTCGTGACTCAAGTGATCTGCCCATGGTATTCTGATTTTGTATATGTATTTCTTTCAACTCCCTATAGTAATTAGAACTTCCTCATGACTCAAGGGTTGTGCCCATGATTATTCTGATTTTGTATATGTATTTCTTTCAAGTTCCTATAGTAATTAGAACTTCCTCGTGACTCAAGTGATCTTCCCAGGGTATTCTGATTTTGTATATGTATTTCTTTCAACTCCCTATAGTAATTAGAACTTCCTCGTGACTCAAGGGTTGTGCCCATGATTATTCTGATTTTGTATATGTATTTCTTTCAAGTTCCTATAGTAATTACAACTTCCTCGTGACTCAAGTGATCTTCCCAGGGTATTCTGATTTTGTATATGTATTTCTTTCAAGTCCCTATAGTAATGAGAACTTCATCGTGACTCAAGGGTTGTGCCCAGGGTATTCTGATTTTGTATATGTATTACTTTCAAATTCCTATAGTAATTAGAACTTCCTCGTGACTCAAGTGATCTGCCCATGGTATTCTGATTTTGTATATGTATTTCTTTCAAGTCCCTATAGTAATTAGAACTTTCTCGTGACTCAAGGGTTGTGCCCAGGGTATTCTGATTTTGTATATGTATTTCTTTCAACTGCCTATAGTAATTAGAACTTCATCGTGACTCAAGGGTTGTGCCCATGATTATTCTGATTTTGTATATGTATTTCTTTCAAGTTCCTATAGTAATTAGAACTTCCTCGTGACACAAGTGATCTGCCCATGGTATTCTGATTTTGTATATGTATTTCTTTCACGTTCCTATAGTAATTAGAACTTCCTCGTGACTCAAGTGATCTGCCCATGGTATTCTGATTTTGTATATGTATTTCTTTCAAGTCCCTATAGTAATTAGAACTTCCTCGTGACTCAAGGGTTGTGCCCATGATTATTCTGATTTTGTATATGTATTTCTTTCAAGTTCCTATAGTAATTAGAACTTCCTCGTGACACAAGTGATCTGCCCATGGTATTCTGATTTTGTATATGTATTTCTTTCAAGTTCCTATAGTAATTAGAACTTCCTCGTGACACAAGTGATCTGCCCATGGTATTCTGATTTTGTATATGTATTTCTTTCAAGTTCCTATAGTAATTAGAACTTCCTCGTGACTCAAGGGTTGTGCCCATGATTATTCTGATTTTGTATATGTATTTCTTTCAAGTTCCTATAGTAATTAGAACTTCCTCGTGACTCAAGTGATCTTCCCAGTGTATTCTGATTTTGTATATGTATTTCTTTCAACTCCCTATAGTAATTAGAACTTCCTTGTGACTCAAGGCTGTGCCCATGATTATTCTGATTTTGTATATGTATTTCTTTCAAGTTCCTATAGTAATTAGAACTTCCTCGTGACTCACGTGATCTGCCCAGGGTATTCTGATTTTGTATATGTATTTCTTTCAACTGCCTATAGTAATTAGAACTTCATCGTGACTCAAGGGTTGTGCCCATGATTATTCTGATTTTGTATATGTATTTCTTTCAAGTTCCTATAGTAATTAGAACTTCCTCGTGACTCAAGTGATCTGCCCATGGTATTCTGATTTTGTATATGTATTTCTTTCAAGTTCCTATAGTAATTAGACCTTCCTCGTGACTCAAGTGATCTGCCCAGGGTACTCAGATTTTGTATATGTATTTCTTTCAACTCCCTATAGTAATTAGAACTTCCTCGTGACTCAAGGGTTGTGCCCAGGGTATTCTGATTTTGTATATGTATTTCTTTCAAGTCCCTATAGTAATTAGAACTTCCTCGTGACTCAAGTGATCTGCCCAGGGTATTCTGATTTTGTATATGTATTTCTTTCAAGTCACTATAGTAATTAGAACTTCCTCGTGACTCAAGGGTTGAGCCCATGGTATTCTGATTTTGTATATGTTTTTCTTTCAAGACCCTATAGTAATTAGAACTTCATCGTGACTCAAGGGTTGTGCTAATGGTATTCTGATTTTGTGTATGTATTTCTTTCAAGTCCCTATTGTAAATAGAACTTCCTCGTGTCTCAAGTGTTCTGTCCATGGTATTCTCAGCATCTTTCCGTAGAACCATGTATGTTTCGCCTCGAATCACTTCTTCATCTGTACAGAAACATTCCATACATTGCTCTACGGAAAGATTGATATGACATATAGACAGTCTAATTCGCAATATTTCATCCCTTTTGTGCCATATCACTTGTGGCCTGAAGCGATGATAGATCTCTACAACTACTTTTTCCTTGTATGTACTGATTCTTTACATCATTCCCCTGTTTAGCCATCTATTCAAACAGTATCATCCTTGTTGCTCATTGACTTTTTCCTTCCTTCTGTATATCCCGCAAGTATTAATTTCTCCAAGCCATCCTTCGTCCTGGGTACGGCGATAAACTACGTCCAACAGCAAGACCTCTTAATTTCTGGTGTACTCAGTTCCACCCTGACCCGGGATGGTAGCACCTGTTAGAGTCTCAGCTATGGGCAAATAGTTAACCCTCAAACTGAAAGTGTAAAAATAGGTTTAATCCCAAAAATACTTTGTAAAAAGAAATTATTATCAGCAATATATTTTTGAAGGAAAAATCATTACCAGCAATACATTATGACCGGCAATACATTAAAAAATATTACCAGCAATACATTTTTGAAACAAAATAAAATTTCCAGCTGTATATATATATATATATATATATATATATATATATATATATATATATATATATGAAATATTACCAGAAATAGATTTTTGAAGGAAAAATATTACCAGAAATAGCTATTTGAAGGAAAAAATATTACCAGTAATAAAAATTTTATCCTCATTAAATAACCCATTTAGGTTTTGATATGGCGTAAAACAAACCAAACCAAGCCGTCCTTCCTCAAAATGTGTCTTAGATATATAAATGGTTTAATTGTGATTTTAAGAATCAGTGTATTCTATTTCTCACATTACTTAAAACCTCCTCTTTGCTCGCATGTATTGTCAATGGTATTCTCAGTAGGAGGATAGATATGGCATAATATTTCGACGAACTTTTATTGTCTATAACGAAATAGTCTTATGCCTCGATACACGGCTTTAATTCTGGAAGGTCTTTTTGTTATTCAAATACAGTTTCGAGTTTCTGTGTCACACATTACAATACTCAGATAAATAAATTTCCATATCTGCTTGATGCTGATAATTCCACCACGAATCCCACAACTTTGATGCCCTTCATGCTGGTGACCATACCTGTCTATTTATTACTTGCATTATTTACATTATTCGGACTGTTATCCTCATCTTCATTGCCATATTCACAACGTTTCGGCCGTTGTACGTTCCGGCCTTCTTCAGGTGAATGGATTTCTGAGATGAGGTATTATGATTACTTACATTATTCGGACTGTTATCCTCATCTTCATTGCCTTATTCACAACGTTCCGGTCGTTGTACGCTCCAGTCTCCTTCAGGTGATTGGAATTTCAATTCGAACCATTTATTTCTGCCACCGGGGTAGATTGTTCTAATTCAATGTGCCATACCTCTTCCGGATATCTTATTCATTTCCCTTTAACTGAACTGTCCAATTTTGGCTCGCCACTGCAGTGAACTGGTATTGAACTCACAAGTCTTTGGGTCTAGTAACCGGTTCTAACCAGCGTCTTTACCCACTGGGCCATGTGTCCTTGATGACCCAGTGAATAAAGATGTTGGCCCGAATAATGTAAATAATGGAAGTAATCATAATACCTCATCTCAGAGATATAGACAGATGCTGTCTATTTATAGTTGATTTGTAGTCCTTTCTTACTTTCATTTGTGACCTACTGTCTGAAATACTATATTTGTCCTTCTGACGCTGCCTTTAGCACCGTCATAGTTTGTTTAGCTTATGGCAACCGATAATAAATCCTGTAGGTTTATTGAGTTCTCTTAGTATCGTTTCACTATATAGTTTGAATAAATGCGGTGAAAAATGCATCTTTGCCTTACATTTGATTGGAACAATGCAGTAGGGCGACATCAGGTTCCCGCTTCATCAATGCTGTTTAAATGGTTTCTCAGCAGAAGTGAGCCGCTAATCCCTCATCTGGCCTAACTCTAGTAGCTCAGTGGAGAAAAACTGGCTGGTTACATTCAGTACCTCAAAGATCAAACTAGT
Source organism: Acanthosepion esculentum (assembly GCA_964036315.1). NCBI lineage: Eukaryota > Metazoa > Mollusca > Cephalopoda > Sepiida > Sepiidae > Acanthosepion > Acanthosepion esculentum. The sequence goes on from OZ038482.1 coordinate 27,139,473, forward strand.
GACCTTACATCATCACCAATCAGACATAGAACTTTCATCAATCGTGATGAACGAATGTTCCATCATGTAGATCCCGTGCCTTGAGCCATAATTTTGAACCACAAATTGAACCTTAAATTGAACCATAAATTGAGCCATAAATTGAACCTTAAATTGAACTCATACATACAACCCATCACTAAAGATGCTCGGAAAATGGTCGCTTACTATTCCTTCTATCCTCTATATTCGCAAGATCTAGATCAGGCAAAAAATAGAGTACTGCTGCCATATTCTCGATAGGGTTCAAATGCTTCTCCGCGTCCTTACAGGCGATGGATTATTTTTCACTTTATCACGCCTTTTTTACAGATGAGCATTCCAGAAAATATTTCATTACTGAAAATAAAATACAAAAAAAAAAAAAAAAAATCAGCCACCTTTTTCATTCTAAACGCATCGTCTGTTGTAAATTCAAGTCTCACCTTTCTAATGACATCAGATCTCAAGTCATTTCTTGATCAGTTCAGTAATTTCAAATTAGCAGCTGACCTCAAAAATGATCTACTTTCTACTTTTAACTGAGTCAACAAATGCCTTGTTAATTTTAACACATCAAAAACGAAATTTCGCTCTGTTAATCCTCTGAGAGACACCTTTCTCCCTTCGATCAAAATAGCTGATTGACCTATTGCGCCGTCTCATGTTAATCTTAACGGCTGACATGAAGTGGAAAGATTATATCATATCCATTGCTAGGTCTGCTGTAATTTGCCTTACTCTTTCATGCTAAACATTTTTTTCGTCAAAATCTTATTTCTAAATCTACCATTCGCCCATGCTTTGAATATTGCTGCAGATATGGTTCGAAGGTCCTGGGAATATTTAGAGATTTGATAAAATCCAAAGAAGAATTAACAATGTTTTGGTCCTGACCTAGCGTTTCGGCTTCAGCCACATTTCTACATAATTTTCTGTAAAAATTTCATGTTAATTGTTCGTAGGAACTGTCCGTGAGACTTTATTAATTTAATCTCAGTACTTGATTGGAAGCCAGGTCTCATCATCTTACAGTTGACATAGCTAGATGTAACCGTAAGTTGGCATAGAACTTACGGTTACATCTAGCTATGTCAACTGTCTCGCATTTTTCGCTTGTGGAACACTCTTCCACCTCAATGTTTTCCGTCCAATTTTGATCATCGGAAATTTAAATACAATGTCAATCGTTATCTACTGTGTTCCGGATTAAACTTCTTCAATTGTTCTCGCTCCATAATAATGATTTTTCTTTATTCTTTCAGACTAAGTAAACCTTTGTGAATTAGATGGCTTGCATGCAGTGAAATGATTGAAAAATATATGATAAATTTGAAGGTACATTAAAATGATGTTCAGCAGCTGATAATAGAATGTGGCATCTATAACAATATACTGTAATAGATGTTATATGATGAAGGCAAAATCGCTCTTATCCGTGATCAGCCACTGAAAAAAGATAGATTGCACTGTTTGGAGAGAATTCGACATTCCTGAGGATAATGAAGATGTATGTCTGAACTAATCGAGTCAAAAATGTGCAACTGTCGCGCAACCAATCCGAAAGTTTTTTTTTTCTCAGAGTAAAGAGCTTTCGTCAAATCAAATGGAATTAAATTTTATTAAAAGATTTTTGGCATTTTTCTTCAGAGTTGCTCTCATCTTGTGTGATTTGCTAATCTTATCTAACTGTTGAGTCGTGAAGACTGTAGAAAAAAAAACAGAGTACGACTCGGAGCTATAAGTTTCTCTTCGTATATTCAAAGCTATATAAATAACTATTTCCGGTAATTTTATATGATTATATGAATACATCCCACCACACACATATATATATATATGTAATACACGCAGTCATATATATATATATATATATATATATATATATATATATATATATATATATATATATATATATACACACGAAAAACAGTCAAATGTATACAAACACAAAGACGTACATATATATATATATATTTATATATATATAAATATATATATATATACACGAAAAACACTCAAATGTATACAAACACAAAGACGTGTACATATATATATATATATATATATATATATATATATATATATATATATATATATATATATATATATATATATATACATAAATATATATATTAGGCTGGTGCAAAAATAATGTCGTTTTCTCACATGAAGTTGAACGTCAAAAAACGACATTATTTTCGCACCAACCTAATATATATATATATACACGAAAAACACTCAAATGTATACAAACACAAAGACGTACATATATATATATATACATATATACACACATATATGCAAACACACACATATATAGACACATACACACATATCAGTATATATACATATATATGTAAAAACATATATATATACACATATATATACACAAACATATATATATATATATATATATATATCTATAAATATATACACACATATATTATACACACATATATATATACACACACATATATATACGCATATATATGCACATATATATATATATACAAAAATATTTAGGCATAAAGGTAGCATCAATCTGCTGACATACTTTTATACTTTTATACTTTTATATATATATATATATATACTTTGTACGTAAAGGGGATCCCTGGAAATCGTCGACATGGTGAAATGACTGAACACCGTCCAAGTTCAAGGCATACATAAGAATACATTTTTTTCTTTCCGAATTTAATGGAAAAATTTTACTTTTTCCATTAAAATAGGATTTAAAGTCTTCTCTTTCCTATATCCAAATTTCCCGCATTTTTCTTCTTTGAAAAAATTATTAAGTAAATTTATGAATTTCTGGAACTTCAGATTCGAGTTGATTTTTTAATCGTTATAATCCCCATGTAAGTCAGTAAAGCCACTAAGAAACAAGGGGTTACAGGGTGTGGAAGAATTAGAAGCAGAAACATTAGTAATGATCGGGGAAAGGAAAGAGTAATCAGGAGGACAGTAGATAGCGATTAACATTGCATCTAAATGTTTGCAGATTAAAGATGGATCGCCTTCATAGATTATTTTCTCTTAAACTGTTTACCAGCAAAAAACTAATTTTCCCATTCTACCCTGTTGTTTAATTCACAGCCACGTTGTAGGGAGGATAGACTTATGCTTTTTTCAGAATATATTTGTGCGAAGCAGAATTTGAACTGGACTCACGATTTAACTTTCCGCGTAATCATGAAATAAAATAAATGTCCAATATTTTATAGTGTAAAATAAGGATTGAATTCCAACATAGAAATTATACGATACAATAGATTGAGGAATAACTGTGCCCAACATGTCTAGCAATAGTGCAGAAAACTATGGCCTCTGTGAATTATAAATCAAGATTGGTTTTCAGACAACTTTATTTTTGCATAAATCTAAAAAAAGTCACGTTATATATAATAACATCTTCAGTTCCATAGAACTAAATAGACTAAGCCATTGGTATGATACAATTCTTCCACCAAATATTTCTACTATCTTTCCTTTATAACAGCAAATCATACAAAAAAACTATGAACATTATTTTTTTCAGCAAATACAAAAAGAAAATGACAGGAAAATCAGTCAGTATAGCAAGGGTGGAAAGCGTCAGTGGAGGGTGTGACACTGATTGTCTTTAGAGGTGAGAATAATGGCTTTATTCCCAAAGTTATCGATAGACGATTTTCGCAGACATATCGTTTATGGATTTAGCAGTTACGAAATGGTTTATGCCGGGCCAATTCTAGACAGGAAGTATAATTTTATTACATGCCACTCGAGAACATTCAACTTATTCGCCATTTTAACCGTTTTATTCCGGAAGCCATTCTATTCTATTTTCTTGCTTTTCTCCTCTCTCTCTCTCATTCCACCTTCTCCCCAGCGTTTCTTGGCGCTTTCACGTTATTTCTCTATCTCTTTCTCATACACTCTATTTCTCATACTCTCTTTCATACTCACTCTCTAATTCTCTCATACTATTTCTCTCACTCTCTTTCTTCAACACTATAATTTATTCGTTCATTCTCTCTTTCTTTGTTTTTTTCCATTATTCTTTTTGACTCTTTATTGTCTTCTTCTATTGTTTTTGAAGCCTTCATCGATTCGTTTCTATAGAGAAACTTTTATCGATTGTCTTTCGATTCTTCTTTCATTTTGATATATATTTTATATATAAATATAATATAATTTTAATATATAATGTTTTATATACATATATATAAATATATATATATATATATGTATATATATATACATACATATATATATATATATATATATATATATATATATATATATATATATATTGTGTGTGTTTAATCTAGGGTCCTTTTGTTTTTAAGTGTTTCGTTTCATTTGTCATCATAACCTCTGTCATTCTCTCCGTCTATCTATCTATCTATCTATCTATCTGTCAGTTTGTTCATTTCATTTCTATCTATCTATCGATCTATCTATCTGTCAGATTGTTCATTTCATTTCTATCTATCTCTCTATCTATCTATCTATCTATCTATCTATCTATCTATCTATCTATCTATCTATCTATCTATCTATCTATATATCTATCTATCTATCTGTCAGTTTGTTCATTTCATTTCTATCTATCTATCTCTCTCTATCTATCTATCTATCTGTCTGTCTGTCTGTCTGTCTGTCTGTCAGTTCATATCTTTCTCTATCTGTCTGTTTATCTATCTGAGACGGAGAGAGATAGGTAGAGAGAGAGAGAATCAGAGAGAAAGAAGTGGAATGAATTCGAAATGAAATATAATTTAAGACTATGACCGCGTTGTAATATATTTGATTACCTTCGGAAATATTGTAGACTTTTATACAATAGCTCTTCACTTAACAGCACTAGTCTACAAACGTGATTTCAGTCTCATGATATTCATATGTAAATATGTTCATTATCTATCTATCTATCTATCTATCTATCTATCTATCTATCTATCTATCTCACTCAATCTCAATCTCAATCTCTCTCCCAAATATTTTTTCCGTGTCTCTCTCTGTTACTTTGCCCTGGATCACCCTCACACTCTATCACTCACCCAATCACACTCTCAATCGCTAACTCTCTATAACTGACGCTGTCTCACACACTATTTCACTATCTCTCCTCTACTCACACTCTCTTATCTTCTCCCACTCTCATTATCATATTCTTTCACCCTCTCTCTTACAATCTTCTCTTGATATATATATATATAAGTGAATATAGAAGTCAACACTTAGAAGCGACAGTCTATTTCATGCTAGATGCAATCGTCAGGCCACGAGTTTTCTTTATATATATATATATATATATATATATATATATATATTATATATATATATATATATATATGTATGTATGTATGTGTGTACGTGTGTGTGTGTGTGTGTGTGTGTGTGTGTGTGTGTGTGTGTTTAAGCTCCTTATATAGAAACATTCGACAAATTGCTAGTGTAGCTAGTTGAAATGTATAAAATTTTACTAAAAATGTTTTTCCCCTTTTCAGTATTTGTTATCGCTCTTTCTAACGCTGATGGGACATTATTTTTCCTAACCTTTCATTGAAGTAGTCTGACTAGTCAACATCGTGATTATGTCATTATTTTCGCTTCGAATCGCACATGCTATTCATTTTAGTTGTTGCCGCTGTTGAAATGCTCGGTGTAGATTCACACAGTCAATCTGAAAGCAGATTTGTCCTTCGGAATGTGTGGTGCGAACCTACCAGGGCACACACACACACACACACACACACACACACACACACACACACACACACACACACAGAGAAACAAATATATATATATATATAAATATATATATTATAATATTTAAAAAAATATGATTCCTTCGCTACATAAGAGTTCTCATGTTTCCTAAATTTTCGCTTGAGGATGAAAAGGGACTCGATACCTTAATTCAACTTAATTTCAATCATTATATTGAGGGTTTCGGCTCTCGTTTTTAAAACATGAGAACTCTTATGTAGCGAAGGAATCATATTTTTAAATAAAAAAAAAATTATAATATAAGCTCTACGTCTGTATGGAGCACTGTCTTTATAAAAATAAAAACAAAAATAGTAAAGAACTCCGGATTAATTACCTAACGTGTTCTTACCTATTTTCTGCACACACACACACACACACACACACACACACACACACACACACACACACATATATATATATATATATATATATATATATATATATATATAAAACAAGTTCATATATATATATATATATATATATATATATATATATATATATATATATATATACCTGTATATAAATGGTCTTGTTTTATATCCTGTTTCATCCTATATTGTAAATTATTGCGTTTTTTTCTGGAAGACCCTTTGACAAATATGTTTCTCCCATTATACCTATGTAATATTAATACAGCTATTCATGCCTGTTTTCTTTCTTTGTCTTTCCGTTTTTGATACCGTCTTTCTTTCTTTATCTGTCTTTCTTTCTTCCAGCCTTCTTTTTCTTTTATCTGTCTTACATTTTAACTTTCTTTCTTTCTTTCTTTCTTTTATACGTCTTTCTTTTATCCGTTTTTCTTTTTTCGCTTTTGTTTATCCGTCTTTCTTTCTTTCTTTCTTTCTTTCTTTCACATTTCTTTCTTTCTTTTTTGTTTTTCCTTCTCTTTTTCTTTCTTTGTTTCTGGTTTTGATTCCGTCAGTCTTTCTTTTTTTCCTTTTTTTGTTACGTTCTTCCTTTCTATCTTTCTTTTTTCCTTTTTTTTTCTTTCTTTCTTTCTCTGTTTTTATGTTTTCGTTCTTGGTTTTTATTCTGTCGTTTTTCATTCTGTCGTTTTTCATTCTTTCTTTCTTTGTTTTTGTCTAACTTTCAGTCATTTCCTTTTTCTTTCTTTCTTTCTTTTTTCTTTTTTCTCTCATTTTCTTTCTTTCCTTATCATTGTCTTCTTTATTCTAATATATTCGTATAATCTCTTCTGCTTTATATATCTATATTTAGTTAAGGGCAATTTTCATTTATGCCGCCTACCTTTTACATAATGTATTTTTTCTCTACATTCTTTTACGCTTTTGCACAGATTTCTTGCCATTTAATTTAGTTTCTGATAAGTTTACTTCAATTATTTCCTTTGTATTTTGATGTAAATCGAACACTCGGATTCTTCGTGCTTTTACCTGAACAGATATTTTGCTCACTAAAGTGTAAAAGATGATCTAGAAAATAAAAATGTAATATTGTTGGGTTTTTTATTACCTTAAAGTTCATTCTAATTACGTTCAAAAAAGCTCAATTATAAATTACTGTTATCGATTTTTATAAATCAAACAAAAACTAGAATCCTATCAATCAGAAAAAATTTAAGAAAATTCTAGACATTTCACTAATATACACTTATAAATTATCACGAAAAATTTTCAAAAATAGTTTCTACTAGCGAGGAAGAAGCATGAACAATTGGATATGCACTGGCTAAATAACAAAAAGTTTATTTTGTCATCATTGGAATTAAGAATATTTTTTGAACTATATACATTCAAAATGTCGGGCAATATTTCTTTTTTTTATCATTTGAGCCCCAAGTAAGGCGAAGGACCTATTAAAGGAATTACTGAAAGTGAAATAAACCGAAAAAAAAACTATTGATGAAAGAGGAACAAGATTTAAGGAGACAAAGGATGACGTTTGAAATTGCATTGAAAAAAGGAGACAGAAGAGAGTTTCACGAACACGAACGTGTGAGTGTAGAGAGCATAGAAGTTATATTAACATCTAGCAATTTCAACAATAAAATAATGAGACCTAACTGTCGGTCTAGTACTACGCTTAACTTCGTGGGAAAAGTTCACCAGAACAATAGTTATACACATATTTATTTGCTGTAGTGTTCTGATTAGCAAGCTTGCAATAGGTCTATTATTAGTGTGTCGATCGCCACCTGGTGTCTCATATTTGCCGTCTTGTGCCAGACGGAGATAGCTTAGTAAATTATAATTATACGATTTTGTATTTTGTTAGCATGCTTTTTTAAAGAATTGTTGACATTTTGATTTTGAATTCTAAATTTAATTACTGAAGAAAATAACATTTTCACCATGATGTGATTTCAATTAAAAAAAAAAAATGTAAAAGACAGGATGAATGCTTATCAGCGAAAAGAAGAGCGTAAAATGCAAAATTGCCAATCGGGTATACTAAAACCAAACAAATATAAACATTTAAATATCTGGGAAGTGTTCTAACAGAGGACGGAAGGAGCGACACTGAGATGCGAAGAGGTATTGGGATGGCCAAAGACGCATTCCAAAAGCTGAGCAGGGTATTAAGAGACAGAAAAATTTCGCTAGAAACAAAGAAAAGAGTATTGAACTGCTATGTAATATCTGTCCTCTTATATAGCAGCGAATTCTAGACAATCTCCTCAAAGATGAAGAAGAGACTTGAAGAAACAGAAATGTAATTCTACAGAAAGGTGAAGTGTATATTGTGAACAGAACATGTGAGCAACATCGTGGTTTTACAGAAAAAACGAAACAAAAAGGAATCTTTTCTTATCATCAGGAAGAGGCAGTTGAAATTTCTGCGGCACTTAATGAGGAAAGAGGACCTGGAAAATCTGATACTCACAAGACATATTGAGGGAAAGAGGGACAAAAGAAAGCAGTGCTTACCATACTTGATGAGCTTGAGCAAATTGATGGCAGAACAGGGTTAGTGAAAGATAACAAAGATACAAAAATTATTAAGAGTTACAAAGGAGAGGAAGATTTGGAGGCTCATGATCGCTTATGTTCTGAAGAAAAATGTGTTTTATACAGTTATAGGAAAATTAGGTTTCTGTGGATGACCGGTGCTGTAAAATAGAGGTTTTTGTTCGATAACCGAAGTTAAGCCAATGTTGACTTGGGTCAGTCTTTACATGGGCGACTGCTTAGAGACGCTGGGTACTGTAAGTGACCTCTTACAATCTGAAATATGTTTCAACTTTAGATAACCTATAAAGAGTTGATCATCCATAAAAATCAAAACAATTAAACGTTGGGCGATCGAACAAATGCAAACTGTTTTGCGAATTTTAGTGCCGGTGTTTTACTCTACAGGCTGCATAAAACAAGTGTGGTGGTAGCAATCGGATAAAGACATTATTTGAGAATAAACGATATTATTTGAGACTAATTAGCATTGTTTGAAAATAAACAATAGTATTTGGGAATAAACAGTATTATTTCAGAATAATCAACATTGTTTGAAAATAAACCGTATTATTTGTGAATAAACAATATTATTTAAGAATAATCAATATTGTCTGAAAATAAAACATTATTTTAGGATAGCCAATATTTTTAAGAATTGCTAATTATATTTAGAAATAACCAACGATTAGAAAAAGCTAATATTATTTGAGAAGAGTCAATATTATTTGGAATTAAAGAATATTATTTGGTAACAAATGTGTGTATTTGTTAATGAATATTATTTCAGAAGAAACGCCATTTTTAGAAATGACCAGTGTTATTATAGAATAACCAACATTTTTAAGAAGAAACAAAATGATTTGGGAATAAGCAAAACTTTTTCGTAATAACCAACCTCGTTTAAAAATGATCAACATGATTTGAGAATAAACCAACCTTATTTGAGAATAACGCATATTCTTTAGAATATAATTTAGATATATTGAAGCAGTAAAGCTAATTTGCACCGTATTTGTTTTGTTTCTTGCATTGAGGGGAAGAGTTTTAAACCGAAAACTACGAGACCATATTTAAATGTAAATGGACAACGAAAAGTGCATAATAATGCAACAAAAGAAAACTATATTTTTATTTACCAAACCAAATCTTTTAACAGATTGGTTGCAACGTTTTGACATGTCTGCCGTATTCGAAAGAACTCCAACTTTGGCCTGGCATTTATTTCGGTACATACAGAAGTTCTTGGTATAAATAAACTTTCAGTTTCTTCGTTGACTGAAAAGACATCGAGAGTCCATTTTTGTTGAGAAAGATAGGATAAAAATAAAAATTCTCCGATGATGGAAAAATAGGAAGTTACCTGAACAATGACAACTTCGTGATGTAGTCAAATAAAATTGACGCCGAAAGAAATGCATAGAAAATGCTTTTTTAGAAAAATGCATCTTAGAAATGCATTTTATTTCTAAAAATGACGGATTTTTTGTGGACTTCTCTTACTTATTAGGGCGTTGATGATCTTAGCTGTTCACAATGTCCTGCCCTTCGTCGGGTTTAGTAATGATTGTCTTTTTGCTATGAATCCAAATTTACACCATCATAGCTTGAGTAGCTTGCTTGCTGCTTCCCTCTGTAACTATTGCCTTCACTATGCCTTGTGTGTGTCAAAGGGTCAAGCCTTCTTTCCTCATATGCCCTCAAATCTTTTCTTCATATACTTTTACTGTTTTACTCACACACACACACACACACACACACACACACACACACACACACACACACACACACATATATATATATATATATATAAGGTTGGAGCCACAGTCTGTCTGTTATCGAACTCGTCCTAGGGTTTTGCAGATAGACCTCTCATAACCATATATTTTCTGAAACTACATTATTCATGATACTTGGATACGTATATTTCATTTTGATCAAAGGGGGTACCCTGGGGACAACCAAACCCACTGAAACTTTTTTCAACTTTGATATAAATTAAATTTAAATTTGAACAAGTGAATGACTCCTGGGGTACTTGGATAAGTATATTTTATTTTGGTTAAAGGGGGTCCCTGTGGGGCACAGCCCCCACTGAAGTATTTTCCCCCTTTGATTTAAATTAAATTTAAATTTGAACAAGGGAATGACTACTATCCAAAATATAAAAGGAGAAATTCCGAAGATGGAGGTCATACCCGTAACACCAAAATGAGAAAATATGAACGTCAAGTTGAGCCAAAAATCACCAATGAATTGGTAGTGTCTTACAATACATATTTGTCGCAACAATTCAACTGTCATATCAATGTTGAAATCTGCTTATCACTTCATTCAATCAAGTAATGCATCAAATACATATCAAAAAGGTCAGATCAGACAATTTTTGGACACATTACCATTGATATTTCTCTTTGATTTAAATTAAATTTAAATTTGAACAAGGGAATGACTCTTATCCAAAATATAGAAGGAGAAATCCAGAAGATGGAGGTCACATCGGCAAGATCATTGAGTAATATTGAAATGCATCATTTTTCTCTACGAATAATAATAATGATTTAAAATGAATCACCATTTTCTTACAAAAAATGTGTGATATGCAGCAAGGCGCCGGTAATTCAGCTAGTTACATAATAGTTCAGCACACTTTTCTTTGTTTTTGCCAAAATGTTCCATTTGGTTAATACGAATAGTTATTTTTCACATCTTTCATAGAACATACCAAATTCTTCACTTTCTATTTTTTTATTTTATTTCTCCTGTCTTTTGTATTCCATACCATTCCAAGAACTTTCAAAAGAAGCTTTAATATCATTACTGAATGTATGTATTTTTGTGTTACCAGTCACATCCGATTTCTATAATTGGGGATTTTCAGAATTCCTCACCGCTAAGTCGTCCTTATGTTACCAATCAGCCTTCCCATTGAGACGGTGAAAATTTTCTACATTTACGGACCGAAGAATCTAAATGAGATTTACCCTTATTTAACTCCGCTGTTGCTTCCTAATCCTCGCTTTGCTATTTTGACGGAGTTCAAAAGCGATTACGAAGCCATATGGGTGATGGACTATTTTCTGCCCTACAACATCTTTCCTACAGACGAAAGGTTGCTTCATTCTCGCTACTTGATAAATACTTCAATGGTAAATTTTCAGACGCGCTTCATTCATTAGTTCGACCAGTTCAGACCTTCACGGCTAGGTTTCCCCATGCCAAGTACACGTCGTCAATTCATTCTCATTCACTTCTTATTCATTTCGTATGGAGGAACTTCCACTCAAAGAAAATGTTACTCAGACGCCCGAGAGCATGCTTCTCAAACACTACAATTTTAACTTCTTCGTCTAAGTCCAGCCGTCATCAATCCTACATAACTTCATACTATAGAGCTTTTTCACCTGCATTTACTCCCTTACAACACTTTTATTTAGAAATCCACTACCTTAAGTGGCGCTTGGGCCTTATATTTGGTGAACAGGTGTGGGAAAAAGACTATGTCACGTGGATATTTATGAGACTGAGGAAAAGTTATGGAGAAATGTGAAACGAATTTAAAAAGCAAGTTTTTCAAGAGTAGGCCTGAGACCACTGCAATATGGAGATTCTCAAAGAAAAAATGTGAATTGATTGAAAAACTCATAAAACGTGACAAATAAAGTTTAAAAGGAGTTATTGTCTGAAAGCCAAAATAATGAATTTAGGAAAACAAACAAATCTCCTGTGATTTTCAAAAAGACATTAAGATATTAAAAAAGTTCCAATCATCAAGAAAACCATTAGGATGTCAGACTGTTTTTTTTTTTACACCATCTGAGTTTTGTTAATTTCAAAATGACTGAGACTGGCTATCACATCTTTGAGTGTATGATATGCAAGATAGAAATCTTGTTAATAAATAAACATTACAGTGGACGCCAGGTATCTGAGAACATCAATTTAACGGGCCATGAAATGAATGTAGACCGAACAGAATATTACGCCGCATTCACAAGAGTTTACAATTCTCATTTCCTTTTCACACAGCAAGCAAGCAAGCCAAGGTTGAAAACAAATGACATGCCTCCTGTGTGTTATTGAATAAAACTGTCCTTGGAGGCAAAAGCGTCTGGGTCAGCCTATAAATGACCCAAAGGTTAACTCATCCTCGGATGACATGGGGACGCTCTTTGAAATACACTTTGCATCTAACGCTACCTTAGGCAATAAGGACCACCCCTTACTCGATTCCTTCAGTCCTCACGGAGCTCAAACGGCATTGTGGGTGATTCATTATTACCCACTGTCCAACCTTTTTCCCCAAAGACGAAACGTTGCACGCCTCTCGCTACTCTATAGCCTTTATCCATGGCACGTGCTCTGACGAGATACATTCCTTAGTTCCTCCAGTTAAACTGGGATATGCCATATCACGTACTCAACGGTGCATTATCCAATTTCCGTAGTAAATTCTACTCGGGCAGTTTTTTTTTCTCACAAGAACTACTGCTTTGTGGAACAGATTCCCAGCAGGATATCTTCCCAGTCACTAACACCTTGACCTTTCAACTCTAGAGTTAACGGTTTTGAACTTTCCTGTATAACCCCATGAACTACACTTTTCTTACGCTCATAAAGCACCACACATTAACCATATACAGTGATTAGCTCTTGGTTTTTGTATTGAGACAACATTATTATATACACATTTTCCTTTTATAAAAAAAAGGTTTAATACCAGATATAATACCGGAAATGACAAAAGCACTTCGTCCTCACGGCAGTAGTCTCCAGCCCCAGCCACACGGAGCTAGCCAGCTCCTAGAATGTAGTTTGTTTTATATGTGGAACGAAAATGTGGAAGATGTTGAAGGTGGCCGATCACGACTATATGATCCGAGGAAAGCAGCAACTTCTGAGGCTGCATTTAGGCAATCTACTGTATCTTTAGAGAGGTTACAAACAGACAAAGGTGGTACTCGACTGAAGAAACAGCAAAACTCGCGTAGATGAATGAGAGGTTTATTCTAAAAAAAAAATACACTATTGAAAGAGGGGGAATCGGATGGAAGGCTAGTAATTCCCGAAGCAAGGATATTTACCTTACCCCCTTCCCCACGTAGCAGGATGGGACAAAAGGCCGTTTTATATGCGGGCTCAAAACCGGTCCCGTAGGCTCGGGTAAAAATTCCCGAGCCTACACGGGGTCGGGTAACTGTCTACCACCCCAGACGAGACTCTTCCCTTCGGCAGAGCATCGTCTGTGTTCCTCTCTGCCATTCGTTATAGCATTGTCTGGGTTCCTCTATGTCCGAAGGCAGAGAGTTCGACAAGCACAGCTGGAGACGAATGTCCAACTAATTGCCGAAGCAAGGATATTTGCCATCGCCCCACGTCTGATTTGCTCTGCGCCCGAAGGCAGAGAGTTCGTGTAGCTTAGCTGGAGACAAATCTCCAACTAACTGCCGAAGCAAGGTTATTTACCTTACTACCCCGCGAGGTAGGATGTGGCACAAAGCCGTTTTTAAAACCTTGCCCGTAGACTCGGGCAAAAATTCCCCGTAGACCCCGTAAAAACGGGCTCCGGTAGCTGTCTACCAATCCAAACAAGACTCTGCCCTTCGGCAAAGCCTCGTCTGGGTTCCTCTCCGCCCGAATACAGAGTTTCTACCAGCTCAGCTGGAGACAAATCTCTAACTAATTGCCGAAGTAAGGATATTTGCGAAACGCCCAACGCGGTCAGATGTGGCACAAGGCCGAATTTAACGTGGATTATCGGATCCCGTAGTCTCGGGCAAAAATTCCCCGTAGACCCCTTAAAAAACGGTGTTGGGTAGTTGTCTACCACTCCAGACGAGGCTCTGTCGTTCGGCATAGCCTCGTCTGGGTTCCTCTCTGCCCGAATGCAGAGTTCAACTAGCTTAGCTGGAGACGAATCTCCAGCAAATTGCCGAATCAAGCCCCCAGGTGTATCCTGTGCTACTGATATAGTCAGTCAACATAGGCGATAGGGAGTGTGGGAAATTCCATTACAACACAATCCACAATGTTAAGAGGTGCTTTATTTAATACATATGTTTTCTATAACATCTAAAATATAAAAAATATATACAGACTAACGAATAAATGTTGTTTTTTTTAAAAATATGTTTTAGTGTCGATTTTATGCCGCACTGTCTGCCGTTTTTCTTGGAACAACAATAGAATATATTAAAAGATTTGTTATCATTTTCTAAACATCAAAATCTTTATAAGTAAATGATTTCTTCTTTCGCCATTAACTCCGGATTTTTAACCTTGGGACACTGACGTGCTAAGCTGTCCACCTTTCTCTTACATCTGTCTTGATTGTGTGCAAGAACCTGGCTTTTCCCGAATGGTTTCTTGGTGTGTTCATCATGTGGTGTGTCTTGGGCCTTTTAACCTGTCAAACCCATCCCCCACCAGGTTAGAACACAGCCGATGTCCTCCAACTAGGTGGCTCGCCGTTGTCGGTCATTTTCCATCCTGGCTAGTGATCTGTGTTAACAATGTCCTTCCGCTTAGTGGTCCCCTGTTAAGACCAACACCTAACGTGAGTTTAGCCCGCCAGCTGAAACGATTTACCACAGCATGAGGGATTTAGGAGATGGTTGAGGTCCAGTGATGCCCGTTCACCCGAAGGTGCTGCATGCCAGACATCAAAGTTACTAATTCTATCCAGAACCCCTATTCCCCCCATATATATATATATATATATATATATATATATATATATATATATATATATATATATATATATATATATTACGCAAATCATTCATACGAAATGCAGATAATGAACTTAATGATATGGCAAGAATCACTCTCGCAAACAATTTTTAAGAATAAAATACATTAACCTCGAATCCGTTAATGAATGGTATGATCCTTGTTTATAAATTCCGGTTTTATCAGGTCTATTTAAAAAAAAAACGGAATTTATAAACAAGGATCATGCCATTCATTAACGGATTCGAAGTTAATGTATTTTATTCTTAAAAATTGTTTGCGAGAGTGATTCTTGCCATATCATTATCTTTATTATCTGCTTTTCGTATGAATGATTTGCGTAATATAAATTGAACTCGCACCACATAATTGATATATATATATATATATATATATATATATATATATATATATATATATATATATATATATATATATTACACTGGATATCAGAGTGATTAGTTAGTAAATGAGTTAAATGAGTCAGGATGACTTTATTTTGGACTGAATACCGGCACAACGGTACAGCGTATACCTTGTTTCATCATAGTATAACGTGCATTAAAATTTACAAGTCACATTAACAGTTGCAACATCCAAGCATATCGCTTCTTTGTAGCTGTTTCCATGGCAAAGGTTCAGATGAGCTGCATTCTTTAGGTCAACCAGTTCATATCTTTCCAACTAGGACACGTCCTGCAACATCCGTGGAGTCAAGTTACCTTTATTTCATCATATTTCAAATCCAAGGATAAAGTTCAGTTACTTTACGAAACAGACTCCCATGGAAATGCTTCTCTGAATACTACAATTTTAACTCCTTTAAGTCAAGTGCGAATCGTCATCGACACTCTTTATCGTCATATTTTTTACTCACTAGAACTATTGGCAACACGCGTCACCGTGTTGAAATCCTCACAGTATTTTTGTCGAGATTTACAAGTCAACTTTTCGTTAAATTTAGCAAACCAATCGATGAAATTTGAATAAGCTGATTTGTTTGGAAAAAATATTTTGACAAAAGCCCTACTTCGTTGTTTTAATATTTTCCTTAATTTAATTGAATTTTATAGGACTTAAAGATAAACAATAATTTTAAGAAAATTTAATTTTTTTTCTTTTTCCTTTTCAACAGCGAAGAATAAATTTTAGGACTTCTTACTCTTGAGCATGCAACATGCAACTGGCCCTGTGTAAATATTTCTTCCTTGAGCCAAATTCCACCTTTGTGATGCGTGTGATTTGTTTATATTGCGAACAGAAAACTGGATTCTTGTATATAGAAAAACTTAAGTAAAATCAATTCAAAAAACAATATTGCATTTTTATTAAATGGATATTCATTATTTTAATCATTAAATTGTCTTTAAAATAGTGGGTGTGTTGTCTATGTTAAATTATAAAACATTTAATTTTTTCTAAAAACATTAATGAAATTGTATTGTACTAAGCTAGTAAAAGTAACTCTATTTCTTGCTTCCTTATCCGTATGCACTTCTCCCCCAAATTTGGTTTCGATCGGTCAATGTATGGCTATTTTAGAGGGGATGACGGATGGACAAACGGAAATCACGGGATTTCATATATATATATATATATATATATATATATATATATATATATATATATATATATATATATATATATATATATATATATATATATATATATATGTATATATATATATATATATATATAGACTACAATATACTTTCATTCATATCACACAGCTCGTTCATCATAAGCATTTTAACTGTAAGCCTCTATACTTAGTAGGCTTTGAGTATTGTATTAGGTGAACTTTATTATCAAAAAGAGGCACAAAAGAGTGAATAACCGTAGTACCGTATTTCGCTGTTTTTAGGGCGTCCCATTGCACAAAATTCTCAAACAAGAAATCAGAAAAAAATCTTTATTTCCTTGTACTACATAGCCTTCCCCACAATCCCCAATTTTACATGCTGAATAGCATATTTAAACGTGAAATTTAACAAACCATGACAACTGATGAAACAGAACCATTTGAAGCTGACTCACTGCTTCGTTTGCAACTCTGTAGAAATAGCGTCGATCTCGGCGACGTTATACAGACAAGGTTGTCTAACTTTTGGCTGGCTACGGTGTTACTTAATCAATCGACAATACCCAGCATATGTTAGCAATAGCGTAATATAGAGTATTATCATTATTATTATTATTAAAATGTCTGTCACAAATGCTGCTGTTTGGTGACCATTGGTTTAAGAAATAAGAAATGTAGTAGGAATGTCGTTTCCCGCCAATATCCCAGTATCGCAGCTGCATAAATAGATTCTCTCAAAATTTTATTGATTTAATTTTGAAACACTTGACTTATTTTACTTTCAAAGACTCAGAATCGGATATAACTGGAACAAATGACCTTCACCCCACACCTACACAGCCACACATCTCAAACTTATAACTCTCGTTGCTGAAGTTCGATTTATCGGACTCAGGTTTGGTTTGGTTTGTTTTGTTTTACGGCATATCAACCTCAATGGGTCAATTAATGCAATATTCCTGGCAATATTTTTGTTTAGTCAAAAATCTATTTCTATTAATATTTTTTTCCTCAAAAATGTATAGTTGGTATATTTTAGTTTTAAAAAATTATAGCCGGTAACACTACTCTTTCAAAAAACAAAAAAACAAAAACAGGGAAAAAACGTATAGATGGTAATATTATTTTTTCAAAAACGTACAGCTGGCAACATTCTTTCAAAAACGTATAGATGGGAATACTATTTTTTCAAAAACGTATAGCCGGCAACACTATTCTTTCAAAAAAACAAAACAAAAAAAAACGTATAGATGGTAATATTATTTTTTCAAAAACGTACAGCTGGCAACATTCTTTCAAAAACTTATAGATGGGAATATTATTTTTCCAAAAACGTATAGCCGGCAACACTATTCTTTAAAAAAAAAAAAAAACAAAACAAAAAAAAAGTATAGATGGTAATATTATTTTTTCAAAAACGTATTATCGTAGGTCGTGTTGTTGGACGTAGTTTATCGTCATACCCAGGACACGGATGTAGTTTATCATCATAT
This sequence comes from Acanthosepion esculentum, assembly GCA_964036315.1. Classification (NCBI taxonomy): domain Eukaryota; kingdom Metazoa; phylum Mollusca; class Cephalopoda; order Sepiida; family Sepiidae; genus Acanthosepion; species Acanthosepion esculentum. Next base: position 27,157,973 of record OZ038482.1, read on the forward strand.
CCAGGATGCAGATGTAGTTCATCGTCATACACAGGACGCAGATGTAGTCCGAGTGTTAACTATTTGCCCATAGCTGAGACCCTAACAAGTGCTACCACCACGGGTCAGGGTGGACCTGGGAACACTAGCAATTAAGAGGTGGTTCCACGCTCCTCAAAACCTCCAGATCAGAGGCCTTGCTGCTGGACGTAGTTTATCGTCTTACCCAGGACACGGATGTAGTTTATCGTCATACCCAGGACGGATCGGACGCCGGTTGGGTTTTGGTGATATTTTATCGGAACAAATGCGCCTTATAGGCAGCAACTTAACTTTAATCATATCTATTATGTCTAATTTATTCAATTTCTTGTTGTTGCCACAGTGAGTGTTCGCAGAATTAGTAAGTGGATATTGAGTGGCAAAAAGAGAATTCCCTATATAAGGCAATAAAGGAGAGCGAGAAGAAAGGACTAATCATCTCATCTAAGAAGTGGTAATGTATAGTCATCAGAAGGAGGAACAGCCCAAAATGCTAACTACAAATTAGGAGTATGAAATTCTTGCAAGTACGCAAATTTACATCTGTGAAAAGTGTTTTAAAGATGGGTGGAAAATGTAACACTAAATCCAAAGGCACATTGGATAACGAAAGTCGCTCCCGAAAAGCCTAGAAAAATATTAAGGAATTGGAAAGTTTCATTAGAGACTAAGTACAGGGTGGTAAAGTTTTATGTAATCTCATTCGTTTTATATGGCAGTAGATTTTGTCCAAATTCTTCAGAAATGAAGTGGGGGCAACAAAGATGCGGTTCTACAGAAGTATACTGAGGATTCCATTGAAATGTGGATAAGGAAAATAGAAACAAAAAAGACACCTCCACTTAGAATCAGAAAGAGGAATTAGAATATGTAATAAGGAAAGTGGCCTTAGAGAAGTGGATAGTCACAGGTCATTTTGATTATACGTATTACACAGGAAAGCAGCAAGGAACGTAACTAACTAGCATGTGTAAATGGATGGAAGAACAGGAAGTGACAGAAAAAAGACAACAATTACTACGAGTTACAAACGATAAGAAGATGTGGAAAGTCATAACCGCCAAATGGATATAGAAAGTATATTCCATATTCTACAGTATTCTTTGTATTCAGTTATATGAGTCTTCGTAATGATAATATATCTGACACTAGAGGGAAAACGAGAAAAAGGTTTCACGAAATATTACAGCACTATTATTATTATTATTATTATTATTATTATTATTTTTATTATTATTATTATTATTATTTCCATGATTTCTGTTGTATACTCATTTCCTTCTGGATCCAAAAATAAAATAAGCTAAATTCACACATATTTTACATAAATAAAGCCTTAAAGTGATCTTTACTTTAAAATGTGATCAGAACCTTCTCGTATCAAACTCGGAATTCCAACCACAACTAGAAAATATTGATGTATTAACGTGCCACATTTTCTAAAATGTTCGAATATATATTACAGTCTTGAAGAGCTGCCATGCCAATAAGAAATACCATTCCGTTGTTTGTTCTCTGTGATCATTAGGTCTCGACGATTAGCTTTCATTGTTCTGTCTTTTGTATTGTAAAGTCCATAAAAATATGGCCGATTCTATGATTTTAACCAGAACTGGTTAATGGTCATATCAATTTCTTGCAATTTCCCTTTCGTAAAAAGATTTTCCACTGCAACTATTGGCGCACCCCGTCATGCCGTGTTTTATATCCGGGAGACGCTAATACCGTGCAGTCTTAAACAAGATCATAAATTGGTTCTGGATATCCATGACAGAATCTGTATTTGGGATCAATGCATTTTTTCAATATATTTGCTTGATGATTTTTTGTTAGCAAGAATTGGTCTTGTCCAGCAAGATGAAATTCCTGTATTCCAGCATTTAATCCCAAACTACGTAACCACTGATGGGTATGGAAGTTCGTCTACATCAGGTCTTTTTGTACGGGCAGAATATTGACGATGGAGATGCTTATTTTGCCATCGTTTTTGCATTTGGTACATTGCATTTTCTTTCTTTTTCAGGTTCTTTGCAGCTGCAGTCGGTGCACTTTTTCATCCACTTGAATTCCCTTTCTGTTTTTTGGTTTCCTTTATTACCGAGTAAAGTTACTTATTTCTTTCCTGTTCTTTGACACTGGTCATCATATATTTTTCTCTAGTTCCTAGTTATCCTTGAATACCGATCGATGTAATTTTGTAAGACAGTTATAGTTGAAATAATCCTCTGCCTCCTTCGGATCTTGACACACAGGAGCAATTAACGTCGGTCTTAGAATGATTCATGTCGTAGCAAGTGATAAGTGTTCTCATTTTTCCATCCATTTGCTATGTCAGCTATGGTCCAGTTAAAGACGTTCAATTTCTATGTCTAATATTCTCTTTGATGAATCAAAGTCGATATTTAACACCAGAAGCAGACATCTGTAGTATTCCTCCTTACTTTCTCTTTAATTTAGGTATACTGTATTCCATCTCCTTCGCTGACTCCTAGTTATTTATAGTTTTCTTTCGTGTTCCAGTTCCCTGATCTTTGTGACAAAATCTAAATCTACTGAGTGTGTTTCGGTAATTCTCCCTTTCTTGAATGTTACTTTTACAAATTTAACTAATCTAAAACCCATAACTATGTCGCCACTGAAACATTTTACAATAATGAAGAGACCCTTCAAGTTATTGTCGTCTTTTGGTAAAGAGTTTGAGATCATCCATGTAGAGTAGGTGATTGAACAATTTCTTGTTTAATTTGTATTCATAGCTATTACTGTTTAGTTCATGCGTAAGAGGGATTAAGGACAGACAAAACAGAAGGAGTGACAGGGAAAGACTCCTCGTCGGATATTCAGGCATTTGGAAATGGCAGTCTCTTTGGTGTGATTTAGTTATAATATGGCTTTCCACATTCCCGTGCTGTGTTTAAGGAAATTTACTATCACCGAGGAGATTTTCTAGATTTCCAAAATCCTACGTATTCATGGGTGTGGCACAAATTCAAAGTCCATACCGATGTCATCACCGAAATATTCTAAAGTATTGAGGAGAACTTTGAACTCATTGTCGTGTTTGACAAAAGGTTTGATGGCATCCATGTAGAATAAGTTATTGAATAACTTGTTATTCATTTTGTATGTAGAGTTCTGTTTAGTTCTTGCAAAAGAGGTATTAGGGATAGACGAAACAGGTGTGGTTACACGACACATCCTTGAAAAATTCGTCGTCGGATATTCAAACAGTTATGGCAGTACCTATAGTGTGATTTTTATATATATTTTCCTTCTATATTCCCATGATGGCGGTTTTTTGATTTCTATATATTCTTTTTCGATTTCCCTGTAAAAGGTATGTTTGAAACAACTTATTTTTTAGTAGAATCTACAAAGATTTACATACCGTCTTGTTCTTTGTATGGCACTGAGGCTGTGAGGTTGTTAAAAATTAATTCTCAGCAGAAAAAGCGTTACGCCGAAAATGAAATATAAACTGGGAAATAGAGAGAAAGAGAGAATCGAAGACATTTTTTTCTGGCAATGTAGAAGTGGAGTAAGTGTCATCTGGGTTGACTTACCCCTACTAATTTGGAATGATGCGCCAAGATTTTATTTTTTTTATCTATTGAAAATCTGGCACGCGGATGAAGCAAGCTGGGAAATGTATTTATCTATTTCTTGGGAAATTAGAAAAAAAACACACATCATTGTCAAAAGTAATTGAGAAATGAAAACAGAGAATGAACTAGCTGCGCTGTTTAGGATTATGAAAATCGATCCGTCATAACAAGCAGGTGATCTGACTTATGTTTTCGCTAAGACAGCGACCAGTACAAGGATGGAAAACCATATATTATTTCATTGAGAATTTCATTGACGAAAATGAATTTGAAAATAATTTTTATCTATCACTCAGAAGTTTAATATGAGAAGGTGATCTGGTTTTGTGTTTTTTTCTTCGCTGGACAAATGGGTCCAGAAAAAGGTTCAGAGAATTGAAATAAGTAAAAATAACCCACACTCTTTGTTCTACGCACTTTAAAACTTAGATTTATCACAAAGACGGTTATGCAACGGACAGAAATAAAATGCCGAAAAGGAAGAAGGAAGGAGCAGAATTTTGCCTGGCTCGTGCCGAGTAGGAGTGTGAGATGTAAAGTGAAATAGACTGGAATTAAGGGAAGAGAAATCCTTGTGGCTACTCCCAAGGAAGGTGGATAATTATACAAAATAGGGAAGTTGGTCAAGAAAGCAGAAATAGAGAACAAAGAAAACCTTTATTTGAATTAATGAAATTTGGGGAATCAACGAATCCACAGAAACATTCGACCCCACGCCAGTTTTGGTGAAAAGTGCATATGAACAGGTAACTTCGGGCAGCTCAGAGACTTTGAGCTGAGATCCCTCATTGTGCATCTGAAATCCACGTTTGCTGCAAACATTTTCCATTGCTCTGAGATCAAGAACACAGTGTGGGCAGGGTTGGTGTGGACTGAAGCGGCTAGTGGCCAACGGCCAGCTTCGACGTGCATTATCATTGACCGGCGCAGAGTTAGCTCCGTGGTTAAAGCGTAGTTCTAAGACTCTGATGACCGCAACACAAAAATGTGGTCACACCACCGGGTGAAGGCGGCCGAAAAAAAGTGTTATATCTGTGCATTTAACTGCAGTTTCTGTTTAAGAATTTCCTTGATCAGTGGAAGTTAATTTGCTATTTCATTTTATATTTCCTCTTGAAACAACTGAATTTCTTGAATTTTCGTCTAGCTTAGTCATTATTATTATTATTATTATTATTATTATTATTATTATTATTATTATTATTATTACGTGTTTATGAAGACTCCGTACTCATCTAGTCTTGACAGATTTCAAATGTATTTACGTCGCCTTCTTGGAGATGGAGAATTTTCCGTTCGTTAACTCCTTTCCTGCAGATTAACTGATATCTAGACTCTCGATACTATATCACTATTTCCCTAGCAAATATTCAGACGAGCTACATTCCTTAATACCACCAATGTAGATAAGAACACCACAGCTGTGACCCTCCATGTTTACCTTACACATGGTAGACCCCTCCTCATTTCCCTTCGTATTCCATCGGTATAGTAAGTGTTTCATTCGGACAGATTCAGCTCTGGAACCAATACTTGGTGGAACAGACGCTTGAGAAAATGCTTCCTCGATGACTTCGATCTTAACTTGTTTAAGTCTAAGGTCCAACGTTCTCTATTTTGCATATCCTTCCAATGTGCACATCTTACTCCCCACCATTACGCTTCTATAACGACTGCTTTCAGTAACCCTCTACCTTGAGTGGCTCTTGAGTAGTGTTGTATTTTATGATCTACAGTTTAAAATAGAACGAGATTTCACAAATCGCACTATATTTTTCAGTATTCCTGCAGACACCACACTTCGAACTACAAAACTCATTCCTGAATACTCGTCAGGACTGTGAGTGTAAGTGAAACTTCGGTTTTGAGGCCGTAATAAGATTCCGAGCAAGGTTCTGGTATTTTATCATTTTTCCTATGTCCTTCATGATCACGTTTACGACCTAGCAACGTTTTTATCTTTATTCACGTTTATTAAGTCCTGCTTTTCTTTAAATAAAGTGGGGGCGATTTACTATTTTTATTACGATATTTATTTTGTTTAGCAGTAGACAACACTTTTAGAAGTCAGAGAAAGATTTGTGGTTTTGTGAATATATCGCCATCGATAATCTTTCAAAATGGATGCCGCTCCAGATTCACTTAGAAAACAAAGAATCATTTCCTGTTTGTGGGTGGAGAACGTGTCGCAAAACACCAGAGTGTAAGAAATCAAGACACTTCATATTGTCCAATCATTTGTAGATTATAATAATGCTTGTTCCCATTTCTAACGTTTGATATCCCTGTTCGGCCAACAAAATTCAGAAGTTTGTTACGTAGGTTACTTGCTGTTACGCTCTGATCTACTTAGAACCAAAATGAATACAGAAGACCAGGATTCAAAATCTAGTATCAAGCTAGTTTATGTTCTTCTAAGACAGTTTGCAAAGCACATCAAAATGAATACAGAAGTCGCCAATCTACTTATCTATTGTATGTCTTACGGGCATCTACTTCTACAGGTTTTGGTTGTTTGTCATCATTTCATCTATAATTTTTAAATGGTTCCTTCGAATGTTCGATAAAAGTTTAATCTACATAACTATTATCAGCAAAACAGTCTGTTTGGTCAGTTGTTCGGTCTATGGTATTCTCAGTATTCTTTTGGAGAGCCATGTCTCTCTTCCCTCCTTTCTTCGTTATCTTCGAGAAAAAGTTTATGACATTAAGGTCAATCGATCATTTCTTCGTTTCGTAAGACATTGTTCAGTTTCTTAACATTTTGTTTGGACTTTCGAAAGACATTAAATGTTTATGACATTGTAGTCAATCGTACTTTTCTTTGTTTCGAAAAACATTGTCTCGTTTCTTAATATTTTGTATAGACTTTTGGAAGGCATACAATGTTTATGACATTGAAGTCAATTGATCTTTTCTTTGTTTCGAAAAGCTTATCCAGTTTCTTAAGATTTTGTTTAGCTTTTTGGAAGACATATGATGATTATGACATTCATGACAATCGCTCTTTTCTTTGTTTCGAAAAACATTGTCCCGTTTCTTAACATTTTGGTTAGGTTTTTGGAAGTCATAAATACCTCAGGATTTCTTTGTCACATATTTCCGCTGAGAGTTATAACACCCCCGCCAACCACATAATCACATTTCTGTATTGCACGATTTTGAATTCTCCAATTCTTTTTCGAATCTAGGGCTACCCGTTTTCTTAACGTCCATACATTCTATTTTCATATAATTTATCGTTAGCCATTACTTGTCGCTTTTCTTTGATACCTTGTCTAGTTCCTTCTGTTTTCTTTCTGTGTTTGCCGTCTGTGTAAGTTGTGTCGTTACACGAGTGACTGGCGAATGCCTTCGGAAATGTTTATAAAACGATCAAAAATGTAGGGTTAGTGATGCTAACGGTATTTCTAAAGAGAAAGTAGGTATATATTATTGGGGATGAAGATAATACCAGGCATAATACTTCTCCTGTAGTTGACAAACCCGAACACAGAGAACACTTAGTTGTTCTCCAATCATGAGGAAATGCGGATCTTATTTCTGGCTGATAACCGAAATATACAAATATAAAATGCTTAAATTCAAAATGGGTGAATACCAGGATTGAAAAGGAAGCGAACAATACTGAGGACTAGATTTAGAATCCAGAATCTTCTCTATACATTTCTCTGTGCTTTATCTACTATTAAACATTTTGTGATTAAATATAACAGGCTTTAATTTTAATTTTACAGATCAATACCCGTACCCTGGCTAAGAAGAAAATGCACAGTACTGATGTCTAGATATGGAATCTTAAAGCCTTTTGTTTATACTGACATGATTTATGTAATTCTAATATATCTGAGCATTAAATTGAACGGTTTTTATACTTCCAGCAACATACACACACGCACATATGTGTGTGTCTATATGTGTGAATGAAGTACGAGAGAAAGTTAAAAACCTATCGGTACTCTGGTCTAAAGTTATGTTATAGTGAAAGTGCGTATAATATTTGATTTACCGTCGTATATTAAGGTAACAAACATTCATCAAGACAAGTTAGATTAAAAAAAATAAATAAACCGACCGGTTATAATTGTTTTATTGTAGGTTTCCAAGTTGTCGAGTATTGTGCTCAGATGCAGACAATCATTCCGAAGTTCATGTTGTTTTATAGTTAAGAAATGAACAAAATATATGAACTTAGAAATTAGCACACTACTTAATACATTTATTCGAATAATATATAAAAATTAATTCGGTTGCTCACTTTGGAGAGAAAGCGCGAAAAAGTAAAGAATGAATACTACTGCTGATATTGCAAGGCTCTCCTAACGGATTGAGTCCTCTCGGTCACGGGCGTGTTTATTTAAAAATAAATACGCAAAAATTCGCCTTCGTCTCTACCAGGCGCCAAGAGCTTTGCGGTAGAATCTCCGACTGGCGCCAAATCCGCCGGGTTACGATAATGTCTTGAAGCGATCAGGTTTCCATCACACTGATGAGCTCTGATACAGCGAAACAGTCTGTCTGTGGATCGCTCTCTTTCTCTCTCTCTCTCTCTCTCTCATACACACACACACATATATATTTAAATATATGTTTTGTGGTACAAAACTTTATGACTGCCATAAAAAGATTAAAATTATTTTTATTACAACTCATGAGGGTAATAGATAAAAACTGGAAAATGGGCTAAGCTAACAGGTTTCGAATCTCGCTCTATACTGCGAAATAGAAGTTAACAAATTAAACAGAATTATCATTAAAAAAGATGGACAATATGTATTGGAAAAATATTGTTTAGATGGATATTAGTTGGAGGCCCAGTACGAAGTCCTGTTTACACATCAGAATAAAGCAAGACGTTCCAACGGAAATCCGCAATCTGAAGTACAGTCCTTCATACATTCTGACCAATACATACGGGTCTTCTATCGCCGAAAACCTAATAAATAGCCATAATTGTGCTACTAGTTTTAGTGTGGACTCATTTGCCATTCTTAGCAAGTCCCACTCGAATTACCACTTGAATCTATTGGAGGTCATTTATATTTTATCTTTGAAGCCCTCTCTATGCAAACTATGTTTTTATTATATATATATCTATATATATATATATATATATATATATATATATATATATATATGTTTGGATATATATATATATATTGACTGCGACTGCTTGATTTACCCTCATAAATACTCACCGAGGGTGTATCTTTTAATCCTGCTTTGGAATTACACTTTCTTGCGAAGATGTGGCAATGTTGGGTGACTTTTGCATTGTTGCTAATATTTTGGTGATTTTTTAATGAATTTTTAGTCCAATAGAACAAGTAGTTGCATAATGTGTAGTGAATGGTTTCTGCTCTCTGGCGCCTTTGACGAGTTCTGAGTTAGACAGATTACACAATGATTACACGTTGTCAAATCAAATTGAATGCCAAAGTTGTCGGAGAACTAACTAACACCAGGACGCTTAGGTATATCTCACTTGAGTTTTACGTGCTTAACACCATTCGTTTCATATTTTTAAAAAAATCATTTCCCTTCAAGCAAAGTAATAACGACACTAAGTCGCAAGGGGTTAGTGAGAGTATGAGAAAATACTATTAATAGAGAGAGTTGTAAATGCTGGTTGTGTTGAAAATGTTGATGTGACTGCGTGTTGAATAGCATTTAAAAATTATACATTTTTGTATCAAGGAAAAACAATGGAAAACCGATTTTTGTTTCAACGATAAAATATATATTAAAATCAACAAATACAAAACATTTTTTGTAATGTGTGAAACAATAAGATAGGGGAAGTTGTTTCCCTTTATCTGTTAGTTGAAAGATTAAATGTAAATAAACAAGTTTTCTGAAAGAATGTTCAAAGTTCTGTATTAGATAGAATGATGTTTTCAGAAGAACATGTAATAAATCAGTTGTGGATTAGATATAACTAACAGAGCTGTTGCAACTTGGCTTGTTACATAGAACTGATGGTGAATAATATTTAACTTCTGTGTGCATGCAGTGAGTAGAATGAATAGTCTGTGTAGACGCGTGTGAGATGCTGAGTTCTACTGAGTTCTGCTTCTACTGTCTATTTTTGGAACGAATTCCGGTTTATATAACCATGGGTAGTCTCCCAGGACAATGTCGGGAGAAATTTCGAGAGAACACAAAAAATACGTGATTGGATGAAAAATTACCCTATTATGTAACAAAAGCATGTTTGTGAATTAACAGTAGGAAAAATTAAGTGTGGTGAATGCGATCAGTAAATTGTCCTGTGATAGTTAGTATTTATTATTTGACCAATCACAGTGTCAAACATAGTAGTAATCGCTACAGAGTACAATAAGTAAACAAGAATTAAGGCGACATATAACAAGTGACACTGAAATAAAACCTTTTAGAACAAAGTTGACTGGGAAGAAAACTTCCGAAAGAGAGTTCCACAAGGGTGAAGTGCTAGAGAAGAAACAGTTAGCACAGAAGTTCTAACCAACCCAACTGGGAAATGCTGTGACCTTGTTTGACGTGTTTGAAAACTTGTATTTTTTTTTGTAAAGGATGAAAAATGAAGAAGTTATACTGAGTGTGAACCGATATCATATGGATAGAAAATGAATTATGTAATACTCAAAAATAAAAGGGGCGTAAGACAATGATGTGCTTTCTCGCCGGATTTATACAATTTTTAAATTGAGCCTATCCTGACGGAGTTGGAGATCCTATCAGGATTTGTTATCGGTGAGCACAATCTTACCGATATAAAATGCGCAGATGACACTGAGTTGACAGTCGACACAAACAGAGAACTATAAATCCTCCTAGTCTTGCAAAAAACGTTATTCATTTTTTCTTTCATTTTCATTCTTTCCTTCTATTTCTTAAAAATAAAGCCTTGACGTTCCTTTGAATTGGTTCAACGGTTCAATTGATTATTTCATATGTAACATTCGTATGCTCTTGTAGTATCTGTTCCGGTAGATCATGTGGTTGGGCCTGAGTATACACGCTTGGGTTTTCCACATTAAATAACTGACCTTGCTTCACATCTTGACTTGCTGGGAAGTCTGGTAAATAACTGTAACGTTCAGCGACTGTTAATTTCATATGTAGCGTTCAAAGATTGGTTTCGTCCGTAGACTAACTGGTCAGAAAGATCATAGCCGCTGCATCGAGAAGACGTAAAAAGGTTTCTTTCTTTCTCTGTGGGCTGGCCTTCAGATAAGTTTGTCTTCCGAGCTTCCAGAAACGTAAAGCTGGAGTCATCCGGAATAATCAGTAGCTCTAAGGCCAGGATATCTTATATCTTCCGTGAATAAAAGCAAAGCGCTTTAAGGGTGATAATCAAACCAATAAGCTAAGTTGCACGAGAGAAATACTTTCTACATATGAATAGAAAAACCTCAACCCTGACAAGTTCTATCTACTCCGAACTTTTTCATACAAAAAAATCGTCGATCATTCGCTAGATAAGTAACCATTGAAATTTCTCTGATGATAATTTTAAAAATATTTTCTTTTCTTTTTCCTATTCTTTGTTTATTTCTTCCTTCTTCTTCTAGTCTATGTCTTTATTATATTAAATTAAATATAATTTTAAATCTTGTGTTTGTTTTCTCACATTGTCTTTGTACATTAGTCCATAACTGATTAGAAAAAACCCTGTTTTTTCTTTCAAGCGAAACACATTCGCAGACCTATGTTTGATTTTTGACGGAAGATAACATTCGCAAAATACAGGCAGAAAATTATTTTTTTGAAATAATTTCAGGCTAAAAAAGCAATAAAATCAGTAACTAGATGGGTGAGTGCTTTGGTAATACGAGATTCTGTAAATTTGGATGCGCGGATGGTGCAGTGGATAACGGAAGGAGAAATCAGAGAGCTGAGTTCCAATTTTTATCCCGAATTTGGCCGAGTGGTGAAAGCAGTTGTTATTTTCAAATGATACAAAAATAACACGTGGTAGGTCGAAAACTAAGTCCGCAAATAATTTAGCCGTATTTTCTCTAGCAATTATTGTTTATTAAACAAACGTTTTTATGGAATTATATATATATATATATATATATATATATATATATATATATATATATATATATATATATACACCATTCTTAATATATATATGCTTAGATTGGATTCAAACATGTGTCAATATAGTGTTTTCCAACGACAATGTGATTAAGCTCATCAAACAATACGAAAGGAACTTACTTAAAATAAATAGACAAAACTTGTCTATATAATTTAATTAAACATGCATTAATATACATATATATATATATATATATATATATATATATAACACATACACACACACACACACACACACACACACACACAAATATATATATATATATATATATATATATATATATATATAACATATAATGGAAATCCAAAATTACCTCAGTCGAATAGCTATTTTGGCCAACAAGTCTTACCTATTGGCTTTGGCAACAGAGAGGTGTGAAGAAATGAAATAGGAGCCTAAAATTTATACATTTAAAGAAGAAGAAGAAGGAGGAGGAGGAGAGGAACAAGAAGAAGAAGAAGAAGAAGAAGAAGAAGAAGAAGAAGAAGAAGAAGAAGAAGAAGAAGAAGAAGAAACGAAAGAGAAACGAAACGAGAACAAAGAAAAAAGAAAGAGAGAAAGAAAAACAAAATGGAAGCTTCAGATGGGAATATAGACATATCTTTAAACAAACTCCCAATATGGTGGCAGTGTCTGGTTCAAGATAGCAGTAAAAATAACATTGATCTATACTTTCAAGTATTAACATTTAAACTGAGGTTGAAACAGAATCACAAAATTAAAGACACAGGTTCAAACAATTTAAAAAATTAAAATAGAAAATAATAAATATTAGTTCTAAAAAAACAAAAACGACTTTCTCCATTTTTAAAAGAAAAAAAAACTCCCGATAGTTTTAATAAGGGAAATTACTAAAGAAGTATATAAAAATTAATAATATCTTTTAAATATATATATATATATATATATATATATATATATATATATATATATATATATATATATATATATATATATATATATATATATGTATATATATATATATATATATATATATATATATGTATATATATATATATATATATAAAGGCAGAATATTTTAATTCAAGTAGGTTTGGTTAAGTAATTTAGAGGTATTATGTCTATTTATTTTAGCTTTATTCCTTTCAAGTTCACGAATTCATTTCTTAGTGGCTGCAGAAATTTGATCAAGAAAAATACCAAAATTTTCTTCAAATAAATTTTTAGTTTATCTGCGGATATATAGAGCAGCTCCGTAAATTAAATATATATTTTCCCTGTTCAATTACAGCATCTCAATTTCAAAGTTTTCAGTTATGCAATGGAGGTAACTTTTGCAATAAAAAATAAAAACAATTCTTTAATTATAATCTTGGTAATTTAGCAATTTTCTAAAAAGCTTTACTGCTGCAAAGATTTAAGAACTTTTTGTTTACTTAATTTATTTTTGGCTACAATTAATTCGGGGACTCGACAACATTATATATATATATATATATATATATCGGTTGAGATCTCTGGGGAAGAAGTGTGAGTTTGTAATCAGTGACTGATTACTGCTAATAATGCAAGAATCTTCGATAAAGCTAATCGAGTTCTCTCAGTCACTTTGTGTTTATCTAAAAATAAATACGCCTGAATTGACTGAGCTCCTTAGGGGTGGAATCTTCGACTAGCGTCAATTCTTCCGAGGTTTCGATCCTAGATAGAGGCAAGCGGACATCTAGCCACACTGATGAGCTGCGAAACACTTTGTCTGTGCATGACAATATATATATATATATATATATATATATATATATATAATTAGGTAATTCATTGGGTCTGAAAGAAACCTCAACAGAATGCAGAAAGCACTGGACAGGCGTTTCGTCCAATATTTGGGACTCATCAGCAGTGCGCATCCACCGAGAATTGAAACCCTGACAGTTGACTTATCAGGCAAACGTCATACCAACTGTTCCAACGGGCCTCCGTGACGAAGATGTAGCAAATCAGACTCAATATAGCGCCGCTCGCTCACATATTCTACCTCTTCGTCAGCGATGCCCGTTGAACAGTTTGTATGGCGTTTGCGTGATAACTCAACTGTCAGGGTTCCAATTCTCGGTAGTGGATGCGCACTCCTGATGAGTCCCAAATATAGGACGAAACAGCCGTCCAGTGTATTCTGCATTCTGTTGAGGTTTCTTTCTGACTCAATGAATTACATAATTATCCTCCTAACAATTTCTATCATATATATATATATATATATATATATATATATATATATATATATATATATATAGAGAGAGAGAGAGAGAGAGAGAGAGAGAACTTAAATCCTATATACTAACGTTTTTTATCAGAAACATGTTCACATTCTTGGAGGATTCGACCAGCTTCTGACTGTTGTGCCTTGTGTATTCCTTTCAGAGGTTACACCTATCGCCCTTGCCCGTGAACACCTGCTCGTTGCTGACGATTTCGACACACACACATAGATATTTCTATAAATTGTTTTCCGATTACTTTTCGGTACATTTGTTATTGTTACTTAGGCTGTGGCATTTATCGAAAATACCGTCCAATCATCATGTTTTATGGATGATATTTTTTATAGTAATTTTCTCATAGGCAATTGGCGATTATCGATTATCTTCATGACAGCCATTTCTTATTTTCAAATTATAAAAAAAAATGACAAAAATAGAAATAGCGCCCAGACAATTTCCAGGAATTTCTGCCTCTTTATCTTGTGTCATTTGCTAATTTCAATCAGCAACTCTTTTTTTCTATTTAAAATAAAAAAATAAAACAAAAGCCATCAGATCACCACCTCCGCCCCTGATGTGCTTACCCCGGGGAATTCGAAAGAAGTAAAAGATAAATAAATAAGATAGATCGTAAATATATTTTCAAACGTTTTCTATATTGATTTTTGTTGGTCGCTTGCTTTTGTTTAGCAGTATGTCAACACCTATATGGGTCATTTAATACCGAATTCTAAATATATTGTTCGCAATTTTATTTTAAGTTAATAATGATTTAGTTTTAATAATTAACCTGGGGATATGATGTGGATTCATGCCTTTCTCAAGGAAATTTACGCGCAAGTGAAGATAGCGAACTCAACTGGAAATGAAACTTGGCTTCTGATTAACAATGCCTTGCCATTATTCAATGCACCACCCGCACATCCAAGCTTACAGCAACTGGAATTCACAAGTGGTAAACCATTTAGGTACTACCTAGGCTCGAAACTGGTTTTCTGTACGTACTGATATTGCACATATATTTGAGAATATTTAATATCTTTTTCTTTATAGACAATCGGGTGGGCAACGGCAGAAACTGGGGTTAGCAATAGTTACTACACATCTCTGAACAAAGAAAAGTAAGTCACACGCGTAACACACACACACACACACACACACACACACACACACACACACACACACACACACACACACACACACACACACACACACACAACCGCACAAACACACAGGCATAGACACACGACTAAATAACGTTGAAATACTGGTTCTCGCCAAAAACACCGAAGTTAAGTAACGTCGAGCCTGGTCAGTACCTAAATGGGCGACCGCTTGGGAATACTATGTGCTGTAAGCTTGGATGTGCCGGTGGTGCATTGGATAATGGCTCAGAATGAAAAATCGGAGAGCTGGGTTCAAATCCCAGTCGGGTTCGTAACATTGACTTAGATACAAATATCTTTCGGAAAGGTATGAATCCACTCTTTCTCCTCCCAGCTACGGGTTAACTAGTAAGAATTTTATCCCAAAACCCTTAATATCTAAAACAATTCTTACAATCTAGAAATATTTAAATAACATGCAAAATGTTGAAAAACCTTAAAAAGAACTCACTCAACCAATGTATCGTGTTATATATATATATATATATATATATATATATATATATATATATATATATATATATATATATATATATATGTATGAAGATAAAAATCCGTGGGTAAGTAATCCAAATGAATCCTAATAATATAAAATATTATAACTAATCCACAAATAGAGGTCAATGTATTTATTACAGGGCATATATAAATAAATTAGAAATAAATGAAATTCAAAAATACCCTGAATGGATATTTCATTGCATTGGAGCTTGTTAACACTACAATGTTAGATAAAATAAATATAAAGCCTAACTTTTAAAAAAAATTAAATAAGGGGCCGGAAGGAAGGAAAAAGGAAAGAAAAGATTACAGGGAAAATGGATCTAAAAAGGGAAGAAAGAGAAAGACAGAGGGAAACAAGAGAGAAAAAAAAAACAAAGTAGAGATGAGTCGAGAATAATGGGAGGAAAAATTATTCGCCTTTTCTTTTCCAAGCGATTCACCCCAAGCAAGGCGCTCGTGCCACTAGAATGCAAGTGCTTGCAGAGGATTGAGAACAAAAGTTAAAAGGCGTCTTTGGGGGAAGGATACAGAGAAGGACGGGTAACAAGCTCAGGGTGTCAGATATCGATTGACATTACACTTGAATATTTGAAGATTATACTCATCGGGGAAGCAAGTAAGGGGAAGGGAGTTCCACAGATGGGAAGTGTGGGAGAAGAAGCTGTTTGAGTAGAAGAGACTCTAGACGAAAGCTTAAAGATATATAAAATCCACCAGATTAACCAAAAACACTAAAAATTAAATAAACTATATGCAGTAATTGATTAATGTTATTATTATTATTATTATTATTATTATTATTATTATTATAAAACCCTTCTCGAATAGAAAGACCATCTGGCTCGAAATGAGATATTTTTTTTAGTTTTGAAAGATGCTCGCAACCCTCAATTTTTATGCGATTCTTCGAAATAAAGAAGCCCCTCCCCTAAACCTTTGTCCCGGAGTAACACCTGACCAATGGACATAGTGAATGCTGGAAGATCCGTCTACGAAACTATGCAGTCAGGATACTGAAACTAACATCAATCAACTAAGTGACAAATATTGTATTTGTATTAATTCTGTATGTGCGTGTGTGTATGTGCGTGTATGTGTTTACAATATGCTGAACAACACTCACGATGAATAATAAAAACTCACACAGCTAAATAAGTTATTCTAAATACTACTAAATAAGCAGATACTATGATGAAATTCGAGTGATATTTTCATTATATGAATTTTCTTAACCAGTGAAATTGGTAACAGCCGGACTCGATCGTGAAGCGGTTTTTATTAATTTCACTGTTTAAGGACAAAGTCGTTTTTTAGTAATAATAAATAATGTCGGAAAAAACAATGACGATGGGTAAAATGTCGCCATTTTATATTTTTAAATTCGAGCATGCGCGTTGCTTTTTTATTTTGTCGACTGCACAGAAAATAGGGTCAGCTGAGCAGAGAAAAAGATCATCATAACGCAATTCACTCCGCCAGAAATATAGAAACGTTTTGCAGTACTGCTTGGCATTCGCACCGGAAACTCCAATATAAATATTTCAGTGTGTTTGGGTGTCAATCTGAGGACAGTGTAGAGGATTCGGAAAGAGATGGAAGAGTCTAATGGGGATTACGAAGGTGTTTGAAGTGATCACTAGTGATGGCGACGTTATTCCGCAATTCATTTTCCAGCAGGACCTCAGCGTCAATATGGAGGCCCACATCAAGTGCCTTGAGAAGGTAGCGCTGTTCTGAGTGAAGAGGGTAGATGCTGGAAGTTCCTATGTCTGGCAAAATGAATGTGAAATATGGCACACAAGTCGGAGAATCCAGTCATGGCGGTTAGACAATTTCTGCGACCACATCACCCCTTTCATCAGGCCATTTAACACTCTGTACTGTAAACCCAGCGAGAGACTGACAAAAAAATCCTTGTAACACCAAAGATGAACTGAACGCATGAATGATAGCAACATTCACCAACTTAAACAAAGAGTTCATCCAGAAGAGATGCAGGAGATTGCGAAGTTGTCTGTAGGCCGTGGTTGAAGCCAATGGCTATTTTATTCAATTTACACTCTGATATTTCAAGAGATATCTGATAAAATGAGCTGTCAGTGTTATTTCATTACTGCGTATTTTAGACAACATCGCACCATATATATATATATATATATATATATATATATATAGGGAAGAAGTGTGAGTTTGTAAACTGTGATTAAACTGACTAAAGAAGTGTGAGTTTGTAAGATGCTACTAATGTAATACTCTTCGATAAAACGAATCGAGTTCTCTTAGTCACTGTCGTGTTTATCTAAAAATAAATAAGCTTAAATTCACCTCCATTCATGCCGTGCACTAACGGCTTAGGGGTAGATTCTGATGAGCTGTGATACAGCGAAACACTCTGTGGATGACTATGTATTATGTGTATACATCTATATATTGTTGGTAGTTTTCCTGTAAAAATGTATTGTTGGTAATTTTATTTTGTTTGTGTTTCATTATTTGCCCATAGTTGGTACCCTAATAGGTGCTACCACTCGAGGCCGGGTTGACCTGGGAACAAGCTGTTAAGAGGGAGTTCCATACCCCACAAAACCTCCCGATCAAAGAATGTAGTTTATACTCAAGTCTAGGGGACGTTCAAGACATATTTTATAAAGAGTAGGCCCATCTACAAATTTATTTAAAAAAAAATCATTTTGCCCCCAAGCCAGATGTATGGCATTATCGAGTGTGAACGAATAATAGAAAAGAACTGTTAATGAGAGAGGACTATAAAAGAACAGTAATCATGGAGACAGAGGATGGTGATCGACACTGCATTTCAATTATTGAAGATCAAAGTTGATTGGGCAGCAAGAAGCCGGAAGACAGTTCCAAAAGCGAGAACTACGAGAGTAGAAAGAGACAATGTTAGAAAATATAAACAAATGCTAACATAAAATTTAATTATACACACATCCGCTCTAATCTGTGACAATTTGTCGTTCGATTGAAACTCTTATTAACTTCTGTATTTGCCATATTCCTCAAACCGTATTCTACCATCCGTTAACTCTAGCTCGCCAGGTACTTGTGCTTTGCTTTCCCCTGGTTCTCTTATGTTCAGTATGTCCTGTGAGTATAAAACTTTCCAAACCCACTTTCCTCATTATGTGCCCCAGAAACCTCAACTGATATGAAGCATGTTTGCATTTTGTTGCCATTTTCTTAAGAAAATCCGCTATTGCGCATATGTTCAATCCATAGTACCCTCAGAATGTTTCTGTAGAACCACATGTCTTTTGCTTTAAGTCTCTTGTTCATCTATGAGGAGATTGTCCAGCATTCACTTACATATAGGAGGACTGATATTACATAACAGTTCTGTATTCTTTTTAGTGTCTAAAAAATATTTTCTTCTTTCCTAATACTTTGCTCAGCTTTTGGAAATTATCTTTCGTTAATGTCCAATGCATCATGTTTTGGAATGCTTTTTTGATTCGGCTGGTAATATTTCAGAATTGCCTTGTATACAATAAGGAAGAAAGAAGGAATAAGTATATAGAAGATCTGTATGGTGACGATGTCGAATTCATAGACACGCCTACATATATTTAACCGTTTAATATTCTGTGGAGGCATAAAGCGTTATATGTACTTTTGTATATGCACTATATATATATATATATATATATATATATATATATATATATATATATAATATACTATATATCTACAGAGCGTAAAATATCTCTTCATTGATTATATCTAAAAAAAGGTAGGCGCCAGTAAAGAAACAGAAACGTCATATTTATCTTTCTAGCTCGACAACTTATCTTTGAATAAATCGAGGAAATAAGAAAAAAACGATCTTAATCTGCAGACAAGCTCTCTCATGATCATATTTTATATTTATAATGGCGGCAATAAAAAAAGATGTAAAAATACCAGTCGTATATATATATATATATATATATATATATATATATATGTAATACAGGCAAAAGTCGGGGTCCACACAGCGCTTCTTCAAAAAGTTTAAATGAGGTGTTTTTAATAGCAAAAGATACACTTTTAGTAACTAGAATATATTTGCTTTTATATGGACAACGAATAAGCACTTATCTATAAAAAAAATATCATACAACAACACCATATTTTGTTTTCATCAATAAAACCACCACCTGCTGTAATTACTGCTTTACAAATTCTTAGCTTTCTTTCAAAAAAAATTTTTTTAAAGTACATGGCATACCTTCCCATGCATTTTGCAATAAAAAAGATGTAAAAATAACAGTCGTATACACACACACACACACACATATATATATATATATATATATATATATATATATATATATATATATATATAATACAGGCAAAAATCTGGGTCAACCGAGCACTTCTTTAAAAAGTTTAAATGAGGTGTTTTTAATAGCAAAATATACACTTTTAGTAACTAGAATATATTTGCTTTTATTTTGACAACAAATAAGCACTTATCTATAAAAAAATATCATACAACAACACCATATTTTGTTTTCATCAATAAAACCACCACCTGCTTTAATTACTGCTTTACAAATTCTTAGCCTTCTTTCCAAATTATTTTGAAAATAGTACATGGCATACCTTCCCATGCATTCTTCAGAATTGATAAAGCTTACTCTCACTTTTTAGGTATTCTTTTCTAACTCTGATATCTAATTTATCCCATACTAATTCAAAAGCAGTAAGTTGAGACGGCCAAGTCATCATTTCCAAAATTTAATTTACTCAAGGTAATTTTAACATAAATTAGCACTATGTTTTTCCAGTTATGTGTAGACCTGATGGCCTGGAGTGTCATTACAGAATCAAATGATATTGACACTTTTTTCGTGATTTCTTTGACTTGAATCAAATCCCCAACGCCATCTTCCCTTACCATAACAGACCTACCACTATGATTAACTGTTGGAACCACACATTCATCATTGTCTTTCTTTCTTTCTTTTCCTGGCTTTCTTTTCACATGTATTATCCTGTTATTACCAAAACGATTAAATTTGAATTCGTCTATGCACAATGCATTTTGCCAGACTTTCATGGTCCTGGTTTTGTTCTTTGTTGCCTACAGACAATTTTTTTCGGGTTAGTGGTTGTTGCGTAATGATATGACAAATATTTTACTGGCGTACGGTTGGTATCAATAAACTATCGTTTGAGCCTAACAGCCTGCTTCAATTTATGGCCCACGGCATCCATCTTCCGGTGGCCGCTTCCTTCTGGACAACGTACTCCAGTACAAATCGCAAATCAAACATAGATGCAGGTTAGTCAGTAAAAACAGCAATGGATTATCTATGTTAAAGAGACTTCGACAGTTTTCGGATGTCAATAAGATTAAGCGTTTTCTGGATGTGGATTAAAGGGGGAATAAATCTTGGATGTGCAGTGAACTAATATAAAAGTATTGCGAGATGCCATTATACAAGAATGGACACAAATTTCAAAATAGTGCTTCCAGAACATAGTCAAATTCATGCCAAGAAGAATTGATGCGGTCAAAGATAAACTGGTGTCCAACCCGGTGCTAAAAGAGTGCATAATCTTTACTATTAAAGTGTATACTATAAAGTTAATTGCTGAGTTAATTTATAAAGATTTATTACGTTCTACCGAAAAGGTATGTTTGTTTACATTTTTCTTTTTTTCAGTTTTCAACATTAATGAACTGATACACATATATTTTAATCTGAAATATAATGTTCCCAAAATTGTGAGAACGTAGCTGAGAAAAACCTTTGGAAATTATGCCTTCACAAATCTTTTGACCTAAAAAGTACAAATAGTGATGGCGGCAATGTCCGCGGAGATGGAAAGAAAAAGAAATCTGGACAAATGAGTAAAATCTTTTCGACAGAATGAAAGTAGATTATATTACATGACATTTAATTAACTTTTGTAAACTACCGAACAAAATTTCGTAAATGTTACGAAACATAAATGAACTTAGACATAAGAAGTCTGATCGAAAAGTATCGGAACTGGTGATATAAAAAGACAAATGCAAAATATATCTATTCGTCAGCCACACGCATTATCCAGCGCCGTTTTCATTGATGGAAGTATTCATAGAACAACTTTTTGGCTATGGCGAACAGCCGTCTGGTCTTATTCTCTACGATGTTTTGAAATCCTGTTCTTTTCAAGTGGGGTTTAAATTTTGAAGAAGAAAATGTTGCAAAGAGCGAGAGTTGGGGAATATAGACCTGGAGAATGTTGTCTTGGCCAAGAACTACTGCACAAGTTATGGTCACTGATGGATGGTGTGGTGAGATACCCGAACCCTACACACTTTCCTTCCAAGCACTGCAATAAACAACAGAAGGTAGCGAAGACGTTATAACTTATAACCAAGCAGTTTCAGCCTGCGTAACTTTCGACCCGATACCCTCATAGCAGTCCCGATACTTTTTGTCAAACTTTTTTCTTTTTTTTAGATGGAACAGTCATTAAAATTTTCATATGCTTTGCGTGGAGTCAGCTGTTGCGTTCAATTTCCATTTTATTTTTGGAAAGGCCTGAGTCTTCCTTTTCACTTCGGGGTAAAATAGTAAGTTAGACTAGGCTCTATAGCATTGGTTAGGCAATACATTTCAGAAAACAACTCTGAATTCTACACCGTACAGAAAACCAGTCAGTTAACTTTCTTATGAGCTGACATGGCAATTTTCCGATGTTTAAGAGAAGGAAGTTGTATATCATTTGGACCCAAGCATACCAACACGTTAAAAAAAGAATTTCCTCTTATTTTTGTTTCTCTGAAACACAACAGATAAAACAATCGAACAGTATTCCTGGAAATTTGAGTATAATAAGGAGAAGGAAGCTGTGGAGTGTCATGATTATGCATGCACTAAAGAGCTGATACGTTAAAAAGGAATCCATTTTTTTATTTCACATTGCATCGCACGGGTTATTTTACATTCTACGGTCGAATGTGTTACAAATAAAAAATAACAATCCTCACCTTTGGGGCGTAAGGTATTGAACGACACTATAAACTCTTGAGTAGAAACAGTTATGCTCTTTTATTCTGTATGGTTGTAATTAGACAGTTGAAAATTCTGGTACACATAATGAGGAAAAAAGGTTTGGAGAATTTGACAGTCAAAGTGGCATTGAAAGTAGGAGTGGATGAAAGAAACAGAGAAACCTACGAAACGATGGCAGAACAGGACACATGAAATGAATTTGAGAAGAACCATAATCGCGCACGTTCTTACGGGACACGACACGAAGAAGAAGAAGAAGAATGTGGAAATTGCAGGGTAGACTGGATACTGTAGACTTGGTAGTTAATCATTAAAAAATGTGAACTCTGTAAACCGTGAGGAAAGCAATGTGAAACCATTGCATTATCATTCTAAAGAATAATCACGATAACGCACTGTTTACAGATAAAAATAAAACAAGATGTGGAGAACCAGAACCGTATATGCGCTGAAAATATATCCCATTTAAATTGAGCGTGTCGGGATGAATCATTGTTTCACAATAAATCTCATGTCGTAGAAGTCCTACAAAAATGACTTTGAATTAATTTTAAATCGTCATAATATCTCAGGTTTATTATCATCATCAGTCTCATAATCTAATTTGGTCGTAGGGTCACTGCGTAGAAAAGCACCTGACCAGCGCTCTCCATGTGTCTCGATTCGTGCCAATGTCTGTGTCTTTGTGAATTGTCATTGTTAATTTTTTTGTAGATATTTCTTTTCATATTATTCTTGTTGGTTTAATTTTTCGATCCTTGATGTTTGACGGTCGTAGAATGTAAATATAAATTGTTGTGATAAAAAAGCAAATAAATCCAGATGAAAAGAATAACTAATCATAAATTAATAGTTGAACTAAAATTTATGAGAGCTCATATTCGGTAACTCTACTTCATGAATGTAATCGTAATTTGATTGACCGTTTGGTCCCATAATATTATTGTTAACATTTCTAAGTGTAAATTTAAGATCTATGCTAATAGTTTCTTCGCCTGAGTAAATCTATACCAGCTATCATCTATGTTCTTCACAAATTTAAATGAAACGTCAATCGCTATCTTCTATCCTTGAATCCTGGTCTTTTAATGCCTTCCCTTCAACGTTGTCTCCGTTTCATTCACTCAAACTAACCCCCAGCGTTATAGTAGATTTATCAGTTTACTATGCCTCTTGATTCCTTGGGAAACACAGGTCCGCAACAACACCTCTACCACAGACGCGGTTCCGGACGATCCTCTTCAGCTTGGATTATGTCGTGCCGCCAGCGTTTACCTCTGTGTCAACTCTTCTGCGCCAAGTCTGTTTTGGTCGACTCACTTGTCGCTTCCCTTGTGAATTCCAGTCAGTGGTCTGCCTGGGGGCACTAGAAACAGGCTTGCAGAGTGTGTAGACGATCCATTCCTATTTCCGTTTCTTGATGTCAAACTTGACTGGGTCTTGTCTGGTCGTTGGTGACGACTTCCAGCCACTTGATATTGAGTATGTTCCTGAGACATCGGTTCGTAAATGTCTGAAGTTTGTGGGTGTTGGTCTTGGTTACCCGCCAGGTTTCTGAGCCGTAAATTGAACCGACTAGACGTTGGTGTCGAAGATCCGGAATTGTAAAGTGAGAGGGTTGTTGATCTCCAGATTTGCCGCAGAGTGTTGAAAACGTGTCGGGCTTTGTTGATTCCACACTTGATGTCTTCAATCTTTACTGACGACGCTTCCCAGGTAGACAAACTTATCGACTTCCTTGAAATGATAACAAAATCCAATGAAAATTATAGAAAAGTAGGTGTTTTCTATGTCTGTTAATAACGAAATGTTCTTAATATTTAGGTCGTGCCATCACGTTTTATACTGTAACTGTGCTCATCTAACCTCTAACCTTGCAGTTTCTGGGAGAGAGTGCATATTCAGGCGTGATCAGATGTTGAGCAAGGTCAGTAGTCTCAAATCCTTGGTCACGATGACATGACTTGTGACTTTGAGCAAGCACAATTATCGAATACTTCGAAACAAGGCTTGGATCGACAGATGGCATGGTTTTCAGACACTTCCCAACAGTACCGGACGCTGGGACGGCATACCGAACATAACTTGAAGAACTTACTTTTTTGAATAAGCGAATTTCGAGAGATTTGTATCCAGTTCTGGTAGTGGAAACGAAACCTTCCAATCTTTTACCCACGCGCCAATAATAATAATAATAATAATAATAATAATAATAATAATAATAATAATAATAAAATTATTAATAATAATAATGATAATAATAACTAGAAAGTTCCTGGAAAATTTTACGGTTTTCTATTTTAATTTTTTGATGAATCTTAATTCTGAAGTAATGAATGAATATGATCCTGGCGAGTTCAATGGCAATAAATATCCATACCAATTCCCCACATCGTTAAATATTTGAGCTTAACAACTTTAACGAAATATTGCGCTAACAATCATAAATATGAATGCTCATCGTTATTTTAAGAAGTCGGTGCAAATGAAAAGATTTGGAATTTATTAAAAGAAATCTTCATGTTTCTTAATACATTATTTAGCTTTTGGAAGACATGAGATGTTTCATCATTCACTGCCATATAGGCGGATTGGCATTACATAGAAGTTCACAACTCTTTTCTTTGTTTCTAACGAAATCTTTCTCTTTTTAGTACAGTGTTTAGCTTTAGGAAGACCCGGCGAGATTGTCCAGCATTCATTCAGGATTAATATTATATTGAAGTTCTGCACTCATTTCCTTGCTACTAATGAAGCCGTCCTGTTTCTTAATACTTTGTTTATATTTTGGAAGAGACGAGGAAATTGTCCAAATTTTTCGATTTCACGGTAGCAGCAGTTAAACAATATTATCCTCATTTCTTTCTTTATTTCATTCATCTTCTGACTGAAACCATGTATTGTCTGTTCCCCTCTTTCCACACGATCACAAAGGGAATAGTCAATTATTTATGAGATAATGACGGGCGTAACTGTCTCCCCAACAAACGAAGAGAGGGACAAGCACGATTATATATATATATATATATATATATATATATATATATATATATATATATATATATATATATATATATATATATATGTATATATATATATATATATATATATATATATATATATGTATATGTATATGTATATATATATATATATATATATATATATATATATATATATATATATATATATGTATATATATATGTACTTTATGTCAGTTGAATCCGCTACCTTGGTTTTATCCTCAGGCGAGGTGGAAAATTTAAGAAAGGTAATGCCTTACAACAATCACAACAATATTTGCAACCTGTGCCAACAGGAAAAAATTAACAATTATGACATTTCCGGATCCAAAGAATCGTTTTAAAATAGAAATTTGAACTCTTAAGTCCATGCTTACATATTAGAAAATTGTTGTTGTTGTTATTATTATTATTATTAATATTATTATTATTATTATTATTATTATTTTCTATTACATACAACCTCGTGATTTCTTTATTTATTTTTAAAAATAATAATATAGCGTTCATTAGATTTTTTAAAAATAAAGCGTTGAGAGGTGATTGATTAAAAATCGCCTGAGGATAACGTAAGGTTCAAACCAAGGTAGCGAATTCAACTGACCTCGTGATTTTTCAAATTAAAACCTCTACATTTTATTTTAACTTTTACTTTATTTTTACACACGTCTATTGAGCACGTTATTAATACCGCTGTTTCATGGTCTGATTCAGCTCTGACAATTAACCTATTATGTATGATATATATATATATATATATATATATATATATATATATATATATATATATATATATATATATGAATATATATATATATATAAAAGTGAACATAGAAGTCAACACTTCGAGGCGACAGTCTGTTTCATGCTAGATGCAATCGTCAGGCCATATATATATATATATATATATATATATATATATATATATATATATATATATATATATATATATATATATATATATATATATAAGTAATTCATCGAGTCAGAAACCTCAACAGAATGCAGAAAACTTGAGCATTAGAAGCCGGTTCAAGCAACGATATATAAATGAAAGAAGTTTGAGCGGCTTGATGATAGTAGTCGTGGCTCCGGAGGCACCGTCCTATGGTTAGAGAGAATCTCAGTTGAGTTTCACCATGGAATTTATTAGCGAGCGACGTTATATTGAGTCTGATTTGCTATCTATTTGTCAACGAGGCCCGTTGGAACATTTGGTATGATGTTTGCTTGACAACCCAACTGTCAGGGTTTCAATTCTCGGTAGTGGATGCGCACTGCTGATGAGTCACAAATATAGTACGAAACCGCCGTTCAGTGCATTCTGTTGAGGTTTCAGACTCGATGAATTACTTAATTATAATTATCAAATCCTCCTAATAATTACTATCACACACATATATATATATATATATATATATATATATATATATATATATATATATATATATATATATATATATATATATATATATATATATATATATATATAGTATCAGGCCACCCATCTACTGATGCATGTATATACCAGAGACAAAGAATGCGGAGTGTTTAGAAAAAATATATATGCTTTGAATGATACTATAACCAATGCTTATTAAAATTTAGGTCGTGCAATAACGGATTAGAAAAAGGAAAAAAAAACAACAAAAAACAGTTGATTTTCTGTCCACCTCAACATTTTCAGATTAAGGAAAGGATTTTAGGCATTTCTGGAGTTTATCTCAAACTCTGCCATATTTTATGATCTGAGGTGTACGTGAAGAGACGTAGGGACGCAGAATTTAGTAATCGCTTAGATTTCCTTCCCCCACTTTTTTTTTATTAAGAAAATCCTTTAAGGTCAGATGGCAAATGTTTATTCTGTAACCAGTTTTGCATTTATGAAACCCAGAAACTAACCGATAACCTAAATAGTATGCATATAAAATACTTTTTAAAGAAAGAAAGTAAACAATTTGACCTTCTGTAGAAGCTGATATTTCTGTGGATATCTTGCTATAGATAATGAGATTGACATTCAACGTTTACTAAAGAAAAAAAGAAAAGAATAAAAACAAGCAGTATCTAAAAATAAGTAAAAAAAAATAAATGTTCAAGGGTTGTATGCTGGTTTTTGATTTCTTCTGAACCTACCAGGGAGAGTTGGTTTAGGTAAAAGAAATCAATAAAATAATTCACTGATACTACAAGCGAAGAATTTGGAAATAAAGAAAAAGAAATGTAAACATAGAAGGTTTAAAGAGAGCGGTCTCTTTTGAATTGGAACTAGGAAGGATATGGAGAGTTGAAAGCGCCTTCAACATACACACATACTCGAACACATGCATTATTTCATACGATAGACAAGGAATATTTGGTTAATTTATTATGTATTTTCTCTTGTTTTCATACAAGGGCACGTATGGTTGCTTAAAGCATATACAGAAATCGTTCATAGGACTCATTGGTTCTGTTTTCAACCATTTTTTGGTCAATTTCAGCAATAATTCCTGGGCATCATTTGTCAGAAAAGAGGATGATGAACTCACACTGATGCTGTTTTAGTGTTTGTGATATACAATTTCGTAGTTTAAGAATGGTATATCAAATTATTGGAAAAATAATCCCAATCCGTTGTATAGAACATCGGTATCTCTAGTCCGGTAACGGGTTTTGAATAAATTTATATTAGATTTTTGATTAGGGCAATATTTCATAAAATAATAAGGTCATTCGATGGATGACTTCCCATTTTGAGAGTATGTCTGTTAGGGTAACTAGACAATTCCTGTCGTAGATGCCTGCCCAGGCATTTTCTCAGCATCCACAGGGCTAAGCTACTGTAACTGTTTATACTGTAACTATTCTCACGTGTCCTGAGTTTAGAGTTTGTTGTGGTAAGAGCCAGTTACCATCTTTACTATCATGAATGGACTGATCCATTCAGATACAGTAGTCCTGGGTAAGGGGTATAATACAATTGCAGTAACTTGTCTCGCTGACTATTGAATACTACTATCATGACTGATTCTGACGAGTTAGGTGTTGTTTAATGCCAGACCCCACATCACAACATTGTTTCTGGGAGAGAACGCCTATTCTGCCGTGATTAAAATTTGAGTGAGGTCAGCAGTCTCAAATCCTTGCACACCATGACATAACTTGTGACTTCGGGCTAAGCCCAAACATCGTCGGCTTCGGATAAAAGCTTGGGTCAACACATGGTAGGATTTTCAGTCACCTCCCAAAAGTACCGCGCACTGGGGTCGACTTCCAAACGTAACTTGAAGAACAAGATTTGAATTCGGTTCTCATTGTAGGAAAGGTAAAATTACAACCATTCAACCACGCATTAATAGTAATAATAATAATAATTGCAGCTCAGGACCAAAGCAATCAGATCCTATCACTGTCAAATAATCAAAGGTGGAACTAACACGAAATGCAGGATCTGCAGGAAATATGATGAAACTATCGACCATATTATCTCAGGATGTCTATATATGAATATATACCCAGACGGTAGCGACATATGTGCACTGGAAGATAGGCAAGAAGCACAAAATTGAAACCACTGAGATATGGTATGACAATCAGCCAGGCACAGTTACCCAAAATAACGATGTAACTATCCTCTGGGATATGCCAATTCAAACTGACAGGGAAATAAAAGTCAGCAGATCTGATATTGTCATAAAGTGTTGCCTTATTGACATAGCAGTATCATCTGACAGAATCACCTCCATGAAGATTATCGAGAAATTGTCCAAATCTAGATTAACATGATGTGGGGAATGAAGACTGAGACTCTGCTACTCGTAATCGGATCTCTAGGCCTCGTGAGAAAAAGGAATGGACAATTTTATTAACACTGTCCCAGGTAACATCAACATAAAAGCTGGCCAGAAAATCGCCCTAATAGGAACATCCCATATACTGAGAAAATTAGATGACAATTCTCCTAGAGGGCCTAAGGACCAAAGTTTCGACCCGGCTCTACAGGATACAAAGAAGGATACATAAAACAATAATAATAATAATGGCTGGAAAAGACTCCAGTAGGCTGATTGAAGGGATCCCTGGAAGTCCATGCCTCAAAGAGATACAAAAAATTGTTCTGACAAGTACAGCCCACACTTTACGAAGGGCTTTATCTATGTAATAATAATAATTATTATTTTTAATTTTTTTTAATTTTTTTACTTTTTGCAGTGGAAATTGTCATGATGCCATGTCTAACCTTAGGTCCCTGGGCAGGACCCGGAAAGAAATGTGTAAACGCCAGATATCAAAGGAAATTAATAATAATAATAATAATAATAATAATAATAACACACACGTCTATTTATGAATGTATATACGAGAGGCAAGTAATATGGAGGGTTTGGAAAATGCATACATACTTTGAATGATTGTAAAGACAGCATTTATTATATATCAGCGTCTGTTTTCAGCCTTTTTATCTTTCTGCTCGAAAAATTGCCGATAACGCGAAGCCTTGTGATTGCAAACACCAACAAACAATCCGTTCGGTATTCGTACGTATTCCTGCTCAACGTCCACCTTCAATTCGTTGACTTGTCCCGGTTTTGTAAACTTTAGACTTGAAGTATCGCCATAATTATAGACATTATCTGTTGCCATATCATGAATATAGGAGTGCCATCGGATAAAAGTAGACATATTTTAAAGAATGTGGATGTGCCGGTGGTGTCAGCTGTCGTGGATATATGTTCGAACCCCAGCTGAGTTTGTTGCATTCACTTTTGCGCAAATATGAACTAGGATGAATTTAATGAGTAAATAGTATGGTTGGTTATACTAGTTGTAGGTAGCAACAAGTCTAGGAGCAGGATAGTCGTATGTAACCCTGGCGTATCTCACTTTATGCAGCCATCGAGTTTACGATGATTACAATCTCGACTGCGGTTGACCTACTACTGCGTTGATAGATTATTACCATTATTACTGCAAAACTTGGAGAAGAGAGCCATTTATAAAAATAAAATAAAATAAAGTGTTCAACAATGTTTAACGATATTTCGACACTGTCTGTCCTGAAATTATATTTAAAAACATTCCACACAAATGTAAAATAATATTTAAAAATTACAAGCTTTTGTACAAAAGTTACTGTCTGAAGGAAAAAAAGGTTGTACGGATAATCAACCCAACAGGGCGAATAAAACGCAGTCAGTGCGAATGGAAAGCAACTAAAACGTACGTAACGTGATAGGGAACGTGCTCATGTTGATATCTTCTGATAGTTTAATAATTAGTAAGAGTAATTAATCAAAACATATGGAACACTTTTGCTATTTTATTTATTCCCGTGTAATGGAACGTTAGTAATTTTGCATATGTAATTATCTCCATAGATTTTAAGGGTTGAAAGTTTGGTGACTACTTGATATTTTTTCAGAATATATACCTTAAGAAATTATAGTCGTTCAGTATAAAATATTCCTCAAACTCCGTTGATGGTTTGTCGGCCATAATACGCGTAGCCATTAAATCATAAAAGAACAAGAATTGAGAAGAAAAATGATAAGATTGACATTGCATTTAACTTTTTGAAAAATCCAAGTTGGTTGGAAAGCCACGACATCTTTTTTTAAATAATTTCACCACAATTAAGACAATAAAACCACTATGACTGAAGGAAAAAAAGAAAATATTATTAAGGAGAGAAGACAATAAAAGAACAGTATATAAGAAGACAGATTAACATCGCATTTCAATTTTCGAATATTAAAGTTGACTAGAAGCAAAAATCCGGGAGTGAGTTTCACAGAATTCGGTGGGAAGTGTGTTCGATGGGAAGTATGTTCACTGAGAATTGTGTTCGCTGAGAAGAATGGTGTCCGGGAAGTGTGTTCCCTGAGAAGTATTTTGTCTGGGTAGTGTGTTCGCTGGGAAGTGTGTTGTCTGGGAAGTGTGTTCGCTGGGAAGTGTGTTCGCTGGGAAGTCTGTTCGCTGGGAAATGTTCTCTGAGAAGTATGTTGTCTGGGAAATGTCGTCGCTGAGAAGTATATTGTCTGGGAAGTGTGTTCGTTGAGAAGTGTGTTCGCTGAGACTGTTAGTCGAGAATTTACAGTTACATCTAACCATTTTAACAGCAAAATAATGAGACCTTGACGCGAATGTAATACTCGCTTAAATTCGCAGTCTCGTGACCAAAGAGGAAATATCATCAAAAATTATCATTATAGAAAAGTCACAAGGAAGCTAAGTTACGGCGGCTGAAAACCGACTAAGGCCGAGATTTCAAGTAAGGACCAATAACATTGAAGGTTCTTTGTATTTTATCAAGAATCTCTAACTACATTGGAGAAACACCAGAGCAGATGTGAGAGTAATATTCAATGCAGGAACGAATTTGTGATGGAATTGACTTGACATGGTGTTTCATAATAAACAGGATTTCCTCATTTCTGACTGTACAACGATCGAAAACACCCACTGGGTTTTGAGTTTTATCGGTTCTATTCATTTGTCTGATGTTTTGTTTCGTTTGAAGGACATGCTAGGATAGTTGGAAAACAAATCTCCTTAAAAGCCCTTTGCAAAACATATTCATTGTTGTCGTGCATTATTATTATTATTATTATTATTATTATTATTATTATTATTATTATTATTATTATTATTATTTTTTTATTTCCTTTGATTTCTGGCGTTTAAACATTTCTTTTAGGGTCCTGCCCAGGGACCTAGGGTTAGAAATGGCATCATGACACTTTCCACTGACAAAATAAAATAAAATAAAATAAAATAAATAAAAAATTACATAGATAAAGCCCTTCGTAAAGTGTGGGCTGTACTTGTCAGAACAATTTTTTGTATATCTTTGAGAAATGGAATTCCAGGAATCCCTTCAATTAGTCTACTGGAATCTTTTCCAGCCAATCCTAGGGATCCAACAACAACAGAGATTCTTGATGTTACCATGTGCCACATTTTTGAGATTTCTATTTTAAGGTCCTTGTATTTTGACAGTTTTTTTAATATCTTCAAAGATACATTGCAGTCTGCGGGGACTTCCATATCAATAAGGAGACACTTCTTTTTGTTTGTGGTCTTTAATAACAATGTCTGGGCGGTTGGCTTTGATTGATCTGTCAGTGTGTATTGTGCAGTCCCATAGAATTGTAACAGGTCCTATCTCCGTAACAGGATCTGGTTGGTGTTCATACCAGTTCCTTTGAGTTTCCTTCCTGTAGAAGTTGCAAATTTTCCGGTGCAGATATTGGCTCACTCTGTCATGCAGGGTTTATATTCAGTGGGTGCCAATATCGTGCAACCTGTCACAAGATGATCAATCGTTTCTGCATATTTATCACAGAATTTGCATTTTGGGCTAACACAATATTTTAGTATATGTGCTTGATAATTCCTAGTTAACATTCATTGGTGCTGTGCAGCAAGGATAAAACCTTCAGTTTTAGCATTCAACCCTGCACTACGTAGCGACTGATGTGTACGGGTTTTGTCTACATCAGCTTGTTTGGTTCGGACAGAGTAATCGCCATGACGCGGTTTATCTTGCCATTGTTTCTGTATCTGGTCGGTTGCATTTATCTTTGCTTTCTTTTTTAAGTATTTTGCAGCTTTAGCCGGTGTATTGTGCTTTACTTGTATTTCTGCTCCCATTTGAAACTCCATTTTGAATTTGTTGGCTTCCTTTATTACGGAGTAAAGATGCTTACTACTTTCATTTTCCTTGACACATATAATCATCCAGTCTTCTGTAGTTTCCTTGTATCTTTGGAGGTCAATTTTTGTAGTTTTGTAGGACAGTTCTAGTTGAACTAATCCTCTGCCTTATTTCGGTTCTGGACACATACAGACGATCAACATCAGCTTTGGGGTGATGCATGCGGTAGCAAGTGATGAGCTTTCTCGTTTTGGCGTTCATTCGCTTAATTTCAGCTATGGTTCAGTTAAGGACATTAGAGCTGTATTGCCCCACAGGGACAGCCAAGGTGTTTATGGCTGATATTCTGTTTTTTGAGTTTAGCTCGATATTTAGTACCAGACGTACACGCCTGTAGTACTCCTTTCTTACCTTCTTCATTTGGGGGTGTTGTATGCCATATTCACTAATTCCTAGGTACTTATAAGCTTCATCATGCTCCAGATCCCTAATCTCTGTGAAAAATCTAAATCTATTAAGGGTGTTTCCGTAATTCTACCTTTCTTGAATGTTACTTTTGCACATTTATCTAATCCGAAGTCCATACCTATGTCGTCACTTAAATATTTTACAATATTGAGGAGGCCATTCAACTCATTGTCATCTTTGGCAAAGAGGTTGAGATCATCCATATAGAGTAGGTGATTGAATATATTCTTATTTATTTTGTAACCATAGCAACTGTTGTTCAGTTCATGCGTAAGGGGGATTAAGGACAAACAAAACAGAAGGGGTGACAGAGAGTCTCCCTGAAAGATTTCACGTCGGATATTTAGACGATTGCATATGGCATTGCCCCTGGTGTGACTAAGGTATACTTTGGTGTTCCGCATTCACACGCTGTGCTTAAGCAAATTTAATACCCAGGGGAGACTTTGTACATTTCCAAAGTCTTAAGGATCCAAGAATGTGGAACACTATCAAAGGCTTTACGATAATCCACGCTGCGCTAAGATTTCTAAGTCGTCTTCTTCAAATTTCCAGGATTCTTTTCTTTATCAGTAGTTGATCTTTGCAGCCATGTGAACCTCTCCTGTATCCCTTCTGTTCCAGGGGAAGAATGCTGTTTGTTTCGAAAAAGGAATAAGTACGGTTCGTCAGGACAGACGTGATCAACTTAAACCTTGTAGAGAGACTATAATTTTTCGGGTTGTCTGTTTCATTTGTTTTTGGCATGAGGTATGTAACACCTTCAGTAATCCATTCCGGGATTTCATTGGGATTATTTACAAGCGTTGATAATGTTTTTGCAAGGATTTTATGGATAGATGAGAGATGATAAAGCCAGAAATTGGGCACCTTGTCATTTCCTGGGGATTTCCATTTTTGGAATTTCGTTAGAGGTTGCCTAACATCACCTGTGTATATATTTTCCCATTCTTACAGAGGTCTATCCAACATTCCTTCTTCTTCACGTCGGATCCATTCTGCATTTGGGTCATATTTCTTTGGGCTGCTCCAAATGCTTTCCCAAAATGTCTGTACATTATCAATCGATGGTGGCCTTTTGACATGTATAGGTTTTTTTTTCCAATTTCCCTGTAAAATTTCTTAAGTTACGTTTGGAATATTTTATTTTGGCGATAGAACCTACAACATCTTTCGTATCGTCTTATTCTCTGTGCCTTTAGCTGAAGTTTCTGCTTCAGCATTTCCGTGGTTGGTGGAATGTCAAGTAGTGATTTAATTTTGTGTTTCCTCTTGATCTTTTTGCACTTGCGTGTGGAAATATTAATTGTTTCTGGTGAGCTCATCTAACATATAAAGGTCACATCTGATTTGTTTTATTTCTCGTAACAGTTTTGCTTTCCAAGCTGGCTCTCTATGTCTGTAAACTTTATTTATTGTCTTGACCCCAAGCTTCCGAGTCGCTGCTAAATCTGTTGCGTATATGACGTTGTTAACTTCTGTGATGTTTCCCGGTGGTTTATCTGTTAACAGTGTTTCCAGAGCAGCGTTGTATATTTTCACAATGTGCTTGGAATTCGTCATATGGGTTTTGGGGAGCTGGTATCTGTTTGACAATTGTATGAAAGTTACTCTGCTGAGTACTTGGATGACGTGGTTTTTCGCTTCGGTGATTTCAGCTTTGTGGTTTTCAAGGGATTCTAACATAATGTACCTGGAGTCATCTTCAGTGACATTGTCTGGAGAACTGCAGGTTGTGTTTAAGATAGAGTCTTTGATTTTATTTCCTGGGAGGTTATTTCGCATTTCATTTGTTTTAGATTTACCTCATCTTCTGTCACATTACTTATTTTCACTTCCATCTCATTACAGTTTGAGTGATGGGTTATAGTATTTTGTCTTATATCTAATTTTATCCTATCTATTTCTCTCTTTGAGAGTCTGTTGTTTCGCATAATGTCCCTACGGACATTGGCAAGCATGTTTGGATTAAGGTAGGGTCTTATATCATTTCCCACCATACTTCACCATATTTGGTATGTTTGATTGGTGGTGTTTTCTGCTGGGTTTTCGAGTGCAGTGAAGAATGATGTCATGACTTGTCGATACTCTTCGCGAGATCATTTCGTTCGTTTTCTTTCTATTAGTCAATTTGGTATTGAGTCACTTGGTCCAATGTTGGCAATAATCCGGGTGTGGTGACCGAGTGTCTCTTCGTTTGTAGAAGAGTTTGTTCCAGTGAAAGATTCTTTCGTCCTCACACTGGTTCCTCTCTGAAGGACGCGGCACTTGTTGACCCGGGTGACGACCGATCCGGTATGAAATGTTATTCGTATTCATTGAAATTGGCAGAGATTTGCGTTTTAAACTTGACCGCCAAGAGGTAATTATTTTCAAGTTACCAGCTTTAGGATGACTCTCGAAGAAAACCCAAGAGCACGCCCAGCCAATGAGATTGGTTAAAATGTGGATTGTTTAATATATCGGAGGTGGAATATCTCATAATAGTGTATTGTATTCAGTTGGGTAGATTATACTAAGTTTTAACTTAAGTTGGAGTGACCACTCCAGGGGGAATATCATATTTTAGTATATATATATATATATATATATATATATATATATATATATATATATATATATATATATATATATATATATATATATATATATATATAAAGGGCTAGAGGAAAGAGAAAAGAGAAATTAAAATGAAAGAATTAAAGTTAAATTGAGTCAAAAAGATTTAGAATCATATCAAAGTACAGGAAAAGTATAATTGAAAAATGGTACAACTTTTACTATTTCTTACCTGTTCGGAGCATGGTACAAGTGACTTCCCACAAATGTTCAACTTTCCGTCGCCAACGACAGATACTTATCAAATTTTATGGGGTAAGCTATACCTTCAACTGCAGTTTGGCAGGAGAACTATCAAAGAATTCATTAAACAAAGGGGTAGAGGCAAAGGACAAATATATACATATCCGGT
Organism: Acanthosepion esculentum; assembly: GCA_964036315.1. Classification (NCBI taxonomy): domain Eukaryota; kingdom Metazoa; phylum Mollusca; class Cephalopoda; order Sepiida; family Sepiidae; genus Acanthosepion; species Acanthosepion esculentum. Next base: position 27,194,691 of record OZ038482.1, read on the forward strand.
CATCTCTCAACCTACTAGCTACTAAAATATGAATTTTAAATTTTCACTCAAAAAGAAGACAGTCAAACGGCAGAACGTTGTTAGATAATTATACCTGTAGCCATGAAAAAAAACCCAAAAAACATTCAATATCATCCCTATCCATGCGGACACATATACATGTACATGCAGATAAAGATTATATATATATATATATATATATATATATATATATATATATATATATATATATAGAGAGAGAGAGAGAGAGAGAGATAGAGAGAGAGACAGAGAGACAGAGAGACAGAGATTAGTACACATATACATATACCCGGACCAACATATGGGATGCCTAGGAGTAAAGAACAATAGACTGAGAGTTCCGCTTAAGGACTAGAAAACTGAGATATAGGTAAAATTTAAAAAAATTATATAATATGATAATAATAATAATAATAATAATATTAATATTAATAATAATAATAATAATAATAATAATAATATTTGCTTTAGTTTCTGGTGTATACTAATTTTTTTCCGGGTCCCGAACAGAGACAAGGAAAATAGCATCATGACATTTTTCCACTGGACAATTTTGAAAAAAAAAACACACCTATTTTACATAGATAAAGCCCTTCGTAAGGTGTATGCTGTACTTCTGAGTAAATGTATTTGTATTTTCTTAAGGCATGGGCCACCAGGGATTCCTTCACTGAGTCGATTTGATTCTTTTCCCATCAATCTGAGGGCTCCAACTACAACTGGAATTGTTAAAGTCATCATGTCTCACATTTCTGAGATTTCGATTTCCAGGTCCTTGTATTTTGGGAGATTTTGAAGATCTTCAAAGATATTCTTCTTCTTCTTCTTCTTCCTCTTTTTCTTCTTTTTCTTCTTCTTCTTCTTCTTCTTCTTCTTCTTCTTCTTCTTCTTCTTCTTATTATTATTATTATTATTATTATTATTATTATTATTATTATTCTGTTATAAATATTGCAAAATAAGAAAATAAAAGCATTTTGAGAATGAAATTAAAAACTATCGTACCTTAAAATTACTGTTATACCTATTACTAATGGAGCCTGGGTATGATAACAAAATACAGAGACAAAAAATTAAGATGAGCTTGTCAGTCACTGTTTACAAGAGAATTAAAAATTAGACTGTGAGGAACTGCTAATCTACTCAGGAGAATCTTATCAATGTAAAAAATATAATCATTGTACAAGTTCTGCAACTTGACTTAAGTTAGGTTACACCTAAGGAGACTGTAGGATTTAGAGGTTAATGATTATCACAAATATTACAGAATATAAGGAAATAAGTATTACCTGCAGAATTCTAATATAAGGAGAAGAATATTTCCTGGATGATTCACTATCATATTTATATTAGTCCGAGAAAAAAAGTCGGTCAATTATATTTTGACAAGCCGAGACAAAATATTTAAAATCTCACAGTAAAAATAAGGCAAAAGTAGCTTATATATATAAATCAAAGTGATTCATCAAGTCTAGAAGAAACCTTAACAGACTGCAGAAAGCACTGGACGGTCGTTTCGTCCTATATTTGAGACTCGTCAGCAGTGCGCATCCACCAATGAGAATCGAACCCGGATACAGCAAGCGTCATACCAAGGATCCACTACCGAGTATCGAACTTGCGACGTATCCTAACGATCCGTGTTCGATTCTCGGAGGTGGATGCGCAAAGCTGAAGAGAGTCCCATCTATAGGACGAAACGGTCGTCCATTGTTTTCTGCATTCGATTGAGGATTCCGGTTCTAGACCCGACGATTCACTTTGATTTTTTTTATTTCAAATCCCCCCGCAATAAATTCTATCGTTTGTATATCCTTGTTTTAACCTGCTTTTAATGCTCTGTGGGCAGGGGCCTGGGGAAAGAAGACGTTGCTCATGGGGTGTGGAGCACAATCCAGTGGGCAAATTATGCTTGAATGGGTTCTATCATGGAATTTGTGAGAGCAGCGCTATATGGAGTCTACGAAGTCACCTCTTCGTTAAGGAGTCTCGTAGGTATAGTTGGTATGATCCTTGCGTCGTATCGTAACGGTTCGTCTTCGATTCTCGGTAGTGGATGCGCACTGATGATGAGTCTCAAATATAGGACGAAACGGCCGTCCAGTGATTTTTGCATTATTTTGAGGTATCTTCTAGATTCGATGAATCACTTTGATTTGTTTATTCAAATTCACCCAATAACGTCTATTGTTCATATATATATATATATATATATATATATATATATATATATATATATATATATATATATATATATATATATATATATATATATATATATATATCTACGCGTCCGGTTGAATTCGACGTATAAGGGTCAAGCAGATCAGTTCTTAAGAAACCGACAGCTCGACAAAAATACATGAGATTTGATTATAGTGGTTAAGGTTTCGTGCAGGACCTTCCACACTTTTTGTAAGTCCAAATATATATATATATATATATATATATATATATATATATATATATATATATATAGGGAGAGCGAGAGAGAGAGAGAGAGAGAGAGAGAGAGAGAGTGAACAATTCCAGAACTTTTGCAACATAAGAATCAAAATAAAAGGAATTAGAGACTTATATAAAGGCAAAGTTTCTCTGCCATGTCCATTACAAAGGAGAAATATATCGACCACCGAAATTAAGCAACGTCGGACAGGCCCTAGACGCGTAACCGAATACCAAGCCCTGTAGGTTTGGATGTACGGTCAGGTTAATGGATAACGGCTCACAATTGGAAATCAGGAAGCCGAGTTCGAATTTCAGTCGTGGAAATACCATTAGCAAATGTATGAATGAACCTTTTCTCTCACAGATCTGAGTTAATTAGTATGAGTAAGTCAGTATTGTCTCAAAAGTTCATACAATCCGAAAATATTTTCTGACTTTTAATAATCCGCAAAAGGTTGATAAACAATAATAAAACATGCAATCAATCTAATCTTATTTTTCTTAAGGTATTTCGAGTTTCAAGGTAGAGTTATAAGTCATTACGTGCGGTTACTGAAGAATTATCGACACAATCCAAGACAATAAATTTTAACCTGTGATCAAACATCAAAACTTTCAAAATCCATTCTTGGTCTAGTCATGTGCTTTTTATAAATATTCATATTCGTCTCTCTCTCTTCGCTTCAGAATGTCATTCCCCCTTTCCATTATTATCTGACTCAAAATCTGCATTCCAAATAATATGCATATTTTTATGTTTTGCATACCTCAGAAGTCGTAGTACAGTACTCCGTGTCCTGAATAGCATCCGGGTTTGCTAGGTATAGACGCTCCCTATAGCCAAGTGTTCTGTATTTATACTTGTCTATCTAATTTGCGTACGATACTAGACATATATTATTCAAAATTTTAATTATTTTCCAGAAAAGAAAAACACATTTTATACATTAATTTCATAGAGGAATTTTACAAATTAAATTGCAATATAAAATGATAACGGCTTTTAAAATTTGAATACATCTACAGTAATTTGTTTTAACTCATAACTAATTATTAAATAAATAAAATATAAATTATATACCCATTCCCATGGGGTATTTCCCCATAGTTGAGAACCCCAAGTTCTAGATGATTTTTGCCGAAGACATGCAAGAATTTAAGCGATTTTAAAATCTAGAGATGGCTCGCATATATATATATATATATATATATATATATATATATATATATATATATATATATATATATATATATCAGTCATCGATTTTTATGACCGTTAATTGCGTACTTAAACTAATACGGACATCTGAAATATATGTATCCGCTAAAAATAACGTTTATATGCATACACACACACATAATCACACACACATACACAGAAACACACGCAAACACACACACACATATATATATATATATATATATATATATATATATATATATATATATATATATATATATATACATATATATATATACATATATATATATATATAGTACAGGTAATAGATCCGTTGGTATATAATCTAGTTGTATCCTAGTGAACATTAAAACTGATCCACAGAGAGCTCAATGTGTTTATTATAACAGACCATATATATTTTTACGGTAAAAACCAAAATATATTTGTTCTTTCTCTCAAGTGCTCGATTGGATATATATATATATATATATATATATATATATATATATATTCAATTGAGAGAAAGAACAAAATATATTTTGGTTTTTACCTGTTACAATAATTGCTCGATTGGATATATATATATATATATATATATATATATATATATATATATATATATATATATATATATATATATATATATATATATATATATATATATTCAATTGAGAGAAAGTACAAATATATTTTGGTTTTTACCGTAAAAATATATATGGCCTGTTACAATAAACACATTGAGCTCCCTGTGGATCAGTTTTAATGTTTGCTAGGATACACTTAGATTATATACCAATATATATATATATATATATATATATATATATATATATATATATATATATATATATATATATATATATATATATATATATATATATATATATATTCAAATGAGAGACAGTCCGATGGAATAAAAATGCACAGCTCGTAGCATTTACTTTTTGAAAAGTGCTCCATATAAAGTAGAGCAAAGTATTATTATAATGTTTTCATAAGAGATTATAATCAAAACATTTTAAATGGCTACACAGAAGCTTTCATTTGTAACAATTTAAAGTGTTTTTATTATAATCTGTTATGATAAATATGTAATATATATATATATATATATATATATATAAACTTTATATCACACAGAAACACTTATTCATATATGTATTCGTTCATGAACAAGATGAAATAGTGCCAATAGAAGGCTTAGCCGTGGTTAAGAATGTCACAAAAACGTGAAGGCGAAAAGATAGTAATTCAGGTGAAATAAGTAAACAGTTGCAAAGAGTCCATTTGAAGAGAGAAAATGAATCCGTATTAATGTAGCCCAGAGAAAAAAATACCAGACAGATAGTCCACATATCAATTGGTAAGCATTGACTATGAAGAGTTAGAAATGAGGCGACCGTCAGTTAAACAAATGATGGGAAATGTCATCCACTGTAGACAGTGTAAACGGGAGTGGTTTACTTGTTCTAATCCGTAGTACGAGTAGTGAAGAACATATTTGTTGCAATGTCTTCCAAAAATCTAGTCAGATGTCTAAGCGTTAGAATTATTTTGGAATCAGAATTAATTCGGAATCTCTTTATGGTTCGACCGAGAACTTTTCAGCGAGCATTTCATTTCAACAGAAATAAAAGAATGTTTTAAATAATAAAGGAATAAAAAAAAATGCAACATAAATTTATATCGAGTTTTCAAGTGAATCCCCCAATGAGTTCTCTTGCTAGGAACAAGAACAAAGCTCATAAAGGTGGTTACCTTTGTTCCAACATAGACTCAACGATTCAGAGAACGTGAAAAGATGCAAATAATAACCAGACCTTGAGAAAAAACAACAACAACAAAAAAAAACTTTGCAAAAGGAAGTTTTACTCATTGCACAGGAGTAAACGCAACAATTCCGAAAAGACTTTCAAACGGAATGGAAAAAACAAAACAAAAACGAATCCCTCTAAGAGTTGTAAGCGAACGATTCCTTCAAAAGTTAAACAATTCATTACGATACAGGGCAATTTCACTTGAAAAAACATGAATTTACTATGTAATATGCTACAGTTTTGGGGTACTTTAATATACTATTGAGCCAACGAAAATGAGCTGACTCATTTTATAGTTGACCAATAGAAGGTTTTAACCAATCAGAAAGCTCAAAATATTCAATTCAACGTGTATAAAGGCAGCCATGTTTTTTCCGAATATTCACTGCCAACCCCAGAGACCTTCGAAGAATTACGGAACATATTGGCAATATAGTCAGATCCAGTAGAGTGTCTGACTCGTGAGTGTTAATCTTTAACGTTGTTTCATTGAACAGATTACGTACTGCGCTGGATTCTATATTCACAGACTATGACGAACATGGTCAACATAATATACACCCTCCTATACGGCAGTGAGTGTTGGAAAATGTCCTCACAGGGGAAAAGAAAACTTGAGACAATGGAGATTTTGGTGCTACAGAAGAATGCAGAATACTGGGAATATTATGGACAGAATACGTGAGCAACGACGGAGTTTTATAGAGAATGGGAACAGAACGAAAATTGTATTTAAAATCAGAAAGATACAGTTGAAATTGTTAGGACGCATAATAACGAAAGAAAACTTGGAAAATTTGACACTCAGATGATATATTGAAGGCAAGAGGAAACATTGTTTAACGTACCTAACGAGCATATGTAAAGGGATGGCATAATAGGCATCAGGATGTATATTAAGTGGACAAGTAATGCTTAGAGCTACAAAGCTTGGGAAGAAGCTGAGAGCCGTGATCATCTATTTCAGAAGAAACATAGCGCATAAAAAAGAGCCATCCAGTAAACAGCATTTCTAAAATCATCTAGAATCGTAAAGTGAATGCAGGAGGAGAAAGGAGACTTGTTTTCACTTTTCTCTGTTCATTATAGTTAATATGTGTGTGTGGGGAGGGGTTAAAGAGTGGTAAGAATGAAGTTCGCCATTTGCAGCTAAGACAAAATGTAGGAGATTAAATGTCAATTTGCTAAGAGTTCACCTTCTACTGTTATTGTTTCAGCTTTTGTATATATTTCCCGGGACACGTGCGAGTTATTTTACGAACGTCAGTCCGAAAGTAATACATTTTATTGTATTATGTTTAGCCCACGACGTCACAGGTGGGTGTTAGTGTTTAACCCTTCTCGCCCTTAAAAATAATACTTTTACCAAACAGCAGCTGAACATTCTGTTTGAATTTCTGGCATGTAGAATTATCGTCATTTGCACTATTTGTATTCGGACTATTTTCCCCTTCTTTGTTGTTGTTATCACAACGTTTCGAATACGTTCCCTGCTTTTTTTTCACCCCCAATCAGGGTAATAAAGCCACTAAGACGCGGGGGGGGGGTTAATGAATGTGAGAAAATATTTGAAAATATTATACGGAGAGAAAACTATAAAGGGACATGAATTGGGAAAACAGAAGATAACGATTGATATTTCATTTAAATCTTTGCAGATCAAAGTTGGCAGTAAGCCGTAAGAGAGTTCTACAAGTGAGAAGTGCGAGAGAAGAAACTGTTAGCATAGAACTTACGGTTACTTCTAGCCATTTCAGTTGTAAAATGATGGGATATTTCTGTCAATCGAGGATTGTGCATAAATTTGTATAGTCTTTGTACCATAGGCGATAGTTTCTCGGAACAATTACCATGAAAATATTTGTAGAAAAGGCATAGAGAAGATACTTTACGGTAGTGGGACATGATTGACATCGTGATGCCAGGTCAGATGCAATGTTTTTAAATAGTTTTTCAAAGGCCACTATTTGTATACGGATTATTGTCCTCGTCTAGTTATCACAATGTTTCGGCCATCGTACCCTTCGGCCTTCCTCATGTTTATATCGATCGATGTAACCTGCAGGGGATTCTGAACTGAATACTTTATTTAAGCTACACGAATTTAAGAATATAAGATTTTAAGCTACAGTTCGTGTCCCACTGCGCATGCCTAGTGAAGTTTTGTTAATGCACGCCCGCTTACAATGAGGGAATTTGGTGACAAAGTGAGTGTGGCTTTAATCCCAGGGTTGTACAGTGTGCATCTGGAGTCAGTGGAGACGGACGAGCAATAACTGAACGGTACTAAAAATAAGAACTGGACGAGATACCTCTAGACATCGGCAGTGCAACGACAACACTCTACCCCCGCAGAATAAATAACGCGTTCATTTCGGAATTTTCTGTAGGTTAGCTAGATCGATATACACCTGAAGAAAGGTGGGGGGCACAACGGCTGAAACGTTCTGATAACAACAACAAAGATAAGGATTATTTCACCCTAAGCAAATTAATAAAAGCCACTCGGCTGCAAAGAGTTACTGAGAGTGGAGGTAACAAGACGCGGAAAGAAATGGTTAACAAGGAGACAGAAAATGATAATTGGCATTCCTTTTAAATTTTTGAAGATTGTAGTTAACAGGAAATCAGAAATCTTGATGAGAGTTTCACAAGTGCGAGCGAAGAAACTATTAGCATGAAAGTTACGTTTACATCAAGCTATTTCAAGAGCGACATTTTGAGATCTACTATCCAATCTAGTACTGCGATTAAATATCTGAGGACGAAGTACCAACGAGGAAAGTACACCAGGACAATAACTGCGAAAATATTCATAGAATAGGCATGATACGTTGGAGCATTGGTAAAGGGACTTGTGATGACTTGCCCACGCACGCGTGGACTCTCCCAGCTATAAATAGGAGCAGGTACTGCCTTTTAAAGAGGGAAGTTTCCAACAGTCAGCTCTGGTAGTCAGACCGAACATTCTTGCTGTAACTCTCTCGTTTGTATATGTTTGTATTACTGTTTTTGTTAATGTATTTATTTAACTCAATTATTCTCTTTGTGTCTTTATTTCTGGCCCTAACAAGGCCACAACAAGACTGAAACGGAGATGCCAGTTTAGGACCGATGACGTTGCCGATTCTTTCTGTCGATATTGTGAAGAATACCTAGATGTATAGCAGAAGCACTCGACCCAATGTAGCAGCAATATTGGATTAATGGTAGATTTTAAAAATGTGAAAAAAATAACATTCTCGCACAACCATACCAACTGATTTAATGTAATAATTTCACCTCCTGTCAGTGGATAATGGGAGAGCAAGAATTAAGTTGGTCTCCGGGAGTTAAGAATCAGCCATAGTGAAAATGGTATTTAAGATCAGTTGAGTTGTAGGTGATCTGGTGAAGGAAACAGAATTTTATCATTGAATTATTTCGTATGGTAAAATATAACAATTGACTATTCATAGACGCCTGCTGAATGTTTATAGAAACCAAGCAATATATGTAAACACACTTAGAAGTGGGTAACGCGACGTGTGTGTCTCTGCGGAGCTGGGGTTCACAGAGATGAAGAGCTCTTGTTTGTCGCTGGCAAATCTGTATCGAAAATAGCGGTGACTATTGGTGAAAATAATGAATTACATATGAAAAGTCGCCCAATCCAATGGAATCATTGTGGATGGTATTTTCGGTGTTTGTATATATATATATATATATATATATATATATATATATATATATATATATATATATATATATATATATATATAATAATAAAAAAGCAATAGGAAAACGGTAATTTAAGCCGATGTGTTTCGTCCAATGTAGACTTGTTCAAGGCAAAAACCGAAATGAATTTATTGAAACAAAGCATCTATAAACAACAAACAAAATGTCTTAGCATCTCGAAGAATTTAGAAAAACGCTATTGTATAGTCATATGATCAATTATGGTTCCTAAATTCTTCTAGTTGCTAAGATATTTTGTTGGCTGTTTACAGATACTCTGTTTAAATAAATTAATTTCGTTTTTCGCCTTGAAAAAGTTCACATCGAACGAAACGCGTCGGCTAAGACTGTAGTTTTCCTGTTGTCTTTTTGCTTAACACCTAGTCTTTTTCTACATGTTAATTTTGAGAAATGTTTATACATACACACACACATATACATACCAGGGATATATTTTGGAGCGTCCCACGTATTGTATTCTTTCATATTATCTGAGCCTCTTTTTGATGAATGCTCCTTCGTGACATAGTCGATCACGGCTCTTCATCTCTTCGTTTTCTGGCGGTTATCTGAGAATTTACATGCATAATTGAGAGAAAGTTCTTAGTTGCTTTGTCCACAGCTTGGAATTCTTAATTAACACTCTTTTAGAAGATTTTGACCCAAGTCCTTAGAGTTTAGTCTACCCTGCTATTAAACCAATAGTTGGTATGGAAAGATAGATTCATGCCTTTTCCCAGGTCGTTTATATGGAAGTGAATGCCAGAAGCAAGGCTAGAACTCGGCTCATCCATTTCCCTTTTCACGCCAATATCCGATACACGACCTCTGTGTGTTATCAAGCCTTACTTATAGGAAATAAATGTTTCTGGTCTCGATTCCTCATGAACAAATCTATAATATTCTGTAGTATCTTATTTCAACTGTATTGAAATTAGACTGAATGTCAAGTAATTTTCGTTTGTTCTGGAAAAAAGATTTCTAGATGTAGGTTTAAATTATCATTTCATTTTTCTCCGGAAGTTAAGACTTGGCAAGGATTTTTCTGATATTTTTTGTTAGTTTGTTGTATTAAACAGTAACATTTTTTTCCAATGATGTCAAGTAAAAAGTATTCGAGAATGTCATTATTTCAAGTACTTGTCAAGTTTCAGAGTTTGGCGTGGGGCAATCAACTTTGCCTTCTTTTTTTTATCAATGTGGCCTCGTTCCGTTCTAATCTAAGTTCCGTAAATATTAGGAGTATATTGAAATCCAACACAAATATTCACGTGAGATCTTAAAATTTTAACAAAACCTATCTGCTCGTTTGATCTGAGAAAGAGGTTTGGTTTGCTTTGGCTTGATTTGATTTACGGTCTATCAACCCATTCGGCCATTTCATGCCGAAATGTAATTTTTTTTTTACATAAAGTCTTTTATTTAAACCGTCAATTTTTTTTACTGCTTATAATTATTTTTTTTTCATTATGCTTTTGAAATCAGTTTAATTTCTCTTCGGAACTGAAATACCCTATATACATGTGCAACCTTCGATGTTTATTTTAAATACAGCTGTATTTTTGTATTACAGTAAATAGATATATAGTTTGGGCAAAGATGAATCAATTTTATATAATTTTATGTCATGTATTATTATGCCCCTTAAAATCTGCTTAAAAATTAGGTCTTCAAACGTCGCATGATACGCGAGTATATGTGGTATGAAAAATTAATTCTTGTTTGGTAATATTTTAAGCGTTGTTGAAATAAAATTGATGCAGTTTATCAGCATGTATTTTATGATGAATGGATCTTGGTATGACAAACATACTGGAGGGTCTTCCTTTTTTTAGGATATACGAGTAGGTTATAGTAGTATGTCAAATACAAAACATTGACAATCATTTCTCTTCTAGTTTGACGCTTGATAAGACGGAAATACAAAAATGATCCCATTTGGAGAAAGGCCATGCGTCTCCAACTTCCCTTTGGTTTCGCTACCCAAAACCTAGTGAGACTTCCGGAGTACTTAAGTTGCACCATAGTTCTTTCCTTCGAAAGTAATTGACCCTACAGCCGCAGCCTTCTATTTAGTTTGAGGTACTTGAGAGATGGCCAAATTTTGAAATTGGAGCTTGACGCGACCAGCCGTTGATAGGATCGGGCTCTCCGACCGCCTGTCTAGTCCAAGCAAGGGCCAAAATGATGTGTTGGGAATCAGAAGTATCTAACACCAACTCTCATCCACCTGGACCCTGTTTCCAGACATTGCGGGTCGGCACCTGCGGTAAACAGGCGGCCTCATTGGTGTATGTGTGTGTTGGGGGTATCCCTCTGCAGAGGTGCAGTAGGCATATACTTAAGCCCCAGCTGACAGGGCGGGAGAAAGTAGTCTTCAAGCATCTGCATCGTTCTATCTGATCGTCGTGAAACGAACCATTTCTTTCCAAGGGTTTCTGTCTTCCATAACACTACACAGTTCTTTTCTGGGTGTTCGGTCTCGTTTATGACTTCAGAGATTGAGGCTTTTACTTGTCTACCCTTTACCCTTTCCCCATAATGTGGATCCTATCCTTATAGCAGATATACAAAATTCATGTTTGCTTCTCCAACAATAGACAGTAAAACAGATTCTGGCTTACGGTCACATCACGTTGAAACACTGATTCTCGCATGATCACCGCAGTTAAGCAACGTTGAGCCTGGTCAGTACCTAGATGGTAAACAATCTAAAAGGAATTAGAGCCAAGTTTCTCAGTCATGTCCATTATATCGGAGAGATATTCAGTGGTGAAAATTCCATAAGGACAAAAGAAACAATGGAAAAATTTAAATTACCTAACAAGAAATTACCATGATGCTAAACACAAGAGAAAAATTACAATTATCTTGGGACAGGGAAAGCGGATTCAATCTATGAAATAAAATGTATTAAAAATGTTAGCTAAGAATAAATCGAGAGATATCTGAGAAAATGAACCCAACAACATAAAAGTGGTCAAAAGAATAAATGCGTAAGCGGGAGCCATTATGAGATATTCAAGTCCTTTCCTAAACTGGACAGGGGAAAAAACTGAGAAAACCTTTTGTCTCTGAAATGAAATGCAAAACACTATGCCGTAGAGGAAAGATTTCGTTGAAATTTATATTCGGAGAGAGAGAGAGAGAGAGAGAGAGAGAGAGAGAGAGAGAGAGAGAGAGAGAGAGAGAGAGAGAGAGTGAGTGAGTGAAATCGTCTGTTACAGTTTTTTGGATACTCTATGTAACTAGTGAGCCAACCAAAATGAGCTGACTCATTTTATAGTTTACCAAGAGAAAGTTAACCAATCAGAAGACGTGGAATATTCAATCCGACGTGTATAAAGGCGGCCATTTTGTTTTTTACTTGTCGGAATATCCACTGCTAACCTGTCAGATGAAAGACCTGAAGAACTACATTTTCCTACTCTCTCCGAATATTCTTTTCTTGCACTTCTCGCTTGTGGAATTCTCTTCCTTCTCTACGCTTTCCAGCCAAATTTAATCTTCAAAAATTTAAATTCAGTGTCAATCGCTATCAACCGGCCGCATGATTGCTCTTCTTTTATTCTCGCTCATTCTAATTCTTCCAAAACAGGTAACCCCTTCTATATCAGTGGCTTTACTGCTTACTTACTTTTTTCGATTTAAAAAAAGGTAAATAAGCTGTTTTCTCGCCTTTCCAGCTTGTCTACCAAACCTTTTTTAGCGTCGCATCTAGCTTTTTATTAGACATCTCTTGTTGCTAGATTCAACAGTCGATTGTACATAATATCTAATTTTTTAAAAGTAATGTTCCATAGCTTTCCAAAACCTGTCGATATCTCTACTTGTAGAATATGAATTAAATACGAATTGTAAAATTTCACGGTCGACAACTTTTACTAAAAGTAAAAAAAAATTGAATAAATAAAAATTCAAACTCAGTACGTAAGAGACGATAGTAAACGCGGTGACGCGAATCTCCTACCCAGCTTTTATAGCAGCATATATTTTTGAGAATACCGAAAACATCTGTGGTGATGATGGAGCGAAGGACTAGAACAATGAAGAAAATGATTACATCGAAAAAAAAAAAAGAAATTTAAATATATTAGAACGAAGATTTTTTTAAAATTATTTTTCGTATTGAAAAACTGAGAGTCACACTTGAAAATTATTTTTTTACAGATATAACATATATTCCTGTCCAGAAAGATGAATGCCTAAGTTCACACAAGCTGACAGAGAGAATATGTATCTGACAACTTTGCGAATATGCATTGACATACGAACACGCAAACACTAAACTGTTGGTGTCTCTTCCAAATCCAGGAGAGTAGCAATTTAACTGAACATTGACAAAATTTAGAGATTTTGGTGCAAACAAATAGTAGTCATAAATATTTCTATAGAATATATCATTAATGAACTAAAAAGAAAAAAAAGAGCTCTTGCCTGCTATTTTCTCTACGAATGTGTTCTTATGCACGTACATACATATATATATATCCTTATGCAAATTAATTGAAACAACCGCTTTGGTTTCCTTTCTTTCACCATACCGTCAGTTTTAGACTCACTGCAGAGTCTTATTATGTCTACTTCTTTTTATTTGAATCCAGTTAAATTCATGGATCAGTTCCTTAGTCCTTTTACAAAACTGAGTAAGAAAGACTCCGTAGTTTTGGTTATTTCTTTTATTTTTCCTCAGTGCTTCCTAAGTGCTTTCAATATCATCCAAGATCATCTTCATGGAAGAATAGTTAAGACAAAATTAGTGCAATTGGTAGTTGTGATTTTTTCGTAAATGCGCATGCACGCCCTTTGTTATGGACAATTTACGGTAAAGATATGTATGGGAGGTAACTTAGTTTAATTTTTTTATTTTTAATGTTTTAAAAATACTCAACTTGCAAATCTTTTCAAATTCAATGAAGGCATGCTACATAAACACACACACACACACACACACACATATATATATATATATATATATATATATATACTTTTTTATGAATGATTCATGGTAATATTAATTGAA
>OZ038482.1:27221402-27226402 GCA_964036315.1 Acanthosepion esculentum
CATTAACAGTTTTTTCAGCATAATGATTTTCCAAGTGCATTTTCTACTATTTAACCCATAGCTGAGGAGAGTACCGACGAGGACAAAATCTGGTTTAAATTTCCAACTGATTATTATCACTTTCATAAGAATGATAAATAGATATGTCCACTTTTACTAGTTTTCTTACCTATCGTTAGTCACTGTCATCGTAATATTCTACATACAAAATTGTCTTACTTCCACATCCCGTTGAAACACCGGCTCCCGTACGGACACTGAAGTTAAGCAATGTCGTGACTGGTCACTATTTGGGTGACCGTTTGAGAGTACTGAGTGCTGTAAGCTTGGACGTGCCGGTAGTGTAATGGATAATGGCTCGAAATTGTTAATCAGAGAGTCGAGCTCCAATTCCAGTGGGGTTCGTTATATTAATTTACGTGTAGATAGCCTTGGGGGAAAGGTATGAATCCACTTTTTCTCCACACTGATTTGGGTTAATTAGTAATACATTTATCGTTAAATATTTATTGTCTTCAAAAGTAAAATAAAATTGCGTACAAAATATTTTGATTTCGGTATTAAATAACCGATAGTGGTTAATGTTCCGCCAAACAAAAATATAACCAACAAATATGTAAGGTTGATAATTCCTCGACTAAACAAGGATCTCTTGCTGATGCTGGTAATATGAAAACCCCAACCCTAACTGCTGTTTCATGCAAGAAGTGATGTGCACCACTAAAATTAAAATAACATGAAAGTCTGGAAATTAGATTTTTGTATTTCAGTACAGAATGGTGACTGGACGAGCTCTTCCGGACAGAAACCATACAAAATGAAATAGAAAGAAAGAATGATAAAAAGTGAAATCCCAATAAGAGCTTTTACAATCAAAAAAAAAAAAAAAGAAAGAGAAAGAGAAAAATAACTTATTGATTACTTAGAACTTGCTTTGATCTTTGCTTAGGGTCAAATTTTACAGACCTGGTGGAAGAGTAACCAAAAGTATAAAATCAAGGTATGATCCGCATGAACCTCATAACGAAACATATTATGAGAATTTATAGGAATAAGACACGTAGCTGAATAAACCCGAGTATTGGACAAGAACAGAGTTTCGTTACAGACACTTAAATAAGGAATGCGATATTTACCATCAGAATGATGTCAAAAAGATCAATATACCAGAAAGAGCAATGCAAATGTCGGTGTATGTATACCTATGTTTTATAGATTATGCAAAAGCTTTTAATAAGATCCCATCCTAATAAATGTTTGAATTTATGCTGATTTATTTGGGAAATATATTAGAACAATCCTGAACCTACAGATTGTGAAAATTAATTGAAACAAAGCGAATAATTCCGTTATAATTTACTTTTTTCATATTTTTCCTATGAAACATGACCTAGTGCACATGTTAGTACTTCGTATGTCCATTCCACGAAGTCGTTCCTTGCAGATCGACCTCATATTCTCGATTAGATTTAAACCAGGTAAGTTTCCGGGTCAGTCTATAGTACTATGATTTGCTCACTGGTAAGGCTTGCCAGTGCGTTCGTGCAGCGTTACAATTTTCGTAGGCTTCCTTGGAATAACGTCCATCGCAGACAATGGCCAAAGGACAACTAATCGATAGCCGAGACAATAGTATCTGGGCGTAATAAAAATCTGATGCAATCACGGATGACGCAAATATTTCTCAAGGCCAAATAAATTTTATCATACACCTCGAAAATAGATTCATATTACTGCAAACCATTGCAAATGACTTAATCTGAGTAAAAATACAAATTAATTTCACACAATCACTCCAATGGGTCTAAAACTGACCGTATTCTGAAAGAAAGGAAACTAAAGCGGTTGTTTCAATTTGCACAAGAGTGTATACTGGAAGTAAACCGCCTGCATGTGGATAGAAAATGGATTCAGTAAATATACAAAATAGAATCGGATGTAAGACAAGGGTGTGTCTTATCGCCGGACTTATTCAGACTTTACAGCGACGCGAAGCTGAGAGAACGAGAAGTTATACAAAGGATCTATTCTTGGTGTACATAGAATTTACATCATAAGATATGCAGATGACATATTGTTGATAACAGACAGAGAAAGAAAACTACAGGAGATCCTAGAGAAGATTGTGGAGAAAAGCAAGAAGGAACAGCTAATCATTTGTGAGAATGAAAGGAGGTACGGTTGTGAGCAGGTGCAAAATACAAAGCTGCGAACTACAAATGACAGATACCAAAATATGAAAATTTAAATATTTGGGAAGTTTTTTAACAGAGAACGGAAAATGTGACAGTTGGCACATTGGAACAGAAAAATACGTCTTACAAAAGCTAAGTAACGATTTCTCTATATTTTGTGAAAACTATTGATTGATTATTTGACACGGAAAACCTGACATATTTAATAGATTTATTTCGTTCCAAAGGTTTCGATTAAACTCATCCGTACAATCAACCAAAAACACAGGAGTTGAACCACGTACTTCAGGTCCAGTACAAAGTACTGACATTGAGCTTACTAATCTCGTCCTTAATGCCTCCTTGTTATAAAGTGCTTCGTTGCGATAGCGCAGTTCTTCATAAATAAATTCGATTATGCGTGCTGAGCCAGGTATGTATTTATTCAAGCTGTCACAGCTGCAAAATTACTCGGTTTTATTCCATATTTCATAACTCTATTTACGCGAGAATCGGAAGCCCGAACTGGACTTACATCAGAACCCCCCAAAAATCAGTATCGCATACAAATTATGGAAATGAACGCCTGACTGTGTTCGTGCCTGTGTTCAACACTATTTACAGCAAGATTTGAGTGCATACTTTCATTCGGAACATTTCTGGAAACGCCGCCTCTCAAAATCGCCGTACGCCTTAATGATGACTACGTTATATATGCAAAGCAAGACGTTGACTGACCACGTATTTATCGATGAAATAACTTCAATCTATCAGCGTACAGGGCATTACTTTACAAGCTGGCCCACACAAAACACGATTGTGTGCATTTATGGACTATGCAACCAAATCACAATCAAGCGATGAAATGTTGACCTTTCCAAACAAAAATAACATCGATGTATTTAGTGAATGGCAAATTACTTCAGCAAGTGCATCAACCAAAACTAAATTGTTAGAATGCATATATATATATATATATATTTATATATATATATATATATATATATATATATATATATATATATATATATATATATATATATATATATATATATACATATATATATATGATGAAAATGTGGAAAAGACAAAGCAAAATCCCAATATGTGAGTTTACTGTTTTTTATTTTGTTTTTTGTTTTTCTGTCAACGTCAGACGTTTCGGTCTAATAGACCATCTTCAGGACATGGTTATTGGAGACATATTTATATTAAATTTAAGTTAAAATGAAGAGAAGATAGATACAGGACTAGTCAGAAACAGAAAAACTGAAATTCTAAAGTCTAAATATATCCATAATAAAAACCTTAGGCAGATCTACGAGGCAGGCATAATATCCACTTCACGTACGGTAAATACTAGACCGGGGTTTTTTAACATATCAGCTTTCCTAGCAAGGTTAATGCTTGACAAACGTACCGATAAGCTATAGTTTTAAATAAAATTCCCCCTTTCCACTTAAGATAAAATCTCCTTCTTGGGAGCGCGTTTTCGCAGCGCCGCCCGCGCGCCGCCAGCGTAACCGAATCCAAGAAAGAGAACACTGACTTTAGAATTAAATAGCATAATTAAAAAAAAAAAAAAAATTTCGGTCTACACATATTTCTTCTTAGTCTTTACCTGTGTAAGGGAAAATTGCGCCCCGAATGTAACAATTTGAAATTGTCGAAATATTTGGCATGTGTCTTACATTTGACAACAACTCAAATATAAGAATCGTATTATTCAACGAATTGATAGTAAGTTAATATCTCATTAACTTTTGTTAGTGAAGTTATTTCTCCATTAATCACATTAACGTTGCTAATTAAATCTTGGTATAAATTACAAATTACTTCTTTATGATATAAAATATAAACTGCACACTCCCATTATATATATATATATATATATATATATATATATATATATATATATATATATATATATATATATATAACACGTGTTTAGTTGCTACTACTGTTTTGTTTATTTTAATAAATAGTGAAATTAATAACAGCCGGGCTAAATTGCGACGTGTCATTTTAAAGAAAAAAACTGTATTTCCGACATGTTCTTATGATATTCCTCGTAATAATAAATGAAGTGCTTTAGATCAAATGAATAATTTTTTCAGTATGGCTTCTCATTAATCCAGTTGTTATTAATTTCATTGTTTAATAAAATTTAAAAAAAAACAAACAGGGAGAGCAGCTCAAAAACTTGTACCTCCTAAAATAACGTTTATAGTAATATAAAAAAAAATATATACAGAGTGGTCCGACATGATATAATTTTCTTTTATTTCAGATTGCTATACGAAAGTGATGGTGTTCATACGGATCATTTCGGTGTGTGACAGCGTCAATGAATGTGAATAAACTGAATTCAGTACATGTGCTTTGTATTACTTGCTCTTCTATTATTTTCATTAACGTTTGGTAGGGCCGACAAAACTTTCGGGGCCACCCTATAGAATAAAAAATCGTACAGTGAGTACCGATAGTAATATGACGATGTCTGATGTAAAATAACAGACCTATTATTTATACTAATAATAAATAAACATTTTGTTCCTAAATCTTTTGAACAAATCTGATTTTAATGCTCATAGCAATAATCTGGCACACACTGAAAACTGGCCGTTATAAAATTTATAATATTACTATTCATCACCTAGTGTTAAGTTAATAGATCAGTCTATTTACTTATGGCACACACACACACACATTAATATATATATATATATATATATATATATATATATATATATATATATATATATGTGTGTGGGTGTGTGTGTGTATGTGTGTATAATTTCTAACAAAATAATAATAATAATAATA
>OZ038482.1:27231402-27248902 GCA_964036315.1 Acanthosepion esculentum
TGAAAGGTTCCACGAAGATATTGCCAAAATAGAAATCGTTATAAAGGCAAGCAGAGTTTTGCTATGTTTGCTGATTTTTGCATGACTCTTCATAGACAGGCCAGATGCTTTTTGAAGCCAGTTCTTTTATTGATTGTTCTCCTCAATAATGCTTATTTAGTTTCTTTAAATCTCCGAAACCCTTTAAGTCTTACTAGTTCTATTGGCTTTTTGGGGGGTGAAATAATAAAAACATGCAT
This sequence comes from Acanthosepion esculentum, assembly GCA_964036315.1. Classification (NCBI taxonomy): domain Eukaryota; kingdom Metazoa; phylum Mollusca; class Cephalopoda; order Sepiida; family Sepiidae; genus Acanthosepion; species Acanthosepion esculentum. The sequence continues at coordinate 27,231,642 of OZ038482.1, forward strand.
TATGTTTCTGTCTATATTTTCTGAGATTAGGTATTATGTACACTATTTATATTTACCGGACTATTGTCCTCATCTTTCACACCATATTTATAAGAACATTTTGGCCGTTGTACGCTGCGGCCTTCTTCAGGTGGTTGGAATGTCGAACTGAAACATTAATTTCGCTCACTGATGTAGACTCTTCTAGTTCCATATATAATGTTTCAGAATGGTTCTTCAGACAGCCGAATTACAATTGCAGTCGGGTTGGTTATATTCCTCTTCGCGCGAATACCCTTGGGAAAGATATGAATCCACCTCATATCCCTCCATCTATGAGTTAATTATTAAGACTTGTAGCAGTAATTAAATATTATTTCGAAAATATTCTGACAATCTGAAAATATATTTCTTGTTTAAAATAAACAAAAAAAGGTTGATAAGTCGTAAAAAACAAATCAATTCATTTGATTAACTGGTCTATCAGATTTTATATGTCTATCGGCATGAATGAAAAATTCGCCCAGAATAGTGACTTGAGGGGTTTTATGACTGGCCCAGGGTGATGCTCATACTATTATTCAGCATGTGTGTTACTGTAAAGAAAGGGTTGCTCAATACTTTGAAAGGGTTGCTCAATATTTTGAGGAGATTTGTATGAATTTAGGAAAAGAGACTTAAGTCATGAAAGAGAATTATTTGAGAAGGAAATTGACATGAATAATCTTAAGACTCTTCTTGATTCCTCTATTTAATGAATCTGCCACTAGCATCGATGACTAATGCAATGCGACGACTGAAACGTTGACAAATCCGAATCACATGATCTTTATCTACTTTCAACATTGTGCCAGTTATGGCGGACTTCTTATACAATTATGTGGGCGTTGACTGACTCTGCCATCGAACTACGCCCCATATTATTAATCATGATTCAGATGTGGAAAGCTAGGAAGCCATATTTTGGGGGTGAAGAGATTGTGGAGATTTTAACATCCATTCTCGTCTAATGTTGGGATTATTTGCACAGAACTGTTGGTAGGTGAATGTTACATTTCTCACGTTTTCTATCCAAGCTCACAAAACCCTCTCTAACGCCTCCTTATAATCAGCAGCATTTACTCTTTAACCCGGAGGGGAGAAGTGAGTCTCCCTCTTTGCTGAAAACCATCAGAAACTTTGTGCTCGTGGCCGTTGGAACTTACTTAGGGTCTCTTCATAAACATCTGTCATTCCTTCGGTTGAACTTTTGGTCTGGATGAAAATGTTTCTCATCTTAGTTTTTCTTGTCATTTATCCGTTTGACAAGACCCGTAGAATCTCCGTCGGCGCCTTCCGCCTTTTTGCGAACTTTGACAACGAAGAACCATGCAACTTTCAGGAAAGGAGCAATCTCTCGCACACAATGGTCTCCATTTACGGCGACGATCATAGTGTGCCTTTTCATTTGCTGAACTAGTTTGATGTTTTTCATTATTGATCTGAACAGACATGATAATCAGAACTATTTAGAAAGAAGTTAGAGACGGGTCCTCGAAGAACTGAGAAATCCTGTTATTTGCAATGAATATTGTTGTGGTAGGATCCACCTAATTTGCATAGTTGAGTACCGACGGTATAAATATGGTTGGTACCGGAAAGACAGGAGAGGCGAATCAAGAGATCCAACTAGAGACTCTGCCCGACTGCGACTTAGTCAACACATTCTCCAGGAACGGTCTTCCCAGGAATATACAAAAGACTATATGTAAATATTGTGTACACTTTCTTGTTTCAATACATTTTGTTCTACGTACATTTTGTGTTGCATTATTATTCCATGCATTAGTCAAGTTTCAACAATGGGGGGGGGGGGGTCCCCGCGTGAGTTCGAATCTCAACTTCGTCGCCATTGTTGAAACTTGACTAATGCATGGAATAATAATGCAACACAAAATGTGCGTAGAACAAAATGTATTGAAACAAGAAAGTGTACACAATATTTACATATAGTCTTTTGTATATTCCTGGGAAGACCGTTCCTGGAGAATGTGTTGACTAAGTCGCAGTCGGGCAGAGTCTCTAGTTGGATCTCTTGATTCGCCTCTCATGTCTTCCCGGTACCAACCATATTTATATAGGTACTCCACTATGCAAATTAGGTGGATCCTACCACAACACCCCCTCCCAAGCCCTGGAATCCCTTTTGGATTTCAAACTGGCTTCCTATATGGGATGATGATTATGGCTATTTCTTTGTAGTCGGCCAGTTTTTTTCTTCTTTTTAGCGGGTGTCTCGTTGTAGATAATTTTTTCAATTTAAAATCACCGTTATTCGTTTACGACACCTTTCAAATTTTTCTGAGTGAACGTTCCTTTATGCTTAGTCGTCCTTTAACGAATTCTACATATCCAGAAGTTCAGAATCCTTCGTCGTTACGTTAAATGTTGGACTTTTAATTAATATTTTTTTTTTCAGCCTGGGTTCTTCAATGACTTGTCCCAATTGTTGAAAACTCTCAGTTATTAATTCTTTTTTTTTTTCGTATGGTTCATCTCATCTTCGTCGCCATTGTTGAAACTTGACTAATGCATGGAATAATAATGCAACACAAAATGTACTTAGAACAAAAAGTATTGAAACAAGAAAGTGTACACAATATTTACATATAGTCTTTTGTATATTCCTGGGAAGACCGTTCCTGGAGAATGTGTTGACTAAGTCGCAGTCGGGCAGAGTCTCTAGTTGAAGCTCTTGATTCGCCTCTCATGTCATCCCGGTACGAACCATATTTATATGGTCGGTACTCCACTATGCAAATTAGGTGGATCCTACCACAACAAATATACTGCGCCCTATATTATCATGTCAGTTTTTACATTCCTTTGGTGCCAATAATGGACATTCAGACATTATGTTGTCAACAGTCGCAACATGTGTTGACTTTTGCTCCATTCATTTATGATTGCGTGGATAATCCTGGAGAAAAAGCTTTTGTCATATAAAACCATTATTATTATTATTATTATTATTATTAGTAGTAGTAGTAGTAGTAGTAGTAGTAGTAGAAGTAGTAGTCCTTTGATTTTTATTGCATACACATTTCCTTCGGGATCCCAATTAAAGACCTAAGGTCAGAAAGGGTTTCATCACATTTTCCGCTGTCATTTTTGTAAAAACACAAACGAAAAGCTCTTCGTAATGTCTGAGCTTTACTTACAAGTAGAATTTTTCTGTATTTCTTTACAGCATTGGCGACCAGGAATCCAATTCAATGAGTCTATCAGAAGCTTTCCTAACCATTCTCTGGGCTCTAACTACAACTGAACTAATTGATGTCCTCATGTGCATCATTGTGGAGATTTCCACTTCAAGATCGTTGCACTTTGATAGTTTTTTGAACATTTTGAAAAATACGTTAAAATATGCAGGGACCGCCATGTCATTAAGTAAGCACATTTGGTTTTTTGTGGTCTTTCTGGGCCCATAAAATTGTTACAGGACCTATCCTTGTTGTTGTTATTATTGTTGTTATTAATTTTTATTATTACATTTTAATTGTGTTTTTACAAAGTGAGATCAGTCAGGAGCGTAGGAATGTTACAAATTTCATTTTCGACTTTCGTATTAAAGATAAAATATGTTTCGTCATGAGGGTGGTAAGGTCATGCAGCTTATTTAAATGCATGACCTTAGCACGTCTTGTGCTGAAGTCATGCATGAGATGCGTGCACCTGCTTTGTTGCATGCCTCCGCGTTCATGATCTCGCGTGCATATTCCTTCATGCATATCAAACAGATGTGGTCGGAAAAATCTGTTTGACAATCAAAATGTTTGGGAATTTGTTTTCTTTTGTTTTGTCGTGATCCACAGCGATGGCAAACTTAAAAAAAGCATATCCGTGGTAAAATCAGAAAGTTATGTCCTTCCATGTTGTAGGTTTTTCCGCAGATTTATAATTACTTCAAGTTTTGAGACATTGCCAAGCTGCGGTGTTGTAATTAAAACAAAAAAGAAGCAAAGGAAAAAATATCATAGCTCTAAGCACTTTATGAAGTGAAGTATAATTCGAACAATTTTCTGTAGAAAACAAATAATGAAAAAACATCCATAATCTACAAACCCTTCAACTCTTAAAACGCATGAATATAATTATATATGCAAATTACCAATGTCCCATTCGTGGGAAATGAACAAAATGGCAGGAGAATTACCGAAGGTTTTATTAATTACTCTTACTAACTAATCAAATATCGGAACATATCAAGATGATCACGTTCCCTATTATGTTACGCACGTCAAGCTGCATTCCACTCACGTTGGCTGCATTTTATTCCCTTTATAGTACTGATTATAAGTAGAAACGTTTTTATCAAAACAAATGACGTGTGTACAAATGCCGAAAAAAATACCCGTATTTCTCCGACCTTTAAACTCTTAAAACACATGAAGATAATTAAATGTGCAAATTTCTAACGTTCCACCACGTAGAGATAAACAAAACGACAGGAGAGTTCCATCAGATTTATACTAAACTGCTTGATTAATTGCTCTCACTAACTAACGGGTAATTTTAAGATGAGATCTTCCTCTATCATTTTACTCACGTTTGAGTTATATTCCATTCAAACTAGTAGCGTTCTATTCGTTTTATATTCGATATATCTTATTAGTGTCAAAAGCCCGTTGAAGAAGGGAAGGATATTGTGGAAACATGGTTAAACACAGTATCGTTTTTTTTTTTATTAAATCGCGTCCTTCTCTAAGTTTTGTAAAAACAACAACAACAATAATAATAATTATTATTATTATAATTATTATTATGTTTATTGTTATTATTATTATTACCATCTGCAACATTTACGAGAAGAAAACTGGATGAAACTGGTATAAGCAATTTCCATACCATGTTACAAACATAGGGCCTGTTACAACTTTATGGGACTTTACATTACACACAGAGAGTACGATAAAAGCTAATCGCCCAGATATAGTGAACAAAGAACAAAAACACAAAAAGAATGTACATGTCAGTCCCTCCATATTGTAATTCATCTTTGAAGATCTTCAAAAATCTATCAAAATAGAAAGATCTTGAGGTGGAAATCTGTGGACTGTGGCACAAGAGCATATCAATAATTCCAGTCATGGCTGGAGCGCTCGATTTGATTGGAAAAGTTCCCGATAGCCTAAACGAAGGAATTCTGGGTAGATCATGCCATAAAAAATAAAAACTGCTTTTCTCACTAGTACAGCTCACTCTTTACTAAAGGCTTTATCTATGTAAAATGTGTGTGATAATAGGATGCTTATTATTTAGTTATTTACTTTTACAAAGTATTCAGTGGAATATTTTTAACTACACTTCAATGTAAGGTGTCTTATCGAGAAAGATACCTTATGTAATGTTGGTTGCTCCTCTTCTATTACAGCAGGCTCTCTGCACTTTGTCCTATATCAAATATATGTTAGCCCCTAAAATTTGTCTCATGTTAATATTGTTTTATTGTCATATGTTCACATCTACGTACGCGAATCAAACTAAATTCTAACAAATGTCAAGTGAACCAACGAGAGAGTGTGATGCGTGTGTGGCCAATGTAAGATGATGCGGATAAAAGTGTAGTGAAACGATATGCCATTTTCGTCAAAATGTTGCCACCTAATTGATTTGTTGTATTTTTCGGATATCTATTTATAAACATTGTGTGTGTGTCAGGCCATCAGAAACGTCACTGCTGATTGTCCTACTTTAATTTCATAAAGTCCTTTATCAGCCAATGAAAATCTGTCACCGCATATCGGAGAGAATTGAACCGCTTGGCCAAAATCTATCTACGTTGTGCCAGGCGATTTCCGATCTCATTAGAAATTTCTGCTTAAGAAATCAGTCATAGGACGAAAGCGGACTTCAAATAATTTTGACCTAATTTAAGCCACCACTCCTTAAAGAAATTAAATTATATATATATATATATATATATATATATATATATATATATATATATATATATATATATATATATATATATATATATTCCGGGTGTAAAAGTGTAACAGCAAAATTGTCCAAATCGTATAACAGCGTAATTGTCCATCCCACAAAATGTTTAATATCTAAAAAAATCACTAAGCTAATCGAGTTTCTTTTTTTCCAAGATTTCTGTTCTAGACACCATTTTTCATAAGAATCACAGAAAATTAAGATTGAGTTATTCAGCTAGAAAGAGAACAGGTTAAATCGATTTGTTTAAGCCTCACTCTCTTCCGAATATGAGCAATGATGAGAGAAAGAAGATCATTTAGGCCTTCAGTCATGGTACCAACGTTTATACTCTGCCTTCCATTTTCAAAGTCCCTTCAATAACTATCATGTAAACGGTGGATAAGTTTAGAAAGGGAACAGTAGAGAGGGAAACTGGACCAGGAAGTCACAACGGACAGAAAGATCATTATAAGAAAGAATCCAACTGAATCCATAAGACGTTTGGAATGTGACAGTGTAGTTTCAGGAATGACCGCCCAAAGAGCAATGAACAAAAAAGTCTTGAAAATGTAATCGTACGTGAAACGTGTGAGGAAACCTGTTACTCCTACAGGACAGAAAGTTAGAAGGTTAGAGAAGGCGAAGATCATCTTGAATGAATTGGAAAATGATCTTGGATATATATATATATATATATATATATATATATATATATATATATATATATATATGTTTCATTAAAAACGACAGGCAAGGTACTACGGTTAAGCGTTTTATTTAATTTTTCTTGTGTTCGGAGAACAGTTTTCTTTTCTGAACAAAGGGTGTGTAAGAACTGTCTAAATGTTTTATATTTCCGAGCGCTTTCGGCAATACCTTTAGCCATTATCAAGGATGATTCGATTATTTAGTTTGATTGAGTGTGCGCGTTATGTGCATGTCTTAGTGTGTGGTAGGGATGTTTTTAATTTGCGAATACGGTTAGCACATTGTGGCTTTGTTCGTAGTTAATATTGTTAAGAATTTGCTTTTTCTTTTTAAAGCTTCCATTAGTTTTAATCTTTTTTCTTATGAAACATGCATAAACGAAGGATTGATGCCTAAATATACAACTATATATATACATATATATATATATATATATATATATATATATATGAATTTTATATCAATCATTTATGACCTTCCGACCCTTAGCTATGATTAATGATGAGCATGTCATTTTCGATTATGATTGATTTCATCACTATACTTCTGGAGAGTAATCATACATTGTTAGTGTTTAAAGTCGAGTCCACCTGAACATATATATATATATATATATATATATATATATATATATATATATATATATATATATATATATTGTCTCTGCAGGCTGACATGGGCAAAAGATAAATTCTTTGGAAATTCAAACATAGTGAAATTCGAAACAGGGTTGCCCTGTCGGAAAGAAGTTAGAATCTTATATATATATATATATATATATATATATATATATATATATATATATATGCTAATGTCAGCCTGCAGAGACAATGGTAACATTCAACATTCGGTAGTCGTTAACTGTTGAGTTAACATTAAGACATGAAGTTGATCTAGCTTTTTATTGTGCTCGCAATCTCCGAGTACTCTTCATGCCAGGTTATACACCATCTCCAGAATCACCAACTAAGGTATGTTCTGCTTAGTTGTAGTATAAACATCTTGATCTGTGGATGTTGTCGAAACAGAAATATGCGCGAGTAGGCGTCTGCAACAGGGATCAGCGAGTCACCCTAATAGACTCTGTATTTTCTCGAAATTGCCGTAGATTTACAATATCAAAGCCAATCGCACTAAGTCTGATAGTAATTATAATTCAATTTAATTGTCCCACAATTACGGCACAAAGAAATTCTGTAAATCAAGTTAATATTTCATATCAGAAATTATCCTCTTTTTCAATTAAGGAAACCCAATTCACCTCATATTCATTTTTAAAAATTAGTCTTTCAAGGTAAAAAAAAAACTATTCTTTGAACGTCATTATAATAACTTTTCCAATTTTCTCCGTCCGTCTACCATCATAATCCCTGAGGACCATTACCCCAACATAACTCCAGATCTCTCATATCAACTATTTCCGTTAGATAATAGTTAGATAGCAAATATCCTGGTTAGGCTCCATCAATAATTCCCAATTTCACGTCAAAATTCCTACGAATGCTTTTCCTGACACATACGTTTTCATTGTGGAATAATATTGGATTTCAGTATTACTTGATGATGGTTTATATATGTGTAAAACATGACCATATATGATATTTTTTAATGTTTTTTTTTAAATGATGGAAGAGTAGACATATTTGATTTAAAAATTTACAATGCGCACATTTGCTTCTCTTTTACACCATTGCTTTTCCGTTATATTATTAAACAATCAATGTCAGTTTTCACATTTTTCGATTAACTGATAGGTACCTATTCGGCGAAATAGACCGCATAAAGTATGTAATATTTTATTGACTATTGACTGAAGCTTGAGTTCTTATATAAGGGTTTCACAATGAGATTTTCATATTAGGCTTTTAAGATTTATAAACGTGAACACATTTGCAACGCTATAGCACAGTTATCGATTTTCAATTATATTCTCCAGAAAGCAAGTCTTGAAGAAAATGAAACCAAACAAGTACGCTTACATTTGAAATTACTTGGACGCGTAATAACAAAAAAGGGAGGGCTTATCAAATTTGACACTCACAATATATATCAAAAGTAAAGGTGGACAAAGTGAGAATTTTACCAGACAGGCGTGTGTGAATGGTTGACGGAACGGGAGCTTGGTGGGATGGTAGAAAGACAGATGGTACTAAGAGATGCAAAGAATAGGAACACTATTTACATTATTCGGACTATTGTCCTCATCTTTGTCACCATATTTATTACAACATTTCGGCCGTTGTACGCTTCTGACTTCTTCAGGTAGTTGGAATGTCGAACTGAACCCTTTATTTCGCTCACTGGGGTAGACTGTTCCAGTTCCACTTGCCATGCTTAATGGATGTCAGTTATCAGTTATCCACTGTTAATTCCCCTATCCAAGTTCTCCACTGCCTTAACTGGGTATTGAACTCACACTCTTTGGGTCCTATCACTGGATCTATCCAACGCTTTTATCCACTGTGCCATGTGTCCTTAATGAAAAATAATGTAAATAGTGTACATAATACCTCATCTCAGAAATATAGAGATATACTGAAGTACGCTTGCATTTGAAATTACTTGGACACGTAATAAAAAAGGGAGGGATTATCAAATTTGACACTCACAAGATATATCGAAGGCAAAGAGGAGAATGTGAGAATTTTACCAGACACGCGTGTGTGAATGGTTGACGGAACGGGAGCTTGGTGGTATGTTAGAAAGATAGATGTTACTAAGAGATGTAAAGAATAGGAAGTTGTATTTGTTGACCATGTTCAACATAGTCTATGAATATAGAATCCAGCGCAGTACGTAATCTGTTCAATGAAGTAACGTTAAAGATTAACACTCACGAGTCAAACATGGCCGCTTTTATACACGTCAAATTGAATATTTTGAGTCTTCTGATTGGTTAACACTTCTATTGGTGAACTATAAAATGAGTCAGCTCATTTTGGCTGTACATACTCGTACACCAAGGTACCGCAAATCTCCAACAGTATTGAGCCATGATGATTCACGTCCTGAACGGACACGGCATATAGAAAAATAAGGTAAAGAATTTAGATTCTTGATCTGATTGTCAGCGCTATGTTGGTTAGGCGGCTTTCTGTATATCTTTGTTACATCCTCATGTCTGTTCTTGCTATACGCTTCCACCCTATATACCTATTGAGATTTGTCTGCGGGAATAAATATACTCGTAGACATTTTGTACTTTTTAGTTAAATCTTCTTTCAACTTTTGCATTCGCCATAGCCGAGCCTCTCTTTCTCCATATATTTTTATCAAATCCTCTGTGACGGAAATGCGTGTGTTTAAAATCCGAACGTCGATTCTCACGGTGGAATTCTGCGGTTGACGCTCTTAAATGATGATGAAAAATGAATTATCCTGTTGGGATTTTCTAGAACATCAAGGCATACCGACATATCACGTTGAAACACCGGTGATGACAAGTTAAACAAAGTCGACCCTGGTCAGCACTTAGATGGATGATCGCTTAGAAGTAACAACTGCTGTCAGGTTGAATGTGTGAGTAGTTTAATGGCCAACGACCCGGAAATAAGAATCGGAGTAACGAGTTTCAATTCCAGTCGGGTTCGTTATATTTCCTTACGCTCAGATACACTTGCGAAAGGTATAAATCCACCTCTTCTATCCCCAGCTATGGATTAATTAGTAAGATTCTTGTTAGAAAATAATTATTATCTGCCCTGCCCAAATTCATACAACTTAAAAATAATTTCTGGTCATAAACAACATGCAAAAGTATGATAAACAGTAAAAAAAAACCAAATCAATCAAACAATCTTGAACATTTATGCGTTGTAAATTGATAGTTAGGCAGACTGAGAAAGACAGAAAATTATTTACAAACTTCAGGCTTTTTGAATGTGTGGTTAGTGTAGTGGATAACGACTCGAAATCGTGGGGCTGAGTTCCAATTCCATCCCGGTTTGATACATTCACTAATACTTAAATAGCTTTGTGAAAGATATGAATCTATCAAATCTGCCCTAACTATGGGTTAAATAGTATGAAGTTTTTATCTGGAAAATGTCAAGGTAATATTTACTCTCAAATAACGAATTATTCTTACGATCAAAACTATTTTCGACTTTAAATAACGCACAAATGGTTCAAATTCATAAAAATAAAATCACTCCGAACTTTTGAATAAATATTATCTTGTATGTTGCATACACTCTGACATGTGTATATTATACAGCACATATACAGACAGACACGTACATATGTACACTACAACTATTAATTCTAATACTACTACTACTACTACTACTAATAATAATAATAATACTAATAATAATACGAAGAAGAAAAAGAAATAATATAGCAATAAAAATCCATTAGTTTCTTTAATATTTGTTTAGATTTAGAGTAAGTAAATAATGTTAGCATATATATATATATATATAATTATTTCACCTCAAGCAAGGCAATACAGCCACTAAGATGCAAGCGGTTACTTAGTTGAAAGAATATGAGAAAAAGAAAACTATTAAGAAGAGAGAGTAATAAAAGAACAGGAATAAAAAAAGAAGTCGATAACGATTGACGATGCAATTACAATTTTGAAGATAAAAGTTAACTAGGAAGCAAAAGGCAGGAAGAGAGTACCACACGTGAGAAGTGCGATAAAAGTTACTATTACCATAGAACTAACCATTTCAACTGTAAAATGATGGGATCCAGTCAACAGAGTAGCGCGTGTGTGGCCCCTTTACACACCTTTCGGGCAAATAGTGATTGATCAGAACGCGAAACTAATCTTTAGACGTCTAAAATTCCTCAGGATATGAATTTGGAGTATCCATTTCCAAAACAGATAATCTAACAGGAACGATAGGCCTATCAAACTCAGTAGGCTTACCGCGCGCCTGAATTCCAATTTAATTCTACGTAGGCATCCAGACAGTATTTACACACACTTGACACGTATGTAGGCGATATTTATTTAAAGGAGAAAAGATAACCCCAAATTAAAAACAAAATGCTTGACTGTCATTTCTAGCGAAAAATGGATTAATGAAAAAAAATCGATACCTGAACTCACGTATACAAATACACCTACCTATGTATTATGACATTCAATGTTATTTATAAGGTAGTGTAGGTAGTGTTGTTTTAGCTGACATCGCAGGGATTTTCTGAAATTAATGTGAAAAGACCTAGATGAAAAAGTCCATCTTTAAGAAAATGTGCCTCTCGACAGGAATCAGACCTGGATCCTTTTTTCGTATAAGACAAAAAAACTTCATTAGATGAAGTGTTCCATTAGCAATTTGGACATGACGAGAACGTCGTGATAACGAACGACTAAATTACCTACTTAAAAAATGCACGGTTACCCACTAGACCTTTCGAGCAATGGGAAATAATGCCAGATTAAAGAAATCCATTTATAGTACAGCGAGAGAGAGAGAGAGAGAGAGAGAAAGAGAGAGAAAGAAAGAAAGAAAGAGACTGAATGAGAGAGTGAAACAGAGAGAAGCAACGATAGAGACAAAGTGACGGAGATTATGACACAGACTAAACATTCTCTCAAATATATTGCGTGATTTAAAATCTCTTATTCTGCAGATGATCAGAGTACACAATGACGAAATCTACCGTGGGTAGGCAATATTATTTACTCTTTAAGAATTAGAGAAAAAAAAAGAAACATTTTTTTCTATTTTTCCCATAAAGTCGTAAATACCATTCCGTCTATTCGTATCGTGATGCCACTAGAGAAAAAAAGGTTAATATAGCTTCTTATAATTGAAAGAATTTCAGTTATGTTGATGTTATTCAACATGCGCTTAAGAAAGGAATCTTCATGTGCCGTGTACATTCAGGACGTAGTGGATCATGTCTCTCCAAAATTTCATGTCCTTTGTAAATCTTTAATAATTTTTGTCTCTAACACCCCTTTCCTGCCCCCCATTTAACCAAGCTCACTTAGAGTATGATGCGTTGTTTATTCTTGGTTCCTCTTGCTTTCAATATGTCCTGTGAGTATCAGTTTCCCCAGTTTGTGCCCTCATAATTTCAGCTGTCTCTTCCTGAGTATACATAAAAGTTCCCTTTTTCTTAATTTTCTATAAGACTCTAACCAACGTCTTTATCCCCTGGGCCATGTGTCCTTGAGAAAAAAAGACGTTGGTTAGATCCAGTGACGTGACCCAAAGAGTTGCGAGTTGAATACCAGGCCACAGCGGTGGTGAACAAAAACCTGGACAGCTGAGTTAGAAGGAAATAACTGACACACCCGGAAGAGGCATGGCACGTGGAACTAGAACAGTCTACCCCCAGAAATTCCAATCACCTGTAGAAGGCCGGATTGCACAACGTTCGAAACGTTGTGAATATGGCAATGACGGTGAGGATAACAGTCCGAATAATGTAAATAATGCAAGTAATTATAACAAAAATTTGGCGATCTTTGTTTTCAACAACTTGTTGTCCTTTGTAGCTCTTAGTACATTTTGTATTTATCTCTCCTAAACCCCATTCTACCATCAGTGTACACAAGCAAGTAAATAAGTCATGCGCTATTTTCCTGTGTCCTTCTTACCTTTAATAAGTCCCCTGGGTGTCAAATTTTCGAAACCCTATTTCTTAATTATGTGCCCTAGACATTTCAATTGTCTCTTTCTGATATTAATTATAAGTTTCCTTTTCGTAGCCATTTTCTCGAAAACTTCCTCGTTGCATACATGTTCATCCCATGGTATTCTCAGCATCCTTCTGTGCAGCCACATATCTGTTGCCTTAAGTCTCTTCTTTAACTGTGAGATTGTCCAACATTCTCTGCTATAGGCTGATAGATCAATAAGCACAGAATAATATTGATCATTCTTCTTTTTTGTGGTGTGCAACTTCAGAGCGTGGGCGATCATGTCTCTCCACAACTGCCTATCCGTCGTATCGCTTAGCAGTGATCCTCTCTTTACCAAGCCCCCTGCTGACGGCTTCACCAGCCATCCACACAGGCTCGTCAACTAGATGTCCCCTGCATTTCCCTATCTGTTACCCATTAAGTATCCAAAGACTTTAAGCTGGTTCTTTCTTATTCCGAATGGTTCATTAAGCTGATTTGAGAGATAGGTATTTAAAAAAAACTTCATAGATTGCTAGATATAAACAGAGTGACATAGATAGATAGATAATGAACAGACCGATATATATATATATATATATATATATATATATATATATATATATATATATATATATATATATATATATATTATACAGCGTTACATTAGAACATGCACATATCCACTACAAAATTGTACATCTTTGTTTCGAAGTCAAAAAAGGGGAAAACCTTTTTTATACGTCTCATCAGGTGGGGTATCAGACATCCTACTGTTCGTTCTCCTACACTTTGATATATATATATATATATATATATATATATATATATATATATATATATATATATATATATATATATATATATAGATACATAGATAGATAGATAGATATTATTTAACCTGGTCTCCCAAATGAGACGAGATGTGACACTGGGTCGGGTTTAATGTGGGGAACCCGAGCGCGACAACTCGGGTCAAGAACAAAAACTTAATCAGACTCCGCAACCAATCGGTTGCGCTGGCCTTGGTGTAACTACCAATTTCACAGATAGCTAGATAGATAGATAGATATACAGATCGGAGTGAAAGTGCGTTTAATATGTAGATATAATATATAGAAATTCTTATAAATTTCTATCATTTCGTTCTTTAACAAAAAATATATTTAAATATATGCACGCCTCTTTGATTTCGTAAACATGCAAAGCTCCACATATATATGGGTGATCGTGTGTTTATGACTAACGTATATATATATATATGTGTGTGTGTGTATGTGTGGTGTGTGTGTGTGTGTGCGTGTGTGTGAACGTCTCTTTATGTACGTATAAAAGGAAACACAAAATAAGTAGCAATTTTGCCCAAAATGTTTTTAATCAAGTTCTATTCATGAAAATGAAGCCTGAAATAACTTTACTTGTTACTCTTGTTAAATTATGAGTTGGTGTCCTTCGTAACCGACAGAAAAAAAGCAAATCGACATTTTGTCTCACGATTTACCAAGAGGTAAGTCTACTCGAAAACTATGATTTAAAATAACAATTTTATAAAGTATTTAAATAGGAAACGAATAAACATATTAAAGAGACTGTCGCACTCTCTCGTGTTAGTTAAGAAACACCGCTTCTACTGTCGCTGCACTACACGTGGTGCCTCCCTGTGGGTCACAGGATTTGTGATTGCGATTGCGAATATGATAAACTAAATGGCTCTCCGATTAACAATTCTATTACAGCTCCCGTATATCCACGCTTCGAGCACCTATTATCCGCAAGCAGTCACCCATCTTCGTAATGAACAGGCTCGACGTTGCTTAACTTCGGTGATCGTACGAGAACTGGTGTTTCAATGTGATGCGGCCGTACGCCCTTCCGTTTGAAGTGGCATGGAAAATCGACATCTTGATTATATCTGAATTTTCTCTTCGAGTTATATCGTTTGTAGGAATTGGTGTTCTTAAACTTCCTCAACTGATGTGATTTTTGTCATCTCGTTTATGATTATGTCGCGTCAGTCTGCGAGGTTTGAAAAGGTTGCTCATCGGTAAGACGAACAAGATTCTTTCGCTGACAAGACTCGACATTGCTGAACTTCGGTGATCGTACGGGACTTAGTGTTACAACGTGATATGACAGTAAGCTAGAAACAAAGAAACGGCTATGTAATGTCAATCCAACCATACGGGATTGAATGCTGGACAATCTCCTAGCAGTGGAATTATAGACGAAGTAACAATGATGTGTTTCTACAGAAGGATGCTGAGAATAAAACGGTAAAAGGATGTGAGCGACGAGGATGTCTTAAAGAAAATGGAAACAAAAAAGGACGATTGTACTTAGAATCAGAAAGAGACAGATTGAATTTCTAGGGCACATAATGAAGAAAGAGTGCTTGGAGAATTTGACACTCACAGAACATATGGAAGGGCAGGTGGAATCAGAGTGTAACCTAAGCAACGAGCTTGAGCAAATGGATACGACAACAGGGATCGGTGAGATAGTGAGGAGGCAAACATTACTTAGAGCTACGAAGGATAGGAAGTTGTGGAGATCTATAAATCACTTACCAAACGATCTTGTGTAAATGGATGGAAGATCAGTATGGGATAGTAAGGAGACAAATATTACACAGAGTTAAGAAGGATGGGCACTTGTGGAGGTCCATGATCAACTATCTACCGTGCTTTTGTCATTAATTAGAGCTAACAAAGAAAGTTTTAGAAAGTCATGCTCGCTTACATCCGAAAGAAAAACGTCAAATAAAAGAAGGCTATACTAATAAGGATTTCTTTATTAAGACTTGTAGCTCTTTCGGTATTCAAGGTGCCTTGAACGGGGCATGACAAACCCCGAGCTGTTTCAAACTCTCATCAGCCAACTCATTCTTTTTATTAATCATTTCGCCCCAGTAACGCGATAATGCCAATAAGATGCAAGCGGTTAGTGAGGGCAATACAATGAAAAGACTAGTGAAGAGAGAGAGGTCAATAAAAAAGCAGATTTCAAGAAGACGAAATATCCAGTTGAAGTTGCATGTACCTTTTTGTTGGTGGCAGGGAAGTAAGAAACTGTATGAGAGTTCCACATCTGAGATTTGGGAGATTTAATAGAATAGAAAATGATGATACGAAATTGGCAATCTAGTAGTACACTTAAATTAAATGCGGTCGGGATAAGAAGGAAGAAGGCCCATTAGAACAACTGTCATGAAAAGGCCGATTGCAAAATGACTGAAGTTGAGTTGTCAGCTCAGAACCAATAACATTACAGAGCCTTCTTTGGATTTTGTCGCTAACCTTGAGATATATAGAAGAAGCACCAGACCACATGTGGCAGCAATATCCAATGCCTAGAAGAATAGTAGATTTATAAACCTGCAAAATGGATTCTTGTCAGAAAGACTGTCTAGCATGATACAGTGAAACAAATTTCCTAACAACGAACCTCGCAGTTATTTCAACATAATCATTCTGGAATTTTCCAAGGTTTTTATAACACCTCTGGACACTACTTTAAGCAATAAGAATGTCTTTCGTACGGTGCAGGATTTTGTAAAGCAAAATTTGCCTTGATAAGTATAGTTTTTCCATTGTCTTTATATATATATATATATATATATATATATATATATATATATATATATGTACCGTGTTTAAAATTGCTCAAATCGTGTAACAGTATAATGTCTAATATCTAAAAAAACTAAAATAATTGAGTTTCTTTTTTCCAAGTTTTCAGATAAGGCCTTTAGCCATCTTGACACTATTTGTCGTAAGAATAACTGAAAAAAAAAACTTTGTGTTATTCAGCTACAAAGAGAACAAATTAAAATTATTTTGTACGAAATCCACTGTCTTCCCAACTGAGTAATGATGAGAGGAGAAACGTCATTCATTCCTTTAGTAATAGTGCCAACATTCATCCACTGGTTCCCATATTTAAAGTCCATTCAAGAACCATAATGAGAACTTTGAATAAATTAAAAAAAAGAGGAAACAGTAAGGAGGTAAATTGTATA
>OZ038482.1:27253902-27413902 GCA_964036315.1 Acanthosepion esculentum
ACTCACCATATTCAATGTGGCTATTCACGAAAAGCGGTCGATTTTTGCAAATCGAAAAGGTGCCATTATTTTGTCTCGACAACGCAAGACCGCCTTGTTGAAAAACAGTTCTTACTGAAGCTTAAAGATTTCAAATGAGAAAACCATCAAGCAGACAACACATTCTCCTGAATTGGGCCCTCCGGATTTTCATTTGTTCAAGTCTTTACAGCAAAATTTAAATTACAAAAATCATTGACTCTGTACAGTCAGTCGAAAACTACGTAACAACCTTCTTTGAGCCAAAACACGAAGTTTCTCCGAAAACAACATCCACATGTTTATACACTGATAGGTTGGCTGGTTGTTTTGTTTTATGGCATATTAACCTCAGTGGGTCATTTAATACCAACACAATTTTTAAGTAGATTCATAGCGATATCTGTCTATATTTCTGAGATGCGGTATTATGTACACTATTTACATTATTCAGACTATTGTCCTCAACTTTGTCGCCATATTTACAACAGTGATTAGATCCAGTTACAGCACCCAAAGAGTGAGTTCAATACCCGGTTAAGGCAGTGGAGAACTTGCAGAGCGGAAT
The DNA here is from genome assembly GCA_964036315.1 of Acanthosepion esculentum. Lineage (NCBI taxonomy): Eukaryota > Metazoa > Mollusca > Cephalopoda > Sepiida > Sepiidae > Acanthosepion > Acanthosepion esculentum. The sequence continues at coordinate 27,254,489 of OZ038482.1, forward strand.
TAAACATGGCACGTGGAACTAGAACAGTCTATCACAGTGAGTGAAATAAAGGGTTCACTTCGAAATTCCAACAACCTGAAGAAGGCTGGAACGTACAACGGCCGAAACGTTGCAATAAATATGGCGACAAAGATGTGGACAATAGTCCGAATAATGTAAACAGAATTAATAGCGATAGTTTGGTAAAAAAGGTGTGTATGTATACATATATATTTGAACCATTTTTCAATTACTCATATTTTTGAGTACAATCCAACTTCTTTTAGGAAATTTACAACCTTGGATTGTTTTATTTTCGTAAAACTTTTATTTTAAATTACTCACTAGATCAAAATCCACACACTCAAACAGTATATTTTCACAATAAATTTTAATTATTGCTGATAATAATTTGTCCTTCAAAAATTATTGCTGATAATAATTTTTTTTATTACAAAATATTTCTGGTATTAAAACCTATTTTACCACAAGTTTGGGTATTAACTATTTACCCATATCTCGGACCCTAACAGGTGCTACCACCCCAGGTCAGGGTAGATCTGAGAACAGCAGCAAATAAGAGGTGGTTCCACGCTCCTCTTGATGAGTGGCCTTGCTGTTGGACGTAGTTTATCGTCTTACCCATGACGCGGATGTAGTTTATCGTCATATCCAGAACGAAGAATGATAGGAGACAGTTATTAAAATAATGGAGATTTTGTTTTTGAATTTATAATGTTTTTTGTGAGTTTTTAAAATATTGTTATTTATTTTATAATCGAGTAGGAACTTTTCAATTATCTAATACATTTTACTAAACATTAAATGCAAAACAATCCAAGATGGAGGGCTACTGAATGCATTGACAAAATAGGAGTAAATAAAGTGGCGAATATGAAGATACGTAGGTTAGATAAAGGTTGACCCTAGATTCAAGAATTTAAGTTTGTAATTATCGTGGAAGGAACCTTTTGTGAGTTTGTTCCAGAAAGTAAAAGTTTTAACGAGAAAGCGTTTTGATTTGCATTATTTACATTATTCAGACCGTTATCCTCATCTTCATTGACATATGCATAACGTTTCGGCCGTTTTACGCTCCGGCCTTCTTCAGGTGATCAGAATTTCGAACTGAAACCTTTATTTCGTCCACTGGGGTAGATTGATCTAGTTCCACATGCCATTCCTCGTCCGGATGTCTCAGTAATTTCCCTTTAACTCAATATTTTTAAAAATTCACAAAGTTTTTGTGTTAGGCCAAATTCAATATAAATGAAAAACGTTTAAAATTACTATTTTTTCAGTTATTTTAAAATTTGAATTTTTGGAATTTTGACTATTCCTTCTTCATCAGAACACAAATAATTTTATTTCAAGTAGCAGGTGAAGAGCCGACTTGCCGTCTCAGGATCTTCCTGATTTCAAAAAGGTATATGCCTATATTGAACCTGAGATAAAGGGGATTCATGCAAACGAACAGCTTGAAAGAATTCGCCGTTTATTTTATATAGAGGCATATTTTCCAATTTGTTCTTTTCATAATGACTTCAACAGACCTTTCTATGTCATTATACTTACAAGAATCATATTCGACCAAAAATGGAATATTGCTGCCATGTCTTGGCTAGATGTAATCAATTGTTACATTCCAGCTTTGATAAAGTTTAAAATATTTACACGCTTTTGAGAAGTAAGATTTACTATCCATTCTGCACTCTGTTTTCTATAGAAACAACATCGCATCTTACGGCCACATTATGTTAAAACACCCGTTCTTGTACGATCGCCGACGTTAAGCAAAGTCGAACCTGGTAAGTACCTAGATAGGTGACCACTTAGGAAACCAGATGCTTCAAGCTTGGATACATGAGTGGCGTATTGGATAATGACTAAGAATTATTAATCTGAGAACCTGGCACCTGAGAATGTGGGGCTCCTTTGCAAAGTGCCTGAAAATGATATCACGGGTTGACCTAAGCCATGTCTCTGTAATTTGCTAGCACGAAGTCCCAAGTTTTAAGCATGCTGGCCCTTTTCAAACTGTTGCTCAGTGTAGTAGCAGTATAGACCACAGGTGAATTCTGTGGGTGTTGAACATGTACACATTTGCCTGAGTAGGCATCTGCAACATGAATTAACTTGCCTCCTTGGCAGATGGACATCCTCCGAACCTGTAGCCAGCCACTCATATATACAGACAAATAATATATATCTATAAATCAGAAGATATCTGTATGTGTGTCCGTCACTCTGTGTGTGTCTGTCAGTGTATGCTATTTATGCACGTCAACGTTCTCGACAGATTTCGATCAAATTGTACACACATGTTGCAAATTTACCAAGATAGGTCATGACCAACTTTTCAATCGAACCTGCCCCGGGTTTGGCAGAAGAATCGATAAAACTAAACGTGGGTATGACTTTTTGCAAAAAGCAAGACAAAGTTACACGCGAACAAAATTTTTACTGGATGAGCTGATGTTCTTTGCACTTAATGAAAAACATATCTCATGTTACGAGTTTTATGTAGAGTGCTTGATAGTTTTCTTGTGACATTGGCTTCACACAAAATGTTGCAAAAAACTGAAAAAATTAGATTTTTCGTACGACTTAAAATAAAAACTTGAATACTTTCCTCTTATTTTATCCGATTTTCTTCAAACATGTCGCAAAACATTTTCCATCATGTAAGACATAAAAAGTCCGTTTTTACTGCCATAACTCACTGGTTTTTCATCCGAATGCTTTACAAATTAGCCACGTAAAAAATTACATATGACACATAAATTGTCTTGCGTGAATGTTTGGTTTAAATTATTTCAGTTAAGTGGACGAAATCTGCGACAAATTAGGTTCCAAATCGACTTTTGACATTTAGCCAATAGTTTCCATCCTAAATTGGCACTCGAACAACCTTTGATGCAAAGATTGTTTGAGAAGTATTACTGAAGCGTTAAAAGGGATAAAAAAATTATCGAAGAACATCCTATTAACACCAGCTTTATAGTAAATGTGCGAAGAAGGAGAGGGGTGTTCATGCATTTGCACTTGCAGATGAATCAAGCTCTGACGTTTCATCCCTGTTTTTGTTTGATTATTAAATTTCTGAACAATGCTAAACTATTTGAAAGTTATTACGCCCATAGGAAATTTACTAAATATCTAAAACATTGAAAAAATTTAACTCCGAGCAACGACCATACAAGAAGGTTTTATCGATGGAATTCTTTTATTAAGAACAATCAAACTCTTGCGAAGGACCTGGCGTGAAAAAACTGAAGGGGAGTAGCTTAGTATACCAAAGGATGATGCATGCAAGCGGGAACGCAGGGAGGCATTTCTAGACAGAGGGTGTAGATATACAGGGTGTGCGGTTATACAATTACAGCCATGTACACCAGGGAAACACCGTGTACCTCGACTAGTTATTTTATATAATTAATATACGAACGTATTTCTTCTTTTTATTAAAGATTATTGTGAATTATTATTCAGGAGAAAATAAAAACAAACTTTTTTTCTTTACCAAAGCAGGGCAATTTTACGTTGCTCTCAATATACAATTAAAGTGGTGTTCCTTCCACTGTTGCTCAAAATGGATGACATTTTTCCTATTTTACCAGACACAAAACAAAAACTTTTATGGATGGCGCCATAGTGTTGATGTTGGCACTCATTTCTAATTTTCATTATTAGTTCACAATGCGAAAAAGATTTTTCATCACATTTGTTACAATTCGATTCAAAAATGAAAGGTAAATATTTCAATTATATTTTTGCAAGTTTTCGCAATTAAACTCTGAAATTCACAACGAAGAGCGCACTCTGTCGATAGAGGACATGATAAATTCTCGACTCAGTTTTCAATCATGGTTCTACATAGGTTAATTGACTCATGATTCATAGGGGTGAAATACGCTATTAAATTACGAATACCTTAATAATTGTAAATATTTGAAGAGATTTGGATAGTATTGGCCCACGGCCATACATGCACAGCATAAACGCGTATAAAACTAACGAGGCATATGGTAATTTACTAAGCGTAGGTTAGATGTGCTAGAAAGCCGAAGTATGGCGCACCTAATGAGGATTAAACTCACCACTCAGTCTTAATTGACCTAACGACACAAGCTTACTAGCCATGACACCACCTCAAAGTGCCGAAAGATTTACTAAGCACAACTTAGATGTGGCACAAGGCCGAAAGTATGGAGCACCTAGTGACGATGGAAAGTGACGTAAATAATCTCACGAGAACATCTTAGCAAACCATTACACCTTGTCGATGTACACAAATATTTACACGGCGTAGCTTAGATGTGACACATGGCCGAAAATTTGCGGCATCCAGTGAGGATCGTACTCTCTACACAGTCGAAATTGTTCTAGCGCGACGAGCTTGCTCACTATTACACCACGCTGACATGTCCTGATTTTCTAAGCGTAGCATAAATGTGGCACAAGGCCGACATTTTGGGGCACGCGGTGAGTATAAATCTCACTACTCCGTCGTAATTGTTCTAGCGAGACCAGCTTGCTAAACTTTAAACCATGTCGCGATGCCCAAATAATTTTTTAACCGTAGCTTAGATGTGGCAAAAGGCCGAAAGTTTTGGGCACCCAGTGGGGATCTAAAACACTACTCAGTTGTAATTGTTCTGTCGAGTAATTGTTCTGTAACCATTACACCACGTCCAAGTGTCCCTACGCAGGTACATGTGTGTATCATAGAGTATTACACAGATATAATTATACGACGGAGATTTATTCTTCTCGGCAGATTGTTCTGATGGTCTTTGTAAAATAGTGTATGAATCATAAGAGATAATGTCTGGAAGAAAGTTAAAATAACATAGAAATGATATGAAAGCTTGATGAAAATTTATTACATTATGAGTTTGTGTTGACTCGGCAGCTGACCCTGACACTAACTGTTTCCTCTGATGAAATATAGAAAAAGGGCGAGGCATTCGTATTTTTAGAAAACCAAGCCTTTTTTTCTTCTCTTGGCTTCTTAGTTCGTTCAGAAAGCAATACTTTTCTTTACATCATTTTTATTCCCATTGCTGACATTTGTCAAAACTAATTAACCCCAGTAGGCAACAATAGATAAATTACTTTTGTAAAAGAAAAATGATAAAGAAGTGCCCCCGGGTAGGGAGATATGTTGTATGATATATATATATATATATATATATATATATATATATATATATATATATATATATATATATATATATATATTTATATATATAGATAGATAGAAAAAAGAAAGAAATAAAGAAAGAAAGAAGAAAGAAAGAAAGAAACAAAAATAATGGTTTGAGATATATATGAATGTACAGAGAGATTTAGATACAGGCAGATACGAAGGAAAACAGAAAATAAACAGACAGAATTAATAAAACTATAAAAAGAAATATGGGCAGACTGAAGTGAGTAATTCAGATTAAGGATATTAAATAGACACAAACAAGGATGAAAAGATTGTAATAGACTAGTACATAATAAGATCCTGCGATAAATAGATAGATACAGACAGAGGTACATAAATAGACAGGGAGAAAGTCGGATAAATGGGTACTTAGTTCGTCAGGTAGGTAGGTAGGTAGGTAAGAGTTAAATAACTATACGAAATAGAACATCCCCTGATATATAGATAGATATGAACAGACTGGCATAGCTAGCTAGCTAAGTTCATATATATATATATATATATATATATATATATATATATATATATATATATATATATATATAGTCTACAGTAACCCTCTCATAGACGTGCTGTGGCTTTCCTCTGTCTTTTCTAAAAGTATTTTTATGGCAATTGTTCTGACGAGCTACATTCACTGGTTCACAAACAGCATGAATTTAAGTGAGCTACTAGGTTAGCATCTCGGTCCCATCCTTTGGCTGTGAAAACGATTAAATGTAGCCGTCTCTCCTACTCCAAGAGCTTCTTATCTTTCATGTTCCGTCAGTGGAATTCGCTTCCTCTTACTTGCTACCCTGATAGCTATAATCCTCAAATATTCAAATGTAATGTCAATTGACATCTTCTGATGCATTGGTCCTGATCACCGTCTTTTTCTAGATGCTTTCCTCAAACACCCTTTTTACATTTACTTATAATCTCTATAATCCCATGCGTGTTTGTGGCACACCCGTTTTGCTTGGGGGTGATATACTTAAAAAATGAATATATATATATATATATATATATATATATATATATATATATATATATATATTAGGAGATCAACCGATTCCGCTACCTTGGTTTTAAACTTTGGGTATCTTCAGGCGATTCCGGATAATTTATTTCCTATCGCCTTATTTTTTTTCGAAATTAATGAACGCTTTATTATTTAAAATAAATATATAAAACCTACAACCCAATAAATAAATGCCTTCAACCCACGTACCTAATACTGTCGACACTAGAATTAGTAAATGTCGTCTAACATAAATATCTTAAATAAAAATAAAGGATTGTATGAAAACCATAAAAGTGGCTTTAAAAATAAACTATTCAACTTAAGCTCCATTTTCATTGAGATATGACATCACAGTCAACTTAGATTTTACACATTGTTTTAAAAGGTTAAATAATTTGACCGAGAATTGACTGTTAGACTACAGAAAGATGTCAGCTCTTGGGTGGGGACACCTTATATTAGATCATCGCATAAGTTCTGTCCGAATTTCAACTTTTTGTTAAAATGAACGAAATTTAAAGAGCATTTTATAATGTCTAATGGAGCTGAACGTTATTTTTACGTTTAGATGCATTTAAACTGATCAAATTTTATTTCAGAGAAAAATAAAATAAAATTTTGTTTGATTAAAACCCTGCTAACATGGAAGAACCCAAGAATCATTTGAGGCACATAATGCTTTATGAGTTCAAGAAAGGAAACTCAGAAGCCGAGGCGGCTAGAAAGATTCACTCAGTTTATGGAGAGGAATGTGTGAATGAAAGAACTTGCAGGAGATGGTTTGCAAAATTCAGAGGTGGAGATTTCACCCATGAAGATGAAGATCGAACCGAACGTCCAGTTGAGTTTGATGAAAAGCTTCTTGAAGCAGGCCTTAAGAAAAATCCTGCTTTATCAGTTGAGGAATTGGCAGTGGTTCTCAGTTCAAACCATACAACTGTTCATCGTCATCTTCAACAACTTGGAAAAGTTCCTAAACTTGGAAAATGGGTGCCTCATGAATTGTCTGAAAACAACCTCAAATCCTGAGTTGACATATGCTCTTCTCTCCATTCTCGCCAACTTGTTTCACCTTTTTTGGATAGACTTGTGACTGGCGACGAATAATGGAACTTTTATCGAAATGTTAAGCGTCGTAGACAGTGGATTGGTAAAGGGGCAGAACCCCAGCCACAGCCGAGAAGGGAACTTCATAGGCAAAAGTTTCTTCTTTCAATCTGGTGGGATTGCCAAGGAATAATCCACTTTGAATTCTTACCACCTAATGCAACAATTAATGCTCAAATATACTGTCAGCAATTAGAGCGTTTGAACCAAGCTTTGAGGAAAAAAAGTTCTGCTCTAGTGAATCGAAAACGGGTGATGTTTGATCAGGACAATGCACGACCACATACAGCAAGAATCACGTTACAAAAGATCGACGAACTTGGTTGGGAGAAAATTCCTCATCCACCTTATTCTCCTGACCTTGCTCCTTCAGACTACCATTTGTTTCGTAGCTTACACAATAATTTGGAAGAAACAGCTTTTGTAACACAGGAAAAGGTTAAAAGTGACATTTGTGAGGTTCTTCGAATCAAAGCCAAAAGAATTTTACAGTAATGAAATTAGTAAGCTTGTTAATAGATGGAAGGAAGTCATAGATAATCAGGGAAAATACATTGTTGATTGAATCTGTAATTAAATGTAACATTTGGTCACTTGTTTTCTTTATTCAAAATTCGGACAGAACTTATGGGATGACTTGATATATAAAGTAGATTACTAGACGAGGAGAAATGGAACGGAAAAGAACAAGTAATTAACAAAGAAACAAATACTTTATTCCTTGAGAATCCAGTAGCCACGGAAAACTGGAAATAAAAGTGATGAAACCAAGCCGTATAGACGATGTGTTAACATGTGGAGAAAAACGAAAGATACAAGTATATTATGCAGTTAAAACAACCACAAAAGAAATGCCCTAGTTCGAAAAATTCTTGTAATCATCTGTCAACTCTGGTGACACTAACCTTAAGATAATCTCAGAAATAGAACATGTACCAATATTCATCCAATCATTAAAAAGTCCGTCTCCAAACATAAACAATAATGAACCTACTGATCAGGAAATTAAGGAAGGTACTAAAAAACATTAACGATAGTAAAGCATCATTTGACATTGAGGTTGAACTTTTTAATATAGCGTACATTCTCCCTGAATTCAATAACAAGTTTCTCCATTTTATAAAAGAAATCTGGAATCAGAAAAAAATGGGGTTTAGGGAAACAGAAAGATAGCCCTCAAGACCCCCACACATACAGGCGTATCCATTGTATTAATGAACATTATATCAACTAGGCTCTCATCATTTTATAAAAGTCAACTCCTTTCGACCCAATTTGGTTTTCGTTCTTGTGATATATGCAATGATGGTCTATATAGCATCAAACAACTCCAGGAAATTGCTTACCTCTCTATTAGGAAACTATATACCTGCGTTGTCGATATCGCAGATGCTTATGAACACATAAATATAGGGTTCTTCATCGAACCAAAACATCAACCTGAAAACTCGAGTTATACTATTAAATAGCCTCGTCAGATGGAGACTTTCATGTGGATGTCATACATGACATCAAATCGGTTTAGAAATATCTATACTGTCAGGTGTAAACGACCGCTTCACCCGATCAATGGTTAAAAATGGCTTTTAATGCGTTAAGCCTGAGGTTTTGGTAAATACTATCTTTTTTTGAATCTCGTAGTTAATGATAGCCACAGATGAAGAAGAGACTTAGTTACTTAGCGGTGGTATGACCAGCTATGACAAGCTTTGACCATCTTAGACAAGCAATGACCAGGTTAGCTTAGCGGCCCGATTAAAAACACTCCGGTCCCCACGTTAAAAAACGACCTTGACACAGTGAAGGTAACTATATCTCTGACAAAGAATCGTGCTAGCTATAAAACTGGTCATAAGCGGTTGAGTGGAAGAAGCTGCACCCTGTCAAAAACCTGGTGTCTGGTCTGTCCGGCAACGGGACAGGGCTCTGATTAACGAATTAGTTAAACGGATTTCAAAACATGGATAGGAAGAGATTTTAAGAGGATAAGAGATACATAGGATAAGAGCTTGTGAAGAGCAGTGATCGCCCACGTTCTGAATGAACACTGCAAATCAAAGGCATTTAATACATCGCTGGCACTTTATCTTCTTCTATGTACTGTGTTCCTTTAGGACGTTGGAGATCATGGCTCTCCACTATTTCCTGCCATTTTATAGCTCTTAATATATTTTCTCTTTTTCTTATGTCTCTTAAACTCTGTTCTGCCTTCAATTGACAGGAATTAACTCGGTAGGTTATGTGTTGCTTTCCTCTGTCTTTCTTGCTTTCACTTGGTCTTGTGAGTATCAAGCCCGCTTTATTCATTATGTGCCCTAGAAATTTCGACTCTCATTTTCTGATGTTGAGTATAAAAGTCTTTTTTATTTCATTTTTTCTAAAATTTATTGGTTGTTCGAATGTTCAGTCCATGGCATTCTCAATATCCTTCTGTAGAAACATATTTCTGTTGCTTCAAGTCTCTTCATCATCTGCGACGAGCTTGTTCAGCATTCCCTGCCATAAATGAACACTGGTATTACGTAAACGTCTAATACATTTTAACGTCCTAAACGATAGAAAATGTAACGCGGAGTTGCTGATACTTGCAAAAGAAAATTCAACGGGATAAGGATGAACAGTGTGTGACACGAGAAAAATGTTGCGACCTTATCTTTTCTCCTTTGCGATCTCGAAAGTCATTAAGAAATCTGTAGGGTGGTAGAACGTTTAAAATAACAAAATTTGTGGCCTTTGTGTGCCTTGCAAGTGTCATGTAGTTTGAATAAAGCAAGATGGCTCAGTTGTTATCTACTGGTTTCAGGTAGTTTTAATCCAAATCTTCTTCAGCTTCTGTTTTTTTTTAAAATCCACCTTGACCCCTTCGGACGGGAAAAACATGGCCTTCAACAACTTCCTATCCTTTGCAGCTATTAAGATTTGTTATTTTACCATCCATCTCACACATGTTCGTCTGCTAGGTGACCCAGGGCCGTAAGATGTGCTTTTTGCCTTCGAAGTCGTGTAAGTGTCAGATTTGATACGCCTTTTTCTTCATTATGTGTCTTAGAAATTTAAACTGCTTTTTTATGATTATAAGTAAAATTATCCTATTAGCTTTCATTTCATTAAAACGTTATCTTTGTTTATATGCTTTAACCATCACAGTTCTGTAGAACCACAACTGTTGTATATATGATATTTAATAGAAATTCAACACATTTGTCTTTGTTTCTGTTGCCTCAAGTCTCCTATTCATCTGTGTGGAAATTGTCCAGCATTCACTGCCATATACGAGGATTGATATTACATATTAGTTCAACACATTTGTCTTTGTTTCTGTTGACACATGTCTCCTCTTCATCTGTGAGGAAATTGTCCATCATTCACTGCCATATAGGAGGGTTTATATTACATATTAGTTCAACGCATTTTCCTTTGTTTGTGTTGCCACAATTCTCCTCTTCGTCTGTGTGGAAATTGTCCAGCATTCACTGCCATATAGGAGGGTTGATATTACATAGTAGTTCAACACATTTTCCTATGTTTCTGTTGCCACAATTCTCCTCTTCATCTGTGTGGAAATTTTCCAGCATTCACTGCCATATAGGAGGATTGATATTACATATTAGTTCAACACATGTTCCCTTGCTTCTGTTGCCACAATTCTCCTCTTCATCTGTGTGGAAATTGTCCAGCATTTACTGCCATATAGGAGGGTTGATATTACATATTAGTTCAACACATTTTCCTTTGTTTCTGTTGCCTCAATTCTCCTCTTCATCTTTGTGGAAATTGTCCAGCATTCACTGCCATATAGGAGGATTGATATTACATATTAGTTCAACACATGTTCCCTTGTTTCTGTTGCCACAATTCTCCTCTTCATCTGTGTGGAAATTGTCCAGCATTTACTGCCATATAGGAGGGTTGATATTACATAGTAGTTCAACACATTTTCCTTTGTTTCTGTTGCCACAATTCTCCTCTTCGTCTGTGTGGAAATTGTCCAGCATTCACTGCCATATAAGAGAATTGATATTACATATTAGTTCAACACATGCTCCCTTGTTTCTGTTGCCACAATTCTCCTCTTCATCTGTGAGAAAATTGTCAAGCCTTTACTGCCATATAGGAAGATTGATATTACATATTAGTTCAACACATGTTCCCTTGTTTCTGTTGCCACAATTCTCCTCTTCATCTGTGAGAAAATTGTCAAGCCTTTACTGCCATATAGGAAGATTGATATTACATATTAGTTCAACACATGTTCCCTTGTTTCTGTTGCCACAATTCTCCTCTTCATCTGTGAGAAAATTGTCAAGCCTTTACTGCTATATAGGAAGATTGATATTACATAGTAGATCAACACATTTTCCTTTGTTTCTGTTGCTTCAAGTATCCTCTTCATCTGCGATGAAATTATCCAGCACTCTCTGCCATATAGGCGGATTCATATTACATAGCATTTCAGTACGTTTTTTTTTCTGTTTCTAACAAAAATTTCTTGTTACTTAAAACTTAGAAAATATATCAAAGCTATTTTTGCTATTCCAATGTATCTTCGGCTTTCGGTGTCACTTTTAGCATCCCCTATTAAAATCCTTCCTTTATATTTCACCTTTCTTTACGTGTTTGATCTTCACATCTCATCCTCTAAATACAATCCGATATAAAAAGGAAAAAAAAAACATGGCGGCGTAAAACAATATCAAGATAGAAATAGAATTGAATTGTTTCCCTTTCACTCTCTCGCTGTCGGCATCTGAGTGTGGGATATATTTAGGCGCTAGTCTCGTAAGACTAGTTCAATAGATAAATAAGTAATCACACATGCCATGGAAATTGACAGGGTTGTATTTTCCATACAATGCAAAAAACTGAACAAACCGACCTCGTGTGTAGAATAAATTTTTACTATAATAATCTTTTTAGGAATGTCGGCTTTTATTAGTCTAACATAGGGTAGCATGAATATTTTTTTATTTATTTATACATAGATCCCAAAGACGTAGCCAGTGGAAATATAAATTTGATTTCCCATATGCCTCAATAAATCATCTTTCTTTTATTATTTTACATGTTAACACAAACTCTGTGATATTTCTGTAACATTCAGAATTTTTTCATTGCTACTTGTTAACATTTCGACTGTTTCGATTTTGACATTACGAATGGCATTTTTTACTTGATGTTTTTGGGTATATTGTTCCAATTCTCCTATGCATTTCTTATAGTAACATCATATCATTGCAAAAGTCCGTGTCCGATTTTCATTGTTAATATAAAATGGCCGCAACTTGACTCTGGTGTTGGATTTGCTACAGATTCCTGGCGTGTTCTCGGTTGAAACTTTGCATTGTTCAGTTGTGAGTCAGTCTTTTTTTTTAAGGTTACTGTGATTGAAAGTGAATGGCAATACTTTTGAAAGTACTGGAAACCCAGTCCTAAACAAGATTAAAGAATAAATTACTACTCATGTTCAGCGTGAATCGGGTGATATGTGAACCTATCTACTATTGAGGAAAAAACTAAAATCTAAAAATAAAAATATATAGCAAATAAAAGGTCAGAGATGCCAGAAATATACAATTGACGTAGATTTTAGAAGTAACAACAAAATAAATAAATAAATAAAAAGAAAATCCTGAACACGAAACAAGGGATAACACCCTAATCCTTTTCAAAATACCGGGGACGAATGCGAACCGGGCGTAAATATGTTTTTTGTTGCTTTCATGCCTGTAGCCAGCGTTCTTAATATTATGTCTATTTTCACTTTTACATTAACGAACACTTGTTTTATTGATAGACTGTTCACGTTTCTTGTTTAATACACTTAAATGTTTTCCAAAATTTCCCTTTTCTGACACATAATTGCCGATTCTTTTTTGTACTTGTTTTTCGTTTACTAGCGTTTTTCACTTTATTTTTTTGTTTGCCATGTAGTCCCTCTTCAACCCCGTTGCAATTGGCTATGTTGTAAGTCTAGACACATCGGACGCCAGAAATTGAACATTTAAAGTTTGTTTGTAGCATTTCTATCGATGTGTAATTATAACTGGTATTGTGGTTAAGACGAGGGTGCGCTGAAAAGTTCAGAGTCTGACTATGAAAGAGAACTGCTAAAGCTGTGAAATCTTGCATGCATTAATTTCAACTCCACTTAAAAAAACTTGTTTCTTTCCAGGTAAACTGACATTTGACTGTTCTGAGACTGTTCTGCTGGTCAAATATTCAACAACAGCAGAAATGACGTCATCATGCGATACTGGTTCCTAATTAAGTGTTTTTTTAATGTTGGGGGACATGATATTCAATTGAGAGAGGCATCAAATCCACAACCATGCACGCGCCTAAAAAGTGTCAATTTATCCAGACAGGAATTAATATCCCACCTACCCCTAACTTCTAACCTTATTTTTCTAGTTTAGTTTGATCCGTATTTTGTTTGGTTAATCAAGCCATACCCACAAATGTGTTTTTTTAATTATGGAATCTTGGTTTTCCCCCTCCTTTTTAACTCTCAAATGAGCTACAGATTTGTTTTCTGATTTCCCAAGTAATTCAATTTCATCATAAGTTATCCAACATCGCCTGACGACGAGCAATTTTTAAGTTGCGTGTTTGTGTAGGGATGTAAAATATTTTATAATTAAAATATTATTATAATATATATATATACATATATCTATATCTATATATATATATATATATATATATATATATATATATATATATATGTGTGTGTATATATATAAATATATTTATATATATATATATATATATATATATATGTGTGTGTGTGTGTGTGTGTGTATGTGTGTATGTGTGTGTAAGATAAGTTAGAAAACAATAACATTCACCTGCTTCGCCAATGACCAGATTTTAATTCAGGAAAGCAAAGTGTAATGGCGTAACGTGTTCTTTTAATTAATTCCATCTCAGTTTTTATCATTATTTATTGATTTAATTATTACTTAAAATGTAATTCCTATGACGAAACGGTTAAATTGAAAATCAAGAATTCCGACGTGGAACTTGAACAACGTTTAGTCACGCTAATCCATATTTTGGTTTTGTGAAATAAAACACATTATATGAGGTCGGACCAACACCGAAATACGTCAAAGCAAAAATGTTCTTTGTCTTTTGTCTTCACTATTCCGTCGACTTGTTATACAACTTCAATCATATATATATATACATACATACATACATATATATATATATATATATATATATATATATATATATATATATATATATATATATATATATATATATGTGTGTGTGTATGTATATATGGGGCGGATACGTGTGTATGTAAATACGTATCTATAAAATATCTTTGGGTTTATAGGAGATATTACAAATCAGCTTGGGTGAAATTGCTCAACGTATTTCTGTATCTTCAGCCTACAAGCAGTGTCTGTTTCTGACGTCACCTCCCACGGCTTTATACGATAAAATATATAACTGTCAGCCAAGTCTTTCCTTGCAGCTTCTAAAGAGTCAATTTGATATGCAGTTATCGTGAGGGAAGAATACGATTCGTGAAGCGTTTAAAAGATCTTTGTCTTCGAATGCTGGGCACGTAAGCATTGCCGGCAGTGCACAAAGCTTTGGTGTCGAGATTCGTGTCAACAAAACACTGACAAGGCTCCCAGGCAAGCGCCATTGCGCTAACATGCTCGACATCAGCTTCCATTAATCTTGCTTGGCAGGAAATTCTCATCGACTTTATTTCTCTTTTTTGTTTTGCCTTGTTCATTGTCACACAAAGTGTCATGGAAGAGATTTCTGTCTATATCTCTCTCATTGCTCTTTCCTTTTATCTTTCTTTTTTCATCCCGTACTTCCTTTTTATATATCAATCGATCTATCACTTTTCTTTCTTTCTTTCTTTCTTTCTTTCTTTCTTTCTTTCTTTCTTTCTTTCTTCAATGTTTTTTAAGTTTTATAATTAATTAAACAATATCAAAATTCAGATTTAAATATCTGTGCATATATACACGATATATATCATCCACAGACAGACTGTTTCTTTGTATCACAGCTCATCAGTCTGACTAGACATCCGATTGCTTAAAGTCGGGATGGAAACTCGACCGACTTGGCATCAATCAGAGACTTTACCGCTGAAGGGAATCTTTTAACGCATTATGTACGTGTTGTATATAAACCCCAAATCAGCAGACAGAGCGCTCAATTCTGATGAAGAGCTATACGATAATATATATATATATATATATATATATATATATATATATATATATATATATTAGAATGGAATTTTTTTAATCCGGCAAATTTTTATTACTTTTATTGTGGATTCCGGGATGAAATCCGGTAGCAAATAATAACAAATGCCAAGAATGAATATAGGAAATAAATGTATTAACGTACTAATAAAAACTGGAAATACAGGTTAGTAGTTCCAGGAATGCGGGGTTAGTAGACAAATATTTATATATATATATAGTCTTTGATATTGACGTATAGCTGTACGACTTCTTACTGAGTCTAAGTGCTCCTTACTGTGACTCTTGTACTATCCTCCTGTGTGTGACTCTGTCTATCTACTCGACCGACTGGATTCGTACTACTACTGTCCGGGTATTCACTAGCAGTAGTATATGTATACCTTGGGTGAGTCCATTTGTGTAAAAAGGGGAGACCCCTCAACACCTCCACCTTAGATTCTTTTGGGGGGAGTTAGTATTTGTTTCTCTTATGGTCGATAATCAGAGATTCGGTAGATTTTCTCTTCCTGTTTGACCTAATTTCTGTGTCTTCCTGAGGTCTTTGAATCTCATTTTGTATTTGGTCAATATGTCTTCTGTGGATAGAAATTTCGCCTTGTACTGTGTACATCACATTTCCTAGTCTGTTAATTATTGTACCAGGTTCGAATGATCTCTTGAGTACTAAAGGTGTATGCCGGTTTTTGTTCTTGTTCGGCAATAACTTATCACACACAGACCGTGTTCTGCGGGCAAACGGCACGTTTCACTTCTTTTTTACTGCTGGTTGGTCATTTTCTTTTAATTACGTCCTAGCGGCAAACTTGTTACCTCGTCCCAAACCGCTCGAAAATACTTCTGGAAATTGATTATGTAATTCCTTATTTAACTTTATAGCTTTTGATGGTTCGCACTTTATCTTTTTACAAAAAGAACTGATAGGTAAATCCCATACGTCGAACTTTTGTATCCAGTCTGTGCCCACCAGAATTTCTGTATCTTTCATTCCGAATATCTTGAGCATTTTTGTTTTTCCGTGGAATTTCACATTTAAGATTACTTATCCTTCGAATTTTATACGCTTCCCTGTAAATGACTTAGAAATTTTCTGCGTATGTATCATGGTCGGTCTATTAAGCTTTCTCCATGTCTGTAGGTTAATTATCGTTACGTCCGAACCTGTGTCTAGTTGTAATTTTATTTTTTTTATTTAAAATTTCAAGTTCCAAGTATTTTCTTATGTTAATATTGTTTCGTCGTGCATTCTAGTAGCTCTTATCTTACTAGTAAATTTTCTGTTCTGACATTGGGATGCCTTGTTACCCATTTTTACACACGCTAGACGTTTTTATATTTAAAACTACAAATCTTATTCCAGTGTAGTCCTCCACATCGATAACAGGCAGATGGAGGGGGCTTATATTTGCTTAGATTTTTGTCATAATTTTCCCTATACGTTGTACTTTTTTTCATTATTGAAGAATTTTTTTTCCTCTCCGGGGAGGGTGACATTTCTTTTTCATTATTATAGAATTTTTGTTTTGTTTCCGGGGAGGGTGAAAAACGTATACTTTTTTTCAACTTACGTATATGTGCTACTCCTGACTCCTCGATATCCTTCGAGTCTTCTTTATACTCAGGCATTTTTGGCAGTCTTCTGATAATTTTTGTACTGTTAATCCAGGCTCATTTTGTAGTCTTGAAAGCATTCTTTTGCGTATTTCACTATCCTTAGCTGAGACTAACCCTTGTACAAAAGTAAGACACTTGAAATTGTCTGGAGTTAATTCTGCCAACTTGAAGTCGTCGCAATGTTTGTCCACGATTGCGGCGAAAGTGGAATAGTCCCCCTTTCGTCCATTACGAGGTTAAGACATTTACACCTTTTGTGAAATAGTGACGTCTTTGGACTGAACAGCTCTATAAGGCATGTAACTGCATCATCAAACGTTAACTCATATTTCTTTTTTGGCAAGATGTAATCCACAAATTTTGTATATTCTTCTGTTCCTAATTTTCTGAGTAACAGAAGTAGCTTCTTTGCTTCCATCCAATTTTGACAATCGATGTTGTAGATGTCTTCATAACGTCTGAAGTAGTCCCCGAAATTTTTATCCTCTTCTAGGGAGTAATTGAATGTTTCTATCGTATTCCATACTGAGTCTTGGGAAAAAGTCGTCTCTTTTTCGATATTTTGTTGTTTGTTACCCGCTACATTTAATATTAATTCCCGCAGTTGCGTTTGCCTTTCTTGATTTTCCTTCTGCGTGTGTAGTAATTGTTTTTGCCACTTCTCTTCCAATCTTTCTTGGAATTGGAATTGCTGTTCATTTTGTCTTTCTTGGAGTTGTAATTGCTGTTCATTTTGGTATTTTACAAGTTCTACTAAAATACTTTTAAAATCCTGCATGATGAGAGCCTTACGAAAAACTCGATTTTCCGTATTTTAATCCTCGTAAATCTTTGTCGCCAAAGCTGTTGTGGTGAGAAGAAAGAAATATTTTCTTTCCGTGTAGGTCCCAATTTCTCGTCACCAAGTTGTTGTGGTCGGCAAGGGAGAATTTTTCTTTTTTCTTTTTCCTTTCCCGTGTAAGTTCGAATTCCTCGTCGCCAAGTTGTTGTGGAGAACGGGGGAGAATTTTGTTTCGTTTTCCTTCCGTGAGAGTTCAACTTCCTCGTCGCCAATTTGTTGTGGCCGACGAGGGAGAATTTTGTTACTTTTTTTTTCTTCCCATGTGAGTTCGATTTCCTCGTCGCCAAGTTGTTGTTCCGGGAGCAAATGATAAGAAACGCCAAGAATGAATATAGGAAAATAAATGTATTAAAGTAATAATACAAACTGGTAATACAGGTTAGTAGTTCCAGGAATGCGGGGTTAGTAGAGAAATATATATATATATATATATATATATATATATATATATATATATATAGTCTTTGATATCGACGTATCGCTGTACGACTTCTTACTGAGTCTAAGTGCTTGTTACTGTGACTCTTGTACTATCCTCCTGTCTGTGACTCTGTCTATCTATCGACCGACTCGACTCCTACTACTACCCTCCGGGTATTCACTGGCAGTAGTATATGTATACCTTTGTGTAAAAAGGGGAGACCCCTCAACAACTTTAAACATTATTTTTAGTAGATACTCATATTCGATATACGGTTGGTTTATCCATTAAACAATATATTTATTTTCTTTCGTCTACCGGTCGGAATGTTCGAGATTACTTATTACTGACTGCTCTTCGTGGCTAAATTGGTACGGTTTGTCGGGCTAAACAACAGCTCCTCCTGAGTGACGTAGGTCCGATCCCTATCAGAGATTGTTAATTTTACTTTAATAAGATTTCTCAAACATTCATATATATTTATATATATATATATATATATATATATATATATATATATATATATATATGGTAGGGGCTGGTGGAAAAAATGACCCATCTTTTTTCCCTAAAACTGGCGAAATACGTACGTATTTTAGAAACGCTTCAGAATACTATCTGACTTTACATATTATACACTCATATTCCAAACAACTGTACTGAACATCTCGTAACGTTTTGTACTGGATGATTGGCAAAGCTATGAAACCCTAATTCGTACAGTAAATGTAGGTATATGTGTAATTATATATATATATATATATATATATATATATATATATATATATATATATATATATATACACAGAGAGAGAGAGAGAGAGAGAGAGAGAGCAGAGAGAGAAGGTGCGATGTGTAAATTGTCGACATATTATATATTTAATTTCGCGAATGCGTGTGGTTTGTTTGTGATTTTGTCGACTGCACAGTATAGTAGGGTCAGTTGCGCAATATCTATGAGTAAACGAGTACTTGGACGCAATTCACTCCGTAAGAAATTTGGAAACGGCATGCTTTGCTGCTTGGCATTCGTACCGGAAGCTACAACACGAACATTTCTGGGTGTTTGGTTGTCAATCTGGTGGTTACGAAGGTACGGTAGTTAGGAAAACTTTGATCGTTCTGATGAGAAAAAAATCCCGAATAGTTTTGGAAGGGCCTCAGACTCAACAAGGAGGACTACATGAGGTGCCTTAACGATGTAGCGCTGGCCTGGGCGAAGAGGGTGGCTGCTGGAAGATCTTATATCTGACAACAGGACTCAGCGCCAAGAAACACAAGCAGGGGAACACAGTCATGGCTGTCACAAAATTTCTGAGACCACATCAACCCTTAAATCTACCCACCTATTTTCCCAGACTGCAACTCCCTTGTCTACTATGCAGCTGAGCGAGAGTCCAACAAAACTTTTTGTAACACCAGAGATGAAATTGAAGGTAATAAATTATGGCAGCATGCACCGTCTTAAAAAAGCAGACCGTCCAGAAGAGTTGCAGGAGATTCCAAAGTTGTCTGGTGGCCGTGGTTGAAGCCAATGTCGAACTGATTGAGAAAATTTACTCTTACGTATTTAATAATATTTTTTGTGTAATTTTTCTTAATACAGTGTAACCCGGATATAAGAGAGTTGTCTCTTATATCCGGGTTTATCTTATATCCGGGTATGGTCTATTTTGTTTAGGTAAGTATGGCTCTAATTTGGGACCAGATAAAATCTCTCATATCCGGGTTTCTCTTATATCCGGGTCTCTTATATCCGGGTTACACTGTATATCTGTTAACGTGAGATGTCAGCGTTATATTCCTTTTCCTTCATTTAGACTACAATTTATGCATCCCAGTTTCTCTTTCTCTCTATCGATTCTCTTTCTCCCTCCCCCCTCTCTCTCTCTCTCTATATATATATATATATATATAACATGTACACTTTTGTTATTTTCAAGATTTTTGTGATTTAAAAGAAACAGTGTAAAAATATTAAGCAATTCAAGCAGAGTCAGAGATGGAAGTGTCACTTTACTATTAAATTTTGTCTCTGGAGTAGATTGAGCTGTCGGAATCCATGATCGCTTTCAAATTGCAAATGGATGTTTGACCTTCGTATGCACCGACCATATATTGGGTATCGACTGGAAAGTGATACGTTGAAAACGAAAAAAGAACTGTGGAAACAACGTTTTCTAATACATAAAAATCCTTCTCATAATGATTCTAAAACTAAGGAATATATTTTATGCTTTCATGTACCGGGTGTAACAGCAAAACTGCTCAAATCGTGTAACAGTACGGGACAAATGGGCAACCCACAAAATGTTTAATATCTACAAAACCACTAAACGAACTGAGTTTCTTTTTCCCAGGTTTTCAGATAAGACGTTTAGCCATCTTGACACTATTTGTCGTAAAAATCACTGAAAAAACATTTCAGTTATTCACCTAGAAAGAAAAAAGGTTAATTTTTTTTGTCAGCCCCACTATTTCTTCCCAAATGAGCAATGGTGAGAGGAAAAGGATCATTCCGGCTTTCAGTAATTGTACCAACATTCATACTCTGGCTTCCATCTTCAAGTTCCATGCAATGATCATGAAGAGAACGGTGAATAAGTTTTAAAAAAGAGTGAAAAGTAGAGAGGAAAACTGTGCAGGAGGTCACAACAGGAAGAGAGATCATCATTTCAACTTAGAGCTAAAGAGATCAATTAGAAAATATCCTTATGAAATTCATAAAACGTTTGGTACGTGAAAGAGGAGGTCCATCTATGGCAGTTCAAAGAACAGTGAAAAAAGACTTGAAAATGAAATCTTACGTGAAACTTGTGAGGCAACTTGTTACTGCAGGACAGAATGTTAAAAAGGTTAGAGAGGGCGAAGATCATCTTGAATCAATTAGATTCTGGAATTATATATATATATATATATATACACACACACACACACACACACATATATATATATATATATATATATATATATATATATATATATATATATATATATATAAAAGTGAACATAGAAGTCAAAACTTAGAAGCGACAGTCTGTTTCATGCTAGATGCAATCGTCAGGCCACGAGTGTTGTTATTTTTCTCGGCTATTTATATATACGGGTCAGTGGTGCATTGTGGATAGTCTATTATGGCTGTTATTTTACCGGAAGTCGTTTATTTGTTTATTTATTTGAGTCAAATTATTTTGCTTGTTTTTATTTATATTTATTTTTTTATCTCATATATTTATTTATTTATTATTTTTAATTTTTTTATTTTGTTTTTTATTTATTTATTATTTTTATTTTGACCGATCAAAATAAAAATAAATAAAAATTTAAGAGAATTTCAGTAAGATATATGTAATCATTTCTAAAACGGTTCAAAGCTTAATCTAACGTTTGAACAATTTTGTTGTTAAACGATTTGGACAGTTTTGCTGTTACAACGAGTATATTTTTACTAATTTTTGCCTAATAATTTTAACCTAATAATTTCTACCTAATAAAAGGTTAATGAGTCCCGCAGTGTAGAGGTTTACTGAATGAGGTTGTTTCATGAATATTAAGGGAGGATATAAGAAATATTCTTTATGAGGATTTCTAGGAAATATATCGGTTGAAGAAGTTTATCATAACTGTTGTCGGGGGGGGGGTGCGAAAATTCGGAACACATTTCGAATATATATATATATATATATATATATATATATATATATATATATATGACGATTGCATCTAGCATGAAACAGACTGTCGCCTCTAAGTGTTGACTTCTATGTTCACTTTTATATTTACACACGCTCTATCTCTGATATTGAGCACTTTATCCTATAGATATAGCACATCTTAAGACTATATTTCTTCATATATCTATCTATCTATCTCTCTCTCTCTCTCTCTCTCTCTCTCTATATATATATATATATATATATATATATATATATATATATATACATTTTCCTCTCCTGCTGTGGGCTCTTGATTTAGTTTCTTGAGTTTGAGATTCCCAAAACTTTAAGTTTTCTCACCATTGGAAGCCTCCTGACTGCCGTTTGGTCTGGGTTTTCATCTGCACGGGACTTCCTTTTCCTCGTTGCAGCCTGGGTTCGTTTCATTACAATCTGCTCTTCTGGTGGTGGAGATTTCTTTTTGCGATGCATACTCCTGTCGTATGCGTTAGGCAACAATAAACTACAGAAGGAGTCAAAATTGATTGCTGCTTTTAAGCATTTCATTATTATTTAAGCTTACTTTTGAAAAGTTAAACGATAATTCTTCTGTTGACTGAATTTTATGTACGTAGGTCATTACTTTCCATACAAAAAAATGTATCGCTGCATTTGTTAGTTAATTTCGATTATTCTCAAATTTGTTTCCAAGTTATAAAAATTGATATAGTACAAAAAATTCGTCGTAAAATCACGGAAAAAAATCGCCGAAAACTATTGAAGTATTGAAAACGTAGGAATCCCGAATTTCTGTAACATAGGCTATTCAAAATTAGTGATTTGTGACCCTTTAATTGAAAATATTTTATATATATATATATATATGTATATATGTGTGTGTGTGTCTGTGTGTGTTACAGTGTGTGTGTGTGTGTGTGTGTGTGTGTGTGTGTGTCTGTGTGTGTGAATAAAAGACAAGAGTAAAAATTATTCCTAGCTGAAGCGTTTCGTCATCAGATAGACTTTATCACAGAAAATGTAAGACATTTCTTTTGTTACACGTGTTTATATACAAGAGCAAGGACGTCATTGTTTTGTTAAGGCTTTTTAATTTGAGATCATTCCTGAATATTTAATAAGTGTTTTAAAGGTACTGTCAAACTCGTGGATCAGAAAAAGTGTCACAATTGTGAGTCTTGTAAGACAAAATATATTCCATCACCAATACACTCTATCTGAAAAACACACACACACACACACACAAACATATATATATATATATATATATATATATATATATATATATATATATATATATATATATATATATATATTAGTATTAGCTGTTTTTCTACCAGGAGATTCGTTTGGCATGTGCTGTGGTATGTCTAAGTGATCAATGCTCATCTCTTCTCATCTGTGTTTGTAAATATGCAGGGCAGATTTTAGGAAAATATGAAATAGACTGGGTCTCTACTTCTTTTGCTCCTGCTGTGGTCAGAAATGTTTCCGTATTAGGGTCATCGCCAACTGTATAAGATTCTGTAGATAACTACAGTCTTTTTATTAGATGGATGCATTCAGTGTATTAGGAAATAGGAAACCGATTTCTAACTGATGAGAAAAGGAAGTCTCTATTGATGAAGTCAAATGTTGTTCTGAGGTCGACAAAGCAGGTATAGATTTTCCAATTAGAGAGGGAAGCAATTTGTTGGATTTCTTAGACGACATAAAGCCTCAAATACCAGAACGAAACAGTCAAGAGGAATTGACATTTAGAAAACAATGGAAGTTTAGTTAATAAAATGTTCATTTATTCTGATTTAATAATGATTTACCTCTTTATTTGTGAGTCTCTTCGTGGCACCTTTCTGTTTCCATAATGCATCAATTCGTGATAAACCCCACTTTTGTGGGATATATTTTCTGATTGTAGACTTCATTCATAAAATAGAGTAATTTGTCAGTGTATTCGGGGAGAAAGTAAGCGGTTTTCAGAGTCTAGCCTCAATGTCAAAGGATGCTTTATTGTCCCGTAGTTTCTTTAATGCCTTTCTTAATTTCATCATCAGTAGATTCATTATTGGATATTTTTGCAGTGTTTGGATATAGACTAGTATATGTTTAATTTATCAGCTCTCTTACTTTTAGTCTGGTTATGGTTAAAATGTGATTCTAAGTGCTTTTGTGACTTCTGTGAAGGTTTTAATTATATAATATTGTGACTTTTTTATGATTCTATATTCGGATTGTTTTTGTATGCTTTTATTTGTGATTTCTCCACATTTTCTTTTACTAAGCTTTGAAATATTTCCCATATAATTAGGATGATTTAAATGTAGGTTTGTAACATTTTCTCTATGTATGATGGAAAATAAATCATCACCCACTTTTATTGTCCCCTTAATTAATATTTTTTCCATATACTTTCACAGAATTTATCTTATTAGCTTAATTATATTGTTTGTTGTGAAGTGATTAAAAAAATATTAACTGAACATCCAGTCATGAAACAAATCGTCTCTTTCCTATTACTCCTTGTGAGCGGTAGAAATCTCTATACCATAAAAAGATATCCACTCAGAACGAGGCTCTGGGCTTTCTATTCTGATATATATGTATCATTACATCTTTTACTGGAACTTAAAAATCTGTGAGAAGTTAATATTAATCGAAAAATGAGAGCATAGTTAAAATTATATTCAACTCTAGATTCACCATAATGCTTCCAACTGAGTGTTTGTGGTTCTTGAAGTCTATCTTTTTGTTTCTATCGTAGTTGAATAACCCTATATGTTTGAGAATGCGTTTCTGATCCCAGACTTTAATCTAGGGTGAATGTGAGCCATTTTCAAAAGTTCAGCTTAAGTTTCAAGTGATACTTTATCATTCCTTACTTATTAATAGCTTTCTTAATCCCCTTATCAGTAAGTTAATTATTGTTTAGCTTTGGAGACTTACTTTTCAATGATTGAATGTATATTGGTATATTTTCAGTTTCTGCGGACATCTTTTGTTTACAGTGGTCAGGTTTTAAATGGGATTGGAAGTGTTTTTGAGACCAGGACATTTCTTCTGCGGTGGTTTTGATTTTATACTGTTAATGTGATTTTGAAAAAAGAATTTCTCCACATTTTAACACATTCTCTATGCTGCTTGGCTTCCTTTAGTTAGTTTCCAATTTTCTGCGGATATTGGTTTCTCAAATAATTAACGAGAGTCTTTATTTTCTTTGAAATTAATTTAGAATTGTCCCTTCATTTTTCCTCTTCTGTTTCTTTTTTGTATCTTTTTTTTCAACTCTCGATTATCCCATGTGTGTATGTTTGTTGTCTTCTAGATATTCTTGGAATAGGTTCATGTACTTCATCTAATGGCGATTTGATAACATTATTTGATTCCCTTATGTGTTGATAAATCTTTACTGGCATCAATTTGTTTTTTACTGAATTCTAAATTTACTTTTACTTTCAAAGGCTTTGATATTAGACTTTGGTGCTTTTCTTGGTTTTTGTGGGGGGAAGCAAGCTATTTTCTTGGTTGATGTTGTTAGTTTAGTTACAAGTAGCGTATGATCTGTTTCAAATTAGGAGTTGTATATTTAACATCTATGAGAAAATACCTAAACCAAGATGCTGAAGTTAATAATATTTTTGTAATGACAAAAGTACTCAGGTGTAGGCTTTAAGAAAGCTTTATTCAACTGAGAATACAAGGTTCTTGTATAGTGTCCATTTATAGTCCCAGTAAAAAGAAATACTTGTCTCAAAGAGAAGAGTAACAGAACAAAGGGAGACCACTCTTGATTATTCATAACAATTAACATAATAATATCATAACATTATTGATAACATTATCTGGGCTATGTGATGCGGTGTCTCATCGGATGCGTTAAGGATGGCGTATCGTTTTGATTAACAAATCTTCAGCAAAATTTCTCAACTGCTACTGGAGGTTTCAGTTTCAAAGGCTGATGTCTTAATATCAATGGAGCAGTGGCATCTAAAATACTTGAATTTGCAATAAAGTCCCCATTAATGCAGAGGTTTCTGTTTTTTTTTTAATATAGAAATTTTACTCAGTCCTGTGTAGAATTTTATTTTTTTCCGAGGCAAAGCTTTTTCTGGTGAGGCATAAGTTGGCATCATTATGATTTTACAGCAATAAATAATAATGGCAGTTATCATTCTTTTGGACTTGTGCGCGATATTATCTGTTATAATATCCGGTGACATATCTATTGATTGCAAATCCATGTTTTATTTACTACTTGTGGCCAGTCCAAAATAATTTGTATCACAAATACACAATGTATTCAAAACCAAGTCGACGCATTTCTTGCATACAGACAACATCAAGGTTGGTTTTCGCTCAATCTTCTAAAAAGAAGAGTACCTTGAAATCATTATGGGAAATAAAAGATATGATTTAAGCAGTTTAAGGTTAGCCAATCAGCTTACATTTGCTGATTGGCGCGCATTTCTATCCCTTTTTGAAGAACACTCACTCTTGGTAAAACCTAAGAAATGAACACTTACAGAACCAGCCAGTTCTACACCATAAAATCCGTAGATGGCGAACTAACATCGATTCTTCTTTAGCATATAAGTTTGGTTGACACCATTAAGTTTCCAAGAACTTATTTTAATATTGTTTAATACAATTTGTATTAAACACAGGTCAGTCTTTTTTTATTCTTTATTTATTACAACGTCTTCATCCACCATATGGGGTCTTATATGGGGCCCACTTCAATTCCCCATATCTTCTGATCCTAACTGGTGATTGATTTTTATACTCAGTTTTTTTTTAGATAAAGTAGATAGATGAGGTGGCTACAACGGAATATCCATTGAGTTATATGCATATCACTCCACCTATGATTTCCGCTATTTTAACCAAACTTGATTCCCACAATGCATGCGAAATCGATGGAATCTCTGCAAGTGTCCTAAAGAAATTTGCTGCGGAAATGTTCCCTGCACCTTCTCAACTCGACAAAAATATCTCTGCTGTTTCTTGCTTTCTAGAAATCCTCATCTTTATTTCCTTTTTTCAAGAACTCGGTTTAATCGTTAGAAGCATCAAACTATATATATATATATATATATATATATATATATATAATAAAGAAGCAATTTCATGATATATATATATATATATATATATATATTTGTCATCCAGAGACAGACTGTTTCGCTGTTTCACAGCCCATTAGTGTGTCTAGACATCCGGTTGCCTCTAGCTAGGATCGAACCCCGAGTGAATTGGCGTCAGTGGGAACTTCTACCACTAAGCCGTCGGCTCACGACAGGAATGAAGGTGAATTTTAGCGTGTTTATTTTTAGATTTAAATAAACACACAGTGACTGACAGTGACTCAATTCTACCGAAGATATGATATATATATATATATATATATATATATATATATATATATATATATATATATATATATATATATATATATATATATATATATATTAATTTACTATCAATTCCTTGAATAATATGATTCTTATATTTGTGTTGTTCTCAGATGGAAATGACGGGACAAGTACTTTCGACAATTTCAAATTGTCATCTTCGGGGTGCAATTTTTTCATACACAGGCAAACACCAAGACGAAATATGTAGTGTGTAGACCGAAAGATTCTTTCTTCTTTTTTAATTATGCTATATATTGATTGTTAAATATATGCTTTGAAATTTATAGCAGCAGATTAAACTAAAAAATATATGATCAAAAATATAAAAAAATTGATAGACTGAAATGAATAGATTAATATAAATAGTGTTACGTCAGCCCAATATTTATACCCTCACCTCAGATTTTATAAGTATGTTTTAAATACATTATGTACGTGCGACAAGACGTAGGGATGTTAATTATTTCTTGAAACGCAGATTGTGAGATATATTTCGTTTCAGGGCTAATTCTCGGAAGAGAACTTCTCATTTCCCGTCTGGTCTTTGATCGTAGCCCAAAAGAACGCTGTTAGACAAAAAGTGCAAGTGACCCCAACAGTGTTCTGTGAGTGACGCCTACTCATTTTTCGGAAGCCGACACGTGACAAAAACCGTAACGGTTTTGTTTTCGCGCGTGTCGAGACAACGACTATTCTTCACATAGTTGCTTATCCTCGGATGAGGCGGACGTCACCAGAATCAGTCTTAGCTGGTCGAAATTAGACGCAGTAGATGTCACCAGAACCAGATTTCGCTGTTTGCTGCCTAAGGAATTAAATACCAACAAAGTCCAAAGGATCGAAGAGAGACTTCAGAACATCATCAACCCAAGTCGGGTACACTCTTATAATTCATATGTGTGTATTTTTCAACGCCAACACGGACTGAACGTCGTCAAGTAAAAACTCATGCTAGGACATCGATAATCCTACTCTTTGATTTCGAAGAAGTATACGAACATCTTTCCCATCAAACTGTACTAACCGGTGGACGTCGATCGCAACCTTATGTGAGTTTTTACATATCTTTCTATATCTTGCAATCTGACATCTCTGCATTCTTATATCTCGTCGCCTTAATACATGTTCAGTTGATAACTTATCTCCCCATCCCTTGTACTAATTTTGCTTTCATTTTCTTTTTCTTATTTCCACATGTATATATATTATAAATAAATTCTTTATATGACATAATCTCGTGTTGCCATTTGTTATTCTGTGTTCACAGATTGTTTATTTTTCTCGCTCTGTTTACCGGTGTCCAGGATTGGAGAATTCCCCTACCATCGTTCTTTTTCTTTATTTTTACATTGAACCCTGGGATCTTGTAGCGGACCGTGGGGGTGAAGATGTGAAGAGATATCAGAAAATGTTAGAATTTCATGCTAGCCGGTCCAACTACATGAGCATGTTGGGGTTTAATTAAGTCCAAAGAAGACAAAGAAAACAAACAAGACCGATATACATGAGTAAACAAATATATATTAATAACGAGTTACACAAAGACATGAACAGTTACATAGAGTTTCTATGGAGAAATTATGGGCGTGTGTTGTAAGTTTTCGTACGTACGTGTATTGTTCTTAGCGCGTTCTCAGAATTTGGGAAACGCTGTATCTGTGAGAGGTCACATATTGGCCTAAGTGAAAAAGAGAGAGATTTTACCTCACCTCCGCGCGAGGTAGCAGCCCAAGGCCTGGGTCGAAAAAAAGAGAGAGGCGAAGGGTCAGCCAGTATTTATAGCCAGGGGAGAGAGACCCCTGTTGATGGATTAAGGAAACTGAAGAGTAACTAACTCCGACAATCTCTTGTTTATTTTTATTTTATTTTCTCGTTACGTCCCGGCAATTGTAGTCCCAAAAAAACCCCGGGCGTAACAATAGATAAATAGGAACAGACTAAGGTAGATAGATAGATAGATCGATCGATCGTTCTAAGCCGAGGCTGATTATCTTGTTTTTTTTTTTTCCTCGGTCATTTCGCTTTGTGAACTCTGAGATAGATAATTAGGCCGATTTTTGCTTTAAAGTTCCTTCCGAATTGAGAACAGGTTATTCTGGATGGTGAATTAGTCCTTGATCTTTGTTGACTTTTTTTTAGACGTCTTCTTTTTTTCCCTTAGTTCGCCTGATCGTTTGGATTCGAAGATTATTGTTTTGTTTCTGACAATGGATCTTCAGAGATTCCCGTCCATTGCACAGAATTCCCAATTGTTGATGGCGTTGTTACATTTGTTCATGTTTTTTTTTGAGGAGGTCCATGAATCTCTTCATTTGACACTCTTTTCCGATTTCCTTCTTTGAGTTGGGAGTAATAAATTTTCCTTGGTAACCAGTTGTCATCTAACCTCACCAGATGTCATCGATATTGACGTTGAGCTTTTATGACGATGGCTTCAATGCTGTTCATTTTAGTTTGTTCCTGTACGCTGGCATTGCGTTAAGGATATTTAGAAGACAATGCTCTTTAAATAATTCAAGGTCTCATACGCATATAGAAGAGCTGGAGTCATCAGCTCCTTGTACAGTATGTTTTATTGTCTGTTTTAATGTCCCCATCTTGGAAAAATCTATTTTGAAGGCGACCAAAAGGTGATCCTGTACTGTTGCGGATTCCGAGATGAAATCCAATATCAATGAATAACAAACGCCAGGAATGGATAAGGAAAATAAATGTATTAACGTAATAATACAAACTGGTAATACGGGTTAGTAGATCCAGGAATGCGGGTTAGTAGCAATAATATATATACAGTCTTGGTATTGAAGTATCGCGGTATGACTCCTTACTGAGTCTAGGTGCTGTGACGGTGACACTTGTGTTACCCTCCTCTAATACTACTCTGATGTACTGACTTCTCAACTGTCTTAACGTACTGCCGACAGTATTTACTGTCCCCCCGACGAGGGATAGATGTGGAACAAGGCCGGGTTTAAAGTGGGGTATTCCCGAGCACGTAGGCTCTGCCAAAAAATGCCCGTAGAACCCGTATAAACTGGATCGGGTTGGTCAACCTCCCCGAAAGAGGCACTGCCCTTCGGCGGAGCCTCCTCCGGGTTCCTCTCTGCTCAAAGGCAGAGAGTTCGACCGTCACAGCACTGTGCTGCCGACAGTATTTCCTGTCCCCCCTACGAGGGAAAGATCTGGCACAAGGCCGGGTTTAAAGTGGGGTATTCCCGAGCCCGTAGTCTAGGCCAAAAAATGCCCCGTCCGGGTTCGTCTCTGCTCAGAGGCAGATAGTTCGACTGTCCAGCACTTAACGCGCTGCCGTCTGACCGGATATTCACTGGTAGTAATATATGTATACCTCGGTTGAGTGCATTTGGGTAAAAAGCGGAGACCCCTTAACATGTTCATTTGAGACCATGTTGTATATCATCTTGAAAGTCAATGCTAAAAGATAGATGGCTACCCCGATTGAAAAGTGATCCACATTCTCCAAAACTCTTTTACTACTTTGGATCTTTGGTTCTGTCTGGAATGTTTCAGTTGGTGATGCTTGATAGATAATTGTCTTGTTTGCGTTGATGTTTTAGTCTAAGTTTGGTCTATGCATTTTTCAAGGCATTCATTATTTGTTGCAGGTGGGATTCAAACTGTACTACCTGCGCGCTACAAAAATAAATCGGAATGTTCTAGAAAGGAATATTGAAACAGTTCTGGGAAAAAATGATATCACTCCAGTCTATTATTATATTATTATCTAGGAATGAACTTAAATGATAAAAATTCTTGGAAATCATCAACAACTTAAAAAAGAGCGTAAAGAATTCTTGACCAAAAAGTATGGTGAAAATGACTTCCTTTTGACTAACAAGCTTTCAGCAATATAAATGCAACATTTGCCTGCTAGCTATCCGGAGACAACTACTGCTAATTTCTTAAAGAAATTAACGATCACCAATATGCTGAGAATTCTTTTTGATTGATTGATTCGATTTGTTTAAAGCCAAATATTTTTAGATTGAATTTTTTTTATTATTTAGTGATACAACTTTTAATATTTAAACCAAAGCCAAGATGAGATGAGGTATATTCCTACATTTTCCAAGTATAATTGCTTGTAAGATGAATATAACGAATCCGACTGGAATTGGAACTCGGCTCCCCGTTTATCAATTCCGTGCCATTATCCATTACGTCACCTGCACATCCAAGCTTACAGCACATGGTATTCTCAAGCTGTCAAATACTAAACTGGTTCAACGTTACTTATCATCTCTGATCGTACGGGAACAGGTGTTTCCACGCGATGTGGCCGTATCCTTGGGACAAAGATAGATAGATAGATAGATAGATAGATAGAAACAATAAAATGAAAGATATAGTTAGATAAATAGATAGCTAGAAAAGAAAGACAGACAGACAGTTAGATAGATAAATAGATAGATAGATAGATAGATAGTATTCAGAATTTATGCAGCAATTCACGCCGTTTTGAACTTTAATCAAAAACCCAGACATAGGTAATCAACCAATGTCAGATCACAGCGCCAGCCGAATCGATGGCCATTGTTGCCCTGGTCTTCGCATAGATAGATATGAATAATGTCGAATAGATAGATATTATCAAACTGCTATATACCGGGGGTAATAACAAAATGTTCCAAGTGGTGTTACAGTATAATTGCGCATCCTTCAAAATGTTAAAAATGTGAAAAAAACACTTATCGAGTTTCTTTTTACCAGCTTTCGATAAGACGTTTAGCCATCTTGGTTACCATTCTTCGTAAGAATCACTGAAAAGCCCTTACGCTATTTAGCTAGAAATAGAACAGGTCAAAATCGTTCTGTGTCAGTTCCACTATCTGCCCAGCTGAGCAATGATGAGAGGAGAAATCATTCAGAACTTCAGTAATGGTACCAACATTCATTCGCTGGTTTCCATATTCAAAGTTTATTCCAGAACCATCAAGGGAACGGTAAATAAGTTTAAAATGGGAACAGCAAAGTTGAAAACTGCGTTACGAGGTGACAAAAGAAAGAAGGATCATTACATTAACTTAGAGCTAAAGAGATTGATTAGAAAAGATCTAACTGAATACATAAGACGTTTGGCACGTGAGAGGGGGTTTCAGCTACTCCTAAGAGTAGTGAAAAAAAGATTAGAAAATGAAATTGTACGCGAAACGTATGAAGCAACTTGTTACTCCAGGACAGAAAGTTAGACGGTTAGGGAGGGCAAAGATCATCATGAACAAATTATAAAATGATCCTAGAATAATATATATATATATATATATATATATATATATGTGTGTGTGTGTGTGTGTGTGTATCTATGTCTGCGTCTGTGTGTGTTTGAAATTTGTTTCAACACTTCATGACTTTCTGATCCATAGCTATGACCCATAGCTATGTTTAATTAATAAGGAACGTGTCATTTTTTCTATTAAGCTTGTAGCGTAATTATCCCTTCATATTGCACAATGTAGAGTTTAACAGTGTTGTAAAAACCTCGGAGAATTCCAGTAAGCTATCTTTAATCGTTTCTAAGATACAACAGTTCAAACCTAATTTAACAATTGGAAAATTTTGCTGTTATACGATTTGGACAATTTTGCCGTTACACCATATATATATATATATATATATATATATATATATATATCCTTCTCCTAGATCAGCTGCCATCCCAGGCTATAGAACCCAGTCTGTCCTGCTATTTACCCATAGTTGGAGGGAAAAGAAGAGGATTCACACCTTTCCTAAGGGTATTAGCACGTAAGTGAATGTAATGGATTAGACTGGAATTCGAACTCGGCTCTCCGATTCCTCAATCCAAGCCGTTATCCATTACTCCACCGCGGAGGGTCGTTTAGGGGCCTTGTAGCACTCAGTGCACCAGGTCTCTGTATTCGTCCCTTCAAAAAGTATGGATGGTCCTGCACGAAACCTTCACCACTATAATCAAATCTCATGTGTCGGCGTCGGGCTCTCAGTTTCTAGGAACTGATCTGCTTGACCCTCATACGTCGAATTCGACGGGAGAGTCGATCATATATATATATATATATATATATATATATATATATATATATATATATATATATATATATATATATATTCGAGCCTATTCATATATATATATATATATATATATATATATATATATATATATATATATGAATAGACTCGAATATGCCGATATTATCAGATCCGATAGATATGAAGCCGTCCTAATAGTTAGGTAAGAAGAGGCTGAAGTTGCTATGTAGCCAGATTGATAGATATCTATTATCAGGTGACACTGATAGAGAGATCAGAATAGACAATCAAGGAAAATGTTTTAGATCGGACTATCATCAATGTGTACTGAGAAAGAATGTTTACACGATAGAAGGAAAGAATAGAAAAGAGACAAATCTATAAGGTCGATAAATAATGCATTGCCGTAGAAAGACGTGCATGCAGAAATCAACCGAGTGAGTATGCACGTGATACAAAAACGAAGCTCTCGGCAGTTTTTGCATTTAATAAAGTGTCTATTGTTATTTGTTGACACCGTTAGCCTTTTTGTGTTCGAAAAGAGCGTATCGTTTTTATTGTTTTCTTCTTGCCGGAGATTCATTTATGAAAATATAAATTGTCGGCGACATTGTTGTCTATTGTTTTTGTTGCTGAAGTTTGCGCCAGATAACATTTTCGTTGCAACGCCAAAGGTGGAAAGCAAATAAGAATGGAGACAAAAGAAATGGAAAGAAATCGTTTGGAATTGAAGACTCAGAGAAATCTGTAGAAATTGACAGAGGAGGTGGAGGATGAAGAGAAAGAAAAGTAGAGTGAAACAGAAATAAAGCGAGGAAAGGAGAGAGTGAGCGGAAATGAATGAAAAGGAGAGAGGTACAGAGAGAAACGCTGAGAGAGAACGAAATATAAAAACAATAAGAGAGAAGGAAAGAGAGAATGTGAGAACAACAAAGAATTTCAGAGAAGATAAAAGAGAATTGAAAGAATGACGGTGGGGGGATAAGTATAAAAAAGAAACAGAAGATGCGACAGAGAGAGGGGGGAAACCGTGAAACGAGAGACGTCGAGGATCGAGGAACGGAGACGTAGAGATAATGTATTTGTGAGGTAGGAAGGGAGAGGGCAATAATGACAAAAAGAGATATGAAGAGGGAGAGAGAGGCAAAAGAGAATTGAGAGGGAGAGAGAAAATCTTTAAGATAATGCTAAAATGAAAGTCGCAGATACAAAGAAGGTAGGAAGGGAGAGGGCAATAATGACAAAAAGAGATATGAAGAGGGAGAGAGAGGCAAAAGAGAATTGAGAGGGAGAGAGAAAATCTTTAAGATAATGCTAAAATGAAAGTCGCAGATACAAAGAAGGTAGGAAGGGAGAGGGCAATAATGACAAAAAGAGATATGAAGAGGGAGAGAGAGGCAAAAGAGAATTGAGAGGGAGAGAGAAAATCTTTAAAATAATGATAAAATGAAAGTCGCAGATACAAAGAGGTGTAAAAACATTAGACAGATTGGGGAATTAATTTAAAGAATTAATGTAAAGAAAAAGGACATATTGACAGATACAGCGAGAGTAAGATTAAATATGTGGGAGAGACAGAAAGAGAGAGACAATCAAGCAATGAAAAAAGGAGAGGTATGAAGACAAAGGAGAAATTAAGGGGCAATAAAATAATTTAAAACAATAATAATGAGTAAGAAGGGGAAAAAACAATAATGTTCCAAATGGGTAGAAACAGAGAAACAAGAATTACTTGGTGAAACGTAAATATCAAGTGATATAAGAGAGAGATAGAGAGAAGTAGAGAAAATGAATAAAAATGACTGAGTGATTTATGCAGACAGGTATATGTGAGTAGCGGCACAGTAACATCTTCTCAAATCCTAGAGTGAGACCAAAACTCTATTTGTGTCTCTGGACTGATCGATTGATTTGTTTTTTTTTACTGCTTATCAATCTATAGTAGGTTATTTAAAGCCAGCAAATATTTCTAGATTGTAAGAATTTTGTGGAAATAATAATTATTTTCTGATACAAATCCTACTAATTAATCCACAGCTGGGGAAGAAGAACTGGATTCATACCCTTCCCAAGCGTATTTGCGTGTAAAGTGCCGATTGGAATTTGTTCAGTGTCGTCTATGGGTGTCCACGCTACGACATAAAATATTGTCAATGAAATGAAACATTTCTTTTACTTATTCGTCTTATTAGTAGAGAGTGGTGGCAGGTTGATTTCCAAGAGGCAGTCGGAGGAATGACGTCACAGGAACGCATGCCGGACGTTGGCTCAGCGTTGTCTCGCGGTTAGTATTAGTGATGTTGGAGGCGTATCGACCCTTCAGAATTTTTGCAGATTTCTGTTGAATTCACGCCGTTTTGGACTTGTATCCAAAAACCCAAACATAC
Organism: Acanthosepion esculentum; assembly: GCA_964036315.1. Taxonomy (NCBI): domain Eukaryota; kingdom Metazoa; phylum Mollusca; class Cephalopoda; order Sepiida; family Sepiidae; genus Acanthosepion; species Acanthosepion esculentum. The sequence goes on from OZ038482.1 coordinate 27,290,417, forward strand.
GTAATCCACCAATGTTAGATTACAACGCCCACAAGGCCATCCGGCGAATCGCTGAACATTCTCTCCTTGGGCTTTGCATTCTGCAACAAATTGGATCTCGACTCTCCGATTTTCAATTCAGCTGTTACTCCCATCCACACACCCAAGCTTATAGCACCTGATATTAGCAAGTGGCCGCCCATCTATTTACTCAACGTCGCTTAACTTCTGTGATCGTACAAGAACCGGTGTTTCATCATAATAAGTCCGTAAGTCGTTGCGTAGGTTGAAGTAAAAAGAACAGATATAAATGAACTTTCTTTTCACGATCTCAAGATTATACTTTCAAAGTCAATACTTCGTATCGTCTTCCGTGACTCAAGTGCTGTATCTAAGTTGGCTTTGACGAAATAGAAAGCGTAGCAAGGTGAACTGGAAGTGAAAAAAAATAAACTGAATGATAATCTATTTACTATTATTATTATTTAAAAGAATGTCTGCATTTGTTTTCATAATCACATGCCGCAACATAACCAATGACTCAGGACACGCGAACGGTGTCATATCTTTTTGTTATTGTTTAAACTTAATGAAACAATAGACAACTTTGAACAAGCAAAAATAAAAGATTAAAAAGTCAAAGCTCTTCTCAGTATACGGAGTGTGTTTGTTAGATCTATGTTTTAGATTTCTTGGAGAGATGGTGCACCAGGGATTCTGTTGATTTGTTGTTGAGTTTTTTTTTTTTTATCAGACTCAAAGCTCCATCCACAAGAGGAACATTTATTTTACTATATCAGTCTCCAGGTATTTGCTTACTTTTTCCGAAACCTTTGCAGAGATGTTTCTGTCACTTGGTATGTTCATGTGGAAACTTTTTATTCCTGTCTTTGATAATAATGTCTGTACAGTTTGGACGGAGAAACCACAGAAGACCGTAAAAGCTGTCCCAATCAAAAAAAGCATTAATTAGGATTATTATAATTATAATTGTTATTATTATTATTATTATAATTATTATTATTATTATTATTAGTAGTAGTAGTATTCGTAGTAGTAGTAGTAATAGTAATAGTATAAGTAGTAGGAGTAGGTACGGACTGAAACTTAACAACATAAAATCCGCAGATTACACTCCGTAGGAATAAAACTGAAAGCAATACTATACAATGTAAAAAAAAGAAAGCAAGAAGAATGGACTATCTATTAGCAGTAGACGGAATATGTGCGTGTCAGCAAAGGAGGCAGTTGCAGAACGACAATTTCTAGCAGGTTTAAAAAATTAACGTTCTGAGTCGTCTGGTAACAGACGGCATAATTGTTGTTATAGAAGTTCGAGCGACACATTTTAGCATGGATAGCTATTTTTCGACATTTAACAAAGGGGAATATATGATTCAGTGCGTCGTCATTTGAAATTGTGCAAGGACGTGCAACATCAAAAATAAGAAATAAAAAATGAAATAAAAAAAAAGGGGAAGCGAAGAAAATGGATAAGGTGCGTAAGATGGAGAACCCGAGAGTAACAGAGATAATCAAAATAATAGAGAGAAGAAAAGCAAGAATGGATTTCAAAATAGAAAAGGGAAAAAGATAAAGAGAAGGAAAAACTGAAGTAAGGCTGAAAATGTAGAAGTAAAAAGTGGTGGATAAAGAAAAACATTAGCGAGAAATAAACGCGAAATACACACACACACACACACACACACACACACACACACACACACACACACACACACACACAAACACACACACACACATATATATATATATATCCACACATATACTTAAATGCCTATAATTGGTAACAGAAGCCATTGGTTTATACCAACGGCTTTCCATACTCAATACTCATCGAATTCACTCTCGCGTGGTCATGTGTGACGTCTTGAGGTGTAGTGCGATTTTCGCTTTCAGCGTCTTATATGCACGTGTTTGTCGTTGCTATGGAAATCATCCATGTAAACAAAAACAGACTATCATCAATTTCTTGTTCGTGTATTGCTTAATATATTGTGCAATTGTCATCTTTGATAATGGCTTATGTAAGCCGAAAGCTTAAATTGGATTAAAAATATGTATTAATATTGTGATTTTCTTTCTTCGTTTAATGATAATGTTATTAAGCCTATCAGACGATATGAAAAGAACTTACATAAAATAAATAGACAACACGTGTCTATATTATTTAATGAAACATGTATATATATATATATATATATATATATATATATATATATATGTATATATATAGCATAATGAAAAGCCACGTATACTTTCTTAATATGTATATAATATAGAAAAAACCACTGAAAAGTTGCAAATTAAAAAAAAAATTGAATGTTTTTGTGAAAGTATTTATTTATATTTTTTATATATATATATTTGATATTTCAGATCGGCCCCGATCTTTCGTCAGAAATGACCGTTTTCAGAAGTTTGTTTACATTAAGTAGCGTCCGTCGCGAGACGCGGACGTCACGTGATATGGAATGCAACTGTGTTTGAATATTTCTAACGTAAATCTAACTGTAGTAATATTTTACATGTTGTTTAAAAAAATTTTTTTAACTATATCTAACAAATTTTTTTTTTAACTATTGAAATATTTATAAATATTTAAAATACCCAAGTATTTATTTAACCCTAGTTTATATGTATTTAATTTTAAAATCCAGTATTTTTTCTGTGGGTGTATGTTGAACTGAAATCAGAATCTATCAATACACATTTACAGTTTTCTAATATGTGCCATGGTTGATTAAAATGTTCAACTATGGGGGAATACGTCAAATTCTATTGCAAACGTAGCTATCCGAAGTTTTTCCAAGCGAGTACCACCATTTATATATATATATATATATATATATATATTCACTGTATCTCTCAATATATATATATATATATATATATATATATATATATATATATTGAGAGATACAGTGAAAAAGAGAAGGAAAGAGAAGGTTGAAAAAGACGATGAGAGCTGGGTGTGTAAGAATAAAACCTGCAGATAGGTGAATTCTTTTAACATTCTCTATGCCTACTTGATGAGAAACACCGTGGGGATTTTCGAATTAAGTAAATAATTAATCAGCTGCTTCCTTTGGCAATTCCGCAGACATCAAGGAATCTCTCGGCACTTATCTCCTGATAATTTTTCCGGTATCCTATAACCAAATTTCTCTAGCATCCTAGCAGAAAACTTCGAACATACTCGAAGAGAACTTTTCCCGTCATCTGAAACATTTACTTTCGCTTCCGAAAAAAATTAATAAATAAGAATATGATAACATTAGAAATAATAAAATCAAAAAATAAGGATAACAATAACTTTGCTTGAGACACTTCAGTTATAGATTAAAGATTAATCCGCGTCCTGGGTAAGAAGATAAAATACATCCGCGTCCTGTGTAAGACGATAAAACCACACCCAAGAGCAAGGCCTTTGATCAGGAGGTTTTGAGAAGCCTGGAACCATCTCTTAATTGCTGGTGTTCGCAGGTCCACCCTGATCCGGTGTAGTAGCATCTGTTAGGGTTCGTTAAAACACTAAGAAAGTGTAAAAATAGGTTTTAATACCAGCAATAAATTTTTGTAAAAATTATTACCAGCAATGAATTTTGAAGGAAAAAATATTACCAGCAATACGTTATTAGGCGCAATAATGTTTCGAGAAAAGAAAAAGAAAAAAAGATTATTACCAGCAATTCATTTTGAAAAAAAATACCAGAAATACTTTTTTTTGTAAAAGAAGAAATATTACCAGCAATACAGTTTTGAAACCAAAAAATGTTAGCCGCAATACTTCTTTGAACAACAATATTACCAGCAATAAAATTCTTGTAAGCATTAAATAACCCATTGAAGTTGATATACCGGAAAACCGAACAAACCAAAGTTTAATACATTCATGTGTGCAGTCGGGTGCCGTGCGGTGAGATTAATATATTGTTGACTGCGTAGTATGCACCACATTAGTAGACAACGATTCAATACCTGTTACCTGATCGAATCCTCGTAAGATTTGAGAGATAGAGGGTATAATGGTCGCAATAGAAACATAAGCTGAATCTAGTAAAAAGATTGTATGGATATTGTTCATTCTACAGACAGCATCATTGCTGAGGAACTAATGTCAGTGGAATATATGGCCATTAAATATCATTAAATATCATTAACTATCATTATCATTATCATTAAATATCATTAAATACCATTAAATATCATTAAATAGTTATCATTAAATATTATTAAAATCATTATCATTAAATATCATTATCATTAAATGTCATTAACTATCATTATCATTAAATATCATTAAATATCATTAAATATCATTAAATATCATTATCATTAAATATTATTAAATAATTATCACTAAATATCATTATCATTGTCATTAAATATCATTATCTCATCATTATCGTTAAATATTAAATAATTATCATTAAATATCATTAAGATCATTATCTTTATTAAATATCATTATCTTTATTAAATACCATTAAATAATTAACATGAAATATCATTATCATTAAATATCATTATCAGATATCATTACATAATTATCATTAAATATCATTAAATAATTATCATTAAATATCATTAAATATCATTAAATATCATTATCATTAAATATTAAATAATTATCATTAAATATCATTATCATTATCATTAAATATCATTACCGAAGACGTGACAAGTCTGTATAGTAATCTTATCTGTCTCTATTTCTGACATGAGGTATTGCAATTATTTTACATAGCGCAGGGGATAAAAGCGTTTGTTGAATCCAGTGACTTCACCCAAAATGTTGAGTTCAATATCTGGTTACAGCAGATGTGACAAGAAAACATGAAGAGTTGAGTTAAAGGGAGATAACTGATACTGAGACACCCGGAAGGGGCATGACACATGGAACTAGAAAAATTTACCCCGGAGTCGAAATGAAGGGTTCAGTTCGAAATAACTGTGCTAATAGTTGAAGAAGGACGCAGCGTACAACGGCCGAAACGTCGTGAATATGGCAAGGTAGACAGGATTTTCTTTTGACATGAAGTGTAACGATTATATTAGAACAATTGATACGTCTGCTTCTAGAAAAGTTGGTCCAGAGTAACGTGCTAGAATTTTTTTTTCGTGTCAGAATCTATATTGTACATTTATAAATATACTGTTTTAATTTGCCTCGAATACTGTTACCATATTTGGTTTGGTGCTTCTGCTATGTATCTGGAAATTCTTGAAAGAATCCAAAGAGGAATCCGAAATATCCTCTGTCCTGACCTGGCATATTAGCTTCAGTCAATTTCCCACGGATTTAAAGTAGCTTACTAGTGCCTTTTCTATATATATATTTTCAGGGTTATTTTTTCTCCTTTGGCACCTCGACTTAGATTGACTCATCATTTTTCTGTTGAAATTGGTAATCATTGGAAGCGTAAGTTCATTGCTAAAAGTTTCTACTCACGCACTTCTCGCTCGTAAACTCTCTTCCGACTTCTTCATTACTAGTTAACTACTAACATAAAAAATCACCATTTCTGTTACCGTGAATCTTTCCTTTTAATGTTCCTACACTCCCCAGTAAATTTTCCTCAGTTTTTCATATATAACAATAATGGATAATAATAATGGACTCTCCCGTCGGTTTCGACGTATGAGGATCTGACAGCTTAGTTGATTCAGTTATGGAATTTTGTGTGATAATCTTAAGTGGCACTTAAGACCCGCTAGTGATTTACAAAGGAGGGCACATATGGAGCAAGAGTGAGGATTGTGAGATGAGATCACTTTTAGATTGGCTGACCTTTTAGATTTGCTCTCGCTTCTTGAAGATGATTCAGACAAGCAGATTGAAAACTGCTGAGTCCACTAAAACACGTTGATCTCCATTCTATCCACTCGAAGGCTAAGCGCTCAAGGGTGTTATGCGGTATATTGACAGCTGACAAGTTGCTTTTCAGCTTGTCTTTGTATGTTAGCCATTCCTGTAGCCCTGATCTAACTTGCTGTACATTAGGATCTTGTGTATCACATCATCAGACATTCTCAAGACATGACCAGTCCACCGTAACTGAGACTGTATGAGGAAATCTCGATTCCTTCAATATTACACATGTTAAACAGGTCTACGTTAGATGTCCTATCTTGAAGGTTAACTCCACAGATTGCACGCAGACAGCTTTTATGGAAAACTTCCAGCTGGCGTATATGGTACTTATATGGAGTCTACGAATCTGAGCCGTACACAAGGCTGGCAAGTACAACAGCTCTGTAAACCCGAATTTTCATATCCAGTCGAATATCCAGCTCATTCCACAAGCGATGGCGAAGTTTTCCGAAAGCACTGGTAGCCTTAGCAATCCTATGCATGATTTCATCATCCAAAATTCCACTCTAGTTGACTTTGCTACCAAGATAGGTGAAAGACTTTGCATAGTTCACGGCTTTGTCTTCGACTTTCAATGGTCTCTCTGTATATTTGTAGACTGGTGGTTTTTGTTTCTCACCACAGAATTCGGGGTAGGACAAGGTCGGTGCACTACTTCAGTTTTCTTTATGCTAAGTGTAAGACCAAAGGCTTTACATGCAGCAGAGAAACGATTTATTAGATGTTGGACCTCCTCAAAGGATGTCGCTACAAGAGCAGCATCATCAGCAAACAATAAATCACGAAAATAATTTTTGTTTATAAGTTATATTTATAGATTCAAGTATTTAAGTAAATGCTCTGTTAACAATAAACACTATTAACAATATTTACCTGCCTGAATTTCTGAGAAATGTCAAAGGAAATATGTGTCCTCTGACAAGAATCGAACCTGTATCCTATGCAGAAGCGTTATTTAACCTGACGTTCTATACCATTTAGCTACAGAGGAAGCGTCTGGTTAGCAAGGCTTAATTACTGTTTTTAAACTACAAGATGAAAGTCTAAAAACAGTAATTTAAATTTTCTAACCAGACGCTTCCTCTGTAACTAAATGGCATAGCACACACACACACACACACACACACACACACACACACACAGACACACACACACACACACACACACACACACACATATATATATATATATATATGTTGTGTTGAATGTCAAAGACAACATAGTCCTGCATATTCTCTTTTGAATTTTCTCATATTTTCTAATGAAACTTTTTATTTGAAAATTATATCGAAATAAATATTGTCCGTAAAATAACCGAGTACTTTCGAACATCATTGTTCATCTTCAGAGTCAAAATTTTTAACAATGTCTTATATATATGTAGAGTCAAATTTTTTTAAAACAAATTTAACAAATCAGTTAATTGAATCATCAGACAACTTGCTGAAACCGAAAACTCTTATCCAGATACGATCTTTAATAAAAACGATAATACTGAAAAAAAGAGAAAAAAGATCTAAGGCAAACTTATCTACTCAGTAAAGTGCTTGAATCCTAGATTGCCTAGACAGAGCAAAAACGCTTAACAAGTTTAAATCCGATGAAAGGATGGCCCTAGTCGTAGCTTGAGTTTTACGCTTACGCGATCTTCAGACATCTGAAGATATTCATATATATATAACAGGATTTATTTATGTTCCCCCTTTCCATATATACTCTATTTGAAATTTTTATATAGGGTACGAGGGATAAATTATCGTCGAACTTACACAAAAATTAAAATCACACTGACATCCCATTTTAACAGATAAATTTACCAATGAATATCAAAATATCCCCATTGGATTTAACTCCGTCTTCCAGACGATGTCGGGATCTCCTGGAACTCTTTTGGACGGTATCCTTGTTTAAGTTGGTCTAACTCAACAGCACGCCACACATAATAATCAAGGAGGTTGCAGTCTGAGAGTAAGGTGGCCAGATATAAGGGGTGAGGTGATCGCAGAATTTGTCTGAGACATAACTGGGTTTTCTTGCTTCTATAGCATGATGCAGAATCCTGTTGGCAGGTATAGGGTCTTCTAGCAGCTACCTTTTTGACCCAGGAAACCACTATCTCCTCAATACACTTGAGGTAGGACTCAGTGTTGAGTTGGTAGATATGTATATAGATAAATGGAGGCATAACATCGCCATCACTAATGCTTACGCCAAACAATTTGATGTTGACTGGATATATTATCCAACTCTTTCCAAATCATCTGCACTGTCCTTTGATTGACTCCAAACACTTTGAAATGTTCGTATTGGTGGTTCTGCCTCAAATGCCAAGCAGTACAGCATGCCGTTTCCAGGTTTCTGTCAGAGTGAATTACATCATGGTGTTCTTTTTCTCACAGACGATTCCAACTTGACCCTACGATACTGTGCAGTCGACAAAACCAAGAACAAAGAACGGGCATGCACGAAATTAAAAATATAATGTCGCGACAATTTGCCCTTACCCCCTCCCTCTCTCTCCCTATATTTATATATATATATTTACATATATATATGTGTATATATACATATACATATATGTGTGTGTATCAAATATATATTAATAAATGCACATACACTTACGTATGGTGTGCGACTTAAGTTTCGTTGGTTACCTAACTCGTTGGGCACAAAATTATTATCTTTGTTGAAACTTGACTAATGCATGGAATAATAATGCAAACACAAAATGTACTTAGAATAAAATGTATTGAAACAAGAAAGTGTACACAATATTTACATATAGTCTTTTGTATATTTCTGGGAAGACCGTTCCTGGAGAATGTGTTGACTAAGTCGCAGTCGGGCAGAGTCTCTAGTTGGATCTCTTGATTCGCCTCCCTGTCTTCCCGGTACCAACCATATTTATATCGTCGGTACTCCACTATGCAAATTAGGTGGATCCTACCACAACAATTTTTTAAGCTATATCTTGTGCCCGACGAGTTGGGTAACCAACGAAAATTAAGTCGCACACCATACTTAGGTATATGTATATGTGGAATGAGTCCTATATCACATGTGAAAAGATGTTTGCAGCCATCGCATGGCAGGCTAGGACGGTCCAGGAGTTGAAAAACTGTGGCTATACTTTCGGCTCTCTTCTATTCGTTTTCTGGTTTTTTAAAGATGTTTTTTGTTTGTCGACTGCTCTTCTTCAATTAGATCTTTATAAAGCTTCCGTCTCCAAATTGTTGATCCGAGTAAACGTCAAGGAATTGTTGCCTAGTGTATTAAAGCCTCGTGTCAGAGTAATTGGGCCGGCTAATTAAGACTTGGGCTCAGCGATAACAGGACTAACAATAACTGAGGAGTATTAAATAAAAAAGACATATCCCTAAATTTGGACAGCTGAATCTACACCCGTAGATTGAAGAAAGTGTTCAGTTCGAAACACCGGATCAAGAGACGCATGGAAGTCAGCTGGAGAGCATAACGACCGAAACAATGTAAGGAAGATGCTAGACCCCCATCAAGATTAAACACAATTTCTGTCAAAGGGAGCGTAAACCTATTTGTAGGGACAACGGCTATCTCATACAGCGGGGTAGACTTTGCAACAGTAAAGATGAGAAAGCTGCGGTGGCTTCGATATGTTATACTCTACAATACTCTAACCAAGACAGTCCTTCTAGATACCTTGGAACCTGGTGGACATAAGGTGAGGCAGTTCAAACGTTGAATGAACAACATCAAGGAATGAACCATTATAGACACTACGACGATGCTTCGTGAGGCAGAAAACAGAAGTGAATGGCGGTGGCTGGTTGTATCTTCGTCGCAGATATCTCCAGTACGATCAGCTTGGTCATGAGAAAAGAAGAAAGCCTATTGAGTATTCAACCCAGAAATATGGAGGGAAATGGCCAGGCTCTCAGCTGAGCAGCAACCCAACGACAAGAAATGGTCATGCGATTGATGATAATGATATAATACAACCTATAATAATAGAGGATAATAATTTCAAAACCCCAGCTATGGGTAAATGGCAGTACAGACCAGGTTCTATAGCTTTGCATGGCAACTGGTCTACCGCAGAAAGAAATGGCAACTGCGGGAAAAAATTTGACTCGTCAATTATGATCGCCTAAGCGTGTATCACACATGGTACATAACTGACTGAATGACACTTCAAAAATTTATAGAACCCTTGGAAATTTTTAAATTAGCCCCCAAATTATTTGTTTTGTACTTTAAATAACAGAAAATTATTGTAGATTGTTAAAATTTTTTATTAGAATATTTTATTATGACATAAAGGAAAAAAAAACGTTTTATGATTAAATTTTGCTCTCAACAAATATCTTCCTTCAGCTTTGATTACTGCGGCACAGATTTTTGACATTCGTTTCAATTTTTCTCAAAGTATAATTTTGATAATTTTATTTTTTTTAAGCTTTTAACCCCAGGCAATGCTGGAAGCCACTAGCACGCAAGGGGTTACAGATGATTTGGAGCGAGAGAAAATAGGAGTGTTAGAGGAAAGGATATGGAGAAGGATAGAGGATAGATCAAGGCAACTAGTTGGAGATCATAGTCATCAGGGAAACAGGAATAAGGAAGGGAGTTCCATAGGCGTGAGGTGCGAGATATGAAGCTCTTCGAGTAGAAGAGACGTCTACATTTAACAGTTTCAACAGTGAAAGGGTGGGAACGGGATACCAGCCTCGTAGGACGCTTGAATTCATGGAGCCTGGGAACCAGCGATAGCAGCTCATCGGAGAAATTACCATGGAAATATTTATAAAAGAGACAGAGAGAGGCAACGGTGCGTCTGTGAGAGAGAGACTGCAGACGAGAAGCCAGATCAGGGCCACTTACATAAATTAATACTATTTCTTTTTCACACTTCTGTCAAGTTCATCCCATGCTAATTCATTGGGTGGCTACAATCTTTTGAATTTTAGTGCATATATATATATATATATATATATATATATATATATATATATATATATATATATATATATAATAGGAGATATTTAAGCAGCAAGTTTTCATCCACACATGTCTCATTAAAAAATAACCTACAAGGAACAAGATAAAGCAATTAAAAATATAATTGACCGATATATATATATATATATATATATATATATATAACTCAATAATTATAAATTATAATTGACCGATATATTACTCAATAATCCTAATAAACACCTGAGATTCATCATCTACTATAAAAAGTTTAAAGCATCTAATTTAATAAATAAATTCCCCCTATGTAAAAATAATGTTGTCTACGAATTCTCATGACCTCCGCTCCCCTGAGAAATTCCACCACTAATAATAAAAATAATCATTAAATACTTAAATTTGGCAGACATGCACACACTCTTTCGCAGATTGACCTGTCACCTTCGAAAGCTTAGTGCAATCCGTGCACGCATTGACCAGCACATGATGAACGACGAAAGTCCAACTATCAGCATAAGACAAATGTTAGTCAATACCACCACCATACTCTACAATACCCAAATCAGGGAAAGACTTAAAACTCTAGAAGTTATTATTATACAAAATAAAGACCCCACATTAAATAAAATATCATTCATCGCAAGAGAATGGCATGTGATATAATTAATGTGCGCACATATTTTATGATAATAATACAAAAATAATTAAATTAAATTAATAAATAAATCGCAATCTTTTTGTGCGGCTCCGTTACACATGACGCCAAGCGAGACCATTTCAAACGTCCATTCCAATATGAAGTTCAAACAATTTATCCACAACTTAGAGCACAATACTCAACACACCCGAAAATTGGAAAAATATAATAAAAATTAAGCATATAAACTTAAATTAAATTTTGATCTCGACAAAATATCCTCCTTTAGCCTTGATTACTGCGGCAGAAATGTTTGACATTCGTTTCAAAGTTTCTCAAAGTATATGTTAAATAATTGATTCCATTCTTTTTTCAATAATTAACAGTAATGTTAATGTTTTAGAGCGACCAAAACAGAGTCCTTGCCGTAGCCCAATTGAGAAAATGGAAGTTATTGCAGGAAAACCTCGAGAATCCGAAGACCTCATTAGAAGATGATGACTGGGTCAAAATCACAGTTGAAACATTTTGGAATATATTGAATAGTGAACCGGTTACTGTTCCTGTATATTTTGTCATTGATTTTCATGCTATGGGCATGGATAATTTTTGAACACGCTGTTTTGTGATTATATTGTAAATAATATTTAAAAAAAAAACAAGGAAATAAACAGGTTATGTTCTTGCTTTGGTCTTCAGGAAAATTGCAAAAATCAGTAATTTTCCAACAAGGCCCGACACACATATACACTCAGGACACATATATGAGTTTACATATGCATGTTTGTGCGTCTGTATACCTGTCTATGTATTTGTATATACAAAGCTGTGTATGTATTAGAACAGTAATTAAATGTTCGAATATGTTGAAATGTATCTCCGTTCAAGTTAGCCGGCCATAAAAGGCAATGCAAAGACCTTCTTTAAAAAGGAACACAATAGAACAAATTGCGTTTTTCTTGCTAAAAGAAATTTAATAACAAAAATGAAAATTTCTCGGCAGAAGCAACAATAGAAACACCAAGTAAAATGATAGCAATGCATTTATCGCAACAAAATTTCAATTTACCTGAATCTTTAGTTCGTTCTTTCTATCAGCGTCCTCTTGGCAGCATCCATAAAATTTCCACATCCCCGACTACTTTCTTTGTTTTGCTCTCTTTCCCTTAGTCTCCATTGCAAATATTCAGAAGCTATTTGCGACATTTGTACGGATTCAACTCAATTAAGGCATTTGCAAGTTTTTCAAAAGCATTTAAGCACCGGTATCGTCTCGTATTCGGTTCTTGACGTCGATGAATGTAATAATGGCGATTCTGCAATGGTGCCAAAAGTAGCTGCATATTTCTCACAGTTACAAGTCCAAGACGGTGTTCAAGTCCAGGACCGAGTCAGAGATTAATCCGTATGTCGCCTGTTGCCTTTTGATCTGAAAGTTTCAATGTATAACATTCGTTCTTTCTAAAAAAATGAAAAGGCGTCAGTTTAAGTGCACTGACCAAAAAGTGTACATAATACATGTTAAAAAACTTGAATTATATCCGTAAATATAAAAAAATTTCCACTATTTACATACAGATATTTTAATTTACATATATTTATATATATATATATATATATATATATATATATATATATATATATTGAGCGAGAGAGAGATACAGAGAGAGAAAGAGACAGAGGGAGAGAAAATAGGAAACGTTTATAAATCTATAATGTTTCATATTTATTAAAACTTCGTCAGTGACTGGGACGTGGAGAAAAAGTAAAAAGAATTTCTGGTATTGTTAGTTTTGTGTCGTTCGGTTTTCATTGGTCAGTTATGTATCACATGCATTTGACTCTTAGATAAACGTTTCATATTTGTTCTTTATCTTATCATTCTCACAGATATTTGGTATATATTTGATCCCAAACGCTCTCTCTCTCTCACACACACACACACACACACACACACACACACACACACTTATATATATATATATATATATATATATATATATATATATATATATATATATATATATAAAATATCGCGCTTAGAGTGCTGGTGTTAATAAAATAGTATTCGAGGAAATATAACAGAACTGTTATGCATATATTTAAAAAAATATACTTTTTATCCCCATACCCAGTCCATATATTATACGGGGATTATATTTTTATATAAAAAAAATATAAGTTGCATTTAAAATAGAGGTAGTTCCTATTATATATATATATATATATATATATATATATATATATATATATATATATATATATATATATATATATATATATATATATATATATATAGGGATTAATGGTATTTATTAAAACTATATTAAAATAGACGAACCTAGACTATATGAAAAAAATTATATTAAACATAAAAGGGTATTGCTGGTATTTAAAAGAAATTATTTAAGCACTTTTGAAATATACTTTAAAAATTAAACGGACGTAAATACCACAAAATAAGAATAAAAACTAAAACAATATATGTATTGTCATAATTTACATTAAAAATAATCTTGACCAGTGTATTTCAACAGACATTTATTTTTATGCCTACATGCTACTATCAGTTCCTTCACTTGTTTATCAAGTTAAGGTTAAGTGTTTTAAAATAACTCATTTTTCTACAAGGCATAAATTATATCTATCGCCTTTATAATTGTAAATTTTGTTTTTTGCTACAATATCCCACGTAATAATGTGTATTTATCACCATTCTTTAATTGCCAGAAATGTATGAAAAGAGCCGTACTGTACATTTATTTTACATTGCCTAAAGTCATTCGATGATGATAGGAAGTAATTTCAAAGTATTTTCAGTGGAACCAAAATAAAATTTAACATCGTTACCGGAGTGTCTGCTCGCTCGTTATGCAATATTATCAATCGTACATTCGCCGTGTAAAGAACAGATTGTACTTTTTCAGCAGTTGCATTTATCTTTTAAAAACGGTTAACGTTTTGTCTCTTTGGACATATATTTATTTATTATACCATTGTTATGCCGGGGATATTAATTTTTCGAGGTTTTTAACAAAGCTGATTATTACTTATTTTTGTTAAAAATCTTGTTTAGTATTGCTGAGTGGGTAAAGTGTTTATGAATTAAATTTAGTAAAATTCTTCCAATATTCGTTTGAACATTAAGAATAAAAGGTCGGTTAAACCATATAATTTTACAATGTATCTGTTTATTTTTACATTTTCTGTTTTTGTTTTAAATAATCTAAATCATATTATGGTTGTCTATTTCTAATGCTTTTAGATATTTAATGTAATTATTATCAAATATTTCCTTATTGCTGGAGTTAGTAGATAATCTAACATTAAATGATTTATGTAAATTATTTAAAAATATTAAATGAGTAGTTTGTATCTTTATTACCGTATCTATGGTTACATAGATCTTTGGTATATGGTTTCTAACAAGCAGTATTCAGGTCCAACGTTACATGGAAGTTGATAACTGTAACATTGGTGGTTATGCTAATATTTATCTCGTGATTTCTGAAAACTTTTATCAGTTTCTTCCTCAGTCGGTCTATTTTTCTGTTTGACTGGTTTTACGGGGGAGAATTTAACCGTCATCTTTGTAAAATACGGTGTACTTAAAATACGGTGTACTTAATGTGGAAAATAAATCTTAGTCTCCAAAATAACACAATTTTAACAATTTCACATACCTCTGAAGAATCATACACAACCATAGGAATGTTTTGGTCTACAGATAACCACTATGGAATCATATATTTTTTGCCTGGTTTATATATTTAATTTCGTGATCGTTAATAGGGCAGTGATTCTTTGATAAATTGATGGCAGGCATTAGCAGTTGATGGACGGGTAAAAATCACAAATATCGACTTGGATGAACGTATATTCTTTCTTCGTTTTTATATTAGGAAACCATTCTATGGCTTCAGATGTTCTATACCACTGGTTAATTCATAGAGCATCTTTCGTATATTTGCATGCTCTTACAAGTATGTTACTAATTTTACCGATATTATTTTTATCTGAGCTGATCAATCGGTATTGTGGGTTGTTTAGGAAATTAGTTTTGTGGCCTTTAAATGTGATGAATGCTTGCTGTTTATGGAATTTGTAAATCCTATTATCACATTTTATATTAGTGATTGTTTTCTTGGCTTCATTTGATGGGATCAACGCTTTCTAAAGGGGTCCCCTTGTTGACCCCCTTGCGATTGGAGAAAAGAAATAAGTCACAGGACCAGGTGAATAGGGAGGTTGTTTCAGCACGGCGATGTCCTTCTCGGTCAGCAACTGTCGGATGCTCAGGGCGTTGAGATCAGTTGTATTTTCCTGGTGAAGCAGCTACGATTTGTAATGTCGCAACTCTTGCATGTGAAACAAAATTGCAATGGTTGCAGAAAGCTAAGATCACTTGGGGGTATGTCTATCTATAAAAGGCAGGAAGTGTGTGTGTGTGTAACGAATACACGGCCGAAATTTCGACGGATTTGCACGAAAATTTACATGCACATGCTCCAAGTTACTGAAAAGGCCAAGACCGACTTTGAATAGTGGACATAATCGATTGTTTCAGGCTTCTACGGTAGTTTTCATGTAGTTTGCGGCCATTTTCTACTGGCCAGAGTGAGAGCCTATAGCTGGCTGCCACGAATAGGCAGGAAGATTCTATTGGCCAACGTGAGAGCCAACAGCTGACTGACACGAATGTTAACTAGCATGCTGGAATGCAAAATAAAAATCGATAGCTGCATTCGTCACAAGTGGGAAAAATTTAAATCTGCATGGCACTTTACTCCAATTGGCTCATTGGCTTGCTTAAACTCAACGTTGATTCTGATTCCGCAGAACTGGGTTGGATGTGAAATAGTATTTGTTGTTAACATTCTTTTTTCATTCGGTTTTTCCAGTTACGAGTCCTTTTTTAAAGCTGATCGTTTTGTGTTCATTTTGTTTAGTTCTTTTTTCGTAAAAGATTTAATGTTTAGTATAGAGCTTAGAAAAAATTCGCAGTGTGAGATAGGCAAGAAGTAAGGCATGTAGCAACATCAGCATGGCAAAGAGCACTCCTTTAAAGGTAAGGAAGGGAAAAAATATTTTAAGTCAAGTGATAGCGATTTCTGTATGAGTCGTACGATTTTTGAATCAAGCACGGGCAACGCCGGGCCATGCTGCTAGAATAACTATAATACTCCCAAGAAATCATGTTCGACGATAACGCGATTTCGCTTATCACTCCTTTGCACATAGTTCACAAACTACCCAGTCCCGTTACATAATTTGAGCAGCCATCGTTTATATGAAGATTATATGAGCACCTATATTAGGTGAGCAAGTTGTTTTTCTTCGTATGTAAAAATTAGAATAAATAATTACAGTTCTAATCTTGGTATTGAGCTCTCTTTTAAATTAAAGCTGTGAACGTTAGAATTTATATTATTTTAGTTCTCATTACATTCGAATTATATATATTGTCCAATTGTTAAATTAAGTTGTATCTTAAGATATGATTAAAGATATCTTACTGAAATTCTCCAAGGTTTTATAACACTACTAAACTAATTTGAACAATAAAAATCTATTTAGCTGTAAGTTGAAATGATTATCCCTGTTGCTGTTGTAACCGTCTGATCCAGTTTTCCTATCTGCTCTTCCCTTGTTTATAAAAACGTATCCACCATTCTCTTGATGGTTCTTGAATGAACTCTGAAGATGGAAGCCAGAGTTGAAATATTGGTACTATTACTGAAGGCCTGGATGATCTTTTTCCTCTCGCGATTGCTCAGTTGGGAAGATATAGTGGGGCTGGCGTAAAATGATTTTAATCTGTTCTCTATCTAGTTACATAATTGCGTTTGTCTGTGATTCTTACAACAAATGGTACCAAGATGTCTTATCGGAAAACCTGGAAAAAAGAAACTCAATTAATCTATTCGTTTTTAGATATTAAACATTTTGTGGGATAGTCCCACGCTGTTACACGATTTGGACACTTTTGCTGTAACATACGTTATAAGCATGGCCATAATGTTATTGGATGAGAGAAGTACAGCATTTGAAACTGCTATAAAGTTGGAAAGATAATAGAACGATCAAAAGATAAAAGAAAAACATTGGCAAGATAAGAATAAAAATAATCGTAATAATATTACATAAAACGATTTTTGTAAAATTTAAAGGCTAACAATCAAGTAAATTGGATTTTCTAGCATGATATTTGCAGAAGATGGTGCTCCAAATGTAAACGCAGAGAAAAAAAAGAGAGTATATAAGAAAAGAGGCAGAAATGAAAGTAAAAATGACCATCTTTAACTGAACATCATTTGTGAATTAATTCGCTAGGTGAAAATATATGTGAACAAATGAATTCTTAATATTATTTGTATTCGATGAACCTAAGAGCTGTGATCCTTGAAACAGTCAACGTCCTCTCGGCTGGGGCTGTAGAATACGCTGACTACACCTCTTCAGAGGGGCGACCCCCCAATGGGGCGTCTCGGGTATGACTATAAACTACACCCGCGTTTAGGCAAGACAATAAACTACGCCCAACGACAAGGCCTCTGGTTAGGAGGTTTTGAGAAGTGTGGAACCACCTCAATTTAGGAGGCCTGTTTAATCTACATGTGCGTGCACACACAGGAACGCACATAAACGCACCCAACGTAAGATAGATAGCTAGCGGTCGCCGACTAAGGCCTTTCCCACGTGCACAATAGAAGGGATTAACCAGCAACCGCTCAGTAACCCATTGTCTATGAACCCACAAAAACATTAGGCTGGCCATCATAAAGTATGTGCCCAAACATTCTGCCCCTAGTTTCCCTTCAGAAAATAACCTTTTATGCCTTGTCTAAAAGATCTGTTGTTTTTGTTATTAAATGTTTGGAATCTCAACACTCAGATAACAATAACAATCTCGCTAAACGGATAACAACTTAGAATTTTGTAGGTTTTAAATCAAACTAAATAGAAGTAAACCTTTTTTGTTTTGATTTATGGCATTTTTAATCTTTTTCTTTTTAATTTTTAGCTATTTCGTGTTTAGAACTATATATAGTAATTTTTCAGGTATTCAATAGAAGTTTTGTAAAATAAAAATTTTCAAAATATGATTGCTGGTTTTTCCGAAAAATAATTCGTCTTCTAAAAAAAGTTGCTTTTTATTTACCTCCACATCTTATACACTGACAAAATACGGCGTACAGGTTTATATATATAAGATGTATTTTTCGTAATAATACAAATAATGATTGAAAATTATATTTTAAATATTGTCACACAAAGGAAAGATTCAATCGATGTTTAGCTAAAAAGAAGACTGAAGTGATTTTAGAGATGTGTGCATATTTCTCAACACTGACAAAGATAACAGACTATTTCCTGGAAATTACGCGTGAATATTTGGAGTCTTGTAATCTCATCAACTCGATTTTATTGTTTGTTTTATGGCTTGTTATGGGTTTTATTGCAGCAAATTTATTTTTTGTTTTTGTTAGTTTTTACGTGTAGAAAACAAAATTACATAGAGAAATTTAATTTTGGCCTAGCACGTACTTACGTTATGTTCATTAAGTATTTCTTTTCTGTTGTTGTGAAATGGTTCGGAACACTTCAATTTTCAGAGTCATTTACTTAATTATTCATGTTTCTCTAACTTAAAAAAAAAGTATTATTTTTCACGCAAACTGTTCTTTTTCTTTTCTTATAATTTAGAATGGAAACCATTTGTAATGTAATTCCGTGGAGCATATTGATAGGCTGTCAGTGTTTCATAAAAAAGGATATTTCTGTCTTATTATTGTTGTAATTCAATAATATAATTTGTTAAATCTGATTGGAGTTCAGTGAGATTTATTAGGTTATATAAAAAGTAATTTACATCCCTTTTTTTTAATCCATTAAAAACCTAAAATTTCTCTCTGACTCTTCTATTATATTAATATGGAGAACTTAATTTTTTTTAAGAAAATCGAAATTAGATTCGTGTTTGAGAAATACCGGCTCCTTTCATGCCAAGTATTTGGCAATAAATTCCCGAAATGATGTCAGATATGAAGAAGAAAATTTTAGGCATGTAGAAAAAATAGGCTTTGCAAATTAAAAAAAAAGCCTATGAAGGTCTAACGTTTTAATGACAATTATTTTGTTTCTCTGTTGATAGTTCTGTGGGTTATGCCACTTGGTTTTTCAAAGAAAAATGTTACTAGGGGGCGCTTCTTTCTTTTTATGTGCCTTGTCATATCAGAACGTAGGCGATCATGGCTCTCCACCTCCCTCTATCCCTTGCAGCTCTCAACAAGTTCCTTTCCTCTGTTTTCACCCCCAGACCTAGTTCTGTCATCCACCTGCAGGATTGTCATGCACTGCTTTCCCTTGTCTCCCTTTCCCGCTATTCGTTCCGTGAGTATCAGAATCTGCCGAACCTTCTTTCCCATTATGTGTCCCAGAAAGTTCAGTTGCCTCTTCCTGATGTTAAGCATCAGCCTCCTCCATGTCTGCATTCTCTCTAAGACCTCATCGTCTAAAGGAATATAGCTGGAGGGAGCCCATCATGTATTCAGACTGTTTTTTGAAATCAGCGTTTTCTTTCTCAAAGATTGCTTACTGCCTACGTCAACCGCGTTCAGTCTACCCTGAAATTTAACCCATAGCTGGAGGAAAATGCATTCGTGCCTTTTACAAGGGTACCAGGGAGAGGTGAACGCAATAGAAACAATCGAGAATTAACCTCGACAGGCAGATTTCGCGTTGCGCCTCGATGTTACCCTTTTTGCAATCTTGAGATATTAAATGACCCATAAGGTATCGATATGCCAGTAAACAAACAATTCAGGCAGTCAGTCCATAGAATTTCAACTTTCTCTTCTTGTCGTTGATTATGAAGTCTTCCATTAGGCTTCTTCCTTGCTTGATAGTGTCTCACGCTGCAACATTTGTGATGCGGTCTACCGCTTACATTTGAATTGTATAATATTTAGAACATAAATTAATATAACAGGAAAATATTGTGCCTGATGTTTTCCATACAATTCTCTAAGACAGGCGTGTGGGCTTGAGATGATTGTTGCTTGCTTGTAGGTGGGATTCATTTATAAAACTGGTGGAATTTCAGAGTTGCCTAAAGAAAGAGGAAAGCACTGTTTTTTTCTACTCAAAGTAGAACTGTTTGCGACTTATGTATTTAAGAATTAGCACCAACTACTTTTACATTTGTTACATAATGAAAGCAATATCTTCAAGAAAAATCTATAAAACTTAACGTGTGAATGTTATGTATGAGAAAGGTTGCTTGTGCAGGTTGTGTTGATTTGCTTGGGTCGGGCTTCGGTATTTTTACATGACAGTAAAGATTATTCCTTTCTCGAGACGGGTTTATCAAGAGGCAGATCACTAATACCAAGGAACCATTAAAGGCCGTTATCGTTGACGACATGGCCAATATGATCGAAAAATGCTGTCAGGGCGAATATGGTAAATACCGTGCCCGACACCTCTAGTCTAAGTCCTGTTTTATCGAATAAATTGGCACACACACAGACACGCGCGAGCGCGAACACACACACATTTTATTATATTACCTATATATTCTCTATTACCTGACGCACCTTGAAGATGCCTACGATATGGTGTTGAAACGAATTCGCTGAATTTATTTTTATCTTATCATATCTACATAAAGATATTATAAATTTCAAACTTGCTATATATGTACGAAAATTGAGTTTCGTTATAAGCGAATGACAAGGTGTCATTTTAAAACACCCGGAGACCTAACAAACTCCATCGGCAACATGCTTGTTAGTTTCATCCAACAATATTTGCCGTATTATGAATAAAAAAGAACAAGCCAACAGTCAATGGCATCTACTATGAACAAAGCCACGATGTACTGACCGTGTTTTAAAAATAAAACATTACTATAACTATAGATACATACATAAGAAAAATTCTTACCTTCAGTTAAAAATAAAAATAAAATCATACTTGATAATGGCTAATGTATAGTCGAAAGAACTCAGACTTACAGAACATCCAGACAATTTATGCCCAGAAAAAAACACAAATATAAGAAAACAAGAAGAATTAAATAAAATATTTTAAACCGGAGTTCCTTTTCATGTCTGCATTTTGAGATCGTTTATTTAATAATTTATTTTGGTCTGGGAAGATAATGATAGCTATTTTGTCCTCCAGGCAAAGTTTTCATTCTTTGGATTGGTTGTTGTAGGCTGATGATCTTTTCCTTATTTTCCAATATATTTTTGGTGTGATGTGCGTTTTGTTTTTAATTTCCCAGATATATTTCGAAAGCATTGTGCTGTTCGCGTATTTACTATTTGTGAAAGATTTTTTGTGTGCATAATTTCTTTGTTTCCATAGTTCTTGAGTTACTCTTATGTATACTTTTTCTTCATTATCTGTGATGTTTTCGAGGCTTGGTATATTATGTTGTTTTGTAAGCAATTACCGTTTAAGGGACATTCATTCTTTATTCTGGAGTTACACGTGGGTTTAATTTGTTCGTGTGTTTTGTTGATAGTTTTCCTGTTGTGCTTTTTTAGTAGTGGTGCCATGTTCCCGGTCCAACTGTAGCTGAGTTTTACTGTTTTTGTTCAATATTTTGTGTAGGGGTCTTCATTCCGGGAAGTGTTTGTGTAAGAGTTTGAAGAATATTTTCCTACGTTTGTTTTTACGCTTTTTTCTGTACGGTGGTTTTAACCATATGATATTTCTTTTCCTGTTGGCCTTTTTTGTGTTCTGTGGTGAGTATGTGAGTTTTGCTGGGAATCCACTATCAAAAATCACCTCCATAGGTGTTTCTTCAACTGGAGCGCTGTCAACCACGTCTGAAGAGCGTCGTCTGATCTGGTTAATGTGCCGTCTGCACGTGAATTTTTCACCTTTTACGAAGTACATCATGTTGCCAATCCGCTTTTCTATTTTTCCAATCTCCCAGAATGATTTATTCTGTTTATATACCTTAAAGTATACTTTTTCACCAGGATTGTATTTCCTAACTTGAACAAATTTTTCTCTACATGGCTTTGTCTTTTTTCGTAATAATTTGTCGAAGACAGACCTTACCCGACGTGCAAACATCACCTCGGCTGGCGATTGTGAGGCTGGTGTTGCGTTATTTGGGGTAAGTCTGTATACCTGTAGAAACTTCTGTAGGGCTTCATCTGCAGATATTTCCCTAACTTTCTTTAAAGCTCTTTTAAGGGTGTCGACAAATTTTTCAGCTAACCCGTTAGATCTTGGGTGATATGGAGCTGTGGTAATGTGTTCGACATTGTATTCCTTGCAGAAATCTTTAAATTGTTTCGACGTAAATTGACTTCCGTTTTCCGTCACAATTGTGTCTACTACACCAAACCTTGCGAACAATTCCAGCAGGAAGTTTTTCATACTTTGCGTCGTCGGTTTTCTTATTCTTTGTATCTCAGGCCATTTTGAGAAACTATCCACTATTATGATGTAATGGTATCCATTCAGTGGACCTGCAAAATCCACATGCAACCTAGACCATGGTAGGTCTGTTTTTGGCCAGGGATTAAATTTTACTGGTGGTGCCTTTGCAGCCAAAGCACAGCCTTTACATTTTGCTACTGCGTTCTCAATGTCTCTGTCCATATTCGGCCAATAAACAAAACTTCGCATTAGGCTCTTCATCCTAGTGCTGCCTCGATGACCAGTATGAAAATCTTTTAATATTTGTTTCTGGAGTGAGTATGGAATCACCACACGTTCTCTATATAACAATACTGAATCGCAAAGCGAAAACACATTTGTTGTGTACTGGTCCCTCTTGGCTATTTTTTCTTTTACTTTCAAAATATATTCGTCCCTGCTGGCTTCTTCTTTTATTTTTTCTAGAGTTACCGGAAGTTCCCGAACTTCATTACACACAGAAAATTTCAGCTCTTCTGATTTCAGTGAAGTAATTACCGTGTCTTCTAACGGTTCGCTCCTTTCAGGAATTAACCTGGACAGCCCATCAGAATAGCCAAACTTATTTATATAATATAATAAGTTATAATTTAGCAATATTGTAGCCCATCTTTGTAGTCGGTTTGCTGTATGCTTCGGCAAACCCTTTTTTGATCCAAAAATCTGAATTAGAGGCTTATAATCGGTTTGTAGCTTAAAATGTCGACCGTGGAGAAAACGGTGAAAGTTTGCTACTGCAAATATTATTCCTAACGCCTCTTTCTCTATCTGAGAGTAATTCTTCTCAGCCGGAAGTAGTGCTCTAGAAGCATGAGCAATTGGTTTTACTTGACCATCTGTCGTTTTGTGTAAAATGCACGCTCCTATTCCATACGCACTTGCATCGCAAGCTACTATGATTTCTAAATCCGGATTGTAATTGGTTAAAAATAATTCCGAGGTTAACACTTTCTTTATCTTTTCAAATGCTTTCTGGCATTCATTAGTCCACTTCCAGGGTTTTCCTTCCTTTAGTAATTCATTTAATGGTTGCCGCAGATCATACATTTTAGGGATGTATATTTGGTAATAATTAGCTAATCCCAAAAAACTTTGTAATGTGGTAATATCTTTCGGAGCCGGCATGTCTTTTATAGCCACCTCTCGCTCTGGGTCTGGCCTTCTACCATTCTTATCGATGATCTGCCCCAGATATTTCACTTTCTCCATAAAAAACTCGCATTTACTTTCCTTGAGTTTAAATCCAAATTCCTGTATTCTGGAAACTACTGCATTTACATGTTTCACGTGTTCTGCAATACTTGTACTTCTCATGAGGATGTTGTCTAGATACGCTACTGCAAAATCCAAACCACCCAACATCGAATCCATTACTTGCTGGAAAATGTCGGGGGCGACCTTAATCCCAAAAGGTAGTCTGTTAAATTTATACAAACCCCGATGTGTGTTAATACACAAAAGTTTAGACGTTTCTTCTTCTACCGGTATTTGCAGATATGCATCGCTGAGGTCTATTTTCTAAAATATTGTGCCTCCATTAAGCTTTGCAAATATTTCTTCTGCTGTTGGTAGAGGATAATTATAGTCTTTGAGTGCCGCGTTTAACTCCGTTGAAAAATCTGCACAAACACGAATGTCTTTAGACTTTTTTTCACGTATACCGTCGGAGCTGCCCAATCACTGTAGTCAACTTTTTTGAGTACACCGGATTTCTCTAATCTGTCCAATTCTTTATCAATCTGTTCTATTGAGGCAAACGGAACACTCCTTTTCCTTTTCAATACCGCCTGAGCGTTTTCTTTTAAAAATAATTTTGCCTCCATCTTGGTACACGTTCCCAAACCTGGAGAAAAAATAGTAGGAAATGTTTCCTTAAGTTTCTCTATTAATTTTTCGGCTTCGGAGTTAAAACTTTCTACCTTGTAACAGAAAGAATTTATCGGTAGATCCCATAATTGAAATTCTGTTATCCAATTCGTACCAAGTAAGTTCGTGGTATTTTCTATGACAAATAGTTTAACTTTTCGCGTTTTTTTATTTAACGTGACGTTTGTAACAAGTTCTCCAATAAATTGTATTTTTCTCCCGTCACTGACTTCGCTATTTTCTTTGTCTTCATTAAAGTTGGTTTCCCCAACTTCTTCCACGTATGCGAATTTATGATAGAGAGATCCGAACCAGTGTCAAGTTGCATTTTTATTTTTTATTATTTATTTCGACGGTAACGAATTTTCTAGTTATTTCATCGTTTACCTCGTTGGACTTTAATTTTCGTATTTTATTAACCTTATTTTTTGAACAGCAATGTGTGCGTCTGTGCCCAACTCTTCCACAGTTGAAACATTCTTTATACCTAAAATTGCAATATCTGTACCAGTGTAGTTCACCGCAAGCAAAACATGGCTTCGGGCGTTTTGGTTTGTTTATCACTGGTATTTTACTTTTTTCTAGATAATCTGCAATTTTATTAATCCTTTTGTTAGACTGACTTTCTTCTTTGTAGCGAATTTTCCTTACATGCAAAACGCCAGACTGTTCTATCTTTTTTGCGTCTTTCTTTACGCTAACATATCTTGTGCAGTCTTCTGCCAAATTCTGTACCGTAATACCTGGATTTCTTTCCAAATTTGCCAGTACTAATTTGCTCAACTCTGCGTCTTTTTCCGCTACCAGCTCTTGAACAAACACTAAGCACTTAAAATTGTCTGCGCTTAAGTCTGCTAGCTTGAATTCTTCACAATGCTTATTCACATTGGCTGCGTACGTTATATAGTCATGTTCGTCATCGTTTATCAAATTCAAACATTTCCACCTATTGTGGAACAAAGATGTCTTTTGACTAAATAACTCGCTTAATATATTTACCGCCTCGGTAAATGTCAACTCGTTAGTTTTTTTCGGTAAAATGTAGTTTAACAATTTTTTATGCTCAGCAGTTCCTAATTTACTTAAAAGAAGCCTAACCTTCTTTCCTTCAGACCACAAGTGGCAGTCCTCGTTATATACGTCCGTATATTTTAAAAAATATTCTTCAAAGGTTATCTCTTCATCTGGACTGTACGTGAATATTTCAATAGATTTACATATTGTATTCTCTGGGAAGGAATCATTTTGTAGACTTTTCTCTTTTCTGTTCTCGGTTATTTCCAGAATTTTTCTTTGAAACTCCCCATGCATTTGTTCCATTTTCTGTTGGAATTGCATTTGTCTATTGAAAGTTTCTTCCTGTAACTGCTTCTGGAATGTATTCTGTTGTTCTAATATCTTCATTTGTTGTTCCAATTGGAACTTTAAAAATTCCTGGAATAGACATTTGCATTCCTCCATATTTTTTTCAAAGTGTAAATCCGAGACTTTGTCGCCCACGTTATTTGTGGCGAACAAAATTTTTCTTCCTCCCTATGAGTGCGAATTTCGTCGTCAAAACCACTGTGGCGAACGACCTTTTTATTCCTCCTTATGAGTGCAAATCTTCGCTGCCAAAAGTTGTATTGGCGAACGAATTTTTTTTCTGCTTCTGTATGAGTGCAAATCGTCTCTGTGGCCGAAAAGGTTAAGGCACATCAGGCTATATGACGACTCCGTATAGGATACAGGTTCGATTCCTGTCGGAGGACGAAAATTTTCTATGAAAACTTCTCGGACATTCAAGCCGGTATATGTTGTTTAATACTGTTTATTATAAAACAGTGCATTTACTTAAACATTTGTATCTATAAAAAGAATGTATAAACATAAAAATGTCTTAAAATAATTGTCGGACTTTGTCCATTTCATAATGTCTCTCTCTCTCTCTCTCTCTCTCTCTCTCTCTCTCTATATATATATATATATATATATATATAGAGAGAGAGAGATAGATAGATAGATAGATAGATAGATAGATAGATAGATAGATTTAATACGCCTGTTAATGAGATTTGAGAAATAAAAAGACAACAAAATTATGACAATACTGGCAATAAGATTTATTATATATATTTTAATGATTTTCACCTCAAGCAAGGCGGGAGTGCACGCAACGAGTTACAGAGAGTGGGAGCAAGACTAAGAGGCATGACAGAGGAAAGGATGAAGAGAAGGGTGGGAAATAGATCAAAGCATCTGGAGATGTCGATTGACATTGCATTTGAATAATTGGAGATTATAGCTATCAGGGAAGCAAGTAAGAGGAAGGGAGTCCCACACACGGGAAGTGCGAGACATGAAGCTATTGGAATAAAAGTGACGGCTATATTTAACCGTTTCGACAGTGAAAGGGTGGGACTGAACTGCAAACCTTGTAGCACGTGTAAATACATGCAGTTTGGGAACTAGCGAAAGTAGCTAGTCGGAGCAGTTACCATGAAATTACTTGTAGAAAAGACAGAGGGTGGCGACGGCACGTCTGTGAGAGATCGACTGAAAACAAGATGCTAGTTCAGGGCCAACCACATTGTATATCCGTCTCTGGATTTTGTCGAGGACCTTAAGACAAACAGCGCGGGATCCAGACCATATTTGAAAGCAGTATTCCATGTAAGGGCAAATGGTTGATTTATAGATTTGAAGGAGGGACTCGGGCGGAAAAAACATTTTGGCGCGACACAGAGTATTAACTTTCCTTGTGGTAGATGAAGCTATTGATTCAATATATTTGTTCCATCTCAGGTTAGCGGACAGTGTGAGACCAAGCAGTCGCAGAGAGGTGATCTCGTGGAGTTGAACATCAGACATTCTAATGTGAGGCAGGGATGGTTCACTGTGTTGTGTAATAGAGAGCAGTTTTCTTTTTGAGGCATTAAAGTTAACCAGCCATTTCCTGCCACAGTCAACAACCGATTGGAGGGACTTTTCGAGACCCACGGCCAGGTTAGTTTTGTCAGCGATAACAGATTTGCTATTGAGTGTCGTCTGCATAGATACATATTTGGGAACTGATGACATTGGGAAGATCGTTAATGATGATAAGAAACAATATATATATATATATATATATATATATATATATATATTGTAATCCACAGACAGACTGTTTCGCTGTATCACAGCTCATCAGTGTGACTAGACGTCCGGTTACCTTTAGCTAAGATCGAAACCCTGGTGAATTGGCGTCAGTTGGAGAATCTACCCCTAAGACGTTGAAGGTGAATTTTAGCGTATTTATTTGTAAACGGGCCAGTGACTAAGAGAACTCGATTCGTTTTATCGAAGAAAATAGCATATATATATATATATATATATATATATATATATATATATATATATATATATATATATATATATATATATATATATAAGGTATATATTTTTTTATATATCAAGAAAAAATTAGGGGAAAGAAACAAGATTGTTAAAAAGGGAAAAGAAGCGGGCATGTGTAGTCTCATAAACGTAAACTTACATTTAGTGCGAAACGTGTCACATGAAAACTTTTTGGCACTCTGTCATATTTCTTTCATCTCATATATATATATATATATATATATATATATATATATATATATATATATATATATATATATATATATATATATATATATGAGTTTCGGCAGGGTGCGCATGTGTTTGAATTATTATCTTGAAATTGAAAATATACTTTGTTTATATTTTTATATAATAATCAGAGGAAATGGAAGACTTCTTAGAAGTCAATTCCTGGCTGGCTACAAAAGATGCCAAGTGCAGTTGTTTTCCCGACAAAGATAAAACGTTCTTGGCGGATGTAATCAATAATGTTGAAAGAAGAAAAAATGACTTTTATTTTTATTTAATGTACACACGTACATAAGCGCCCGCGCGCACACACACACACATATGCATTAAATATAAAAATATAATAAAAATAAAATAAATAATATATGCAAACACATGATGAGGATTATAAATAATCCCAAAACATTCCTCATTCTCCCCATATATATTTCTTCCAAGTGTTTATATATAGAACCGAAACAAATGAGAGTAACATTTGGTTTGATTAATGTTTGAGAATGCCAATCATCATGCAGTGTTGATTTTCTAAGTCCACACCGAATATATATATATATATATATATATATATATATATATATATATAAATTATTGAGGTATATTTTGGTAAATACATATTTAATAACTTATCCTCCAGATCATAAATACCAATTTTCACCCAAATTGTTAATGAACTAGTCCAATTAAACTTCCAAAATACCCAAAATATTAGCTATAAAATAATAAGCAAACTACTTGAAACCAAAACATACAGCCATGATGACGGTTTATTGCAACCAGAAGCACTTGGCAAAAAACCAAGGACTAAAGTTTTTTAGAACAAATTTAATATAAAAAAAATCGAGAAATTATTAAAAAACAGAAAAATAGATTACTAAGCGGAAAAGTTCAATTGTCTTTAACAACACATTGTACAATAATTACATGCTGCCAATATATATATATATATATATATATATATATATATATATATATATATATATATATATATATATAGCTTAGAGTTTATATATATATATGTATTGTAAGTAAGGTGCGTTCAGCATATTTGCAGTATAATTCGCAGTTGGGCTCTGTGGGTGTTGAACAAATTTGACTAAGCAGGCGTCTGCAATGGGGATTAGCTAGCCTACCTAGTAGATAGGTATCCTCGGATACGAGTGTCTGTACAATTTTTAAAGAGATTTTAAATAAAGACAAAGGAAAAACTTACCTTAGCCGACATGTTTCATCCGCATTTCTCTTTATTCATATTCTTGATATACACTATCTTAATCCCCCCCCACACACACTGACACACACACGCATATATATATATATATATATATATATATATATATATATATATATATATGTATGTATGTTTGTATTTTAAGCATTTCACCCCAAGCAAGGCGAGAGTGCCATTAGTAGGGAAGGGGCTAGAGATAGTGTAAGTAAGAGGAAAGACAATGTATAGGAGATATTGAGGAAAGGGTAAAAAGAAGAACGGAGTAAGAGGAAGGGATTTGCACTGTCGGGAAGTGTTAGACATGAAGCTGTTGGAGTAGAAGTGGTGGTTACATTTAATTGTTTCGACAGAAAAAGGTTACGAATGTCTGGAGATTCCAAAGAAATTTCTCTAAAAATCGGAAGATGATCGCTGACTCCCAGGACATGCATGTGAATTTTAGAGTCCTTTCTAAAGAGAGGAAGCTCGGCAGGAATCGATAAATCAGAGGAAGAGATTGACGGGACATGGTTAGTCTCGCAGAGAGCTAGTATATCAGGACACTTATGAAAGAGGGACGATTCCGCCTAAAGTAATAAAAGCAGTCGGTCATCAAATGTGGCGTGAGCAGAAAGGAACTGTCACTCACTGCAACATAACATAACCTCGAGGTTGCTTACCGGAGGTGCATGCACGGACACCTATCCAAGCGCGACATGGCATTGGAAGAACCGCGATATTATGCAACTGTTGATCAGAGCAGCCTCTCAAGACACTACGCAAGAGTTCGGGCTAGCCGTAGGGAACAGCAACAAGAAAACTACCAACCGAGCACCCTCAGCATGAAGAGACGTTGCCACAAACTGCACACATCACAAGGGATTCACAGCAGCACTAATACACGTGCTAGAGAAAAGCATAGGATCCGGGAACACATTCCTAAACAAGAAACAAGAGAGGAGCATCTACTCCTGTTCAAAAGAAGTGGGAAGAGTATTAACCAGGCGATACGATAATCAGAAAGCCTACCTACTACTATTAAAAAAAAAATCAAAAACAGAAAAAAAAAAAAAAAACGCACATACGGGACACATACAAACCATACAGAAAACACAATGATAAACCACTCTATATACACACATCTTCCAACCACCCGCCTTCTATAATCAAACAGATACCAAAATCGATTAACCGCAGGCTTTCCGACAATTCCTCCAATGAATCTATATTTAACAAAGCTAAGAAAGACTACGAAACTGCCCTAAAAGATAGCGGATTCCCAGCAACACTCAAATACTCACAACAGAACATAAAAAAGGCCAACAGGAAAAGAAATGTTATATGGTACAACCCACCGTACAGCAAAACCTTAAAAACAAACGTAGGAAAAATATTCTTCAAACTTTTACACAAACACTTCCCGGAATCAAGCACCTTACACAAAATATTCAACAAAAACACAGTAAAAATCAGCTACAGTTGCACCGAGAACATGGCACAAATAATAAAAAAGCACAACAGGAAAATTATTAACAAACCACACGAACAAATTAAACCCACGTGCAACTGCAGAATAAAAAACGAATGTCCCTTAAACGGTAATTGTTTGCAAAACAACGTAATCTACCAAGCCACGATAAAATCACCAGATAATGAAGAAAAAGTATACATAGGAGTAACCGAAGGACCCTGGAAACAAAACAATTATGTACACAAAACATCTTTCACAAATAATAAATATGCGAACAGCACAATAATTTCTAAGTATATCTGGGAAATAAAAAACAAAACGTACACCAAAAATAAGGAAAAAATGAAAAATCCTACAACAACCTATCAAAAACTTGCAAACTTTGCTTGGATGAAAAAATAGCTATCATTACCTTCCCAGATCAAAATAAATTATTAAATAAAAGATCCGAGCTAATCTCAAAATGTAGACATGAAAACAAATTATTACTACGTAACTTAAAAATCGAAAACGGAAAAATAAATAAATAGATAAACAAACAAAATGACAATAAAATAAGCAAAATAAATTAATCCAAATTAATTACCAAATCACACTTGTTAGAATAGACGAAATAGAATAAAAAGTAAGGAACAAAATCAATAAATAAAGTAAATAATAAACAAATTAGCAAACTATTATGACCAAAATATTAGACGATAAAAAATCAAAACAAAATATCGGACGAAAAATTGTTATAACTGTTATATAACGATAAAAATAATGAATAAAAATAATATAATGCGTTACTTAAAAATCGAAAACCAAAAAGAGAAAATATACAGTGTATTAAATAAAAAACGACAAGTATAATAAATTGATCTAAATACATCCAAATATACAAATAAACTAACAACCGATACCGATAAACTTGCCGTTTAGAAAAACAAATAAAGATAATCAATCCAAATAAATAAATTAAAAACTGTTCCCGCCAACATAATAGTCAGAACAAACCACAACAATCAAGCCCCAAATTCAACAAATAGTTTTATCTTCCCAAACAAAAACAAAACTATTAAATAAGCTATATAAACAACCTTTTATTACGTTAATAAAAACACCGATAAAAATAATAAATAAATACATAAGATAAAAATAAAAATAAATAAAAACAAGCAAAATAATTTGACCCAAATAAATAAACAAATAAACGACTTCCGGTAAAATAGCCGCCATAATAGACTACCCACAATAAGCTATATAAACAAATTTTTACTACGTTAATAAAAACACCGATCAAAATAAAAATAAATATAAAATAAATATAAAGGATAAAAAACAAAAATAAATTAAATAAAAATAAGCAAAATAATTTGACACAAATAAACAAATAAACAAATAAACGACTTCCGGTAAAATATCTGCCAAAATAGACTAAGCACAATGCAACACTGACCCGTATATATAAATAGCCGAGAAAAATAACAGCACTCGTGGCCCGACGATTGCATCTAGCATGAAACAGACTGTCGCCTCTAAGTGTTGCCTTCTATGTTCACTTTTATATTTACACACGCTCTATCTCTGATGTTGAGCACTTTATCCCATAAATATAGCACACTTTAAGACTATATTTCGTCATATATATATATATATATATATATATATATATATATATATATATATATATATATATATGATTTTTAGAGATAGATATCAAAACTTAATCTTCAGACCTAGGTTACTAATTGGCTGGTCTGTTGTTATTGTTTAACGGCATATCAACCACTGTAGGCTATATTATTCTGAAATCTAAATAAATATTTAATCCATAACTGAGTGTAGAAGATGTAAATTTATACCCTTCCCAAGTCTATTTACACGTAACTGAATATAACGAACCGAACTGGAAGGTGGACTCGGCTCTTTGATTAACAATTCTATGTCATTATCCATTACGCCACCGGCACATCCAAGCTCACAACATCTGGTATTCCCAAGTGGTCAGCCATCTATGTATTGACAAGCTTCAACATTAGTAATCGTACGTGTACTCTGGAGATTGTACGGGGGCTGGTGATTTAACGTAAGTTGACCATAAGCCTAGATTCCTATGCTCCGTATATCTATATGTACGCCAAGTAACTGAGAATATATTAAAATATAATAAGTTAATAATGTGCGTCAGATAATTGAAAGTACATTATAATAACGGAAAATATATTTATTATTTAATACGAAGGAAGGATAATTTTAGGTTTCATTTGAATGTGTTTTTACCTGTTTACATTAGGTTCTACTAGCTATCACTATCTATGCAGAAGTAGTAGTTGGTGGGCTTAATAGTAATTAGCATGTATGTTTTCAATTTTGTTAAATAAGTGTTTTTATTTGGTGTTCAATTTTTTGACGTTGTGCCCAGATTTCATCATCAATTTGTCTTTGATGAGAGAAGCACAATAAAGCAGTTTAGCTTGATTTTGTTTTAACCATATTATATCACGATTACTTTATGGTAATATTTTTTACTGTTGTTTTATGTTACTAATTATTCTTTTTGTTTTAGGATCTCCGTTTTTATCCCTTTTATAAAAGTAGTTTAAATATCTGGGAAGTGTTTTGACAGAGGACGGCAAGTGCGACACGTAGACATATTGGGATGTCCAAGGACGTATTCCAAAAGCTGGGCAGAGTATTGCGAGACACGAGGATTTCTTCGGTAACAAACAAAAGAATACTGAGCCTTTTACGTGACATCTGCCTTTCTTGACGGCAGCGAATGCTGGGCGATTTATTCAAAGATGAAAAAGAGGCAACGGAGATGTGGTTCTACAGAAGGATACTAAAGATATCATGGAACGAGCGTGTGAGCAACGATGAAGTCTTAGAGAGGATGCAAACAAGGAGGAAGCTTATATTTAACGCCAGGAAGAGGCAGCTGATGTATCTGGGACACATAATGAGGAAGGAGTGCCTGGAGAAACTGATACTCACAGGTCGAATAGATGGAAAGAGAGACAAGGGAGAACAACGCGTGACAAACCTAACGGGCTTAAGCAAGTGGATGACAGAACATCGTCTGGGGGAGGAAGCAAAAGGAAGGTACTTGTTGAGAGCTGCAAGGGATAGAGGGAGGTGGAGATCCATGATCGCCTACGTACTAAAAGTTCATGTCACATAAAAAGAAAGAATTATTATAAGAATTCTGTTATTCTATCTGTTATGGGATCTTACCTATAACGACAAAATGAACTCTTCCTGACACTATAAAGACTGCGCCTCTCAAGAGAGACGGAGAAATCGAGTCGACCCAATAGTAGTTCACTCGAAACCAGACTGACAATCATACTAACACCTTCAACATCTTCTATTATTATTCTGTTAATATATCTTTGTTATTTCTACTCTTGTGTTCGTGTTATTCTTCCTTGGTCCTAACCTTAGACCATAACAGTGGAGACGAGGTTACTGGACCATAACACTATCGAACAAAAATTGAAGACAAACTTTCTTGGGACATATTCCTCATAGAATAATTTCCCATCACGTAGATGTTGAGATGCTTTGTAAAAGAATGCACTGGAATTAACGACTGTGACACATTTTCGATAAGCACGACGTTAGGGATAAATATAGGTAAGCGACCTGATTTAACGGAATTTTGCCATGAAAGACATCGTCTACGGAGAGTAATGTTATTTGATCTTGAATAAAGTGCGTCGCGAAGATGTTCCGGAATTGTGTAAAGGAAGCTTCGGGTTGATATAAACGTCAACATCGTTTCGACGTTTATTCAAATTTTCTACTTCAAATCTTAGTTACCCACCTGTAGGTAATTTCAAATGTGTGTCTCTCCGGGAATTTAAGTCGGTAACCAGGGCTAACGGCGACGTAGCAGTTTCTCAAATTCAAGCTTAATTTAGGTATAACATTTCCTTGCTCAGCAAAACATGATTAAATCGCAGACTGTATACTTAAATTACGATATGTTCACATAATATACATATATACAGATAATTGTGTATTTAGACAGCAATCCTTCATTTATGCATGTCTCATTAAAAACGACAAAGTACGAGATTAAACATTTTATTTAATTTTTCTTGTGTTCGAACAAGTGTTTTCTTTTTTGGACACAGAGGGTGTGGAAACTGTCCAAATGTTCTGTAATTCCGTGCGCTTTCGGCTATACTTTTAGCCATTATCAAGAATGATTTTAGTTTTACATTTTAATTAAGAATGTGCGTTGTGTGTGTGTGTTTTTAGTATTGTAGAGACGTTTTACAATAGCGAACACAGTTAACATATTGTGGCCGTGTTCGTTGTTAATATTATTAAGTGTTGGCATTTTCTAATTTATTATTAAGGCTTTCATTATTTTTAATCCTTTTTTACATGTAGTGTGGTTATTATGTTTGTATTTTCTACTAGTATGTTTCGTATGGAGTCTGATAGGTTTGTGTGTGTGTGTGTGTTTAAATGGGTTCTAATAGAGCTGTAGTCAGATAGGTGTAACGTAACGCGTGATGACAGGCATGTAGTCGTGTGACAGAAGTAATAACTATGTGTGTATATTATTTAAATAATTAATATTTAGCCAACAAACATTATTTCAAATATGTTTCGTTAAATATGAGAGAAAAGGAAAATTGGATTAAATTTTATGGAGTTCTGTTCAAATACTCTTAAATATTTCAGTTTTTAAGCAAGTAAGGGTATGCAAAAATTGCCTGGCCAATTTAAATTCTGTCGACGTTCCTTTCGCGGTGCTCGGAATAAAAGCCACTATCAATGCAATAAGCATCACACAATGACCCCAAGGCAACCAAGAAAAGAAACTAATAACAATTAAGAACAAACACCTTAAAAAGGGCTAAAGAAGGAGCCGAAACCGCTTGGGACGATAGACAATATGGACAATAGTTACACTACTTTGCCCCTACTAAACGGAACAGTTTAGGAATACGATAAAAAATAAATGAAAAGTTTTACTTGTCTGCCATATTCAACGAAATATGTATATTATTATAGATAATATGCATACATATTTTTAAGTGTGTGTGTGTATGTATATATATATATATGTATATTTGAGTGTGTGTATATATATATATATATATATATATATATATATATATATATATATATATATATATATATATATATATATATATATATATACAATTTTGATCGCGATGTACATGGTGGTCCGAATGTCTTGTCACCTCCAACCAAAAAGTAATGACAACAACAGAACAACAAGTAATAGAAAGCACGTACTGGATTCAGGTTATTTATTTTTATTTTTTTGACGCTGTCATTCATCGAGAAGGTCTGTATGAACATCATCATCTTCGTTGCACAAAATGATGCTGCGCCATGTCTTGTGTGATATTTTACGAAGCTTTGCTTGGTTTATTGTTGCAAATGCTCTCCAAATGTTGTCCTATAACTGATGGGTATTCTGGTATCGTTCATGTGAAACTCTCTCTTCTATAATACCCACGCATAGCGTTGAAATAGACAAAGTATATTATGTAAGGGTGACAAGAGTTTCGGATCACCTTCGTTCGGAAATTGTAAATAAAATAAAACACCTGAACAAACAGAATTATCTGTTCAATCTGAACATAGAATGGGCCAAGTTAATTATAGTTTGGCCCAATATCACAAACTGGTACAAAATGAAAACAATAGCCTAAAAACAGTCTTGTTCTTAAACATTCACGTAAGATCATCAAATGGATGTCGTACATGATACCAAACTCGTTTAGAGATATCGACACAGTCAGCTGTCTAAAACAGCTTTCTTAGAGCGATGATCAAAAATGGCCTCGGGCGAATGAAATGCGTAGGTCTCAGCAAGAACCATCTTTGTTCGAACCTCGTGGACTGGTGTTACATAATCACAAACAAAGAATAGAAAACATCTCTTAGCATATTAAATTACCCCCATTTCCTTACGAGGTACAGTGAGGTTTGCAGACAGAAAAAAAATATCGCACTTTCTTTTACGATATCTTCTAATATCTTGATGAATGAACTCAGCAGAATGTTTTATCTCTGCCGGATCTCTGTCAACAAAATGGTTTTCAAAGACAACACTGTTGACATCAACATTTTTTTTTACTATTTGCTAAACAATTCTGTTTTTCAACAAAAGTACATTTCACAAGTTTTCCTTTTAGAATTGCACAAATGCTGTTATATCCGTCTTTCTGTAAGTGTGATTTGCTGTTTCATATAATTTCGCCTAGACGGATGCGTTTTCTTTACTTTTTTTTTAGAAGGTTATCTCTTGTGTTCAGACGCTAGTTCAGCATTTACAGCGGACAACTTATTATTAACAACAGATATCTAACTTATCGTTGCCTTCTTTATCGCACAGGTTAATAAGAAATAGATTAGCTGAGAAATGGAGAAAAGAAAGTCAAGATTGTCGTATGCGCCATGACAAATTACAATTGCTTTCGTTAATACTCTCGCCGTCTCTTAGCTTTATCGTTCGCCTACGTTCAATAATGTTTTCTGTGCTTGCCAAAAATAAAATTAGTCTACTAATTGCTAAAATAATAAAATTCAAACAATAATTAAAGTGATTACCAAAATAATAAAATTCAAACAGATTTTTATCCTCACCGATCGGACCATGAGTCTTCTATGGTCCGAGAATCTATTTGAGTTCTAGTTTATTCATCTATTTTGACTCAGGTTCATTCCAGACCTTAAGTGGAAATCATATTTATGATGCATTTCCAAAAATGCTGGGTAAAGTGTTAGCACATTCTACTGAACGGGATTAACAGACTTCTGCTGTTCTATATCTGTCTATATCTCTGAGATGAGGTGTGACGGCAGTGGTGAACCAAAACTTGGAGAGTTAAGTTAGAGGGAAATAACTGAGACATCCGGAAGAGGAATGCAAAACTAGAACAATCTACACCGGTGGACGAATTAAAGTGTTTGGTTCGAAACTCCAATCGCCTGAAGAAGGCCGGTGCGTATACCAACCGAAACGTTGTGAATATGGCAATGGATATGAAGAGAACAGTCTGAATAATGTTAATAATTCTTCTGTTCCTATTTTTCTAATTTTTTTATTTTTTACTAATAATCAGATTAGACCCAGATTTGAGTGCTGATGCCATATTTGGACTGGGTTTCAAAACCGTTTACGCGGTGTTGTGAAGGGAGGCTTATTTTTCTACTATGCAAATTTTCCCTCACAGACACAATGTCACAATGCTATAGTTACTCTATTGCTATTTTCATGGCAAATGTTCAGAAGAATTCCACTCTTTAGTTACACAATAGCAAGAAATCACACTGCTTCTCGCATTTGGTTATTCCCATATTTTGTGATTTCCATTTATACGACGTTAGCGAAAAGGTAACTAACAACACTAGGCCAATGATACATCATCTTGAGACTTAAGAATCGAAAGTCAAGGAATATCAATGAACAACATTCTTATATCCCTCTTGCTTCCAAGATGTAACTGCTTTCTCTCGGGGATATGTATCGCCATTAAATAAATAACGTAATCTTCATGTGTATGTTCAAGGAAATATCTTTTTAATTGTAACTAATAATAATTACAAGTAACATGGGAAAAATATTTGGTGTAATGTTGAATGCGTAGTGTGTTTTTTGTGTGGAAAGTATTGCTAATACCACACAAATGATAGCCATGATAGTGATAGTGTCTGTGTTAATCAGTTTTGTTCAACACTACAACATGCTACGCGACAAAAGTATTATCCTAATAATAATAATAATAATAATAATAATAATAATAATAATAATAATACAACTCATACATTACAAAGAGGTGTATCTACGGAAAATATGTGTGATCAGTTGGAAATATGAAGCCATTTTTGACCTTAGGTCTTTGGTTGGGACCCGGAAGGAAATGTGTTTAGAATAGATATCATATGTATAATAATAATAATAATAATAATAATAATAATAATAATAATAATAATAATCGATTGGAAAAGATAATAATAATAATAATTGATTGGAAATAATAATAATAATTAATTGTAATAATAATAATAATAATAATAATAATAATAATAATAATAATAATAATAATTGGTTGGAAAAGACTCCAATAGTCTCATTGAAGGAATCCCTGGTAGCCCATGCCTTAAAGAAATTCAAAAAATTGTACTCACAAGTACAGCCCACGCCTTAACCCCCCCTGCTCTGTGGAAAATGTCGTGAAGCGTTTTCTGACCTTATATCTCTGATTTGAACCTTCAAGGTAATGTGTATACACCAGAAATCAAAAGAAATAATAATAATAATAATAATAATAATAATAATAATAATAATAATAATACAAAAATGTTCTCACGAGTACAGCCAATACCTTACCAAGCGCTTTATCTATGTAAAATATGTGTGTATGTTTTAAATTACTCAGTGGAAAATGTCATGATGCCATTTCGGACTCTAGTCTGAACAAGTGAAGAAAGGAGTACACACCAAAAAGTAAAAGAAATAACATAATAATAATAATAAACAGAAATTGTACTCACAAGTACAGCTCACCCTTTACGAAGGGTTCGATCTATGTAAAATATGTGTGATCTTAGGTTTTTCTTTTCTTTCCTCGAAATATGCCCGGTGGTAAATGTCACGATGCCATCTCTGAACTTAGATCTCTGGTTGGGACCCGGAAAAGAATGAGTATACGCTAGGCTCCTCGAATTTAGGCTCTGATCATACATTGAGTCCAACTCGCTTGGAAATATCTAAACTATCAACTTTGCTCAATCGTTATCTCAGATCAATGAATAAAAATGGGTTGAAGCGGATGAATACTCTAGGTTTTTAAGAAGACGATCCTTCATGGGATCTTATAGACTAACACTCCATAATCACAAAAGACTTTACCAAAGAACAAAAAAAGATATTTTCTATATTTTTGAACGATTTTAGCGCCAGGCATGTTATCCATATTAAAGTTCCCGCAAATCTCGGTTTTAGGTTAATGTTTCGGTTTTCTAGAAAATAGCGGTGTTGGACGAAACTAAACCTAGTGCAGCCTGTTCTATGTTCAGTTTCCGTATTAATATACTTAATTAGCGCATTGATGATTACATTGTTACATTCAAAAATCTTCTTTTATGAGCCGTGTCCCATCAGATCGTACAAAGTTCTCTGCCAGTTCCTGTATCTTTTTGCTAAGAGCAACGTTCAACTCATTAACATCGCTCTTTGTTCCACTCTACAGTTAATTCCCTCAAGTTCATTAGG
Organism: Acanthosepion esculentum; assembly: GCA_964036315.1. Lineage (NCBI taxonomy): Eukaryota > Metazoa > Mollusca > Cephalopoda > Sepiida > Sepiidae > Acanthosepion > Acanthosepion esculentum. The sequence goes on from OZ038482.1 coordinate 27,330,736, forward strand.
TAATGCACTTTTTACTTCTTTTTATAATTCTTGTGATTGTTTAATCTCCACCATTCCTCATAGAATGACCCTTAATTTTCGACGTTCTTTTTCTGCAATTAGGAAAAAAAAGAGAAGCATTATAGAAATTTCAGTAAAGTGGTTATACTACACTTGGTTCAACTCTGATTGTCTCTCTTTCCCCTGTGAGAGAAAGATAGATGCGAGTTAGTAAGATATAGAATAAAAATACCAGATATCAAACAAAGTGAAAAACATTTCCATTTATTGAGAATAAATGACATCTAACTCAGTTTGAATTTCTTGGGTGAGGAGTTACCATGATTTACACTTTTTATATTGGGACTTTTATCCTCATAATAACGATTCGACCATTGTACCCCCCGGTATTTTTCAGGTGTAGTTTGATCTGTATATCTGAGTATTTCATGAATGAGGAGTTATCAGTATTTGCACTATTTATATTTGAACTTTTGTCCTCAGAATAACGTTTCGACCGATGCGGCCTTCCTCGTGTGTATATGGATCTGTATATCTGTGTACTGAACTGAACCGTTTATTTGATCTACGTTCTCGTTTTGCTGCTCACGTCTAGGAATATCTTCTAGTTCTTACTTATATTTAATACTGCTCAGATATATTTTAAATTTTTTTATTAAGCACTGCTCGCCCGTTTTCGCTGAGTGCAAATAGACACTGCCCGACCCGTGATTTGAACTCAGAATGACTATGTCACCAAATTCACTAGGCCATTGCTCTGTAGGACAATTTCCTGTGAATTTTTCTGATCCCTGGAACGGACAGTGTGTATCTGCACTTAGTGGAAACGGCCGAGCAACAAATGACCAGCAGTGAATAAAATTTAGAAGTAGACGATATTCCTAGTGGATAAATCTAGCCGTGGAACAAGAACAGTCTACCCCGTAGATTAAATAAAATGTTTATTCCAGCTTGTTCTTTAGGTTACTTGCAGTTTTCTTCAGTCTCACTTGCCTTCAGCATGTCCTCAGTATATTTTCTATGACGCCAAAATCAATTCCTCTGGCATAGAAAGCGAACTTACTTCAGAAGTTTCTATAGGTTACCCAGATCGATAGGAAAGCCGGAGGTCACAACGCCAGAAACGTTATGGTAAAAATAAGGAAGATGAGTATAACAGCCCGAATATATGTTTTTATTTTTTATTTTTCTTATTTTTTTAATTCTTTTAATTTTTTAATTTCAAAAATTAAGTTTTATTTTTTTATTTTTCATTATATTAAAACTGTAATGTCTGTTTCCTAGATTGGCGTTTCCTGGTTGGAATGTAATTTGAAATTTAAGCTCACCTTTAGCTTCATTCTTCTCTTCTTTACTGTGCCATGTACCACAACGTCCTATCTTCTGTCGCTATTAGTAAAGTTTTTTTTAACAGTAAAAAAAAATCATTGTTTTATCATTCATTTATATTTGTTAGATAGGTTGCTCGCAGTTTCTCTCTGTCCCACTTTGCTTCAATATGTCCTCGCTATGTTTCCTGTGACGCTAAAATAAATTCCTCTGTCATAGAAAACGAACTTAATTTTCTTTAAAAATTCTGACTCTTGGCCGCTGAAATACTAGCTAAGCTATCATTCGAATTCGTATTTTCTCTTTTTGAAAACGACAATAGTCGAAATTACTCGAGACGTTACACTCAATTTCGGCAAGTCCTTTTACTGATAACAAATGACTGACTCGACTGTTATGAATAATCATGAGTGGTCTCCCTTTGTTCCGTTACTCTCTTCTTTGAGAGAGCCATTTCTGTTTACTGTGACTATAGAAGGACACTACGCGAACCTTGTATTATCATTCGGATACAGCTTTCTTAAAGCCTACACCTACGTACTTTTGCCTATACACCAACCTCAGGATAAAACCCGACAAAAGTTATTCTTTGTTATCAAAAGTCAGATATTTGCTCATTGTGTCAGATTTTGTTGAATGTTTCAAACTGTGAACTTTTCAGTGCCCACTCATATTCGATCAGCCATTTAAAAATAAAGAAATTGAAATTAGAAAGAAAAAAGAACTGAACTTAATTATCTCTGGCATTAAATTTCAATGCTACACTCAGGCATCGTTGAACGAATTAACCGTAGTATTAGCTTTCTTTTGAATAATCATTCATTACATACTTTTCGTTTCTTTACTTTGAAAGTAACTGTAATTGGTTCTTGTCTCGATGCGTTAAAAAGACGAAACTCGGGTTTCTTCACTTTCTTTAAAGAAAATTTTTTCAATTAATGCGAGTGAGACTTTATCATCATTTTCCCCGGTTGTCAGGTTAAAAATGAAAGAATGCTTTATCTTTTTAGACAGTCTCCCTGGTGGTCTACAAAATTGATATAAAGATAGATTGTGTGATAGTAAAAGAGGAGGGAATTAAAGTAACCGTGGGAAAGAAAGAAAGAAAGAAAGAAAGAAAGATAGAGGAAGAGACGGGTGCTAGATGAGAGAAGAAGAGAAAAGAAAAAAGAAAAAAAGAAAAAAGAAAAAAGAAAATAAGGGAATGAAGAAACGAGGAAAAATGTCTGAAGAAGATAAAGTAAATGATGAGTAACAAAGTGTTAACATTACAAAAAAAAAAATAAATAAATACATAAAAAAGACTAAAAAGTAGACAAGGAGAATGTCACACGAATTATGTATCTCTCTCTCTCTCGCTCTCTCTCTCTCCCTCTCTCTCTCTCTCTCTCTATATATATATATATATGTATGTATGTATGTATGTATGTATCGAGACAGTGAATACGGAGGGAGAATGTCACACGAATTATCTATCTATCTATATGTGTATGTATTTATGTATCGAGACAGTAAATACGGAAACCAATTCTGAGTAGTAACTGGCAGATTCACGCCTTAACCAATCAGGCTTAAGGCGTGACCCTGCCAGGTTTAGGGTTAGGATCAGATTAAGTTCTCTATCCATATGCTTAAAGAATCTCCTTCCCTTAACTATATAAAATATTCTCTCTCTCACTCACACACACACACACACACGCACGCACGCACGCACGCACGCACGCACACACACACACACACACACACACACACACACACACACACACACACACACACAAACACACTATCGCTATCGGGCGGCATTTAAGCTAGCTCCTTCGGAGGTCTCTTGATTAGGCCATCGGCTTGTTCAGGAGTTTGAGAGTCGCTAAATCTTTGCATGTTCTCAGAAATGGAAACTCTCCTGGCTCCCGTTTGATCTGGGATTATCTTTTCCTCGCTGCACCCTTGGCCCTTTTGATTGCAATCTTGTCCTCTATTGGCGGAGATTTCTTTTTGAGAGGAACACTGCAGCCGTATGCTACATGCACTATAAACTGCAGAAGAACCACGGAATTGTTCTCCGCATTTAAGTATTGCATTAATATTTAAGCTTATCTTTTAAAAGATAAAAAGTTCAACGATAATTCTTCTGACGCCGCAAAATTTAAAAACATTTCGATGTACGTAGGTCCTTACGTTCGGTAGAAACAAGTATTTTTATTTTATGGGTGACTTTTGGTGAATTTCACAATTGATTTCAAGTTATGGAAATTGTTATCGTACAACAAAATTTGTCACAAAAAATCACGTATCAATCTCCGGATGCGACCCGGAATTATTTTTTAATTTGCTCAAAGAGTCGGCCTGATTGCAAAATGTATGAGATGTTGGTCTACTGCCTCTAAGATTAAAGTTGAAAAAGTGTGACACTGACAGACTGTCATTCGCAATTATCATATAGAAGAAGATGGCATATTTAAAAGTTAGAGTGTTGTAACTCTTCAACTGAAAAAGCGCGCCACACACTGACATTCGCATTTATTATATATATACACACACACAGACATTGGTATTGGGCATTACTGGTGGTGACGGGATACCAGCCATTGTCCTGAAGAAATGCGCGCCGGAACGGTCGCCTGCCCTCTCTAAATTAATACAACCACTGCCTCAAGGAGTCTTGTTTTCCTGACTGCTGGAACTCCTCAACCATTGTCTTTAAGAACTCTGGTGACCCCTCCGACCCTTCCAATTACTGTCCTATCAATCTCCTACCCCTCTTCGGCAAAGTCTTCGAGGCCATTATCAACACCGAAGTGATTAATCATCTGATATCCCATGATCTGCTCTCAGACAAGCAGTATGGTTTCCGCTTTGCCCGATCTACAGCCGATGTGCTTACGGCCATCACTGAATTTGTCTACCAAGCTATTCATAATAACGGTGAAGCACGTGCCGTGGCCCTAGACATCTCCAAAGCGTTTGATAGAGTTTGGCATGTCGGCCTTCTTCGCAAGCTCCAGGGTTATGGTATCACAGGTCGATTGTTTGACCTAATACAATAATTCCTGTCAAACCGTGATTTGAAGGTCGTTCTCAACGGATTCTCCTCTAGGTCCTATCCCACTAACGCAGGTGTTCCTCAAGGCTCCATCCTAGGCCCTACTCTGTTCCTCATATTCATAAACGACCTACCTGACGCCATAGACTCCCAAGTCGGCATCTATGCTGACGACACCGCAATTTACTCCTGCCATAAACACAAATCTAGTGATACTGACAAAGATAACCTGGCAGTTCAAATTGAAAATCGGTTGTGAATTGGAGCAAGAAATGGATGGGTAACTTAAACGCCTCTAAAACAAAACTGCTCTCTATTAACCACCACAAGGATCCATCCCTGCATCCCATTAGAATGTCTGAAGACCAACTTCTCAAAAGTTGGTTCCCTGTTCCGAGCCAGGAAATTTTTCTCCCCGGAATCGATCCTCCAAATCTATACATCGACCATTCACCCTTGCATGGAGTATTGCTGCCATATATGGTCTGGAGCCCCTGCTGTTTGCCTCAGGGTTCTTGATAAGATCCAGAGACGGATATGCAATGTAATTGACCCTGATCGGTCATCTCGTCTGCAGTCGCTCTCTCACAGACGCGACGTTGCCTCGCTCTGTCTTTTTTACAGATACTTTCACGGTAATTGCTCCGAGGAGCTGCTTTCGCTGGTCCCTAGACCTCATGAATTTAAACGTCCTACGAGGCTGGCATCCCGTTCCCACCCCTTCACCGTTGAAACTGTTAGATGTAGACGTATCTTCTACCCCAATAGCTTCATGTCTCGTACATCTCGCCTGTGGAACCACCTTCCCTATTCCTGTATCTCTGACAAATACAATATCCAACTATTTAAGTGTGACGTCAATTGACATCTCCAGTTGCCTTGATCTATCCACTTCCCTTCTCCACACCCTTTCACCTTTCATTCCTATCTGCTCTCGCTCCAAATCTTCTGTAACCCTCTTGCCTTGATCGATTTCACTATCTTTCTCCACATCGTCTCCTTTACCACTCCTATCTGCTCTTCCTCCAAACCTTCTGTAACCCCTTGCGTGCTAGTGGCTTCCAGCCTTGCTTGGGGTGATAAGCTTAAAAAAAAAAAAAAAAAGAAAAGATCAATCCTATTTCGAAGAGGAAGCTAGATTGTGTAATCTCTAATGGTCATATTGAAAATATGAACAACACCATATTTTTTAAAAAACGATATGCCTTTTCTTAACGTAGGTGATCATGGTTCCTCAGAGGTCCTTTTTTTCTTTATGGTCATTGTATTGACATATTTTATAGGGGAAAAGTACTAGATAGTTTTCTCGTTTTCTTCGCCACAGTTCTGTCTTCGAAGTAGATATTCACCTAAATTGGCATCTATCCATGGCTAGAAAGTCCAGTATATCATGTTATTTAATCCATAGGTAGGAGTAAAAGACAAATTTCAGAAATTCGTCTGACAATTAAAAAAGCTTTGCGGAACTAAAAGCACACGGTCGAAACTGGTCGATTGAAGAAGCGATACAAGGCGAGGTAGATTCAAATTCATAGGTAATATTTCTAATTTTTTAATATCATGACTTCAAGATGTAAGTGATTATGGTTCTCCACCGCTTCCTCTTCTTTATCACCTGTGAACTGCCCTGCATTTTTGAGTAAAGATAATGAATTCATTTCCTGTCAATTACTCCATGGTTTTGAATTCATAGTAATTTTCGTTCTATGTTAGCTGTCGCTCATGTCTAGTGAGTCAAGTTTACTGTGTTATTTAACCCTTAGCTCTGAGATGAAGAAAAACATTTCAGGAAAAGAAAAAAAAACAACGGTGTGGAACATGAGGCATAAAGTCTAGACTTACAAACAATACAGGGTGCGATGGGTAAATTGTCGCCATTTTACGTGTTCATAGTAATCACTAATGATGGTGACGCTATGCCTCCCTTCAGCTTCCCATGGGGCCTCAGATTTAACAGTGAGGCCTACATCAAGTGCTTTGAGGAGTTAGTGGTGTTCTGGGCTAAGATTGTGTCTGGCAACAGGATTCTGCACCATACCACACAAGCAGGAGAACCGAGTAATGACTGTCAGTCAATTTCTCCGACCGCGTCCTCCCTTACATCTGAACACTTAACTCCCCAGACGGTACCTCCTTTGATTATTATGTGTAGGGTGCAGTTGAGAGAGGGACTAACATAACTCCTTGTAACACCAAAGATGAACTGAAGGCAAGGATTATGGCATTATTCACCAACTTAACTAAGGAGACAGTCGTCTGGAAGCAGGGGTTGAAGTCAATTATTGAATAAATTTAAATACCAATCCTCCTATATGGAAGTGAATGGTAGATAATTTCATTAAAGATGGAGAGGAACCTGAGCCACCTGATAGAATCTTACTATGATCAAAGCATGTGAGTAACGAGAAAGTTTTAATGACGATGTAAGCAAGAATACACTTATACTTAGAATTAAAAAGAGAAAGTAGAAATTTTTAGGTCCATATTGAGTTCAAAAGGGTTTAGCGAATTCGGCCGTCGGAGAATATACTGAAGGCAAGAGAGGCAGTTGAATCGGTGAGTAAACTAAATTTTCGACGGACACAAGCCCGGCTCTATCTTCCAAAAATAGGGAAGATGCATAGAATGCCCAGGTAAGAAGAGTAGATTTGCGAAAAAGATGATCTTTGCGAGGAAGCAGAACAGCTACCTGATTAAGAATAATAGCCGCTTCGTCTATTAACAGGGCCCCTTTTAATCCCAAACCATAATAATATTTTAACCAGATGAGAGAAAGAAGATGATTCAGTCAAACCTCCTGAGCAAACAACAGCGGGGCCTCCAAAACTATAGAGGAGAATCCATTGCTGATAACCTTTACATTCCACACTAGGAGGGATAAGGAGTAGATAAAGATTATTTAGAGTTACAAAATATAGAAAGGTTTAGAGAGACATTATCGCCAACGTCCTGAGGAGACACGACATTAAGGAAACATATATTCCTACCAATATGCTTTGGTAGACATTTTAGCTGGAAATTCCGGTCTGTTTGTAACTTATGTTGTCATTCTTTCCGACACGTGTTCTTTAGTCTTTGATTTCGCAAATCACTAATCTAATTTGACAAGAGGAAATTATAAAGAGCTTTACGAAGACTTGTAATTTCTTTCAGATATTTCCAGAGACATAAGGCTGTTCGATTGTGAAGTGCATTATGGTTAAACTTAAAAGCTTCGCCTATATTTTCTGTTTCATATAAATAGCGCAGTGATTTTAATCCTATGTGCAGCAGTACATCCGTGTGCCATAGAGGAACATAGGCCTGCGACGGATGGTTTTAAAGGTTTTTAACCCTGCGTTAGTCACATGAAGTGCTTTTTTTCCCCATAATTTTTTAAAAGTACTTGTAATTCCTTCTTCTGCTCGCTGCCACTAGCCTCCTGTCTTAGTGAGGGTGTGTAGTACATGGTGTGGCACAGATGTAGATCAGTTCTTGTGGGATGAAGACATCGCCGGTTCTTCTCCAACATGTCTTCTCACCCCACCTGAATAACGAAGGTAATTTTTCAGGATTATATATATATATATTATATATATATATATGAAGATATGCCTCATTAAAATTGAAACCAACCTTTAATAAAATTAATTATGAATACTGACCAAATGTTTTTAATTTTTTTTTTACTTAAGACAGATTAAAATGTATAAATTTTGGGTAATAATTAAAAAAGAAAAATATTTAGACATCGTCAATAACTTTATAAACTCACTTGACTTTTGCCCGTGTATTTACATCATAAAATTTAAAAATTGTACAATACATAACATTAGCGATTTACACTTCACTAGTACAAGTTTAATTTACATATGAACAGAACAATTTTGTTTTAGAAAAATGATGAACTCGACAATTCTTTGTTTTAGAAAAAACAAGATCCTGATGACGACATTGTGTTAACGTCAAAAATACTAATAATAAAAAATAAAATGAATATGCATCAACATTGTAATTTTCTTTCTTCAGTTAATAAGGATACTAAGAGACTTGTCCGTACTTATGAGAGGTTCCTATTAAAAATAAGTAGACAAAACATGTTTAAATTATTTAATGGGACATGTCTTAATGAAAACATGCTGCCAAAAAATACACAGTATATATATATATATATATATATATATATATATATATATATATATATATATATATATATATATCTGAGTAAGATGAGAACAAATGGAGTTCAATAGGGTTCAGTACAGAATAGAGCAGTATTATTTATTTTAGGATATTAAAAAAACATGTAAAAATCCCTACATTATTCCAGTTTCGAAATATACCAATGCGTTTCCTCAGGCGATTGTAAATTACTGGCAAGCAATATCCTAATCTATATACATACATACATACATATATATATATATATATATATATATATATATATATATATATATGTATATATATATATATATATATATATATATATATATATATATATATATATATATATATATGTATGTATATACAGGGTGAGCCCAAAAAAACGGCAACATTTTAACAATCTAATAAAACCAAGAGTGATGGAAGAAAAATATTTAATTCATAGTAATTGAAACCTTAAAACATGCCATTTAAGAAACGATGATGGAATTTTCCTTTTTTTAAAATTACGTCCTTAAGATGGCGTCCTCCTGTACGAATGCATTCTTGAAATCTGGTGTTGAGATTCCTCATTGACTGCTGCAACATCTCAGCTGGGATACTGTGAATGTCATTCTCGTTACTAAAATTGCGAAATGTTTACTTGCTCAAGGTCACTGTCTCGCAGTGTTGCCACTTGCTCATGTCTGGCAATACCCTGACAATACCAAGTGTTCCATCGGCCCTCGGTGACGAAGACATAGCAAATCAGAGTCAATATAGCGCCGCTCGCTCACATATTCCGTGGTGGAACTCAACTGATGTTCTCTGTAACCAGAGGACTGTGCCCCCCCCCCGGAGCCACGATTACTATCACCAAGCCGCTAAAACTGAAGCATTAGAAGCCGGATCAAGCAATGATATACATATGATAGAAATTGTTATGAGGATGTTTGCATTCTGTTGAGCTTTCTTTCAGACTCAATGAATTACTTAATTATAATTATCAAATCCTCCTTACAATTTATATCATGAATTACTTAATTATATATATATATATATATATATATATATATATATATATATATATATATATATATATATAATTACTCTTTCAGTCGTGTAATTATGACCTTAGTTAAATCTTTCTATTCATGGAATCTATTATTATTATCTTTTAATTTTATGTCATGTGTATTCAACAAATTTATAATAATTTTCATTTCAATTAATTATATCTTTACGTCAAGTTTTTATTTATTATATATTGCAAAATACATTGTTATGTTATTTTTTTTAAAGTAGTACGAAAATATTTTACATTATTTTAACACTATAAGAATTTCTGTATTGGACTATCGATTTTTGGAAATCCGAAATGACTAACAGAGGGTTAATTAAATTATTTTCGATAGAAGTCCAAAGTACGATAAGTATACGTATAGAAATTAAAACACAATTAAATTAATTATAAGTCTATATCATTATTTTAAAACATTTATCTAGCCTAACCCATGTATCAGTGACTCAAAAATATTTTCTTTCCTCTTGCATCCTCCTGCAAATCTATATTTATAAATCTCAAAATGTGTGTATTTATGAATTTGTTTTTGTTTGATAGATAATTTTTCAGCCGGTTTTGAGTCCAAATTGTTGCCGACAATGTCTCTCCACTACTTCCTGTCCATTATAACTCTCTGCAACGTTTTACTATTTACTATCTGTTCTTGGATATATATATATATATATATATATATATATATATATATCTTTCATAAAAACTTTAATAAAAATAAATACTTTAAATTATTACAATAATATAATCGATATCTATTATTCTCAAAATGTGTTTGTGTATGTATGTGTTTGCGTGTGTGATCGGATTTTGTTTATGCGTTTCCACAGCTTTCATCGGATTTCAATGGAATTTTTTGTTTGATAGATAATTCTTCAGTGCCGGTTTTTGAGTCCAAATTACACATTCCCCTCCTCTTGGCCAAACATCAATCTCTCACAAGTGAGGTTACAATTTCCGTTGTTTAAAGCCTACCACTACAGTTTTAAGGCTTTGCATTCATTGTCGTTTATAGCCAATTTCAATTAAATTCGCCTGTTAAATTTGTTGTATTTAACCTATTGTTATGAAAATTGAGTTTTATATTCCTTTTCTGTGCTTATTACCATATAAAACAACTGGCATAATACGGACATTAGAGTCTGAGAAATGGATACAAATATTCAAAATTGATGGGTGTATGAATAATTTCGTGGTTGCCTATAAACACACACACACACACATACATATATATATATATATATATATATATATATACATATATATATATATATATATATATATATATATATATATATGTGTGTGTGTGTGTGTGTGTGTGTATATATAGTGCAACCTCGGTTCTCGAACGTCTCACATGTCGAACAAATCAGTTTTCCAACAGAATATTTGAGATGAAAATGCCTCGGTTAAGGAACAAAATTTCGGTTCTCGAACAACATTGCCGAACCGAGTTAACCCGAACGGAATAATTTCTGAGTCGACCGCCATTTTGTATAGATTCGTGTATTGTGTTGTGCTTTTGCCACCAATTTTATTGTGCTATGACTTTTTCTCTTTATATTGATTCTTATTGGGAAAATAGTCTCGCTTTACGAACATTTCGGTTTACGAACGGCCTTCAGGAACGAAATAAATTCGTCAACCGAGGTTCCACTGCATATATATATATATATATATATATATATATATATATATATATATATATATATATATGTGTACCAAGAGAGAGAAAGAGAGAGAGAGAGATAGAGAGAGTAATATAGAAGGTTGTAGTCAAGTAAGTATCGACAGTGCATTGTGGCAGTCAGTTTCATTGAGCAAATGATTTTCAGACGAAATGTCGCAACTCTTTTTGTCGACCTCTATACGTGAGCCATAATGTTACTAATAAAGCCGTACAAGGAAGAAACCGACTCTTCCCAATTCTTTTGTTTAGGGTTAATGCATTAAGGTATTTACATTTATAATGTTTTGTCTGTTTATTTATTTATTTGTTATTTTAAATTTGAGACAGAGACGGGAAGTCATTATTTATTTAATTTTATTTCAAATTTTGGACAGACGGAAAATAATTACGATAAAAAAAAAGCCCAAACAAAACTAATGGAAAAGAAAAGAGAAACCAAAAGTAATGCATCACTTAGAAAGAAAAAAAAAACGAATCCGAAAGAGGAGGAAAATAGAAAACGTCAGATAAAGAAAAAGAGGTGGATGCAGGAAAAGAGGAGAGTAACGTTTAAGAAAAAAGAAGGAAACATGCGGGAAGGAAGCATGGAAGATGGTGAAAATAGTCATAAAAGAGGAAGGGTGGAGGTAAGAAGTGCGGGAACAATAAGGAAGAACGTAATAATGAGAAAAATCAACAAAGAAAAGAAAAGGTGGGAAAAGACAAGAATGTCGAATTGAAAAAGAAAGGCTGAAACAAATTATTTTATTGCGACCAAATCAAATAAACATTCATTAGCTACATAATTCTTCAACTTAAATTTAAGCAGAAATTTCTTAATTGCATTTTAGTATTTTTTAAAGATGTACATTTATTGCGACGAGGAAGTTATTACTTGATGTCTTCTATTTTGTGAGATGTTACATAGACATTCGAATTAGACTTAAATAATCATATACTATTGATTATTGTCTGAATAATTGTGAAGTGGAAGTTTCATTATGATACACTGATTTGACTGGACAAGTATCCTCGAATGAAGTTAGAGAATAATAGGAAATGAGTTGCTTGAATGATCTAATAACCTCCTCAGTAAACCAAGCAGAGATATAATCACCACATAAAAGCCTTTAAGAAAAGATGGAAATTAAGTTTTTTTCTTCTGCATTCTATTTTTGTAGCTCTAAACAATGACTTTTTACTGTTCTTCTCACACGTTGTTCTGCCGTTAACAATTTGTGCAAGCTCTTCAGATAGGTGACGCACTTGTTCACAGTATCTGTTGCCTTCGATGTGTACTGCCAGTTTCAAATTTACCAATCCCCCCCCGCTTTCTCATCATATGACCCGTATTTTTCAGCTGTCTCCATTTGATTCTAAAGTATAAGTGTTCTTTTTGAATCCATATTCCCAAACTGGCAGTTCTTTGGAAAAGCTGACAGGGTGAAACGATTTTTCTTTGGAACACGGAGGGAATGAGGCTGATTCGTGTCCGCGGAAGTGGCATGGCCTTTCCTTGCTGTAAACTTTTGAAATGTTAGAGCTAAAGAATGGGGCCCATCCGAACATTTGCCATGAAGATAACGATAGAATACACAAAGGCTTATAATATTGCACCTTTGGGAAATTGTGCAGGTAACATGAAAGTCAGACTTGTACCTAAGTGTGGGGAAAGACAAAAAAAATTAAAGAACGGAGTATATGATAATAACATAATGAGAATAAATTATTATATAAAATAAAATAAATTTGACTTTCTTATTATAATTCCCTTTTCGCCTCTTGTCGCTTTCTTTTTTTCTTTCCATTTCTATTTCTTCCACTTGATCACATCACGTTCTAACCATAGTTCCGTTATTCAACACTCGACCACGTGATCTGTCAATTTTTCCCTAACTTGCTACACACGAGATTTTTCATCAGTGTTACAATCTCACTCCCTAACAACACACACTAGTAAAAATAGATCTGCCTAACACTTTTACGCCGATCAAAATTTTAAATAAAAAAAAATTAAATTATAAAAAGTTTCGCACATCGAGGCATCAGACAGAGATCTGTTTTTTGCTAATAATGCGATCTCCACTGGAAAATATCCCATCTACACGAAAAGAAAAAATCAAAATCAAAGAGATTGGTAACACAAAAATAATACTAAACATAACGTAAATACGTAATATATATATATATATATATATATATATATATATATATATGTGTGTGTGTGTGTGTGTGTGTGTGTGTGTGTGTGTATATATAAATATATATTATGTTTAGTATTATTTTTAAGTCACCAATCTATTTTATTATGAATTTTATGAATGTATATATATATATATATATATATATATATATATATATATATATTTGTGTGTGTGTGTATGCTATCATTTCTAATATATATATATATATATATATATATATATACATACATTTGTAGCCTCTGTCCGTCTCTTCGTTTTTATCGAACTCATCCAAGGTTTTGGGAAATAGACCCCAATAATAATATATAATCTGAAACTACATTACCAAGGGTACTTGGATAAGTATATTTCATTATGATCAAAGGGGGTTACCGGGGTCACAGTCACCCACACTGATTTTTTTCCTTTTGATTTAAATAAAATTTCATTTTCAACAAGGGAAAGACTCCTATTCAAATTATAGAAAGAGAAAAATCAGAAGATGGAGGTCACATCGACAAGAACATTGAGTAATATTGAAATGCATAATTTTTCTCCACAAATTATAAAAATGATTTAAAATCAATCATCATTTTCTTACAATAAAATGTGTGGCATGCAGCATGGCGCGTATTTATATATAATATAATGATGTAATATCTTAATAATTATAACTTGGATACGCTCACTTCACATTGAGAAACCGACTCCAGCAAGATCACCGAAGGTAAGCGACGTCGAGCCTCAGATGGATGATTCTTGCGAATAACAAGTTGTTGCAATTTGTATATGAGGATTATACAATGGCTCTAATACGAAATGTGTAAACGGCAGAAATCAAAGGAAATAATAATAATAATAATAATAATAACAAAATCAACAACACTGGTTTACAAATAATATTTTTCTGAGGCAAGAAAGTGAACAGATGTTTTATTTTACTAATTTTTTGTGGTGAATTCATATTTTGGGACAGTTCTGCAGTGTCACCTCAATGTTTTGGCTTTCACATGTCCCATTTTTATTATACTGCAGATAAATTCAACATATACTGTTTGTATTTCATGTATTACAAAGACATATAAAAAAACTGAGGAAACTCAATTACCATACATACTCGTCATGGTACAGCACACCGTCAGAAGTGAGTTTTTTCTTTGTTTTCATGTACTTCGCATTCGGTATGTCACGCAGGAGCATTCTGTAGAAGTACCTCACCATGCACGGTTTCCAATTGCCTTTGTAGTTTCTTTTCATCTTAGAAATATCTTGGTGCAATCTTTCTCCCTATTCGTTACTAACTGCTCTTAGCTTCCGTGGGAAGAAATTAAATGTGTGAGGGGAGAAAGTGAATTTTGAGTGACATTTGGCATCCCATATCCACATAAAACCGGTAACAATCTCTCGATACACTATTAATAAGCTGTGTATTACAAAGCAAGGCATGACAGACTGACTTAAATGTTTTCCATACACTCAGTTCATTTAAAATAAGAATCTCTGCAGTAGCACGACCTGTTTTCCATGTCGAAGAACGAGGCGAAGTTCTTGTTTCGTTTTCGCCTGAATAAACTGAGACATTGTGTTCAGAAGAGACTGGCTTGGCAGAAGTTTCCTTTGAAGGCAATTTTTCATATGTTGAAGGGATAGATTCTTTATCTGCTGGGGGATGTAGAAACAAGGAGACCATCTGAGTGACGAATAGATCTCATAGCTGAAAGAAGCCTAGAATATTAAAAACATTTTGAAGAAGCTTGGAAACCTGATGTATCGGTTAGACAAATATAACAATCATCTCAATGACTTCGTTGCTCTCTTCAGACCATAGAAACAGCAAATTTGAAGGCTGCTTCCTTGTCATGAAACTATGCAGTTAGTTTATTGTAACATGGCTTACAACAGCTGTGTGGCGCCCAGAATCTGTTCTGATCTCCAATTTTCCAGTCAATATTATGAGAGTGTCGTGGATTCCCCACACACGTAACATAATGAATTTGCCTTGTTGATGCATGCTCGGTGTTTTGAAGTGACGGAAGCTATTGCAGTGTCATCTCACAAAAATATGAAAAAAAAAAAAAAAAAAAAACATTGATCATACATAAAGTGGCATCCATTCGTACCGGGAATTCGATTCTGAAGATGATTTCATTTCACCGAAGTGAGACTTTGTTCAGAAGGTCGCCATTATTTTTTTAAAGAATACAATTCCTACAATTTTAAATAAAAAAGAAACAAGACAATAGGACATATCTGACAACCTTGTATGCATGTATACATTTTGCTCATATGCATATATGTATATCTTAAAATCTAGAGGTGATGAATAAAAACTGATTTCATATCTGAAGTCAGCACCCACTAATTAGGTTTGAACATCTGTATTCATACTTGCCTAAATTTCTTTGTCAACCAGTGTAATTATAAAACTATAAAACATTATATACATTGCCTATCCTAATATATGATTATATACAAACTTAAATGCCGCCCTATCGTTTTTGCATATTCTCAGCATTGGAAGTTGTCCCGGTTGCTGTTTGATCTGGGTTTTCATTTGCACGAGATTTTCTTTCTCTCGTTGCAGCCTTAGCTCTTTTGATTACAATATGGTCCTCTGTTGACGGAGATTTATTTTTGCTATGCATACTGCTGCCGTATAAGATAGGCAACAATAATCTACAGAAGAACTCAAAATTGATTGCTTCTTTTAAGTATTGCAATAATATTTAAGTTTACAGTTTAAAAGTTCAACGATAATTCTTCTCTCGCCATTTTAATTTAAAGAAAATTTGAAGTACGTATGTACTTTCTTTCCGTACAAGTATTTACTTTTATTTAATTGCTAACTTTTATTTCATTGGATTTCGCAATTAATTCAGATTATTTCCAAGTTATAAAAATTGTTATCGTACAAAATTTTGTCGAAAAAATCACGTAAAAATTAAATAATAAAATTTTGGGAATCCAAAATTTCAGGATTACAGGTCCGGATCTGACCCAGAATATTGTAAATTTGCTTACGGAGTCGGCCTGATTTTAAAGTAAAGTTAAAAAAAAGTGTGAAACACTGACATTCACATTTATTTATATAGAAGATGAGATATTTAAATGTTAGAGAGATGTGTCCTCTTAATAGAAAAAGTGTTACAGTGACACAACATTCGCATTTATTATATAGATGAAGAAGATGAGATATCTATAAGTTAGAGAGTTATTTCCCTTTAATTGAAAAATTGCGAGACAGATTTTCGAATTTATTATTATATAGATGTAACAAAAATGAAAAAAAAACACACAAAATACTGAATATGACAGACGTATTCTTTATTTCCTTAAAACGTGTTTCAAAAGAACTACGCTACAAATCTCAATCAACAACTCATCTGACTTATTTATCGGACAAAGCAAAATTGAAAAACGAATTTTTCCTAAGTTAATTCAAAGCTAATAAATATAAGCAACGAGATTAGAATTACAGAAGTCCATTCCTGCATTGAAGATATGAAATTCAGTTGAAATCGTCGAAACGGGAAGTACGGTAAAAGCAACCGAGAAAAATTAGATGGAAAAGATCTACAGTGCTGTTCGATAAAAGTGACTCACCTGATTTTTTTTACTCAAAATATTTTTGTCTATTGTTTTTGGGGTTAAAATAATGTTTAATCTTACTAATATAAAGACCCCTTCCTGACCACATAGGAAAAAAGTTTATTCACCCTAAGGTATTCTATTGATAATTATAAATACGGATATAAATGAGATTCAGGAAAAAACTCTGTGCTAAAAAGTGACTCAGATATCGCATTCTAATGATTAAACTGGTAAATTTAAAGAGCTGTTGACAAAATATTGAAAACTATTTTACAATACACTCAACAGCTTAAATTAAATCTAGAGTATTCCATAATATTCCAGAAAGCCTCATACAGTATAAAAACAGCTTGAAATAGCCACTCAAGTCACTAACCAGATGGAAGGGTACAAACACGCATCAGAACCACTTAAGGCATCTATTATTCCCCTCTCAAAAGGCAAGTCTACGAGAGAAATTGTAGAAATTGCTATAAGCTCGCAATAAACTGTCTCTCGAGTGCTTAGGGCACATAAGGATGCCACTCCTGCTCCAAGGAAGGAAACAAGGGCAGGAAAGAAAAAGATTGATGATAGAACTGGCAGGGTAATCAAGAGAGAAGTTGCGAAGAATAGGACTATAACTAGCCAAAAAATTGCAGCCAGTCTAAGCGAAGAGCAAGGTGTTAGTCTTGTCTCTTCAACAGTCCGTCAGTGGTTGTTAGAACAAGGCTACAAATCATGTACACGAAGGTTTAAGCCGCTAATAAGCAAAGCAAACAAAGCCAAGAGACTTGAATGGGCTCAGAATTACAAACATTTCACCGTAGAAGACTGGAAGAATGTTCTCTTCTCCGATGAAATGAAAGTTGAGCTAAATTCAAAGGATAAGGCGAGTCACTTTTATTGAACCGCACTGTATTTGCCTCGAAGATGAAGCAGAAGATCCAAATAAATATTTAATATCATCACGGCAGGAGAATTGTAACAATCTCACTTACTGAGAATCACGCACTGGAAAAATGTAAATA
This sequence comes from Acanthosepion esculentum, assembly GCA_964036315.1. Classification (NCBI taxonomy): domain Eukaryota; kingdom Metazoa; phylum Mollusca; class Cephalopoda; order Sepiida; family Sepiidae; genus Acanthosepion; species Acanthosepion esculentum. The sequence continues at coordinate 27,348,758 of OZ038482.1, forward strand.
GCAAAAGAGGGAATATTGATAAATTACTAAGAAAAACATCACTCCGTGTGATTTAAAACGTCCTCCCCATTTAAGCTTGTTAGCAGGATATCCTTGTTTGGAGTAGGAAAAAGAAAAGTTGTCAGATCATAGACATTGCGATGACAGCAGACCAGTGGATAAACATAGAAGTAAAAGAAAAATAATTTAAAAAAATTCATGATCTGGCCCGAGAAGATGAGAATACTAAAAGTTAGAGACTTATTTCCCTTTAATTTAAGCAAAAGCACAAGTATGAAATATACGGATGATTAAAGAAGACTGATTACAGAATCTTTTTTCTTAATCATTTTCACCAAAGCAAGTTGCTAATGCCACTAAGACGAAAGAGATTGCTGAGTTTGAAAGGAACAGGGCGGACAATAAAAAACAGAATTGAAGTTGACAGAAGATGGCGATTAATGTCGCAGACAGACATTAACAACTTTAATAAATAAATAAGTAAATAAAACACACACAAACACATATAATATTCTGCCTTTCATTGTGACCAGAAGACGCCAACCTAGCAAACAGACATTAAAGATGTTACTATAGCAAAAAACACATATGCAAAGATTTAACTTTCATACTGACCTGAAGATGTTTAGCTAACTATCTAACGAAGGCGGAACGTGTGGTCAATAAAACGGTTTTTCCGTTCGTGTCATTTTTTCTCTTTTGTTCGTGTTGTAAATCCATCTAATACACGTACACACACGCGTGCGTGCACGCACACACACACACACACGCACGTATATAGCTTTTTACTAAGCCTAGAAGAGATGTGACACAAGGGCGAACGTTTGGAGCACCCAGTGAGGATTGTACTCACTATTCAGTCGTAACTGAGCTAGCGAGACAAGCCTGCTAGACATTAACCCTTGTTGAAGTGCCGCACGCACGCACGCACACACACACACACACACACACACACACACACACACACAACGATTGCTAGATTATTCGAGGTTAAAAATATATTCTCTCTCTGTTCCGAAATAGTTGTTCCATAGATGGAAATTTAATGTGGAATATACTAATTCTTAGTCGAATTGTTTGCCGTTTACATTAACAGGTTAGCATTGATGTTCCTCAAGTATTTCTATTAGCTTATTCAGGTAGAATAATTTGAAGTGCAAATTATATCACTTTTTCACCACATTAAAATTGTATTTTTTTTTCAGACCACCTGCTGGCAAGAGATTATGATGGGAGAAGAGAAGCCAATTGGCAGAAATGCTAAACGAAATTGCAAGAAGCACGAATTGACAAATAATGAACGTAGTGCTGTGTTGCAAACACTGCTGGAAAGATCCACAGATCGTGTCCTGAAGCGTGCTGCAATAAAACAGGTTGCAGATGAATTAAACGTAGCTGCAGAACGTCTGGGTTTGCAAATTGAATTAGTTTGCCAGCCTCCAAATAGTCCTGAGCTCAATTCAGCACCAGCAAGCTCCAAATAATGTTGACCAGCTCATTGAAGCAGTGGAAGAAAGCTCCAATAAACTTCAGAAGTCGAAGCTTAACAATACTTTCTATGTTTGCAGTTAGCAATGGAACAAATTATTTTAGTTGACGGCGATAACAACTATAAACTCCGGCACATGTCTAAAGAGAAGCTTGAAAGAGAAGGAAAACTTGAAGTATCCATTTCTATTTCTGACGAGTTGCAACAAAAACTGCTTTTGTTAAAGTAAACCTTCCCCAGTTATTTTTGTTATTAATTTAACTGTTTATGTATATCAGTTTCGATATATTTCAGACTTATTTATATAAAAATTCACTAATATTACTCATTTACTGTTGAGTATGTGAATAAATGATATTTTTTGTTCTTTTTGGTGATTTTTATCTACTGGAACAATTATTTTGGAATAATATGAAAATTTTTTTGGTACAACTATTTCGGAACGGAGGGTGTATTAATATATTATACTGGCCATTATCGTTGCTTTAATGGTTCAAGGGAAGTAACTCTTATTTTCCTTTTGTATCCAAAACCCAGGAATCCGCACAGACGCGAATTTGGTTGGACTTTTTTCTTACGTATACAGCGGGGGTCGCCCATTCGCTAAATCTCACTTTGGACAGTATACCGGCGTTTTCTAGTCGGTCTAATTCTTCGTTAATTTTTTCTACTGATGCAAATGGGACATTTCTTTTACTTTTGAAAACGGGTTGAACATTTTCTTTCAGCTCGAATCTGGCTTTTGTTTTATTACATTTTCCTAGTCCCGCCGAGAAAACTTCGGGATTTTTTTCTTTTAATTCTTCTTTCAGGTCTTGGGCATCCATTGTCATATTTTCCACCTTTTGGCAAAAATTGTTGATTGGTTGATCCCACAACTTAAACCGTTCCATCCAATCCGTTCCAAATAAATTCTCAGAGTTTTTATGGACGAAAACTTTTAGTTTCTTTCTGATGCCATTTAGTGTTACAGGTAGCGTTAGCTCACCTTCAAATTTGATTTTGTCACCTGTTACTGCACGGGCTGTTTTGTTTGCCCTTTTTATCGTTTTTTTAATTTCCTCCAAGTATGAAGATTAATGCTTGACAGATCCGAGCCAGAATCTAGTTGCAGATTAACTGTTTTGTTTAGAATGTTAACTACAACGTATTTTCGTAGATTCTTATCTACTTTTTCAATTGATACGGTTTGTCTGACTCCGTTTCTGTTGTTCCTTTTGTTTCTACAGTGCGCCCCCTTGTGGCATATTTTGCCACAATAATTACATATCTTGTTTCGGTAAAAAAAAGTCTGCCGCCCAATGCTGTCCACCACAACGTCCGCATGACCTTGGGGGTAATTTTTGTTTCTCACAGGGTCGTCTACTTTTAGATTGTGAATGGGCATACTCTTTGCTTTCTTTACCTTTTCCTGGGGAGTAATTTTTTGGCTTGTACTTAATTCTCCTAACATACGATATGCCTGATTCCTCGATGTTTTTGCAATCGCTTTTAACACTGATTACTCGCTGGCAATTTTCAGCTAGTTTTTGTAATGTGAGACCTGGTTCGCTTTCTAGTCTTGATAGAACTCTCCGTCTAATCTCCGAGTTTTTTGCGGAGACTAAACCTTGGGCAAATATTAAACATTTGAAATCGTCAGGTGACAATTCTGCCAAACGAAAATCGTCACAGTGCTTATTTACAATGGACGTAAATGTAAGATAATCCTCGTCATCCCGTTTTGACAAGTTAAAACACTTCCATCTTTTGTGAAATAGTGTTGTATTAGGGCTAAATAACTCAGACAAAAGTTTTACTGCTTCATCGAACCACAATTCACTTGATTTATTCGGAAGAATGTAATCGACGAACTTACTATGTTCCGCTGTTCCCAACTTTTTCAAAAGTAGGCGAACTTTTTTAGCATTCGGTCAATCCTCACAATCAACCGCAAAAAGATCTTCATATCTTCTATAGAAAGCTTCAAATGTTTTATCTTCTTCAGGAATATAATTGAATGTCTCCATAGAATTCCAAATTGTGTTGTGAGAAAATGCAGTGTTGTTTTCTGTAAAATCCTTTTTACTTAATGTTTTTATAAGTAATTCTTCTTGTTTTGGGAATTAAAAAAAAAACTGTTGTTGTTCTCTCTGCTGGAGAAGCAATTTTTCTTCCCGTTCCTTTTGCTTTTCTTCCTGTTCTTTTTGTTGGAGGAGTAATTTTTCTTCCAACATTAGTTGCTGTTCTTCAGACTTCTGTTGCTGCTGTAGTATACGTTCCTCAGTCTTCTATTGATGATCAAGTTGTGCCTTCATCATCTGAACAATGATTACTTTAAAATCCTCCATAATGACTTCAAATACGTGTTTTCAGAGAGAAAGAAAAAAAACGGAATTTAGACAATTTTTCTTCCATAGGAGAAGGAAAGAAAGTAATTTCTTACCTTAATATTTCTCAGCTCTGGTTGGTAACAAAAAAAACATCTTTTTTTCTAATACAGTCTAAGTGCTTCTATTTTTCTCTAAGAGGAGAAACAAAATTTTGCATAAACAACCACGCTGCCAACAGAAGCTGCTCAAACTTGAGCATTAGAAGCTAGTTCAAGCAATGATATATAAATGATAGAAATTATTAGGAGGATTTGATAATTATAATTAAGATGATAGTGGTGGTGGCTCCGATGGGAACCGTCCTATGGTTAGAGAGAATCTCAGTTGAGTTCCACCAAGGTATTTGTGAGCGAGCGGCGCTATATTGAGTCTGATTTGCTACTTCTTCGTCACCGAGGCCCGTTGAACAGTTGGTATGACGTTTGATTGATAACCTAACTGTCCGGGTTTCAATTCTCGGTAGTGGATGCGCACTGCTGATGCGTTCCAAATATAGGACGAAACGGCAGTCCAGTGCTTTCTGTTGAGGTTTCAGACGAGATGAATTACTTAATTATATATATATATATATATATATATATATATATATATATATAGTTCCCTCCAAAAGTATTGAAACAGTAACAGCTGGTATTTACATTTAGATATGTTAAACAACATAACTTACATTTGAACCCACCTATTTTTTAATGAGCAAAACTATTGGAACACATGTCTGACAGGTGTTTCTTGTTGCCCAGGTGTTGCCTTTTAAATTTAAACTTTAAATGGCTCTGAATGACTACACTTGATTTTAGAATTGGGTTTCACCTGTAATGACTGGATGTCTTATTAAAAAAGATAAATCAACATGAAGCCGAGAGAGTTGTCTATGCGAGAAAAGCAAGCTATTTTGAAGCTGGAAAAAAAGATAAAACAATAAGATCCGGTGGACAACATTGGGAATAGCCAACATAAGAAAAGAAACTACTGGTGTAGTGAGCAAAATACAAGGAACAGGCCGGCCAAGGAAAGCAACAGCAGATGACGATAGAAATATCGTGAGAGCTATGAGGAAAACACCAAGGCAGCAGTCAACAATTTCAGCACGGTACAGGGTGAAGGTTTCGCAATCCAACGTTCGAAGATGACTTTGAGAGCAGAAATGTAGAGGCCATACCACAAGATTCAAACAGCTCATAAGCAGTAAGAATCAGAAGGCCAGATTGGAATTTGGAAGGGAGTACAGAGATGAGCAACAAAAACTCTGGGTGAAATTTTTATCGACTGATGAAACCAAGATTAATCTCTACCAAAATGATGGTCAGGCCAAAGTGAGGAGAAAGAATCGATCTGCTTATGATCCAAAGCATACAAGTTCATCTGTGAAGTATAGTAGGGGCATTTCCTTGGCTTGGGTTTGAAAGGCTGGTTCTGGAAAAAAAACATTCAAATTTATTGATGATGTAACTCATTATGGTAGAAACGGAATGATTTCAGATTTATACAGAAACATATTGTCTGGTAATTTACAGGGAAATGCATTCAAACTAATCGGGAGGAAGTTTATCCTGCAGTAGAACAATGATCCAAAACATACTTTCAGCACAAGAAAGGACATTTTCAAGGGGAAAAAAGTGAACAGTTTTAGAATGGCCAACTCAATCACTGCACCTTAACCGATGTGTACATGTATTTCATCTCCGAAATTGAAGAACCCCACAAAAAAGAATAAAAAAGACAAAACAAAAACAAATAAGAACTGAAAGATCTGAGTTAAAGGTCTGGAAAAGCCTCACAAATGAAGAATGCGACATTTTGGTGATGCAAATGGATGTCACGTTTGATGCAATTATTGCAAGCAATGGTTATGGAAGCAAATATTAAATGTTATTTACTTTAAGACTATCTGTTCCTTTATTTTTGCTCACCTAAAAATGAAGTGATCTGATACACAAGATGTTATGTCCTAAGCTGTTTAACACATATGAATGTAAATACCAGGAAATAAAATCTAAAATTCTGAACCTTTGTCTCATATTCAACTTTTGATCTTAAACCCAAATGTCTTCAGTGAACAACGAAAACAAAGAATTGGTGATGCTTTTGCAGGGTACTGTACACACACACACACACACACATATATATATATATATATATATATATATATATATATATATATATATATATATATATATATATATATGCACACATTCTGTTAAAACGGTTAAATTGTGAGTAGGATATTTTTCTAGTCTTCGATGAAGTCAGTTTACGGATTAGTAGCATTCTGAATTCAAAGCAGTGGAAAAAGGAACAATAAACCAATCCATTATTATTCCTATGAAGTCACAGTAATTCATAGAGACGAAATAAATTTAAGTTTGTGCCATAATCACCTACAGCCCGATGTGTTCTGACATTAAAATAAATCGGACATTATATACTGAAAATTTTAGAACTAAATTCAGTTAATAAGTATGTGTCCTGACTCATTATTAATGAACAAATATTTAAATTCGTACGGCCAAACAAAGAAATATCGAACTCAAAGAAAATGACGCAATACTTTTTCACTGTGTATTTTTTCTTGACGCCGCCATTTTAAATTATTGCCGTTCTTCGGAAACGTCACGTCTAATCAGTTGAAACTTCCCTCAGCAATACGTTATTCGATGCAATTTGCTGATGGTGCCAGTCTTTAAAAAGTTACACCAACGTTCATACGTGTGGTGTATTTAGTCGTGGTCATTATATTGTGAAAGTGTTGCGTAGTTAAAATAGCACAATATATTTTGTCAGTGTCTGCCATCTACGAGAAATCAATTCCAATTTATAAATGGCCATGTTGTAGGCTACTTTCCTCGGCCTGATCTAAGCAATATGACATCAGAAAATTCCGTTTTCTCCCCGAGGGGCAACGTAAATTATCTGTGGAGGGGGAAAAAGCGCTCTGCGGAACGCTCATCAATCTAATGCACATGACGAGGAGAAACCGCTTCAATTTGCCCTTGGATTGCACTTGGCCTTATTAAGCTCATTACTTCCCTCTTAATTACACTAACGGCAATGAATTTGAAAGAGAGACATATCGGGGTCTGTAATCGGTTGTACCACAAACCATATCAGAGGTCAGGAAGAGCGATAAATATTTCCTTGCACGATACCTGATAGAAACAATAGCTCAGTGGCTTGGATGGATCTCCCAAGTGAAAACGCCGAAGGTAGTCGGTTCAGCCAATCGATTACACTGTGATAATGAATTTTCTATGTGACAGGTAATTTTATTTAATTGCCGACGTCAGAGATAAAGAATTGCTTGTTGATAAGAGTTTATTTTAGGTTTCTCAGTTCTTTATAAAATAATGTTCTTAAAGTTAAAAAAAATCTCGATTAATCATGTCTGTGTGAATTTCTGAGACAATTATTTAAATTATTTATTTCTTTATTCATTTTTTACAGTGAGGTCTACCCTGGACAAGGCCTTGGAGGAGGCACTCGATATACAGGGTTACGTTAAGCTTGAAATATTTGGGAATGATTAGAATAGTCAAGAACATATACCAACAGCAAACTGACTGAATACGGATGGTACATTTGTTCAGCAGATATACAAAAATAGAAAGGAGTATAAGACAAGGATGTGTCTTCTCACATATTTCTCACGGCAATGTTTTTAATTACTCTAAACAAACAGAAAGTTAATTACTATAAATAAAAAAAGAAAGAAAAGTTCTTTTTTAACCGAACCTTTTTAACAGAGGACGGAAAACATAACATAGAAAACCAAAAGCGCATTGGGATAGCCAGAGATGAATAGTTGAAGCTAAGCAGAGAATTAGGTAATAGAAAAATGCTTGATCATCTCCTCAAGGATAAAGTGCATGATCAAAGATGAAGAAAAGACTTGAAGCAACAAAAGTCTGGTTATAAAGAAGGATGCTGAGAGATGCCATGGACCGAATATCTGAGCAAGCACGACGTTTTAGAGAAAATGAAATCTAAATAAAACTTATACTTAACATCATTATGGGTCACATAGTAAGGAAAGCGTGCTTGGAAAATCTGATACTCACAGGATAGTTTGAAGGCAAGATGGATCAAGAAAAGCAACTTAAGATACTTAGTGATCTTGAGTAAATGAATAATGGAACGAATTTTAGGAGGAATAAAAAAAACTCTATTTAGAGTTACAATGAAAAAGATGTTGTGGAGAGCTATGATCGCCTACGTTTTGAGGGGATACGGCAAATAAAGTAGAACTAACTGGATCTGAAACTTGGATTAACCTAGATTTTATTAGTCCAATGAAGTAAGATAAAACAATATCCTGTTATCAACAAACAGACTAGCAGTACACTTTTGTCATTTGCAACAAAAACCAGGTGTTCTTATCAATACTGTAACCACAGCGTAACTTGTAAAACCCCAAGAAATTGTCCTTAAAATGAGGTGAGGTGGGTTCCGATAAAAAGGTTACCACAAATAATGAATGTTAGCTTGAGCTGTAACTATTAGTGATTTTTGATCGCAAATATCATCTCCAGCAGCGGGAAAGTTATCCTTTCCACGGAAAAATTAGATAGCATATGTCCGTATCCGGGATACGAGTCCTTAGAGAGAAGAACTTTGCTAAAGACTGACATTTTGCAGGTACGAACCTGTCAAAGTCCTGGGGATCAAAATCTAATCCATTTATTTTTCACCGTTACTGAAAATAAAAGAATGTTACGAAAAACGAATCGGTCAGTCAGGGACAGTCAGTCAATGCGGTGTCAGTGGGCGCTCGCTCGCTCGCTCGCTCACCTAACAAGATGACTGATCCGTGGAATGTGCACATGTAAAAGCCGTCTTCATTCTCGAAAGAAGGCAGAAAATGTCTCCTTATGGAAAGGAAGTGTGGCGAAGAAGCTTAATTGAAAGAAAACTGACTAAAGAGTGAAAAATGAATGAAAGGAAACACCAATTCAGAACGGAAAACATAAAGAAAGGAGAGTAACATTTAAAGTTCGAAACAAAATAGAACAAAAACACTAAATATCGACTGAAAGACATGGCCACCTACGTTACATATAAAGAGAAATGTCACTGCAACCTAGTAAATAAATAAATAAAATTTAAAAAACAAATTGCTGACTTCAACCGACGTAATACAGGGTGATTGAAAAATAACTCCCTATTTTACGTGTGATGGACTCTCCCGTCTAACTATAACATTTAAAGAACAGGAGAGTCCATCATACATAAAATAGGGAGTTACTTTTCAATCATCCTATCGATTCCACGACCGTACGTCACCGTTAAATGTGAGCCCTGTGATATTTTCAAGGGCAGTAAAATATGCCAGTTCGGCAGGACTAAGGACTGGTTTTGAAATCAGAGTTACCCATCTCCTAGTCTGGTTGCTAATCACGGATAAATAGTATAGATTCCCCTGGAGGTAAAAGAGATGTATTCGCATATGTCCCATGAGTATTTGTACTTAGGTAGCTGTAACGAATTTATCCCGAATTCGCTAAAGATTACGCACGTTTAGGAATACATCAAGCGTAAAGAAATGCATCGAGACTAAAGTAATGGTGTTCGTTTAGTGTAACGGTTATCGGCGCAGAAAGTCAAATCGACGACGTGCCCAGTTCAAAGTCTGAACGAGTCTGGTGCGTTCACGTCGCATAAATGCCCTTGGAAAAAGCATAGGTCCCACCGTCTCTGAACTCAAAACCAGCTTGACACGCTAAATGCTGATACGATGGCAGTATAGGTGGTGTCATGGGGGAACTATTCGACTACGGAATTCATGATCAAGATCAAAAAAGTAAAGAGAAAGAAAACGTTTCATAAAAATGGCTATTTTAAAAATAAAGGACACGTATTCCGTTTGTGAGATGTTAGTTCCGCAACTTCTTTCTGCGAAGTGCTGCTCTGTGAAACCGACTTCCAAGTGTGTGTTTTCCTGATCACTACAATCTAGGCCCGTTCAAGTCTAGAATTAACAGCGATCTTCCCCACATATCCGCATAAACAGTGCTTCTTACACTGTAAATCCTATATGACGAGTGACCCCCGGGACATGTACAGGGTGAAGAAAGCAGAAGTTCCTTGAAGAACAATGGCGGGAAAAGTAAAAGATTGTGAGAAAGTGCGAGGAGAATATTTGTCAGCTGATGTGTTTTTGCCGTGGTAAAAGAGGGAAAGCATGCGCGATTAAATAAGAGAGGAATGGAAAGAAGAAATATAAATATGTCTATTATTTATATTATTTAGATGTTGACTACAACGCTCATTTTATGGTGATTGCGTTGTATTAGATAATTGTTCTCACTAGAAAATATCTTTACACATATACAAGTTTACCATTCTTCGTTGCTTTAAATATTACTGCCACATCTAGTGTCGTGCTATATATTTAGAGATTCTTGATAAAATCCGAAGAATCTGCAATGTTATCCGTCCTGAACTGGCAACTCTGCTTCAGTCATTTTCTCACCTCCGTAACGAACTTTCCTGTTCAGTTTCTATAAATACTTTCATGGCAATTGTTCTGATGCACATTCCTCTATGGTACCTAGATTTTATGAATTCATGCAAGCGCAGTACTAGATATCGGTGAATTCTCACCATTTTACAGTTGGAATTTTTAGGTGAAACCGTAAGTTCTATGTAAACAGTTTCTTCTACTGCTTTTTCGTTAATGGAACTCTCTTCCGGCTTCATACTTTTCAGTTAACGTCAAAACTTAAATGTAAGGTCAATCGTTATCTTCTGTCATCTTGATTCTTCTTTTATCGTTCTGTCTCCTTTTAGTTTTTTTTCTCTCTCTCTCACATATTCTCTTCCAATCAGTAACCCCTTGCATCTTAGTTGGCTTACTGCCTTGCTTGGGGTGAAATGATAAAAAAAAATATTATCACTGTATTTAGGTTGTTGTGCCCTCGGGCCTTCATCAAGTTATCAAGGAACATAATAACCTTCCGGGAATTTCAGACTGAAAGCTTTAGTTAACCTACGGGTTTCAAACACACACACACGCACACACACACACACTCAGACACACACACACACACACACGCACCCACACACACATACACACATACACACACATGCACATACACATACACATACACACACATACACATACACACATACACACACATACACACATACACAAACACATACACACATATACACACACACATACACACATACACACATACACATACACACATACACACATACACAAACACATACACACATATACACATACACACACACATACACACATACATACACACATACACACATATACACACATAAACACACATACACACACATACACATACACACACATACACACATACACACACACACACACACAGAGAAAATGAGCAAGAATTACGAGCATTTCACTCCTTGCAGTTGTGCTGAATAATATAAAAGATGAAGCTAGCTTGTTCCTAATTGTAATGCTGAAGATACATGGAAAATCCGTAATTAGGGGGCGGTCGATTGCATGGAGGTTAAAAGGGTGTCAGCATCCCCCGTGGAATGAAGAAAAATACTAGACAGAACAGAGAGTCAGACTACTGAAGGAATCATTTCATATGCTTGGCCTCATTAGTAGACCTAGCAGATGAACGAATACTGTGATGGGAGCCGCTATTAAGAAAGGAAGCAATAACAGCCATTCCTCGGCAACAGAAGCAGTAGTAGCCACGGTAAATGAGGCACGGTTTGCTTAGTACAGTCAAGTAGCAGCACTCATCAACTAGCAGGTTAGTATTAAGGTTCTAAATTCTCCATTCAGGATTGTCCCAATTGAAAACAGCCTAGTGAATTAAAACATTAATTAATTTTTTGACATAGTTCAATCCAGCCTTGGACGTAGCAAAAGTAACTGAACAATAATAAAATAAGAACATACGAGATATCCCTAGACACGGGCAACGGAATGGGAAAATCTACACATTTAGATTAAATAAAGGAGGCAAATTGAAATCGACAAGATCAGGGCAATAGTCTGAATATAAATAATACGTCACGATAACTCCCGATCCCCAAAATTCAGACAGAGATAAGTATGTCTAATATTGATAGCAAGTCAGATGACCTGATTTTCGTTTATATCCACATGAGATGGTTGATAATATTTTCTGTCTTTGCAACCTGTAACATCATAGGAAATGGTATATTAAAGAAATACAAATGAAACCATCGTTTGATTATATCTTAGCAACGACTAAACACGACCCCCGCAGAAAAACTTTCTCATTTTTTTCTGACTAATTTGAATCTGCTACGTGTAGACTAACTTGTCGCCATAATTTTGTCTTTTCTGCATTAACGTCAAGATATTTCATAACGCAGGAAAATAGAAAACAGCCATGATTCACTAAAATAAATTATCATTTTGAAGCTAAAATATGACTTAAAAGATTTCACTTCTAAAATGGAAAGACAGACATTGAAGGTAGAAACCTTAAATTAACACAGGTTTTTATAAACATACATTTCATAGTGAACTTTATAAATGTATAATAAATACTGAATTATTATTTTCATTTTTATGATTGATACCAGAATTTGCGGATCGTTTGCATATAAATAAAGGGGAGTGATTTCCGTTAAATGCATGGTAAATGCTGACTTACGTCTCTTCGATATACCCTCTATTTCTTTACCTGTATTCATATTGTAAGCACGTATTTTTCCATGAATAAAATCTGAACTACATTTAAATTTTTTAAATTACGGGCATATTTCTCTTGGATTTGAAATTAGAGCAGAAATATATACCGAAAAATCTCATTCGAAATGTAATATTATTTATAATTTATTAAAACGTCTGCTGCAAGGAAGGTAGGTTCACTGTGTCGTGCCATAATATTTTTCTCGTCCATCTTGTACATTTATAAATCTACCATTCATCTGTGTATTGAATACTTTTGCTATATCTTGTCCGTTGCTCCTACAAGTCGTCTCGAAATTCTTCACAAAATCCAGAGCAGGGTCTGCCATACAATAGATCCTGACAAGGCATCACGTCTGCAGTCACTTTCTCACCGACATGACATGGCTTCTCTCTGTCTGTTTTGCAAACATTTTCATGGCAACTGCTTGTATGAGATTTTTTCTGGTCCACAGACTGCTAGAATTTAAGCGTGCTACAAGATTGGCAACTAAGTCTCACCGTTTCACAGTTGAACTAGCGAAATGCAACCGTCATTTCTACGCTAACATTATTTTTCTCACACTTCTCATCTGTGGAATTTCTTTTCCATTTCTTGCTTCCCTGATAAATACAATGTTCAAGAATTTAAATGTAACATCAATTACCATCTTCTGTTTTCTTGGAGTCTGTTTCTTTTTTTTTTTTGTCTTTGCCCATTACTCAACCCTCTTCACTTTTAATCTTCTCATTCTTATTCAATTTCACTCCCTGTAACCCACTGTGTGCTAGTGGCAATGTCGCCTAGTTTGGGGTGAACCGATTAAAAACAAAACAATGAACTTAATTTGCCCTTAGTGCATAGTTGAAAGAAAAGTTAATTTGCAGCGAAGAAAAATGCCCGGATATAGGCTTTTATTTTTAATTAGAAAACGTAATGAAACTTTTGCGAACATTTTCTTCTTTGGGCACTTTACATCATATATAATTCTGAGTTAGTATATGTAAACTCAGTTTTTTAGCCTCTTATTTCAAGAAATGAGAAAAATCTACTGAGGAACCAATAAAGGTCGTTTTGGCTGATAATTTCAAATTCCAACTGTTGTAAAGTAATCCTGAATGTACAGATCACGGCAGCTATTAGGGAAATGTGATTAAATATACTTTAATGTTTAAAAAACTTATTCATTATTATTATTGTTTAGGTAATAAGCATTATAACATAGCACAAATAGCTATATTTTGGAAAAAGAACTATTTGACAATATACACATTTTTTACGTATTTATGGTTATTTTTTAACTAGTTAAGTATCTTTCAACGATGCTTGAAATTTGTTTCAGAAAGTGATGTTCATTTTCTTGACTAAATTTGTTTTCAGAAAGTGAAGGTTCATTTTCTAGACTAATTGACCTTTCCAATTGTTAAACAGTGGCGCAATTTATTCACGTTGTGTTTAAAAAAAATGATATTCTTGTACATTTAGTTATGGATAATATTATACATTAATTACTATTTTTTTAATTAATAACTATTTGTGCTCAGTTGTTGACATTACTAGCTATCTGCCGATGTGTTAAAATTGTTGAATAATACGATAATAAAAATTTAAATTTCACGTCTCAGATGGCCGTCGAGATCTGTTAACAGAATTATTTCGAATTTGGTAACAAGGTATGGCCAGAATTATTATTCTTTCTCTTCTTCTTCTTCTTCTTCTTCTTCTTCTTCTTCTTCTTCTTCTTCTTCTTCTTCTTCTTCTTCTTCTTCTTCTTCTTCTTCTATGTGTCCTGTCACTTCAAGATGTGGGCGATCATGGTTCTCCCTAATTTCACATCCTTTGTAGCTCTTAGTAAATTTTGTCTTTTCGCTATCTCTGCTAATTTCTGTTCTGCCAAACCTATACAGAAGTTAGGTAGATTATGCGTTGCTTTCCACTGCTACTCTTGGCTTCAATGTAACCAGTGATTGCTAAATTTTTCAATTTCTCTTTCCTCTCATTAGGCAGCCAAGAAATTTCAACTGTCTCTTTCTGACTTCAAGTATAAATGTAAATGTCCTTTATGTTTGCATTTCTCGAAAACTTCGCCGTTCTTCGCATATTCGGTCCATGGTGTTCTCAACATCCTTATGTAGAACGGCATTTCTGTTGTCTCAAGTCTCTTCTCCATCGGTGACAAGATCGTCCAGAATTCACTGACATATCGGAAGACCGTAGTTGCATAAGCCTTAAGCACTATTTTCTTTGTTTCTAACGGAATTTTTCTGTTTCTTAATACTTTGCTTAACTTTTGGAAGACATCTTTCGCTATTTCAATCCACGTTCGGATTTTTGTGAATTTTCATCAGATTAGTTAGTTTTTATGATACCGATTATGAAAATTTCGTTTCAGTGGCATATTTCGTTTTATTTCTGACTAGCAACTATACCCAACTGGTCGATCAGAAAAAGCGTTCAATTAGAATCGAGCATAAACAGCATCATGTTTAGATGTAACAGAGTCTATCTTCTTCAGTTACTTTAAATTACTTTCATTAAAAAACAGTTTGAATTAGTGCAGTTACCGATATAGCAGAAATAGTCTGTATTTATTCAATCGAAGTTAGCATGGACACGAAGGAGTAAAACAGGTAACATGAAGACCCACTTTAGGCCACAGTTATTTTGAAGTTTTTGAAATTCAATTTATCAGTGTCAGTGTGCTACCAGGTATGTAAAAGAGGATACGTTTATAAAGCAAGTGTTAATCTTGTTTTCACTATATGGATAGACTCAATTATCAAGTTAAATGACTGTTAAACAATCAAGCTATTATTGGCTACAATTGAGTGAAGTTTGTATTAGTTTGCTTGAAAATTGAGAGACGTTTTAGTTTCAAATTTGTGTTGAAATCGATGTTTCATTTTTCGCTAAACTCAGTGGTATAGAAATAAAAATGAGGTATCGTTGAGTTCGTCATGATGGAAGTAACTTACATACCGAGTTTAAACGAAATTGGAGGAAAAAGTTGAATTTATCGATTTTTGATCGCCTTTAGTTTTTAATATATTATCGATTTTTTAACGCTAAGAACCTATCTCTTACATTGTGCAATGTATATGCCAAGTTTGGTCAAAATCGGTTCGACGAAGCGCGTGTGAAAAGGTATATACAGAGATAAAATAGACCTACATTTTAAATAATAAGCGGAAAGATATGCGTTCAGAATATCAGTCTAGGTAAAAAAAATGAAGGAGGTAATTCATTCCTTGGCATGAGGAATGTTTTCTAACGATAAAAATGACACCGGGGAAATTCTGTATGATTAACAAAACTCCAACTATTTAAATTTCGTTTCCTTTGTTCTTGTGATAAATCGTTTGTTAACATGCGTGGTAAGAATGTAGAAAAATTGTTTCTTTTTGCAATAAAATATCGAAATATTCATGATAGAAATGAAAGAAAAAGATATGATTATTATTAAAAAAAATAATTATTTCTATGTAATTATGATACATTTATATTGTAAAAAAATATTTCTATCTTAAAATATGTAAAAGAGAAATATTTTTTTATTATTATTATTCCTGCCACGCTTAAAAGGATTAATCCAACATTTGTCGACGCCAAGAACGTATGTCGAGTTCAGGACAAAGTCGATCGAATCAATAACCTGTAATATATTAAGTCCACTTGTGCGTACGAACGCAATTGAAAACCCAAATGGAATGTGTATGTCGTTTTATTATATGTTATAGTTGTTTGTCGCTATCAATTATGTTGCAACTTTGATATTTTTAGCATTCGTTATTTTCAGAGACATTTTTCAGTGATGACTATTCTTCAAAATGGCGAACTCTTTTGATGTTTTGTATAAGGTTAGATTCTACATTGTTCTTTCGTACGTGTGCTTCCATATATTTTAACTTTGTTCTGCCGATGAGAAAGAGAGGGCGGCCGGGAGGGTGGGTGTCTGTAATTATCTCAGCCGGTCTTTGCTTAAATGTTTCCTCGTCTTTCTGTCTATGCATTCCTCCGTGGATTGTGCGTGTGAGTGGTTCGATGCCATTTTAAAAAAACACAAAAAGATTTTTCTCTAATATTTTGTGTGTTTGCACGCGCATACACATACACACACACATATCCACATGCGCACACGTCTCTCTTTCTCTTTCTCTCTCTCTCTCTCTCTCTATATATATATATATATATATATCCACACACACACACACACACACACACACACACACACACACACACACACACACACACACACACACACACACATATATATATATATATATATATATATAGACATAAATATACACAGGAAGCAATAACATTCAAGACAATTCTCTTTGCAGAAAATCTTATTTGGTATGAAAAGAAATCTGATTTTTTTCCTTCTCCATTGTATTTTCTGCTTACATTCAGGTTCAGTGACTATCGACCGGTCAAAGGAGTACATAAATGAAGTGAATTCTTGCGAAATCTTTACAGCAAAAAAAGCATTCATTTAATCAATGTCTTATTTTTAATATAATATTTAAAGATGGAGTCAGTAATATTAAAAACGTAAACTTAATAGTCAGCCAATTTGTAAATCTACCGCAATTCATATCCTCTATGCGGACGCTTCACAATCTTTCTTCATTACAATTACATATTTTATAATGTATGCAAGCTCTCGCACAGTCGCACCGATTGTCTACCTGAATTTTTTCTTTATGAAAGTTGTCTGTTGTTTCCTGTACAGTATTCTTCTTAACAAATACAATGAATAT
Source organism: Acanthosepion esculentum (assembly GCA_964036315.1). Lineage (NCBI taxonomy): Eukaryota > Metazoa > Mollusca > Cephalopoda > Sepiida > Sepiidae > Acanthosepion > Acanthosepion esculentum. The sequence continues at coordinate 27,366,027 of OZ038482.1, forward strand.
TTGCTGACATTTTACATGGCATACAATTTTGGGGTATCTTAGAAAAATAATTATAGTTATATATCAGCGCGTAAAAATTAAATTTTAACTGTAAAAACTACAGGATTAATTTAATCACAATGATGTGAGAACCTATCTAATACTGTATGCTTCTTATAGAGAATTAATTACAAAATGGGTGTCATATGAAAAATTACCTTATATTAAAAACATGTGGCTCCATGTTCAGAGAAACTTGAAGGTGAGGAAGGAAACTTGTGGTGAAATTAATTATTAAACTTTTACGTAGCCGCTGATGCCCATAGCATGATGGTCTAAGAGATCTATACATCTTGTTCGCTACTAAATATATTGGTGTGTATCCTAGAGAGACTACTAATGAAGATTTGCTAACGGACGCCAATATTTTTTCTGAAACGTTTGGTGGAACACTTCAAAGATTTTAATAATCTGATATTGATAAATCTAACATCAACAACATTCCCTAGATACGTTTCACACTTGCTAAGCGTCCATCATTTGCCGAAGAGAAATACGTTATGAAGGATTGTGGTTGGAGAAACTGCTCATGTTATTAATGTGGTCGTTAAAACCTACATATAAAACGAAATAAACTCATATATTCTATAGGCACTATAACGCAACAAGTAAAGATTGATAACAGAGAGATATCCATAAAGTGGTTCATGGCTAGAGAGGAATGTAGGAGATGTTAACAGACACCAGGACGTGTTACCAACAGGCCAGAGCTGCATAGCGCCACAAGAATTAGGGGTGGAGGTCCTACGAAGCTGGCATCCCGTTCCCACCCCTTCACCGTTGACAATGTTAGATGTAGACGTATCTCCTACTCCAATAGCTTTATGTCTCGCACATCTCGCCTGGGGAACTCCCTTCGCTATTCCTGTTTCCCTGACAAATACAATCTCCAACTATTTAAGTGTAACGTCAATCGAAATCTCCAGTTGCCTTGATCTATCCACTTACCTTCTCCACATCCTTTCAACTTTCATTCCTATCTGCTCTCGCTCCAAATCTTCTGTAACCCCCTTGCCTTGATCTATCCACTGTCTTTCTCTTTTTCCACATCCTCGCCTTTACCACTCCTATCTGCTCTTCCTCCAACCCTTCTATAACCCCTTGCGTGCTAGTGGCCTCCAGCCTTGCTTGGGGTGATACGCTTAAAAAAAAAAATCACAGATCGAGAAGGGAAGCCTAACCGTCCGGGTTACTGGGCAAACGGGTAGGAAAGTCAACTAGATGCGTGAGTAATTCAGTTAAGGGTCTGGATGCCAGTGAGGTCAGTCATAGACTATTTAAGGCATATAGTATGGTGGTATGGTGGACGTTAAAGTCACCGAACACAAATAAGGTTCAAACGGATGTAGGGAGATGACTTTGTCTACATTATCAGAAATGCTATCGAGTACACCTGAGTCTTAAGAGGAAGGGGAAAAGCTAAAGAAAGAAAAGGTAAGCTTAACTAATTGAGGAGAGATAGACAGATATTCCAAAGAGAGTTCTCTAGACAGCGGGATATGATCGCGTATACAAACTCCCAGGCTATGCATGTAGATTTTAGAGTCCTTTTATATATTAATAGCTTTTTATAATTTCTTCACTAGCTTCGTTTAACCTATGAATAAGATATTGTTTATTTCTACACATGGACTAATTGCAACTTCCTCACTCTGAAGCCAGGTTACATAGAATGTTCTTTTAAACTTTCAAATACGCTGTATGGTGATTGAGGATATGTGATGTTGTTGCGACGTTAATGTAAGGTTACAGTGAAATATATTTTTGGCTCCAAAGTGACTGCTCGTCTCTATCCTTGTCACAGCGTTACGGTAACTATGAAATGTGTTGCAACTGAAAAATTTCATACAGATCAAGTAACGCTAGGAAAAGTTGTCCTCGCTTCATAATATGTGTAGAAGGTACACGCGTCATTCAATAAATAAGGTGAATTTTTCGGTATAAGGACTTCTAATACAGTTAGAAGGTTACTTTTTTTAAAGTTTTCAACGTAGTCTCCCAGCATTGTCACACACTTTTCCCATCTGTGCACAAGCTTCCATATTCCCTTAGCGTAAACATCTTTGGACTGATGTCACAGCCAGTCGCTCACAACACTTTTGACTTCATCGTCACTTTTAAACTTCGTGCCTCTCGTGAACGCTTTCAAGGGACCAAACAGATGAAAGTCTGAAGGGGCAAGGTCTGGGCTGTAAGGGGGATGAGGGAGCAGTTCCCAGCCCAGCACGTTGATGGTCTGCACCGTTTGGGCTGCTGTGTGAGGCCATGCGTTGTCATGATGCAAGTTGACTCCTTCTGACTGATGACCCCTGCGTTTGTCCCAACAGATAAGCTGAAAGTCCTTGCAATGTTATCCACTGTCACCCTTATGTCAGACTGAATGAGGTCATTGACTGATTCGATCACCTCAGGAGACCTCACTTCTGTAGGCCTCCCACGCCTGTCTTCATCGTCAACACTGCTCCGTCCTTCTTTAAACAAGTTAGCCCACTTGTAGACATTTTTTTATGAAACATGTGGCACCATACACAGTTGACATTCTCCTATTAATTTCAACAGGTTTGCACCCTTCAGCAACCAAAAACTTGATAACTGACCGTTGTTCTATCCTGGAGCATGCTTCTTGGTCGGCCATCTTTGTTAATCGGCAAAACTCTGAAAGTTTTTTTTAATCTGCAAAAGAAATTAAATCCATGTGAAAAAGAATTAAAACAAAAAAAAATTAAAAACGAGTAAGCTTCTCTCGCTATTAGAAGTCCTTATACCGAAAAATTCACCTTATTTATTGAATGAGCCTCGTATAAACATTTATTTTCGCCTTATTTTAAAATGGAGAATCTTTAACAATTGTCTGTATATACCACGTCTAATGGGCAAGAAACATTACAAACATTTCATATATACTGCAGGATGGTCTTCTAAATGGCGTATCAAATGGAAACATGAAGAAAATGAAATATCATTTAAAGAGATGTTGTTAAAATTATAAGAAGAAAGGTGAATGGCAGACTGATAGACAGATATATAATCTCTCTGCTGAGATATAGTTTGATACTCCTATATCAAGTCCTTGAAGTCACGAAAAAGAGCCATAAAACCACAGCTTTCATATCCCATGTATAAACCATGCATCATATGTGATCATATCAAATGCCAGGGACAGTCATAAAGGTATTATCTCAATGAAGAAATTTCGGCTAAGAACCGCTTGAAAGCCATTGTTTTCTATAAGGACGAAGTGTACATACGTGTTATTTTTCTAAAAACCGTTAAATATGTTTATCCAACTAATATCATGTACCATGGAAATTGCTTAAATAAGTACCTGAAGCAATTCTGACGTGATGTTGATGTGTTGATGAATTTGGATGAAGATGATACAGAGCCTTAAATACAGAATATATTTGATGAGGAAATGAAACCACTGGAAATATCACGACTTGGTGATGCCATATCTGATGTTAGAGACGTGTTGAAGGGTAGACTAAGTTCAGGTTCTCCATTTAACAACAGTAGTGTAAAGAAATTGCTGATCAATCACTTTGGTGACCAGGTATGCTTCACATATCCCAAGCAAAAGAACAAATATTAGGTTGGTGCCAAAATAATGTCGTTTTCTCACATGAAGTTGAACGTCAAAAAACGACATTATTTTTGCACCAACCTAATAAAAAACAGCTGACATCATTACAGTAAATCTTATAGAGACATTCAAAATTAATGTGACAGTCAAAATATGTGCTGAAAAGCTACGTGGTGATTGTTACAGTGTGAACTTTAATCCCGGGGGAAGTTTTAATCCCGCTGAGGACATCAAGATAAGTTATGAAGAATATGCCAACAATTGTCCAAAACTATGGGAGTCCTTTTTCACTTATATTTTTCCTCATCGAATCAACTCTGATCACATCAAGAGATGTTATTATTCAAAGCGTCTATTAAATACTACACAACGGAAAGACTCCACCACGTTCAAAAACGCTCATAAAATGTATGAATATATTAGGATTGGGCATTAGCTATGATGAGCTAGAAAGTATTGATATGGCTTTTGCTAAAACGACTATAAAAACAGCAAGTTGCCATATAACTCCTATTTGGTCCATAATAAATATTCAGTCATGATCCATGGGTAACTTAGATTATGAATAGAAGACACCCTCTGGTATAGATAGAAACCATGACACTATATTGATGCCCTTTCAAAATAGTGATGAAACATTGAAAGAGCAGTGACAGAGAATCAGTGACGTTGCACACTCAGTGCAACTTAAAACTAAATTTATAGAGTATATATTTTGGAATGCCGGAAGTTAATAAATAGAGGAAAGTTCCCAAGCAGAGGAATAATCCAAGGAGTATTTAAACCAACCAATAACATTGGCTATTCTTCAGTGACTAAAATTAAATAGCACCGGATGTGTATACTACCTCTCTATCACTCACACCTTAATTCTAGATGCCCATCAGGTGTGTAAACATCCAATGTGCCAACATTCTCCGCCATGATTAGCTTGTTGATAATGAATTCCAAATCTACTTCACGTGTAGCATTCACACCAATTATTCCACACCATGCCACCGAATTCGATTATACCACTATAGTAAATTTCCAGGATGTTCTTTTGCAAAAGGGAATGAAAAATGGACCTCTTTGGGTGGATGAGGGAGTTTACAGGATAGCAAACGATATTCAACTTCAGCAACCAGATAAGTTTAATAATATCTTTTTAGGCTTGGGAGGAATTCATCCGAAAAAAGTGACATTTGTTGCATGGGAAGGAAGGATTAGATTCTGTGCTAATTGTAAAAGGAATATTTGGACATAATATGGTGAAGTCAGTCAGTGATGATAGCAACTACGAACAAGAGAAAGGGAGTATGCATCTGATAGGACGTAATGGAACTGTTGCCGATTTCTGCAGTTTTTTCAGCAGATTGGAAGTAAACGTTTTCACAGAAATATGGAACATAATTGACCACTTGCATCCATTACTAAACAAGCAGCAGAAAATCACGAAAATATATGCAAATCTTGGGAAAAATTTAAGGCTGAAATTTTACATTTTCGAGCCAAATTCGACCAATTCAAACGCCTTGGCTGTCACAATAGTAATCTGTTCCAGTACTGGAAAACCTTCATTAATGTCATAGCTTCTGTGTTACGAGATGTCGCCAGGTATTTTCGTGAAGGTAACTGGAATCTCCATCTATCTGCTGTATGTCGAGCTATTCCTTTGTGTTTCGCCTTTGATCGTGTTGGCAGCGATGGCTGCCAATGTACAATGAAGACTGAATTTTCTATCGTAACTTTTTAGTTCCTCATACATAACAAAGTAGAAGTGCTGTTCCTATCGACCAAAACTTTGGACAACGGTATAATAAACCAGTGAAAGTCCAAGCAGGAATTATTTTGATTTGCCTAGAGAGAGGATGTTCTCTACAAGTGGAACATTATTAAACATGAAGTATTCTAGACTTCTACGAAATGTATGCTGTATTGACGAAGATGAGGAATACTCAGTTCATTATTTCTCCACATCGATTTCAGAGGCTGATGAAAAGTGTATTTCGGTAGCTGTGGAATATATATTGCAACAGAGCAATCCCTTTGATTTCACAAAATGCAAAGAGCTAGTTTACATCACCAACTAGGAGTGTTGACTTTCTCCTGAACTGTCTTTCAATTGGGGAAAAGACAAGAAAATATTTCTACCAAAATCGTTCAGCGAAAAGATCAGTTGGCCTTTTTTGCAACAATACCACTCTTTAAAAAAAAGTCAGAAGTCAAATCAGATTCTTGTTCAATATGACATGACTAAGAAACTGTAAAATTGGTAAGAACCATTTGAAATGGAAAAATACTTCAGTTTGATATCAAGCAATTATTGGAGTCAGAAATAACTCCCAAATCTTTCTTCCTAACAAAACATAGCAATCTAAGGAAACCAAACAAGACTCTATTTTTCAACAGGAATTAAGAAACTAATAACAAAAGATAAAATCCTATCATTTTTACCATCTAGTCAGCATAAAAGTATGACAGTCATAGACTTCATGGGATACGCTAGGAAGGTCCCAATTAAAAAGAAAGAGATTAAGACATTTGTACAGTCTATGGAGAACATTTAAAGCTTTTAGCGAGTATTCTCAGAGGATTGATATAGTTTTTGACGGATATCATGCAAACAGTCAACGTCTCATGAGAGAAACCGTCGTAATAAGATTGTGGGCATTTTAACCTCTATTTCCAAACTTGATCAACCACGTTCTGTTGATATGGACACATTTGTGTCCATCCTCCGAAAACAAGGTTTCATTGCAGCAAATATTCATCAACTGGTAAAGACAAATTAAACTTGACACTGTTATATTCTTGGGTGGTTTCACAAGGAGGATGGAGCCATGTGCAGAAGCATTTTTCCGGATTCAAGTACTACACAGCGTTTGTTAAAATGTATTCATGAAGAGGCTGATGATAAAATTTAGTTTCATGTGGACCACGGTGGGAAAGTGGGAAACTTTAAAAGTGTGGTTAATGCATCATCTTATACCGGTATTTTTATTTCGGCCCTATATCACTGTAATAAGTTTAATATGTTCAATTTAAGAGAGCTGTTGCTCTTTTCGGGTAAGAGTCAGTCAAAAATAGTGGTTCTAATGAGTTAGCCGAAAATATTGAATCTGAAATTATCGGAATTTTGCCAGCAGTCCAATTCCTAACGGGCTATGACACAAATAGCAAGGTGGGGACAAATGTGTCAAGACTGAAAACAGTCAAGAAGTATGGATACTAGTTACGGTACTACTTTGGAAAATATACTGTCAGCGATGATATAATAACTTATGCTGAAAATTTTCTACTAAAGTGCATCTCATTCAGTAATGTTGAAAGATTTGATAACCTTTGTTATCAAATTTTCCATAAAAAACAATCTCAATTTGACATTGAAAAACTACCGCCTACAACAACAGCTAACAAACAGCATATTCTACGTGCCTATTTACAATGTAACCTGTGGGTTCATTCAGCTTTCACTGAAGAAATAAAATTGGATCCATTTATGTATGGCTACACATGATATGAAAATGAAGATTTGCAGCCTAGTGTTACTGTTGGACCATCTATCGGTGAAAGGTTTCCTGTTCTTTACAATTAGTGTATTTACAATATCTGAAGTCAAAATCTCTTGACGTGAAAATTTACACGGGACCCAACTCAGCCCCGAGACTGCTCCCTGTTCCGCCTTTTATTTATTGAAGCTTACGATAGTTTTCTGTTTCTCATACTTCGCTTAATTTTAGAAAATACAATGAAATGACAATATTCAGGAAAACGGAAGATAGCGATTGAATTTTACTTTCGAATGTTTGAAGATTCTAGGTGAAAGGAAAGCAAAAAGTTCGAGAATAGTTTCAGAAGGGAGAACTGATAGAAAAGAAACTATTATAATAGAACATATATATATATATATATATATATATATATATATATATATATATATATATATATATATATATAGTAGCGGCCATAATATAAGGAACGGAAACAACAAAGACATAAATATGTGTATTACTTAAAAAGTAATGCATGATTAGCAATGAAATTTTTGCCGAATAAAGATTAGAGTGTAATGCATAAATATTATACAAAGTTACAAAAATTTACATAATTGTTTTTTTGTTTAAATATAGATTAAATGGAACAAAGGAAATAAGCTACTGGACAAAAGTTAAGGAACGATGTTAATAATTTGCATAAACTTTTAATTTACATTGTTAAAAAACTCGATGGTGCTTTTCAACAATAAGTAAAAGTTCATTTATCATTAGGACTTTATATATATATATATATATATATATATATATATATATATATATATATATATATATATATATATATATATCAACAGTAAAATTATGAGACCTAATAGCCAATCTGGTCCTAAGTTTAAATTCAGGCGGACAATGTACTAAGGAAGAAAGTACATTGGCACAACTGCTATGAAATTGGTTAAAGAAAAGACACAGCGAACCTACGTTTCTGTGGCAAGCATGTGATAGATGCCGTAATTACAGGTGAGAACATTCTTTAGGTTCAATCAAGCATCTCAAGATAAATATCATCAACACCAGACCAGATGTGACAGTAATTTTCAATCTACAGATGAATTTTAGATTTATATTCGTGTAATACGGATTGTGTTGCTACAAATTGTTTAGCACGTCGCACTGTAGTAACTTTCTTAGCAGCAGACTGAAACGGATCTAAAGTAGTAATTCCAGTGAAATTAAAGAAGTGGACTAAGTTTCTGTCTTGGAGGTTTCCATCAGTCATTTTGAGTCAAAATGTTTCTCTCAGATAACTAAAATATAGCAGTTTCGTTTTGGAGGAGGTAAAGTTAACAAGCCATTAACAGATTGAAAGCCATTTTAGAGATCAGTAGCCATTTTTAATTTATCAGATATATCGGACATACTAATAAGACTGAAGTCAATAATCTTGCGACATCGATTTTATTATCGCTTAGATTTCATTAGTAAAATAATAAAAATATGTGTAAAAATGTATGGTAATATAATAAAAGACATATAATATTTATATGTCGAATAAAACCATTGATTTAAAAATATTTAAAAATAAAAGAGAGTTATTTTGATGAAAACTTTGATTAAAATTTAATCTTCAATCATTATACCAAAGAGACGGTAAAGGTCGTCTGGAATAGTGGGGAAGGAAAAGAGATAGATAGAGAAAGTGTAACACAGAGAGAGAGAGAGAGAGAGAGAGAGAGAGAGAGAGAATAAGGGAGAGTATATAAACAAGCGATCCACTTCCTCCTCCCCTTCCTCTTGTTTAAACATAGTAGTAGAAATCTGATACAAATTACAAAATGAGGGACAGAGGAAAGCATCGCATGACATATTTGATGAGCTTAAGTAAATGGATGGTAGAACAGAAATAGAAAAAAGACAAAACTTATTAAGAGATATAAGGGAGAGGAAGATGTGTAGGGACATGATCGCCAACCTATTGAAGGGAAACGGCACAGGAAATGAGGGAAAGACTGATTTGGTTATGCTCGATATTGGTCCCGCCTTTTACGGAGTGCAATATATATTATATATATATATATATATATATATATATATATATATATATATATATATATATATATATATATATATACGAGGGTCATTCAATAAATAAGGTGAATTTTTCGGTATAAGGACTTCTAATAAAGATAGAAGCTTACTTTTTTTTTTCAACGTAGTCTCCCAAAATTGTTATAAACTTTTCCCATCTGAGCACAAGCTTCCGTATTCCCTTAGCGTAAAAAACTTTGGACTGATGTCTCAGCCAGTCGCCCACAACATTTTTGACTTCATCGTCACTTGTAAACTTCGTGCCTGTCGTGAACGCTTTCAAGGGACCAAACAGATGAAAGTCTGAAGGGGCAAGGTCTGGGCTGTAAGGGAGATGAGGGAGCAGTTCCCAGCCCAGCTCGTTGATGGTCTGCACTGTTTGGGCTGCTGTGTGAGGCCTTGCGTTGTCCTGATGCAAGATGACTCCTTCTGACTGAAGACTCCTGCGTTTGTCCCAACAGATAAGCTCAAAATCCGTGCAATGTCATCCACTGTCACCCTTCTGTCAGACTGAATGAGGTCATTGACTGATTCCATTCCCCTCAGGAGACCTCAATTCTGTAGGCCACCCAAGCCTGTCTTCATCCTCAACACTGCTCCGTCCTTCTTTAAACAATTTAGCCCTCTTGTAGACATTTGTTTGGGTGAAACATGTGGCACCATACACAGTTGACATTCTCCTATGAATTTCAACTGGTTTGCACCCTTCATCAACCAAAAACTTGATAACTGACCGCTGTTTAATCCTAGAGCATGCTTCTTGGCCGGCCCTCTTTGTTAATCGCCAAAACTCTGAAAGTTTTTTTTCAATCTGCAAAAGAAATTAAATCCATGTGAAAAAGAAATAAAAAAAGAAAAGAGTAAGCTTCTATCTGTATTAGGAGTCCTTATACCGAAAAATGCACATTATTTATTGAATGACACTCGTATATATATATATATATATATATATATATATATATATATATATATATATATATATATATACGAAAATTAAATCGTTTTGTCCACTTGGGCTGCTGTTTGACAGCTGAGACAACAACGACTACCGGGAAGATATGTTCTTACAGTTCTTCATTGACTGCTGTGTTCTTACCCGTGGGGAGTGAAATGCCATTTGCACACTATTATGGGTTGTCTGCGGTCACAAACTTCTCTAAACTATTAAAAGCTTACGGATATACCACGTTGAAAAAACCCGTACGACCACCGAAGTTAAATAACATTGAACCTGGTCAGTAGCTAGTAAAGTGTAGGGGTGGGGCGAATGGGAACCGGCACTGACAATTTAGATGTACGGCTTTGTGTAATGGATAATGACTCGCAGAAGCGAGTTCAAATTTCGGTCGGGTTCGTTATATTAACTTACGCGCAAATATTCTTGAGAAAGGTATGGATCCACAGGCTATGGGTTAATTAGTAAGACATATGAGTAAATCATTATTCTCCGGGAAACGTTTTACAATCTAAAAATATTTTCTAACTACCAATAACCTGAAAGAATTGGTATGCATTAAAGAACTAATCTATCAGTTACGCTTCCTTCCTATAAATTTACTGTCGGTAATTGTCGTATTTATAAAATATGCAAACATTTTCTAAGTATGATCACTCTTTATATCTATCTATCTATCTATCTGGCTGACACCAAATTAGGTGTGTTTTCCGGGCTTGAGGCATTCAGAAGTCTAGTCGCACTGAGGAGCTGTGATACAGCGAAACAGTACTGTCTGTGAATGACACACACACACAAACACACACATATACATACATATACATACATACATACATATATATATATATATATATATATATATATATATATATATATATATATATATATCAGACCTTTGATTCATGAACAACCTAAACTAAGCTCTATCAATAAATCTCCAGATAACACATACTTCCCAAATTAACCATAGACAAAGCAGCCAACCTCTCAGACTAGAACATTGCCTCAAACTAGGTGCTTCCAATTTTTCGCGATACCTAAGTTTTAAAATGAATTTTAAAAAATTAAAAAGCTTACTTCAAGCATTCATTTTAGTTTCAAATGAAAGCTAAAGAATTAAATTTACTGTTTCTAGTAAGCAATATGCTCTGAAGTGTATTTCAAACAGGAATTATAATGATTTTTAGTCGACTAATTATTTCTTTCAGAAAAAAGAATCAAAACGGCCAGTTTGACACATTTGTAAACAAAGGTTAATTCTCAGATTTAAAAATATTTCAAAAATAAAATATATATTTCCGAAACGTTATTTGCAGAAAATTAACAAATTTAAAGTTAAATTAATCTGATTTGAAACAAATATTACTTACTTATAGCATAAAATGTTGTATACAAGCATTTCGTAACCAAAGCGGCTTGTTCTTCTCACCTCTTGATCGATATATTGCCGGTCTAATATTATAATAGCTTAAGTATGGTGGAGCAGAACTGACATAAATTTATGAATTAGAAGTAAACGGTTTGTTTTTGTCGTTTAAATACCTAGTAACTTTTAAATATTAACAAAATATTTTCAGCAATTATGTAATATTTTATTGAAATTTTTAGGTATCTGGAATCCCCCCCCCCTTGATCTTTTGTGCAACTTCATCAAATACTTCTTGGTATCGCATCTTTTTCAGCCCAGTCTTTTTCTGCTGTAACTCAGTGCCAACTTCAAATAACCTTTGAGTTACTTAGCATCCAGATTATCAATATATTCCCTTAGTTTTTTTCTGTTTGGCCATGATGATATCACTTATTCTGTAGGCATATGCATTAGGCGCAATATTCTTTTTTCACAGAAATCCCCGATGATGCTTTCAGCTAGCATGGTGTGCTGTCTCACCGATGTTAATACTGATCGGAAAGAAACCTCTCATACTACCTGCTTAAAACTTTTAAACAGCTATTTATTATGTCTGACAATAAAATTCACAGGTTGAATCAGTAGAGAATCGCTATCTTTTTAAAGGTTTTCCAAAGAAGTGCTTTTCGGTTGTCAAAATAATCATGGGGGATTCATTAGTACCTTAATATTTTCAATGACCCCTTTGTATCGATGGGGTCATTTTTTTCGATAAATCGGTGTAGAAGGCACTCTACCAAGGCGCCAATAGCATCTTCCCTATGATTCCCAGAACTTGCATCTCGACGATAACGGCTTCTTCCGTAAATAACTACTCCAGTTTTGCAACAGTTTCATTCCTGGCGGAAAGTTCCAAGACAACCTTCTGGCAATTTCTCAAAGATGGGAAAGTAAGTTTCACTTGGAAGAAAAAAGTTATATGCAGCCGATTCCCTTGGAATCTAGGGATTATGGACAATGGAAATCCTTTTTGTTGAATTTGTCACTATATCCGTGGGAATTCATGGCTATAATAATTCTCCAAGTTAGGCACCCAATAGCATTTGCAATTTACATATTTTCCTCTTGTAATCCTACAGGAACTTCCTTGTGGTAGGCGAAAATATCTCCAATAAATGCAAATTCTTTTTTTTTCAAGAATTTGCATCTGACACTCTTTTTCTAGCAGAAGAACAGTAAAATGGTTGATCGGTATTCGGTCTATTAAACAGCATTTTATTTTTAAAGAATTTCTGTTTTAAACTGACATTTACAGTTAGGCTAGAAGTCAGTAAGCCTACTTTAGCTAAGATGGTGATGCCGCTACAACTATACTGCTTGTAATCTTGATCGGCCCATCCAGCAAGGAGTTCCAAAAGATGAGAGGATTATGGCGTTGTTAAAATGACCCAGTTCAAGTGGGTTGCTTCTTGTGTCCTAGAATCGAAAAGTAAAGTGTGCTTTTTGTACTTAGCACAGTAACAGCAGTCTGAGGGGTAACCAAGCTGTCCTACCGTTCTGTATACAGTTGTTGAAAACATGTTCAAAGTAAAGGTCTGGGTCGACAGAGTTTTCAAAAGAGACGCCAACAGTTCACAAACATGAGATGCAGGAAGTCCATGTAGCAAACAGTAATGATTCAGTTTCCTGCCAGGGAATTGATTGGATTTATCTTGTTTCACTTTCTTCATTTGCCTTCTCTGTACTTCCTTTGACAACTATTTCGGTAATATGTAGATTCTTTGTAGCTTAGTAAAAGGAGTATTAGATTTGCATTCAGTTTAAAACGATGGAGAAGTTGAAACTGGTGTGGCGGTGAAAGAGGCAATAGAAGATATATTAGCAGCAGCAACAGAATGGGCCACCTATTTGCATCTATTTCCAAAATGCTACAGAATTTCTTTATTTTTTTATAGACTGTTAAAAGTCTACCAACTAAATGTGTTGGAATTTGAGGGAACGCATTTTGAACGTTCTCCAGGGAAGCCCATTCTGATATCTTCTGTATTCAACCATGATGTTTGAGAAATTTCAAAAAGATTATGGCTACACAGAGTTAGTTGTCCAGTTGGTACTGGCTCAAAGGTTCTTCAGTTCTACCCGTCGAACAGTTTCAAAATTAAGATAAAGATAAGTAAGGATCAAAATTAACACATTGATTTGGAAATTAATAAAAAAAAAATGAAATAATTGTTGGACTAATAACAAGACTTATCCACAAATAAATGAAATTATTTCGGGTAAAAATATTTTAAAAATCTATTACCTCCCCACACACTGATTAAGTTTTGTAAATTAGGACAATTTTTGTAAAGTTTTAAAACTTAATACTAACGAATAGTTAACAAACTTTATTATAAACAATTACGAAAACAATTAACATTCATTAAATTTACTCTCGTGGAGCATACATTTTTCGTCAATACAAAATTGTGAACACATGGTACTTCCAGTAATTCTCTGAAAAAACAGCCTAGCAGGATGAGAAAAAATGCTCCAAAATTACTAAAAAGACAGTTTTATCGTCAAACTCTTTGTTATTATTAAGACGAAAGACCAAAGTATTTTTTAAATTATTTTTACTGAATTTTTCAATCGTTTCTTCCACGCATTTTTTTTTCGTCAGCTGCGTATACAACATTTTTATGGTATAAGTAGGTGTTGTAACCTAGAGAAGGTTACTGAATAGAATAATCACGAGAAGGTTGGTAATGAACGATAATACTTAGGACAAAAGCAACACATATTAGATTTGCCAGCGGCGCGTAGAAGTAGTAGTCAACTGCTAGATGTGATCAAGTGAATTCCACAATGAATCGTCAATTGAATGATATCTACCTACCGCCCCACGAGTTCAGATGTGGCATAAGGTCGAATTTAATGTGGGGTTTCCGAGCTCGTAGGCTCGTCCAAAAATTCCCAGGGACCCCGTATGAAATGGGATCGGGTAGCTGTTTCTGGAGACGAGACTTTGCCCTTCGACATAGCCTCGACTGGGCATCCTCTCTGCTCGGAGGCAAAGCTGGAGTCGAATCTCCATCTGCAGACCAACATACAGTATTTACAAATGTATTTATGTGAATGTGGACACAGCCATTATTGTCCGTAGATATGCTACAACAGTAAGCAATATTTCTTTCAGATTAATCAGATTAATTTAACGTTAAATTTTCTAATTTTCCTCAAATAACGTTTCAGAAATATATATTGTATTTTTGCAAGATTTTTAAAACCGAGGATAAAATTTTATTTACAAAATGGCAGATTTTCACACTTTTATTACAAAGAAATCGATTTCAATCCAAATAATTTCTGTTTGAAATAGCCCAGAGTATTTCGCCTACTGGAAATTGTAAACTTAATCCTTTAGCTTTCAGTTAAAGCTAAAATTAAAGCGTCAATATAAACTTTTCATTTTTGTTTTTTAAATTCATTTTTAAACCTTAGGTATGCGAATTAGTGAAGGTAACTACATTCACAATTAATTAAGAAACCTAATTTCATATGTAAAAGGAAATGAAGTATAAAATTGATTAATTTAAACATTAGGCTTAAAATTAAATAACGGGTTATCTTTCAAACTGTTTTTTATCAAAATATAACTCTAAGAAAACAAAAAAAACTATAAAGAAGTAAATAAAAAAAACACATAACTAAATAAAAAACTATTATTTTTTTAGCTAAGTAAATTAAAAAAAAAAACATAAATTACTTGATGTATGACCCACACTAAAATAAAATAAATTCATAAATTAAAAATATTTAGCGAAATAAGAATTTTAAAAATGAAACTTACTTTAACGTTTGAAGGTATGATTTGCAAATCCTATTTAGACGTTGATACGATGAAACACGGAAGTGAAATGAAAGAAACACGTAACCTTTTAATGATAATGTCACGTATGGAATACCCTTCGTAAAGAAAATTAGTTACACACACAAACAAAATTTAAAATTGTTTTTAAAATTTTGGTGCGTTATGATTTGTATCAACCTTTTAAATTTTCGCTTAGTAAATATAATCTTCATTTAATAACACAATAACCTAACGGAGACCCAATTTTGAAACATTTTAAGAATTTTTTAAAAAACTAATGGTATTAGTTTGGGAAAACCACTCAGTTCGTGGTACCCTAACGATTGGTATGCAACTAACAAAACAAAATATTTAAAGACGTTACTAATTCCAAAACATATATCAGCTATGCAGAAGATATTTTTATGTTAGCTGATAAAAAAAGAAAACGATAATGTCATCACCACATTTGAAAAATAACTTCTGTCCTTAACTTTGCCTATGAATAATAAAAAAAACTCGTAAAAGAAAATTCACATTCTTAGACTGTCTCGTAGAATTCAGTAGTAACACATTCACCACTTCGTTATGCTAAAACCCACTAATAGAAACTATTATAACCTAAGTTTTATGAGTGAATATCCTCATAGATATAAAAAGGCGTTAAAAATCCACAAGAGAGCGTATGAGAATTCATCCTCTTGTCTCCTTTTCCTTAAATAACAAAACGTTAAGAATCAGGCGCTAGTTAATAACGGTTTTCTGAACTACCTCATCGATCACCAGATTAGACTATTTCTTTCTAAGATGACCAATAATAATAGTGAAAGTACAGATAAAAACAATAACATTAACATCATCTATAAAAGCCAAATACACGTTAAGTTGAATTTTCCCTTATAAACCTTATAAAGAAATACACAAGCCAATTAGAACAAGAAAATTAAATTATCTACTATAAAAATTAAAAGAACTATCATTATAATCATTAACAACAACTCATCTACAAGATCTAAATTACGGAGAAAATAACAGAACAAAAATCATCCTTGATAATGATTAAACGTATAGCCGAAAGCGCTCGGATATACAGAGAATTTCGAGAATTCTTACACACTTTATGTCCATAATAGAAAACACTTATACTACTACAAGAAAAATTAAATAAAAATCTTTTTTTGGCCTTATCTAATTGTAAGATAAGGAAAATATTCTTGAATATGAAAGGATTATGATAAAAATAAGCAAACATAATGTTTGTTATTTATTCAGTCAGGCATGGGTAAAAGAGAATCTGCTTTCTAAATACACAAATATATATATATATATATATATATATATATATATATATGTTTACACATATACATACACAGACACTCATATATATATATATATATATATATATATATATATATACATTTATATATATATATATATATATATATATACATTTATATATATATATATATATATATATATATATATATATATATATATATATATATATATATATATATATATATACAAGTGAGTGTGTGTATATGTGTGTGTGTGTGAAATGATGACATTTTATAAAAACTGCCAACATGAGAAAGGAACAAATTTGTTCAACCAGAGTTTTTTACAAGTACTTTTTTTCAATTCAGTATACCGTTATAAAATGTTGGATAAATGTTATTTTCAAAAATATTTTCCCAATGTTATGTTCTGAAAAATAAATTTATATGTTTGGCTTCAGTTTTATTTGTAAATACTTTAAAAAATACGTACATGAGAGATTAAATCTCGATTTCTTATCAGTGAAATGAATTTTCGTTGAGGCTGTTTGCCGATACTGAGAAAATATTTCTGTAAACATCCTTATTTATTTAATGCTGTACATTTGAACACATCGTATCAAAAATTTCAAACATTGACCGGAAACAATGATAATCATTTGGGTTTCCATACATAGAAATAAACAAATTTTTTCTCAGTTACGTAACGTTAAGCAAAAATAAATAAACTTCACCTCATGCATTGCAACGTTGACTTAACTTCGACTTTTCTCTATCCTAGTCAGTTAAGTATTGAAAGTGATATGATCGCCAAAAAGTGTATCGCGTAGGGCACTTCACCGATTATATTGACAATTAGGTCTCATCGATTTACTTTTGAATTATTTACATTTTATCACACGTTCTATTTTTAATAGTTGTTTTCTCGCCTCTAGAACTTTCTTTTCTTTCTTGCTTCATCAATCATCTTTTTTCAGTCTTCGCGAAAAATGTTCTTTTATTGTCCTCTCCCATCACTGGTGTTTTCTCATTCTATTTAACTCTCAATAACCCCTTGTGCTTTAGTAGCATTAAACACTTGCTTGGAATAAGATGATTAAACAACAACAAAAAAGAAGCCCGTCCTAATGCCCAGCGGTGAATACCAATCCACCTAAAGAATAAACAAATAGTGACCATAATGTAGACAGCTAATATGTATTTTAATATATAAAAACAATAAATATCACAATTAATAATATAATATAAAGTGTAAAATACATAACCCTTTACTCATGAGTAACGCCGATCTGTTCGATAAAGTCAAAATGACAGTCGATATCCAAAACGACTTAAATTACGTCGTTAACTTATGCAAAAGAAGGTTTGTGAATTTTTAACGCCTCCAAAACTAAACTTCTCTCCTAAATCATCAGAGAGACCTCCTCTGCCTTCCATTAATATGGTGGTTGATGTTATCATCCAGGAGAGTGAATCACTGCGCCTTCTTATGTTGACGTTCAGCTGACATGAATTGGAAAGAATAGATTGAATCCATTTTTAAGTCAGCTTCTAAAAAAGATGATTCACTGTGTCGTGCGATACAATCTACCATTCGTCCATACCTCGAATATTGCTGCCACATATGGTCCAGTGACCCTCCTATTTACCTTGAGCACTTTGATGAAATCCATAAAGAACAGCAATATTATTCGTCCTTATCTGACGTCTCGGCTTCAGTCACTTTCCTATCGCCCTAATGTATTTATGTGTCTTTTCTATAAAACATTTCATAATAATGTTCGGATGAGAACATCGCTATGTTACCTAGACTGTTTTGAATTTAAGCACAGTACAAGAGTGGCGCCAAAATCTCATCAATCTACACTTGAGCTGGCTAGATGTAGCCGTAAATTCTATGCTAACAGATTCTTTTCTTGCACTTCTCGCTTGTGGATTCCATGCTATCCAGCCAAAATGTAAATGTACTATCTGCAAAAATGTAAATACAATGTCAATCGCTATTTACTGTTATTCTGATTACTCTTTTCTCTTCCCGCTAGTCATTAATGTTTCTGTTCCTAATTCTTCTACACCCAGTAACCACTTGTGTCTTAGTGGCTTTACTGCCTTGCTGTGGCTAATAAAAAATAGATAAAGAAATACTTATCAATAAATATGAAACTTATAAGTATAAATACTGAAATATTGCCTTACTTTGTCGACAGACGGGGAAATTAATTATTATTATTTGTTTCGTACGATTTACCGTTTGATACAATAACTTAAGAAACTTTATTTTGCGATCTTATGTAAACGAAGGTTTTTCTGCATGAAGTTATTTACAGACCCAAAATGGAGTACTGTTGCCATATTTGGGCATGAGCTGTTCAGTCCTCGTTTTCCATTCTTGATAGAGTTTAAAAGCGTCTCCAATTCCTTGTTGGAGAAGAATTATTTTCCACCTTCCAACGTCTCTCTCACAAGCGGCATGTGAAGAGGCTCTCACTGCTCTATCGTTACTACCATGGAAAGTGCTCGGACGAACTACATTTCTTGGTTCCACCAGGTCTAACTTTTACGGCTAGAACAGGCCATGGCACTTACATGGTAGCAAACATTCCATCCGTATTCCATCGGCGAGTAATAAGTTCCACTCAAACAGCTTCTTCCCACGAATCTTTTCCCTGTGGAATAGACTCACAAGAAGATGTTTCTCCAGTTACTAAAATCTTAACCTGTTCATGTCTAGAGTTGACCGTTATCTTCTCCTCCTATACATATAAACTAATCCTTAACGTAATCGTCTACCTCGAGTGGACCTCGGGCCTTGTACAGGCTGAATATTACTGTAAAAAATATAGTAGATTGAGACAGATTTCCTTTGTATGTAAGCCATAATTATTATAAAAATAATTTGTAATTCAAATAAAAATGGATTTCCTGGGGCATTCTGTATTATTCTTAATAATTCCTGGTGTTCCTTTTACTACCAGAACTGTAATATTCTTGTATTTTTTTTTACATTCGATGTCCTTATAATTTGTAGAGTTTATTAAAATCAGAATTTTCATCAGCCGTTATAACTATGCCTGGAGGATAGCATTCGACATTTTATAAATTATCTGTCTAATTAGCTTGTAGTATACGCTCGGTATATATGGTGATGCCCTAAAGTAAAAGAACAGCATAAAATGCGAGATCTGGTGGTGGTTTTAACTCATACTATTTTTTTGTAAGTTGGCATAACATTCAATGAATGTATTGCCCGGAGCTAACAGGCTTATTTTTTTAAATCCATTTATAGTTAGGTTAAAGCAGTCATATATTATTTAATTTTCTCAGCGTGTGTAGAGAAAAAGGATATGCTTGGAGATTGTATGTATAGGAGACGAATAAAATGAAAAGGATCCATTACTGGAATCATCCGTACGTAAGAGGAACAGGGTGAGATTCTGTGACATGTCTTAAGTTCCTATTTAGCATGCATGAGAATTGTGGTTAGCAGCAGAATCTCGCATACGCCTTCATGTTAAACAAAACGTCTCTTATTATTTTCACCAAAGGGCTGTTACGTGGCCATAAAAAAGTTAAGACCTTAGTAAAATCTAAGATAACAGCCATCTAAAAACCTGAACATTTTATTGAATATGTACCTGGTGCAATTTTGTCAGACTAAAAAATATTAGAATTGGCGTTCGCAGTGGGCATTGGTCATGTAAGGGTTTTATTTTCTACTTAGCTTGATGCCTGAAGAACAAAATTGGAGAAAAATATATGACAAAAGGGAAAAAGTTTTCGTGTGATTCATTTACTCCTTTAGAACTTTATCCGACTAAATTTGTTATGTTGGTGCTACTACACATGTGCACGAACCAGGTCATAATCAGAAGGCGGACATTCTAACCACTCTGCCACGTGCTCATATATATATATATATATATATATATATATATATATATATATATATATATATATATATATATATATGCGTGTGTGTGTGTGTGTGTGTGTGTGTGTGTGTGTGTGTGTGCGTATGTATCGATATATTATATAAAGGGTGTTTCATTAAGAGGGATTATATATAAGGTTGTTTCATTAAGACAGATCAAAGTCTGCAGTAAATAAATCACCGTTATTCGTGGGAATTTATTTATTTCTCTATTGGATCATATTACTTAACTCATTACAATTTTGTGTGAAAAATAATATCGTCCAATTGTCCGCCAAACCTGAAAGAAATAGAAAATAATCATTAGACGCTTAAACTTAATTCGCATTAAAATCGGTCCAAGTTATTGGAACACTTTATATATATATATATATATATATATATATATATATATATATATATATATATAGAGAGAGAGAGAGAGAGAGAGAGAGATAGATAGATAGATAGATAGATAGATAGATAGATAGATAGATAGATATAAGGAAACTGCCTAGAAACCATACCACAAAGTTGGGGACCGTCCATGGCTGTGCTACCACGAAGTTACAAGTCATCTTGACCGAGGGTTTGAGCGTGCTGGCATTCAGGTTTTTGGTCACGCTCTATCGCAGAAAAAGTAACTAATGTCTGCTCAGCATAGCTGCAGTATGTATGATTTGAACAAACAAATATGTGGCTGAGCGGGCGTATGCAATGGGGATTAGCTATACACTCTAATAGACTGTCATCCGCAGGGAACACTGCGTGATGTAAAAATATATGAACAGTCTCGATATATGAAATATAAAAATAAAATATAACTCAAATATATTGCTGCCTTGCGCGACATAAAGTTTCATGTAAACTCCAGGTTTGTTATACGGCTGCATCACAAGTTGCTATGATTGAATCATACGATACACTATTGAAAAATTGTTTTTAATAGTTTATCCATGTATTTTCTTTTGGACGACTGTCTTTTCGTAGCCGAGTTGATTGTCGCGTTGAATGCATATATAAGAAACATTTTACGTTCTTCATAGACAAAATATATCAGTGTTAAGGAAGTGATAAACTCTTGTACTTATTTTATGATGCCTTTGTATGTTGTTGCTAAACGTATGACGAGTCGGTAATTTTGGTTAGTGTGTTTACGAACGCTTTGGATAATACATCGGTGTTTTAATCTAGCTTATACGCAGTAAAAGAAAGCATATATGCAAAGAACTTTGTATAGAAGAAAAGTATTTAACCAGAAGCTAAGTACTTTATCTGTTCATTGTTCCTTGGGATTTCTTCATATATATATATATATATATATATATATATATATATATATGTATGTATGTATGTATGTGTGTTTGTGTGTGAGTGTAACAGCTAAATTGCCCAAATCGTGTAAAAGCAAAATTGTTCGTTTTTTAGATTAAACTTTGAACCATTGAATCTTAGGTATGATTAAATGTATCTTACTGGAATCCTCCGAGATTTTTATAACAGTATTGGTCTCCACTTTGAGAAATATGATTGTATAATTACTCTCCAAGCTTATTAGATGAATGATGATGAAATCGGTCATAAACGAAAATGCGAATGATCATCATTAATTAATCATAGCTAAGTATCGGAAGCTCACGAAGTACTGAAATTAATTGATATATATATATATATATATATATATATATATATATATATATATATATATATATATATATATATATATATAATTCCAGGATCATTTTCCAACTTATTCAAGACGTTCTTTGCACTCTCTAACCTTCTAAATTTCTGTCCTGGAGTAACAAGTTGCTACACAGTTTTCACGCACGATTTCATTTTCAAGTCTTTTTTCACTGATCTTTGGGCTTTCATAGCTGAAACTCCTCTCTCAAGTGCCAAACATCTTATGGCTTGAGTTTGATCTTTTCTAATATTTAAATCTAAGTTTAAATGATGATCCGTCTTCCTGCTGTGACCTCCTGATTCAGTTTTCCCCTCTGCTCTTCCCCCTTTTAAAAACTTATTCACTGTTCTCTTGATGTTTCGTGAATATATGTATTAAGTTATGCTATATTTATGGCTAAGATATGCCCAATATCAGGTACAGTGCGTGTGTATAGAAAAGGGGGAGACAGTTCAACACAAAATGACGACAGCCTGTTTCATGTGTGAACTCAATCTTCAAGCCATTCTTCATGTCTACTATTTATATATATATATATATATATATATATATATATATATATATATATATATATATATATATATATATATATATATCTACACGACTCTCCCGTCGAATTCGAGGTATGATGGTCAAGGAGATCAGTTCCTAGGAAACCGACAACCCGACAACAGCACATGAGATTTGATTATAGAGGTGAAGGTTTCGTGCAGGACCATCCACACTTTTTGAAGGGCCGAATACAGAAACCTGGTGCACTAAGTGCCACAAGGTCCCCAAACGACTCTCCGAAGGTTTTTGAATTCAGAGTTGTCCTTCTTCTAGACCAGTTGCCATCCAAGGCTATAGAACCCAGTCTGCAGATATATATTCAATTGCATGAATATTAGTTTGTAACCCTGGATTTCAAACTTTTGCGATCATCAGATAAAACATCAGTTTTGTTTGATGATCGCAAAAGCGTGAGACTCGGGGTTACAAACTCATATCCATGCAACTGAATATGTGTTAGATCTATCACCGATATTGAGCGCTATCCACGCACATATATATATATATATATATATATATATATATATATATATATATATATATATATATATAAATGTATGACAAAGTCGAAATCGGTTACTTGTGGCGCGTCTCGTCCTTTAGGACATCATTTGACCAATTATGTCCCTGCGACTACGCATGCCCACGAACCAGGGATGCTGGGAATTTTAAAATAATTTTTTTTATATCTAGTCTAATTTTCTTTCTATAACTTATGTTAGTTGATATCCCACAATTCGATAATAAAAGTTCTGCCAGGAATTATGAAATGTTTTAAGAGCCCGGGCGCCAATATTATTACAGACGCTCAAGTAAATTCTTCCTTCAAGTTTTAGTTTATTGTTTTATCGAATAAGTCTTTTATTGTTTGAGATGTAGTACTAGCAGCTTTCTTGATGAGTTTAGAGAGATTGTTTCCAATTGTAGATATGATAGAGTTAATTGATAGGATAATATATTTGTTGATTTATTAAGTTTATCAGGAGGGACCGTTATTTATTTTGGAATATTCATAGAGCCTTTTTCGCATTTTATATAAAATAATTAGTGTACTGAAGAAGCTTGAAAGTGTTTTCAATGTTTCATGTAATTACTGAGGGTTGCAAATTATGTATGCTCTTAAGTAGAATACGACTATTATACCGGATTTTATTTTATTGTTATGAAAAGAATAGAAATTTATTATATCATTTTTACTGGTTGATTTCAGTTGGACACCAAATTTTAAAGTGTTGTTAATGCGCTGTAGCTAGATCTCGATGAAATGTAAGGGATTGTATTCTTCCATTTCGTATGTAAATTTTATTGTATGTTCGTCTTTGCTTAGTTTTGTTACAATCTTTGAGTATATTATATACTAGTGAGCAGACCCAAATGACTGGACTCACTTTATAGTTCCCCCAAATGAAGGTTAACCAATCAGAAAGCGTAAAATATTCAATCCGTCTTATATAACGGCGGCCATTTTGGTTACTCTCTACGAATGTCCAATGCGCACCCGTCAGAACCAAAGATAACCAGAACAGAAGAAAGAACTACACTCTGCTACTGAAACGAGATATCCACTGCTAACCTGAACTACGCTTTCCTACTGTCTTCGAAATATTCACTGTCAGCCTCTGGATTCTATACTCAAAGACTACCGTCATCATGAACAAGTTTCTTCTGTCGCATCGTCTCGCTAGTGTAACTCACTTTCGGCTTCTTATTTACCAGCCAATTTTAATCTTTGAAAATTTTAAATGCAATGCCAATCGTTATCTTCATTCATTGTAATTCCTGTTCTTTTATTGTTCTCTTTCCTTAATAATGTTTGTCTTTATTTGTTTTTTATTCTTTCAAACTCAGTAAACCATTGTATTTTAGTGGCGTTATTGCCTTGCAAGAGGCGAAAACGATTGAGAAATATCTATATATCTCTATACTTTCGTTTTGTGTTCGTAATCCATTCTGCGTAATTTTTACAATTCGTATCATTTCCATCATGTTTAACATTCTTCATTGTTTACTTGATGGATTTTTCTTCTATACTTTTCACAGCTATCTCCATTTCCATGTAAACTGTTTACCTGTTAGTTTCGAATATACTACATTTATATTATAAATGCGAATGTCAGTATGTCACACTTCTTCAACGTTACTCCTAGAGGTCGAAGACAAGTAGCAGAAGACATATATAACGAAACCAACGGGAACTGAAACTCCGATAACAAAAATTCGGAGGCATTAACTCACACATCCAACCTTCCAACACCTGGTATCCACAAGTGGTCACCCATCTAGGTATTGACCAGGCTAGGCTTTGCTGAAATTCTAGAGAAACCAGTGTTTCAACATGATATGGCCGAAAGCCAAAAGATATATGAAAGGCGCTGAAAGAAAGAAAAAAGAAAGAAAGAAAGAATGGGAAGATATAGCATAGAATCAAACTCTCGTGTGTTTAACGTCTGCTTCAGTCAAAGGAACATATTTTCAGTGTTTAATATTTTCATTTGTACACTCTCACTACTTTTAAACAATGACCTGCATACATATTCATGATTGTCAATGTAATATTGGTTAAAGTTGCCAGGCTCAAATATTTAAAAATGCAATAGCGGCATTTCTATTGGTAGCGGAATTCAAAAGGAATTTATTAAAATCATTAAATTAAGAATTAAGATTAATCAGAAAATTTAAATAGGAAAGCCGTGAAATTTCCGCGAATATTTCTTGTAATAATAAATCTGGTAAGTAGGAAAAAAAATCCAAGACGCCGTCTATAAGAAAGTTACGACTTTCCTTATTTTTTCATACGCAGAAGAATTTCCTCATTTAGATCTCTATCTATAAAAGGCAGGATGTGTGTGTGTGTGTGTGTGTGTGTGTGTGTGTAAGGAAATGCACGGCTGCAATTTTTGACGGATTTGCACCAAAATTTACATGCACATGCTCCAAGTTAGTGGGAAAAAAACCAAGACCGATTTTGCATTTCCCAACTCCCATCGATAGTGGAAATAATCGATTATTTTCATGCTTCTACGGCAGTTTTCATGTACTTTGCGGCCATTTTCTACTGGCCAGAGTCAGAGCCTATAACTGGCTGCCACGAATAGGCAGGAAGATTCTATTGGCCAGCGTGAAAACCAACAGCTGACTGACACGAATGTTAACTTGCATGCAAAAAAAATCGATAGCTGCATTCGTAACAAGTGGGAAAAATTTAAATCTGCATGGCACTTTACTCCAATTGGCTCATTCGCTTGCTTAAACGCAACGTCGATTCTGATTCTGCAGAACTGGGTTGGGTGTGAAAAGGTATTTGTTGTTAACATTCTTTTTTCATTCGGTTTTTCCAGTTACGAGTCATATTTTAAAGCTGATCGTTTTGTGATCATTTTGTTTATTTATTTTTTCGTAATGTTTTTTTTTAATGTTTAGTACAGAGCTTAGAAAAAATTCGCAGTGTGAGATATCAAGAAGTAAGGCATGTAGCAACATCAGCACGGCAAAGGGCACTCCTTTAAAGGCAAGGAAGGGCAAAAATATTTTAAGTCAAGTGATAGCTATTTTTGTCGTACGATTTTTGAATCAAGCACGGGCAACGCCGGGCCATGCTGCTAGTAATAAATAAATTTTGTTAGCGTTATATTTTCTCATCGTCAAACGTTATTTTATCAGATACTGGTTATCTTTCCTTGGGTTGGATCACGTCTGCATTGTTCATGTCAGCCGCCTCTCGTAGTGGTTTAAGTGTATTTACGCAGATGTTTTTCATTGGTACATGTTTGATTTGAAAAAAAAAACAAAAACGGATTGCTTTTCCCAGTCGGAGTTACATTTTATGTTTACGTACAAGAAGTGCTTTTTGTCTGGATCCAACAAATAGACACTATATTTCAAACAACTGCGTATTATCAAACAAAGTCACGTAAATTTCTCGAGTCGTAGACAAATAAATCGAAATCAGAAGTTCCATAGCAACAACACAGAAAGTCTTAAATCTGATAACGAAATGAATGTTCCCCATGTTTGATTTCATTATATACGTCAAAATCTTGGCATTAAAACTGGTATTAACCAACAGATGTTGTTGAAGCTTTACAGATACCCGTACATTTATACGGTAAATACGAATTTGCGGGTGCTGAATTTGTGACCGGCTCGGAATGAGAAGACGAGTTTGAATTAGAGTCGTGCGCTTTAAATTTCCTTTTTGTGTAAATGCCTTTGGAAGAGGTGTAAATGTATCTCTTTGCCTTGCAGTTATAGGTTAAAAAGCTGGTCAGACTGAGGTTTTAAGCTTTGGTTGGCAACCAGTCTAGGAGAAGAAACGATTCTGAATTCACAAGGCAAGAAATACGTTATAATCTAAAGGAAGGAAAAGGTTGACAGAATTATTAAGAATATAGTCGTTGGGTGTCGAGGGAACCAACTGCCCCACCTGTGGAACTATTCGATTAGAAAAATCTTAGCAATAGCATGTTTAGGGATGTCGTCTAATTTCTACTAAGTCCAAATAGTACACTACAATTTAACTTACCAGGTCGTACGGAACAATGACTTAAAGCGGTGTTTCTTGAATTTAGTGACATCGTAGTTGCGATACGGAGGCACGGTGGAGTAATAGATAGTAATCGGACAGCCAAGTTCGAATTCCAGTCGAATCCATTACATTCCCTTACGTGCTAATATCCTTGGGAAAGGTATGAATCGTCATCTTCTCCTCCCAGTTATGGGTAAATAGCAAATCAGACCGGATTCTATATTCTTAGATGGTAACTGGTCTACCGCAGAAAGAAATGGCATCCTACTGCGGGGAAAAATCTGCCCGGTCAGTCATGTATCGAAAGCCTAAGCGTGTATCACGCTTGGTACATAATTAACTGAGTAATTGTGAGTTCAATCCCTGGGCCAGTCAGTGTGCGCTTGGATCCAGTGGAAACGTGCGAGCAGTACTAACAATTAGGACTACAGGTATGGCCAGTGGAACGAGAACAGTTTATCCTCGTATATTATATAATGAATTCAGTTAAAAAATCCCTGATCAGAAAGTAGAAATCCGCAGGGAACAACGGCTGAAACGTTGTGATAATGGCAACAAAGATGAGGACCAAACTTGCCTCATTGCTTTGTTGGGAACTGACCAAGAGCAGAATCACAGCGCTGATATCTCCTTAGAGAATACTTAAGAAAAGAAGAGATACAGTTTGTCGACGTTCCCACATCCGCAACATTACAAATCTGTCCGTTCAGCTGACCTTCCTTCATTACTTCTACCAAGTAAGACGTTTCCTTCTAAGACAAGTCATGCTATTTCCAGGGATGCGAATTATTTTTCATTTCCTCCGTATTCTAAATGAAAGGAGGGAATTATATCCGCATAGCTTTTTCCCAAGAATTCATACTTTGGTGAACAAAATCCCGCGTGGATGCTTCCTTGAACAAGACGATAGTGACCACTTCAATTCAAGACTAAATCGCACGCTATCCTCATTCTCATTATCTTGACTTCCCATCATCTTCATTGATAATTAATGGCAAACTTGGCAATAATATTTCAATTTGAACCCTCTAACTTGAGTTACTATCGAGTTTTTACTGGAGAAATAAAAAAAGGATGGCCAAGTAGCGCCATTTTCATCCTTTGGAGAGAAATGGGTTCTTTCCGATCTTGGACTCTTCAATCCAAGATTAAATTGTTCGCTATCCCCATCCTGATAATCTTGACTTTCTACTATCTTCTCTTTCATTCATAACTCATACCCATAGCTGGATTTAGGCTTAACAGGCTGAGGCCGACGGCCTCAAAATCTCGGGAGTCCTTTCTTACACATGTTGTCCTAAGACATTATAGGCTCCAAATAACCCTTCAGTAATTTTAAACACCCTTAATCAGCCTCGATTTGTTTAAATTAAAACTTTTCCATTTTCCTCTACTCGTGAGAATGGGGGATTTGGGTCTCTCTTCATCTAAATCCAACCCTGCTCATAGCACATTCGTCAATACAATTTCAAGATTAACACTCTAACTTGAGTTTCTCTCAAGTCTTTTATTTGGGAAATTAATGGAAATATGTAATCAATGTAACGGCATTTTCCTCCCGCTAGAGAAACTTCTGTTTTTTTTTTAAATAGGAATATTCTGATTTTAGGCGGTAGTGTTGATCCATATTTAATTACACCTGCTATTTTTGACGGGTACTATCCGAGTAAGTAAAGAGTTGGATTTGCTTTACAAAAAAATGAAAATTAACATGTGTCTATCTGACTGCCAAACCTTTTTTTGTAAATTAGCGACTCGCTAAACACTATGCTTTTTTTTAACAGTTCTTCCTCCAGATGCTCTAAAGCCTGAAAAATGAAAGAGAATCTTTATTGTTTACAAGTTAGATATATTTTTTCTAATTGGTAGATGCTTGCCATATGTACTTCTAAAGGAACAAAAAAGTATTTATACTTCTTTAAAGATGATAAAAAATAACAAAGATAAAGAAGAAAAGAAAAAGAAAAAGGCATCAAATAGTCAAACATCCAATGCTGCCAGCCGGGGTGAAACGACACGAAGCCGTCTATGTGCACAAAAATGAATAATTCAGTCAATAGCCGCGAACTTTCCAAATGGACACTGGTCATCAGGTCACGAGCGAAGAACTCGATGTTAAGGCACGGCCCTTCACTCAACCGTTCATTAAATGATTCACAAACTGCCAGAAAAAAAAAAGGTATTTGGAGAGAGATGTTTTCCAAGAGATATTCAGACTCGTATCTAAATTCAATTCGTCCTGATCAACCAACAGCTGTATTCTTAGTATTTGCATATGCAAACATAATCAAATGCTGTATCACATTCATGTCAAACGTCGCTATGATGGTAACTTGAATTCTTTATACTGTTCTTATATAATATTTTCTTTATTTCCTATTTTACTAGTGCTGGGTATGACGATAAACTACATCCCGCAGCAAGGCCTCTAATCAGGAGATTGAAGATTTTGAAGATCTTGGAACCACCTAATATTTGTTGTTGTTCCGAGGCCCCTCCTGACCTGGGGTAGTAGTATCTGTTAGGGTCTCAGTTATGAGGAAATAGTGAAATGCCAAACATAAACAAAACACTATGGAAGTATAACAATATATATTTTATAGTAAAAATACCACCAGCACATTTTTATAAAACGAATTATCAATAATACATATTTATAGTAAAATTACCATCAATGACTAACAATATATTTTATCTGTAGTTGAAGGCATACAAATGCGTTCGAAATATATTTTGTTGAAGCCATAAAAGTGTGTTCAGAATATTTAGATTTTGGCATTAAATGACTCATAGTGATTTTGATATGCCGCTAAATAAAATCAATCAAAAGTAACATATTTTAACACTCAAAGACTGTAGGCATTACGTCCTTCCTATTTAGAATAAAATATTTAGAAATTCATATTTTTATTTAGAAAGAATCCCTGTTGTTTTGACATTCTTTTCATGATACAACGTTTTCCTTTTAATTGAGTCTATAACGATTACGCCATTCTCTAACTTCCAGTCTTTTGATCGAAATAACTTTTCCGCTTTTTTTGTTTAATCTCGGTATGACGATAAACTACAACTGGCTGCAAGGTCACTGCTCCGGGTATTGGAGGTTTTGAGGAGCACGGCACCATCTCTTAATTGTTGTCTTTTCCCAGCCCCAGCCTGGTCCGTGGTGAGAACACCTGTTAGGGTCCCAGCTTGAGGGAAATAATGAACCCCAAACAAAAACCAAAAATACATGTTTATAGTCAAATGGCAACTAATGCAACATTTAAAAAAATCTAAAAATACATTTTTATAGTAAAATTGCCAACGATACATTTTTTGACGTACAAAATATATATTAAGAAAACGTACCTTTATAAAATTATGTACACAATATTTAGATTTCCGCATTAAATAACTCATAGAGGTTGATAGGCCATCAAACATAATCAACCAAATAACCAAAATTAAAGAACACTAACCTGATCTTAGTCCATAGAATATCCGACAATTGCTTAAAAAAATCAAAGTGTATCCCAAAATATAACTTCCAAATAATAACATACCATAAATATATCACTGCCTCTAGTAATTATGTTAACCAAACATGTATATGCAAAACAGCTGAGTGTTATCTACCATGTATTCAATTGTGAAAGTAGAATAACATATATCATATTCTTATTACTTCCAAATTCCCAGGAAATTAAAATTTCGGCATTAAATGACCCATAAGGAGTTGTTATGCCGTTAAACAAACACATCAATCAATCAATCCTTCATCTGACCTTATAGCCATAGAACTGTTTTCAAATATTTAGATTTCGGCATTAAATAACCCACAGAGGTTATATGTCAAATATCCAACACGAAAGAACTCTTTCATAACATTAATCCATATAATATCCTAGAATTTCTTAAAGAAATGAAACTGTATTTCAAAATATAACTTCAACAAACTACAACATATCTCACCGCCTCTAGTAATTATGTCCACAGAAACATGTATATGCACAAAAGTTGAGTATCGTCTACCATGTATTCAATTGTGAAAGCAGAATAACCTACATCATATTTTTATTACTTCAGAGCTCCCAAGAAAATTAAATTTCGGCATTAAATGACCCATAAGGAGTTGATGTGCCGTTAAACAAAAGAAAATCAATCAAACACCCCATCCAGTCTCCATTTTGCCATTCATTCACAACAAATAATTAATAAGTTTAGCCGCTGTTTTACTCTGTTCTCATCCCTTTAGTATCTCTTGTCAGTATTAATTTCTCTGGGCCTTCTTTCTTCATTATATGGCTCAGAAATGTCCAATCTTCTGATTGTAGGTAAATATTTTCTCATCTTCCCCATCGACAATTTTTTCATCATGAGACCCACAAATATTTACAGGCGAGTAGTACTATGGTCTAACCCATCTTTATTTAACAGCAGTAGATAGGTATCTCTATCACCGGTTCCATACTCCTCCACCATCTCTTGAACTGCAGTAGAGACTTGCCTCTCTTTTCCTTTTTAGGATTGGGTTACCAGTTCTTTATTTATTTATTTACATTCTCATCAATAGATTGGTTTGCCTATCGTCCGGTCCACACTACTCTCCGATCTTTTGAACAGAAGTGGAGGGTTACCGTTTGTTTCCTGTTTAGAACTGACTTTCCAGTTCCCTTTAAATTCTTTTCCTTCACTTTCATTTCCATTGGCCCACTGCGTTTTGGTGGCATTATGAGCTAGCTTGCGGTGGTTACTCTTACTCCTTAACACTCTACCTCAAGTGGCTCTTGAAGCCTGTATATCATTGTAAAAAAGACACAAAATAAACAAATTCCAAAATTGTTGAAAGCATCAGTGTTTGTACCTCATTATACCTGGATAGGTAATGATCTCAAGTAATTAATCTATGACACCCCAAGTCGCTAATGACCAGAGGCTTGGTAAGAATGACAGAGAAAAATATCCTGTCTTACAAGTTTTTCAGAAATAACAGTTCTGTCTTATATATGATGTCTTTAATTCGAATTTTGCATTTTGAACACATGTCTATTAAATAAGAAAGAAATAAAGAAAGAGAAAAGAAAGAAAGAAAAAGAACGATAAAGGAGGTGATAAGACTCTCATTTGTTTAAAGTCTGCTTCCACTAAATGAAAAAAAAAACATTATCAATTTTGTATCTTTTGATTTTTGTCCTCATACAAACATGATGCTGTTTATTCATGATTTTACATTAAGAATTTGTTAACTTATTCAGTCTTTCTTATCAAATCGTGAAATGAAATTGTCCTGAAGAGTCACTCTTCTGGACCCATTCCTACTAATGCAGGAGTACTCCAGAGCTCTCTCCAGCGTTCTTACTTTGTTATTAATTTTCATCTGTGAACTTCCTGATGACATCAGCTGTCAACTTGGTATTTACTCCTGTCTCGATAACAATTTACTCCTGTCTCGATAGTAGGTTTGAACTGATCGATAGGTTCAAATGGCGTACCGCTTGTTAATTTTAAAGCCTCCAAAAGAAAACTGCCCTCTATTCATCACCTGTCTTTTATCAGCATCGCAGATGCTAACCTACAGGTGAGTTATTCCTTATCCCTTTTCTGGCTAAAAATTCACGGCTGACATGAAGTGGAAAGACTATATTTTATCCATTTCTAGTTTTACTGCTAATTAATTGTTTTCCTGTGTTAATGGAGAATATTTTTCTCTCTTGAACCTATCTTGCATATAACTGTTATGGGATCTTACCTGTAACGACACAATGAACTCTTCCTGACACTATAAAGACTGCGCCTCTCAAGAGAGACGATAGAAGGAAGTGGAACGAGTCGAGACGGAACGAGTCGAGACAATAGTCGTTCACTCTAAACCAAACTGACAGTCATACTCACACCTTCAACTTCTTGTATTATTATTCTGTTTAATATATTTTTGTTATTCCTACATTTGTGTTCGTGTTGTTCTTCATTGGTCCTAACCTTGGACCATAACAGTGGTTCGAGGATATTGGACCATAACACCTATTGAGTTCGATATAATGTAGGACAAATAAACCCAAGCTAACGCAGGAAATACAAAGGTCATATTATGTAGATATCGTTTAAATCAAGACGTGATGGTATTAAGTAACTGTTCCGTTGTCTGTTCCACAAAGTAACAATTCCAGAGAAGACTTATGGTTCTGTTCTCCTATTTTATATCTAGAAATCCTTGATAATAATACAAAGAAGCATCAGCAATATTATAGGTCCTGACCGGGTGTGTCGGATTCAGTCATTTTCTCACTGGCGGAAATTTGCTTCCCTGTTCCATTTTCATAATTACTTTCATGGTAATTGTTCGAATGAGCTCAGCATAGTTGTACCTAGACTTGATGAATTTAAGCGTAGTTTTAGACAAGCGACGAGGTTTCATCATTTTACAGTTAAGTTGATTAGATGTGAACATAAGTTCTATGCTAACAGTTTATTTTCTCACACTTATCGGCATTAAATAACCTATTGTTATGGGATATTACCTGTAACGATACAATGAACTCTTCCTGATATTATAAAGACTGCGACTCTCAAGAGAGACTATAGAGAACGGAAGTGTAACGTGTCGAGACGGAACGAGTCGAGACAATAGTAGTTCACTCTAAACCAGACTGACAGTCATACTAACACCTTCAACTTCTTGTATTATTATTATTCTGTTGTAATATATCTTTGTTATTCCTACTCTTGTGTTCGTGTTGTTCTTCCTTGGTCCTAACCTTGGACCATAACAGTGGTGCGAGGATATTGGACCATAACAATAAGAATGACTCGAATATTGCCTCCACATTTTGACCGATTCTACGGTTATATATTTTAAGATTCTTGATACAATCAAAAGACGCATCGGCAACATTATTAGTTCTTATCTGGTATCTTAGTTTCAGTTATTTATTTTATCGCCATGTTCTTTCCTGTGTCTTTTCTATAAATACTTTGATGGTATTTGATCAGATGAGCACTTTGCTATCGTGCCTAGACTTTATGAATTTAATCACACTACTAGATTAACAGCAAGCTTTCATAAATTTACAGTTGAATTGGCTAAATGTAATTTACGTTGTATACTAACAATTTTTCCAACACTTTTCGCTTGTAGAACTTTATCCAGGCTGCATGCTTTGCAGTTTTCTTTGATCTTCAAAAATTTTAATGCAATGCCAAGCGTTATCTACTGAATTTCTGATTACTCTTCTATTATTCTCGCTCTTCAGTACACTTCCTGTTTTCTAATTCTTTCACACGCAGTAACCCCTTGTGTCTTAGTGTTTTACTACCTTAATTGTGGTCATTTCGATTTTAAAAAATTAAGCCGACAAGAGTTTCGCTAAACTCTATTTATCATAAGCATATTCTGGGCTTCAAATTCATATTTAGTTCAATGATGTGCCGTTTGTTGGATTGAAATCGAAATCCAAGCAGTGTCATTAGTGTAAAGTAAGTATAAAAGATCCCAACACAATATTTTTACAGCTGATACTTTTGATATCCATTAACAAAATAAAAATTATTCTACTACCAGATTAGTAGAAAAAAATCAGTGTTCGTTCAGTTGCTATATTATATTATATTATTATATGATATTATTATATTAAATTATTATATATTATTATTATATATAATATA
The DNA here is from genome assembly GCA_964036315.1 of Acanthosepion esculentum. Classification (NCBI taxonomy): domain Eukaryota; kingdom Metazoa; phylum Mollusca; class Cephalopoda; order Sepiida; family Sepiidae; genus Acanthosepion; species Acanthosepion esculentum. Next base: position 27,400,946 of record OZ038482.1, read on the forward strand.
ATTATATATATTATATTATTATATTATATTATTACATTATTGTATATTATTATTATATATTATAATTGTATTATATTATATTATTATTAGGTTGGTGCAAAAATAATGTCGTTTTTTGACGTTCAACTTCAAAAGAACATAACTCCTTTCATAATAAACTTTATTAATCGAAATAAGAACCATTAAAATCGACACATTTTTGCCAACGAGAAACAAGTTTATTTATCCCATTAGCATAGAAATCCGGAGTTCTGGAAGCGATGAAGTCATTGAAGGCCGATTCGGCATCATCTCGGCTTTTGAAGCATTTTTCGCGCTGGAAGTTGTCCTGATGCTTGAAAAAGTGATAATCGGTGGGCGAGAGGTCCGGTGAATATGGCGGATGAGGCAGAGTCTCGTAGACCAATTCGTTCAGCTTCTGCAGGGTCAGTTGAGCAACATGCGGGCGAGCGTTGTCATGGAGGAGAATTGGTCCCTTCGTATTGACCAATCTCGGGCGCATACGTTGGAGATTCTGGTGCATTTCGTCAATTTGTCGGAAGTACTTCTCCGCCGTAATCGTTTCGCCCGGATTCAAGAAGCTGTGATGGATGAGACCGGCCGCAGACCACCAAACAGTCACCATAACCTTTTTTTTTTGGTGCAATTTCGGCTTAGGGAAGTTTTGTGGAGCTTCTCCGGCATCCAACCACTGTGCCAAACGTCGCCGGTTATCGTAGAGGATCCACTTCTCATCACACGTCACAATCCACTCGAGAAATGGATCGTTTTTGTTGCGCAGAAGGAGCGTAGAAGACACCTCAAAACGACGATTTTTTTGATTATCGTTCAATTCATGTGGCACCCATTTATCCAACTTTTTTGACTTCCCTATTTGTTTTAAATGGCGAACGACTGTTGAGTGGTCGACCTCGAGTTTAACAGCAACTTCTCGTGTGGTTTTGCGAGGATTGGCTTCAATTAAGGCTTTCAAATTTTCGTTATCAACCGCAGTCGGCCGGCCGCGATCGTCTTCATCTTCGATGCCCTCGTCACCATTGCGAAATTTCTTGAACCACCGTAGTGCCACACGTTCGTTAGTGGTTCCTAGGCAAAACGCATCATTGATATCACGAACAGTCTCGGCAGCATTTCGGCCTAGTTTGAACTGGAACAAGAAAATCGTGCGGATTTGAATTTTGCCCATGCTGTCGAAAAGCCTGCAAACAAATGAATGAAGAGATTGAGAACGGTAACGAATAACACGATTCGATAGAGCGAAAAGCGCGCTTCAAAATGTTATATAACATGGCTATATATATCAATGAATTAATTCAGAAATCATATATAAAAGTAACATATGTGAGAAAACGACATTATTTTTGCACCAACCTAATATATTATTGTATATTATTATATTATATTATTATATATTATTATATTTTATATTATTATATATTATATATTATTATATATATTATATCATTATTATATTATATTATTATATTATAATATATATTATTATATATTATATTATTATATTATAATATTATATTATTGTATATTATATTATATTATATTATATATTACTATATTATATTATTATATATATTATATTATTATTATATTATTATATATTATATTATATGTTTTTTATAATATATTATTATATTATTGTATATTATTATATTATATAACTATATATTATTATATATTATTATATATATTATATCATATTATATTATATTATTAAATTATATTATTATATCTTATTATTATATATTATATTATTATATTATTTTATTATATTATATTATTATATAATATTATTATATATTATATTATTATTATATTATTTTATTAAATTATATTATTATATTATATTGTATAAAAACTGCTTTATAATCGTTGACAGAAATCTCTGTCTATATCTATCCAGAAAACATTATATCATTTATTAGCATAACGCACTTTTAAGCTGTTTATCGAAATTAAAATAAAAATGATTGTTCCTTTAGATAAAGCATCGCGGAAAGTTATGAGCTTGTTATTTATCTGAACGTTCATGCCAAGAGACTTAAAGGAACAAAAAGTAAGCGCCTTTACTTTCTTTGCTTGCTGAAATATATATTTGCATTAACTTACCAGTGTTATGTGACAGTCAAGTATCTTTTGTATTTATGTGATTATCCCACACATGCACCTTTGACAGAATCGCCGAAAGACATCCACAGTATTTCCAAAATACACAGAAGGGCTAGGAAATGTCACCGACAAACCTGAAGACTTTGGGCAGATTTTCCGAAAGTAATTAAAGTAGGATAGAACCAGGTGCATTTTCACATAAATAGCCGATGAATAAATACATTATTGGCAGGTGGGTAATTCCTACAAAACTAAGTTCGTATATCTTTGCATCACAATTATGGTGATTTTATAAGTTTGGCTTTGATACGACACAACGCTGAAACTATGGAGAACCCAGTGTGGATCGAACTCACTACCCAGTCGTAATTGTTCTAGCGAGAAAAGCTTGCTAATCATTGCACACGTCGTTGTGCCCCTTTGTATGGAAGTTATAAATTCGATTCTGATTTAATCACCAGGCTTTCTTTTCCATATTAAGGTTTTCAAAGTGACCATGTGTTGAAGAGGAGGAAGAAAAAGCAACAGAAGTGGGTGGCGACGGAGGACATGTAAATGAATAAAAAGAAGAAGAAGAAGAAGAAGAAGGAGAAGGAGGAGGAGAAGGAGGAGGAGGAGAAGAAGAATATGAATAATAATAATAATAATAGCAGATACAAAAGAACAAGAAGAAGGTGGAGAAGAAAAAATAAGAAGCAGAATCAGAAGAAAAAGAAGTAGAGGAAGCAGTAACAGCATCATCATCATCATTATCAGCAGAAGCAGCAGCAGAAGAAGAAGAAGAAGAAGGAGAAGAAGAAGAAGCAGAAATAGAACAAGAAGAGGAAGAAAGAGTAGAAAAATAGGAAGCAGAATCAGAAGGAAAAAGGAGAAGAGGAAGCAGCAACAGATGAAGAAGAAGAAGATGAAGGAACAAACAAACAAGTAAGAAGAAGAAGAAGAAGAAAGAGTAGAAGAAGAAGCTGCAGAGGAAGAAGATGTCGACCAGGTTAGAAGCGGTCTTTGTATTGAAGATTTGTCTAGGCATTCAGATTAACTGGCCTTTCCCCAGTCACCTTGAACCTTTCCGTTTGAAATAGCGGGGAGATAGTTTTGCATTTGTAGAATGCCGACGAACATATATTCCTACAGAAAAGGAACCCTAATCCTGATTTATGTAATATAAAATGCGTTACTTTGGCAAAATAAATCCCCCATAATATTTGCTGATAACGTTCGAGTTCTAGTGAGCCCTAAATTATGTTTTCGGTGTCGAAGTCTCGTTTTTTTGTTTTTTTGCATAAAGTTTTTGAAGTGTTTTTTGGTGTGCTCAATGACTCAACCCACTTGAGGTAAGGGGGCAAAAATAAACAAGTGAAAACATTTGAGGTAAAAAAACAATCAAAATTTTCCGTCTGCTGCCTTATATATATATATATATATATATATATGTAAGAGAGAGAGAGAGAGAGAGAGAGAGAGAGAGAGAGAGAGAGAGAGAGAGAGAGAGAGAGTGACCTTTTCTTTAACCTGTCTTACTAATAGCAGTGGCTCAGTGGGCGTAAGAAGAAGCGAACATACCTACGTGACCCGTATATACTATAGAGGGAATACTACATTCGACTTATTTAGAACCGGAATTGTATATTTATTTCTTGACATGGAGTTGATTTCTTCTTGCACCTTTTCTGAACGTGCAGTGAACATTTCCCAGACTTCAAGGCACACCGATGGGAAAGAGAAACGTAATCCAATGCCAGGACTCATTTGGCCGGTAGGTGAAAGACTGGAAGAAGGTTCCCATTCTATATTTACATTACCTGTTAAAACATTATATATTTAATTAACACAAAGACATTACTAACGACTTTAAAACCTGAAGTAGAATTAGTACATTAGTCGTTTATAGTAATGAATGTGGCCATAATAAATATCTAAAGAATACAGTTTTAATTATAAGCGAAAATTATTTATCTAAGCGAAAATATTTTGAAAACACACTAATTTCGGAATCTTCGATGATAAATATATTTAAAAAATCACCGAACATGTGTCTTTTCCTTACGAAACCACTGCTGTTACTATGAGGAATAATTAAAAAAAGCGATGAAAATAAATAAAAGATATGAAAATGAATTGGCTCAGATAAGCATGTAAATGCACCGTGAAATGGGCTTCCTTGGATTTGTGGTTTTCCAATGAAAATTGTAAACGGAATTTTATATAATTTTGAAATTAAATAAGAAAGAAATAAAGAAAGAGAAAAGAAAGAAAGAAAATAGAGACCAATAGAGGAGGCGATAGCACTCTCATCAGATTAACGTCTGCTTCCCTAAAAGAAAAAGAAAAAGAAAACATTTTCAATTGTTAATCTTTTGACTGCTTATCAAATACTAAGTTAAGCATGTAAATCGATATACAGTTAGCAATATATATGCTAATTTTATATCTCATGTATGATGGGACCCCCTTAATATTAGCTTCAGAATCAGGTATCCAAAATTCGCATGATACTTAAGTACATGCGGTATACACTGTTATAACATATGACATAATTTTCAATACAAGATATAAAATAATCTGTTTATATATTTTGTCGTGATGCCCTGATCTCACTTTCTATTCACGATGGACTTCAACATCGTCTCCGAGACCTTTTGGGTGACCAATTATTTTCCACCCTCTCAGAAGCGGGATGTGGCAAGCCTTTCAGAGCCCTATCACTACTTCCATGGAAAGTGCTCGGACAATCTAAATTCGTTGCTTCTGTCAGTTCTAACCTTAACGGTTAGGACCCGCCATGACATATATTGTAGCAAACCACCTACATTCCGTCTGTATTACATAAGTGACAAGTCAGTTCCACTCAAACCATTTCTTCCAGCGAACCACTGCTCTCTAGAACTGACGCCCAAGATTCTGTTTACTCTATAACCAGCTAAACTCGCAAGAAGTATTCACTGTCAAACATTTTTAATTAACTACAAAAAGCAGGCACCTGTACGAAATTACATATACAATGTACCCAAACCTAGGTACCTCTTTGAGAGTGTCGAACACAAAGTAATTCTAGAATTTATAGAATTAATAAATCTCTATCCAAATATAATCCGACTACAAAATGCAACTTTATATGCACACCCTTATATAATATGAATTTATCTGCAAATTAGACGCAAAATAAAAACAAATCTTAAAAATACTCGTTAAAGTGCGAAATTACCAGTGGGATTGGTGTGCCGATAATTAAACCTAAATCTAAAAAATCATCGACCACTAAAATCTTAACCTGCTCAAGTCTAGGATTAACCGTTAACCAAGCTCCCATCAGTATAAACTGGCGCTTCATGCAGCGTCTACTGTGTGTGACCCCAGTGCTTGGTACTCTGTGAATCTTACTGTTATACAAGAATAAAAAATTGAATAAACAAAAAAATCAAAAACAAAACAAAACAAAAAAAAACGGTTAGCGCGATGGAGTCAGTTATATATATATATATATATATATATATATATATATATATATATATATATATATATATATATATGTGTGTGTGTGTATATATATAAATATGTATGTATATATATATATGTATATGCATATATATAAATATGTATGTATATATATATATGTATGTATATATATATGTATGTATATATATATGTATGTATATATATATATATATATGTACGTATATATATATGTGCATGTATATATATATGTATATATATATATATGTATGTATATATATGAATATATGTATGTATATATATATATAGATATATGTATGTATATATATATATAAATATATGTATATATATATATGTATATATATATATGTATGTATATATATATATGTATATATATGTATAAATATATATGTATGCATATATATATGTATATATATATGTATATATATGTACATATATATGTATGTATATATATATGTATATATATGTACATATGTATGTATGTATATATATATATGTATGTATATATATATGTATGTATATATATATGTATATGTATGTACATATATATATATATATATATATATATATATATATATATATATATATATATATATATATATATATATATTTACATGTGGGGTTGTCTCAGGATCGAGGTAGAATAAAAATGGGGTAGCTGTTTGGATTTTGTTTCATTTAAAGTCGTGACGCTTGGTAGAAAATTGCTTTGTCTCGCTCACTTACAAATAGAGAATTGTTTATTATTCTTTAGGTACGGGTCTGCTTTTTGCTACTTTCTTCTTGCTTTATGTTTCTTTTTATTTTTATCAGTTTCTTTCTGGATTTTTCAGTTATGGATTTTTCTTTTTCTTTGATCTCTTGGCAGTCTTTGTTTTGGTTCTATGTATACTTTGGTTTCTCATATATATATATATATAAAAGAAAATCAGAACACTTTAAGGCTCCATTGTAATAGTTTGTTTCACCAGAGACCTTTAAAAGTATTCTGGATCATCAGACATCACTTTCAAAAGGTGTAACGAAAAATAAAATGAAAATTTACACTTTTGACAGGTAGTATTAAGTTTATGCAAATTAACAGAGAATGTAGCGAGGAGTGGTGTGAGAGACATGGTCGAGTTTAGAGAGGGTCTATTTTTATATTTCTTTCTATCATACTTAATATTGAGGAAGCGAGGTAAGGATTAGACACTGACATATTAAATCGGTCAACTCAACGGAAATGATATGTTGAAAGGGAAGGAGAGAAGAGAGAAAAGAAAAAAGAAGAAAAAAGGGGGAAGTAATGAAAAATCATATGTATTTAGGGTTTACGGCGGAAGAAGAGGGGTGGTATAGTTTTAGCGATTTAGGTAAAAAAAATATTTTAACGTTTGATAGTAATTTAAATGTTTAAAAAATCCACGAAGAATTTAATTTAATGCTTGTTCGCAATTTAAATATTTAACTCCTTTACAAATAAATTAGGGATTTAATATGTGTTAAATACTATATTTAAAAACACATTAATATAAAAAACTAAAAATTAAAATATAAAATTTTCTAATAGTAATCTTTTAATATTGTAAATGACTGTTAAGGTAACGTCTTTATCAGTTTGAGTCTAATTCATGGTAATGGTAATTCATGACTGTAATTTGTAACTATTTTTAGATGGGTAATCTTTCTTTCTTAAAGTTTAGGTTTCAAATTAAGAGTAATATTTGAAGGTCATATTAAATACATTTTGTTTTTTCATATATATACCACATATACACTTATGTAAATCGACCATATTCATACGTTCATTCACATGTGCAATTACACATATAGGCACACACATATGTATCGAAATGCACAGGTACATATGCATATTCATATATAAATACTTACACATACATTTACAAATATTTACACATATTCATATTTATATTTATTTAAATTTTTTACGGTTTCTCAAATATATATATATATATATATATATATATATATATATATATATATATATGTATATATATATATATATATATATATATATATGTATGCAGTACGCGACAAAGGATGGATTCATCGAAGATCGACTTTTGTATTTTTACCAAGACAAGTGAGTAATATATATATATATATATATATATATATATATATATATATATATATATAATGATAATATTAATGGTAAATATACACATACATATCTAATATATATGTGTGTATGTATATGGATATATATGTGTATATATATGTGTGTATATATGTGTATATATATGTGTATATATGAGTATATGCATGTATGTACATGTAGGTTGATGTGCATGTAGATGTGTTTAGATGTGTGTATGTGTGCATGTTTAGGTAGGTATGTATGTATGTATATACGCACACACACACACACACACACATATATATATATATATATACATATATATGTGTGTGTATCTGCATATGGGTGTATATGTACGTATGTATGTTTAATTAGACGGATAGATAGAGGGATACATTGCTTATTTGTTTAGATAGGTGTGTCTAGGTATTTGTATGGAGATGCGTCTGGTTTTATGTATATATTGTCTATGTGCACATATGCATATGTATGTATGTACGTAAATGTGTATATATGTAAAAGTGGATGTGTGTGGATATATGTTTATATGTATGTATGTGTCTGTGTGTATAAATGTATATGTATGTGTATGTGTGTGTATGCATATATATATGCATGTATATATGTGTATGTGTGTATATGTGTATATATGTATGTGTATATGTACGTATATGTATATGTATGGGTATGTGTGTACACGCCTATATGTATGTATGTACGTGAAAATATTAATATTTGTTGAGTATGTGTGTATACGTATGTGTTTTTGAACATAGAAATTTAGGTCGTTGCTTGTTTAGATAATCGTTATTTTTATATGTTTATATTAGATTTGTGACCTGTAGCCGATATTACCTTTGTCAAAATTTCTTGATTACACAGCGGTCCTTTTATAAAGGTCCTCCGGTTTTAGTTAACCCAACCCACCTCCTCCCACTCCCTTTCTCTTTTCCTCTCTGTCTCTCATTTTCCGAACTTCAAACTTTTTATCGTCTATTGTGTGTGTATGTCACCAAGAAATGGATACACTCTTCCGGTGTATCTTTAATGTATCAGACTTTTGAAAATATGCATATTTTTCTCACTTAAAGCGTCTTTACCTCCCCCTTTTTAAAACTTCTCACTGTTAAATTTTACCCCCCCCCTTCATCTTTAGACCTTCCTATTCTTCTCTCGTCTGTTACCCCTCCCTTTGGATTTCATTCACTCTAGCATTCGCCCCACACTCTCATACATGCACTCTCACTAAATTTCTTTTTTAATTTGTAGGTCTGATGAATTGGATCGTATTTACGATTCCAATGGAATAAATTATGACCATGGAATATTAGTGTTTAAGGCTTTTTATTATATATATATATATATATATATATATATATATGTGTGTGTGTGTGTGTGTGTGTGTGTGTGTATGTATGTGTGTGTGTGTGTGTGTGTGTGTGTGTGTGTGTGTGAGTGAGTGTGTGTATGTGCACTAGGTGTAATAACAAAATTGTCCAAATCGTGTAACAGCATAGATAACTGTCAATCCCACAAATTGTTTAATATATATAAAAAAACACTAAACAAATTCAGTTTCCTTTTTCCAGGATTTGCGATAAAACGTTTAGCCATCTTGTCACCATTTGACGTAAGATGTTATTCAGCTAGAAAGGTTAACATTGTTTTGTGCCATCCTCGCTCTCTGCTGAACGGAGCAATGGTGAGACGAAAAATATCATTCAGCCCTTCAGTAATGGTACCACCATTCATACTTTGGCTTCCATCTTCAAAGTCTATTCCAGAACCATCAAGAGAACAGTGAATAAGGAATAGAAGAGAGGAAAACTGGATCAGTTGGTCAAAACAACAACAGGGATCATCATTTCAACTTAGAGCTAACTGCTTTCTTATTGCTCAAAGTAGAGTCCAAACGTGATATAAAAACCTCGGAGAATTCAAGACATATATCTTTTGAATCATTTCTAAGATACAACGTTTCAGATCTTAATCTAATTTTGTTGTTACCACCCGATATATATACATACATATATATATATATATATATATATATATATATATATATATATATATATATATATATATATATATATATATATAGGGAGCGTCATGAATAAATTGTAATCAAAATTTCCCCAAAATTACATCTCATTTTAACAGATATATTTGATATCAAAATTTCACAAAAATATCTTTAACGATTATTCTTTAAAGAATAAATGTATTCAATAACATCGCCACTGGCTTCAAACACGGCCTCCAGACGACTTCGGAATCTCCGGCATCTGTTCTGTACTTGCCTTCAGTTCATCTTTGGTGTTAAAAGAATTTTTGTCGATCTCTCGCTCAACTCTGCCCAACACTTAATAATCAAGTATTTTCCACTCTGGGGAGTTAGGTGGCCAGATGTAAAACATAATGTGATCGCAGAAATTATCTGACAGCCATGACTGTGATTTCCTGATGGGTGTTGCATGGTGCAGAGTCGTGTTGCCAGATATAGTTTCTTCAAGCAGCCACCCTCTTGACCCAGTGGAAGTACTACATCCTCAAATCACTTCATGTAGACGTCCGTGTTGAGTGTGACGCCCTATTGGAAGATGAATGGAGGCATAACACCGGTATCACAAGATATCACTCCAAATACCATGATTTTAACTTAATATATCATCCAACACTTTCTGAATTTTCTACAGTCTTCAGATTGGTGCGAAAACACTTTGGCATTGGAGCTTCGAGTGCCAACGCCAAACGGTACACCATGCCGTTTTCCAATTTTTGGCAGAATAAATTGTGTCGTGGTCCTCCTTTTTCCCAAATATGGTGCACAACTGACTCTACTATGCAGTGCAGTCGACAAAATCAAAAGAAACAACGCACATACACGAAATTAAAAATATAATATAATGAAAATTACCCCATCGCATCTTATATATATATATATATATATATATATATATATATATATATATATATTTATATATATATATATATATATGTTATGATAATTTACCCACGCACGCATAGATTCTTCCAGCTATAAATAGGAGCAGGAACTACCTTTTGGAGAGTGAAGTTTCTCCGCAGTCCGCTCTGACAGTTGGACCGAAAATTCTTGCTGTAACATACTCGTTTGTATATTTTATACTACAGTTTCTGTTAATATATTTGTTTAACTCAATTCTTCTCTTGTGTCTTTATTTCTGGTCCTAATAAAGACACACCAATATATATATATATATATATATATATATATATATATATATATATATATATATAATTATTTATTTAAATATTATAACATAAATATGTTATACAATCACTACAAAAATAGCCATTTTGTTTCAACACTTCTGGTGTCTTATCAAGTGATGAGTGATTTTATAACATATTTATGTTATAATATTTAAATAAATAATTATATCTGCTCAACTCTGTATTGAGCACTCTTTTAAGAATAATAATTGTTGGTTATTGGAATTTATTTCGTATATACCAATCCTATACTTGGGTATATATATATATATATATATATATATATATATATATATATATATATATATGTAAGGTGTATCCAAAATTCTTTTTATAATTTTGGGGGTGGTTTCCTCACATCTAAACAAGTACAAATTTTTATGTAAGCATATGCCCACAGATCCTTCGGTTTTAAATTATTAAATTTAAAGAAATTTTACGGTATATGGTGCTGCGTTGCCATGTAAACTGGGTCAAAGCAGCAAACGAAAAAGCAATCTGATATAGCGGTGCAGCCTCGCGTCCAATACCATTCGCGCGGCCGTATATTAAAATCATATCTGCCTGCTCAAGATATGAATATCCTGCCATTGTTAAACGGAACACTTCTTAGTTAGCTCACTACTACACACATTAACCGTTGAAGACAAGCCACAAATATACACGAATGACAAATGTAACCTAATCTAAGTGACAACTCAGCGTCATGATTTCCTATATAACTCCATGGAGAAGTCCAGTGTTAATCTGAAAATTTTTTGTATGATCTTGGCGTTCGATTATCCATAAATTTTAATAAAAATGTTTTAAACTTAACCAGAAAATGTCTCCTTTTTATGCTTGACAAATTTCAGATATCCATCAGACCGAAATAAATATGACGCTGCATTTTTACAATGACGCTATCGCAGTTTTCCACTTAAAGAAACTGTCATCTGATAATAAAGCAGATTTGAAGGCTTGCGAGTCTCCATACATTTACCGAGAGCATAAGAAAGATTGGCGAAGGAAGAGAGAATTTTCTTTGCCATATACCGACTAGAAACGCGATCTGAACGAAAGAACGAAGACGAGGGATGCGAACGAATTGGAAGAGAAGCGGTAAGAACGTGCCCATCAAATATTGGGAATAATTCTTTTCCTCTGAACGAAGCAGACGACGAAAGAATCGTTTCGACGGGAATCGATAGGAATATTGCGCATGCAAACAGCGAAAAATAACGAAGAATGAGGAAAAAAGAAGAAGAAGCAGAAAAAAAAGAAAGAAAATGAACGATATATGCAAATGAAGAAATACATACAAATAGTGATTACATCTGCGATTCGCAAAGTGAACCCCGAGGAGGCGTGGAAAGATCTAGGAGTGTTGAGGGAAAAGCAAGCGGTTATGAAAAAGGAAGTAGCTGTGGGTGGCAGGGTGGCATCAGAATCAAGTAATAACTTTTTTTCAAAATCTATGGGAAAATCTAAGTCACTTACACCGAAAGGTCACATGTGCTCTAAAAAGGAATAACATTTAGATAAGATTCATGCCCGAATTGTATGGTCTTATTTTATTTCAATGTCTAAATTTACAGGCTGAATGTTTACTTTGTGCTGCTGGAGTTATATGGACAGAAAGTGCCACACAACAGCCACATCAGATAGCCGGCATCCAGAACAATGTTCTAGGTTTTGTGATATAGTCACAGATTTTGGTTTGGCGATATCTTATTTAATGTCACCTGAGCATAGTGATAAATAATATATTGTTTTGCACTTACAGTATACCTAATAAAAAGAAGAAAATATCTTGAAAAGAAAGATCACAGTCGATGAAAATAGTTTGTTTACAACACTGTGGAGCAAAATTGTCATGAGGGAAACGAAATGTGTAGTCCTTAATCACACTAAATCTGTCATTTTTACAATTATATTCACTGTTTAAAAGCCACAAGAGCGATTCGTTGTAGAGGAATATAGTGTAAGAGGCACAGTTTATGCAGATACACATATGGGGTAATCTATCGATTAACCTAAATATG
>OZ038482.1:27418902-27458902 GCA_964036315.1 Acanthosepion esculentum
AACAAAAATTGATTTTTTCAGGGCAATTTTTCCCCTAAGATGCTATAACTACCGAAGCTCCTTGAACTTGAACGAGAAAATTGCTAAGATTGGGGCGGTTTGAAAATCAGTAGAGACTATCTCTTTTTATCTAGAAACCATTCTTGAGTACAAAACAAACTCCCGTAGTTTCGCGGATAAATTGGAACTTTTAAATTAAATTCGACAGCTTCATAGCTTGAGGGAACTGACTATTTGTTCTTCGGGCTGCAGAGAAATAGAGCTGACAAAAGCCAGCTGGAAATTACGATCGATTGAATATTTTAGAGAAACATCCTTCCATCGTAAATCAAAAATGGTTGAGAAAAAAAAATTATCAAAATGACAAAGAAATAAACCGAACCAGCCGAAATAGTGTCTTTTGAAATATTCTCAGTAATTTTTCGTAATTTTCGAATGCTGAATTCGAAAAGAAATATAATTTAAGACTCTGGCTGCATTAGAATATATTTGATTATCTTCGAAAAAATTGGAGACTTATATACAATATCTCTTCACTTAACAGCACTAGTCTACAAACGTGATTTCAGTCTCATGATATTTATATGTAAATATGTTCATACGTTTTCATATCTATCTCCGTCTGGTTATCTATCTATCTATCTATCTCAGTCTGGTTATCTATCTATCTATCTATCTATCTATCTATCTATCTATCTATCTCAGTCTGGTTATCTATCTATCTATCGATCGATCGATCTAACTATCTATCTATTTAACTATCTATCTCATATTGAATCTATCAGTCTGGTTATCTATTTATCTATCTATCTATCTCAGTCTGGTTATCTATCTATCTATCTATCGATCGATCGATCTAACTATCTATCTATTTAACTATCTATCACATATTGAATATATCAGTCTGGTTATCTATCTATCTATCTATCTATCTATCTATCTATCTATCTATCTATCTGTCTAGATAGCTAGCTAGCTCAGTATGTTCTATCTATCTATCTATCTATCTATCTATCTATCTATCTATCTATCTATCTATCTATCTATCTATCTATCTTAATCTGTTCACATATAATCATCTCCATTCCTATCTGTATAACTGTGACTATATTTCTTAGGTTATTCTACCAATTCTGGTACCATTATAACGACCTATTATCTGCTGCATGGTGGTGATATCGACGAATGAACTGCTTTACCGACCAGCATTTTATGATAAAGAGCGTGCCGTCATCAGGATTAAAACAAAACATATAAAAGGGCAGAAAAACGTTATAGCATGACCAAGGACAATCTAGCTAACAAACCACACGTAATGTCTAGCTCTTTAATCTTTTTTTAAAGTATTCAATTAGGAGAAGGAAAGCTCTGATATAGCACGTGCGGTTCACTCGTAAATTTCACTCTTAATTTCGGATTATTGCTTTTGATGCCGTGAGAGTTGGACTAGAAAATTCCACTACAAACAAACAAACAAACAAACAAAAAACCCCCAAAAAACAAAAACAAAAGCAAAACAAAAGCAAAACAAAAACATTGCTCAATATTATAAGGTCTTAACCGTTGATACACATGTTTGCCATGGCCTGAAGTGACAACAAACTGAGCAATAATGTTATTGATGCAAGTAGTATAATGCATAGCAAATCTTTCAAATCAACTGCGCTATTCTACTGCTGATGCAAATGCAGCTCAGTTATGCAGAATTTATGGTAAACGATGTCAGTCAAGGGTTGGGAAAAAAAAAACTATTTTCATTTGCAATATCAGTTGATTCGTGTTGTGCGATGGCCATAACTGATTTAAAATGGTCGGCTTATTTCTATCTATCTATCTCTCTATCTATCTATCTATCTATCTATCTATCTATCTATCTCATGTTGAATCTAGATACATACAGAGTCGATCTACGCCGAATCATATGTATGTTTGTAGGTATCTACCTCTGCCATATCTTATGTATGTATGTATGTATGTATGTATGTTTGTATGAACGTATCTATCTATCAAAAGATGCATTCAAGATTTACTTGCTAATCATCGGACTAAGTTTATGCATATGTTTTTGCGACTAAACATATGCACACACAATAGACAGTAAGAATCTTAAATTTAATATATATATATATATATATATATATATATATATATATATATATATATATATGTTGTGGATTCCGGGATGAAAACCAGTATCAAATAATAACAAACGCCAAGAATGAATATAGGAAAATAAATGTATTAAGGTAATAATACAAACTGGTAATAAGGTTAGTAGTTCCAGTAATGCGGGTTAGTAGGAAAATATATATATAGTCTTTGATATCGACGTATCGCTGTATGACGTCTTACTGAGTCTACGTGCTTCATTAATGTCACTCTAGCACCGTCTCTGTGTGTGACTCATCTACCGACCGACTCTACTCTCTCTATTACTACTGTCTGGGTATTCACTGGCAGTAGTATATGTATACCCTGTGTGAGTCCATTTGTGTAAAAAGGGGAAACCCCTCAACAATATATATATATATTAATTAAGAAACTAGTAATTAATCTAAACCTATTGAATTATTTTTTAAATATATAGTGCATCCATTAAATAAATATCATCCATATAAGATATTAATAGTATCAATCAATCAATGTAAAATGTCAAAAATATTAACTAAGTACCAATACATCCGTATAAGATGTTTATAATAGTACCAGAAGATCAATGCAGAACTAAACTGTAATCAAGATTAATCATACAAATAGAAAGATAAGCCATATATGGTGCAGCACAATTCAACTAAAATCTAAGATAAAATATTGTCAAATTCCAAATTCTAACTGAATTGTAAGGTAAAAGGGAGACAGTGTTTATAATTTACCTTTAACTCAGATCTTTGATATAATAAGGCATTCTTATCAAACACCTGATGATTAAGAATTTCTCATGTAAACACAGAATACGGGGTTCATATAAGAGTCTACATGTCATTGCCATTTTTAAAATTTTCCATTTCAACTTAGGAGTTTTATTATCATCTTTTAAACTCCCCAAATATTTAGAAATGATGTATTATTCCTATAATTATTATTAGTGAAAGACAAGATATGTTGATACCATGTAGTCTTAAAAGAATTCTTAGTATTACCAATATAGAATTTTACAACCTTCAGATTATCTATTGTAGAGATATTAGGTAAACAAAGGATTTAGTTAAACATTTGTTTATCAATGGGGATTGTTCTGAATTTCTCAAATTACATTGACTATTATCAATGGAACTTGCATTATGATCCAGATTATTGGTTAAACTTTTATTATTGTGTAATTTTATAATCTCCCCAAGATTATCGGTGCAGCTATAACTTAGTTTTAATGCGTTTATCTTAAATATTTTACTAAGAGGTTTACTTTTATGGAAATGTTTATCAATTAAATGTAAGATTTTATGGCTTAACTTAGTACTGACCAATTGGTTGAAAGGGAATGTGTGCCAAATGAGCTTCTTATTTCTGAAGATAGACCATTGCTTTAAACTGTTGAAAGATTTCTCCAATACAATAGGCATTAATTCTGTCCAGTAATCACTATCAGCTAAAAGTTATGAATACTGTTGGATTCATGTAACTGTTTGAGGATAACATTTGGTCTGCCCTGAAAAGTTGTCTTTTTTCCTACCATCTCTAGACACACCTCACGACGAAGACTTGCATCTTGTTTTGCATTTACATCTTTTAGTAAAGTGAATATCCAGTCTTTGCTTGGTGCTTAAGCTCCTGAATATAATATATATTAATGCACGAATGAATAGATTTTTTTGTGCAACTTGGTTTCGTTTTGTTGGAATCACAATTTGTTACCAGAACAAAATATTGCGAGGTTTTTGTCGTAGAATTACCTAAATGAATTTAGGTCTGAATCATATGATGAGAAGTTATCAATATTTCACTTATTTACATGTGGACTGTTGTCATCAGCTTTGTTTTTGTTTTCGCTGCGTTTCAGCCATTTGCTGGATGAAAGCGTTGTTTCGGGAATCCCGTTACATATTAATTTTGAGTTCAATCCGTGTGCCTAGCAGTGAGAATTAACGGTACCTGAACCAACAGACTCCGGATTTAAATATAAAACTTTTCAGTCTTTAGTTGCAGTTATATAACAACTTAAAAATAATATATATATATGTGTGTGTATATATATATATATTTTAAGACTTTTTTATATTTATACATTCTTTTTATAAATACAAATATTTAAGTAAATGCTCTGTTTTATAATAAACAACATTTACCGGCCGGAATGTCCGAGAAATCTTCATAGAAAATCTTCGTCCTCCGATAGGAATCGAACCTGTATCCTATACGGAACCGTCATATAGCGTGCCGTGCCTTAACTGTTTCGGCCACACAGCAGAGTTCGTTTAGCCAGGTCGATTTTACTGACTTTAAACTTTAATCTTCCATGAATCTCTCACGTACATTCATATCTGCTTATGGCGTATCAAATGTAAACAAATGACGTCACACATTATGAAATGGACAAAGTCCAACAATTATTTTTAGACATTTTTATGTTTATACATTCTTTTTATAGATACAAATATTTAAGTCAATGCTCTGTTTTATAATAAACAGTATTCAACAACATTGCTTTAACGGACGATCCACTATGAATCCGTTAAATTGTCGTCCCATTGTTCTTGGACTCAGTGAAAACAGGACAAGCAGTAACTAAGCAAGACTAGATAAGAACTAGACGAGGAATCCGGAGAGAATGCAACGAAAGGGGAACATTTTCTCCCGTAGATTAAATAAAGATTTCCGTTCGAAGTTCCATGAAGTTTGCCCGGAACAACCGACTGATGAAGGACACATGGAAAAACGGCCGAGACGTTTGGATAAATGTAGACGCATATTTAAGTTTAGATTGAAACATAAAAATATGCGTCAAAGGCCGTGTCTCGTGTCAGGTAAATGAGAAAATTATATTGCAATGCATTACAGACACAAGACATATTATGTCGACCGCTTATTGACCCTGCTGGTCCTAGGGAAGCTAAGTCTATTCTTGTGATTGTCACAGGCTTCCTGTAAATAGAGAAAAAATATACTGTGTCTTCGTCAACTTCATCTCTACTATCTACAATAGTCCCTGTTGCACTCATTATTGAGTAGATCAGATCATGGTATCTCAACAAGGGAATATCACCCCACCGGTGGGCAATTTCAAATGTCGGGTGGACGAAAAGCAACTGAACAGAAGATTATTTGCATTATTTACTTCATTCATAATGTTATCCTCATCTTCGCTGCTATATTCACAACGTTTCGGCCGTTGTACGCTCCGGCCTTCTTCAGGTGATTGGAATTTCAAACCCTTTATTTCGCCCAGACACATGGCCGAGTGGATAAAGATATTGGTTAGATCCAGTGACTAGACCCAAAGAGTTGTGAGTTCAGTATCACTCCAGAGGAGAGATGAACCACAAAATGGAGACTTGAGTTAAAGAGAAATAACTGAAACACCCGGAAGAGGCATGAAACGTGGAACTAGAACATTCTACTCCGGTGGATGAAATAGATGGTTCGGTTCGAAATTCCAATCAACTGAAGAAGGCCGGGGCGTACAACGGTCGAAACGTTGTAAATATGGCAATGAAGATCAGGATAACAGTCTGAATAATGTAAATAATTCAAGTAATCATAATATCTTATCTCAGAGAACCAATCACCCGAAGAAGGCCGGAGCGTACAACGGCCGAAACCTTGTGAATATGGCAATGAAAATGAAATCATAATACCTCATCTCAGAGATGTAGACATATATTGAACAGGAAATGGTGGACCATCAGAAATTTTGGTGAGCGATATAGGATTTTTAGTATTAAAAACAGATTTCAAGATATACAACCCGAAAAAATATCCAAAGAAGTGATACAATGAACCAACATAAAAAAGTCTAATAAAATATCTGGGTCCCATTCCTAGATAATATATAAAATACAGCAAATAACTAATGTTTTAGTATTTTCTATAGTCTTGAGAAAGTTCATTAACATTCAACATTGTTTCCTGATATAATCAGATATGGGATATAGGAGGCACGATGGAGTAATGGATTGCGGCTCGGATTGAAAAATCGAAGTTCGAATTCCAGTCAGATCCATTACATTCACTTACGTGCAAATATCCTTGGGAAAGGTATGAATTCTTTTCTTTTCCTTTCTATGGGTAAATATCAGAAGAGATCGGGTTCAGTAGCCTTGGATGGCAACTGGTTTAGCGCAGAAATAAATGGCTACCTACTTCGGGATAAATCTGCCTCGTTGATCATGTATCGAAATATACATGTTCGCCTAAACGTGTAACATACATGACACATAACTGACTGATGGGAAGACAAAGTACAACAAAAAATATTAACTTTTTTTTTAGTTACTAGTAGTGTATATTATTTTTAATTTTATAATTACAAACAAAAATTGTTTAATTTTATGTCAACACTTGCTAACACTAAACATAACACTAACTTTGACCATAAAGGTAAATTATATAGTTTCCAAGGCAGAGTTGTTTGTTATGTTGGTATTTTTTTACTACATGATAAAGTCCGTTTCTGAACTAGTAAAAAAACATTTACCAAATAATTTTGGCATGCTTTAACAAATTTACTATTTATGCAGTGGAAAGTTTTTCTATGTGACAGTGCGCGATGACGCAAATAGAAGGTTGGTAATCTCTAGATTAGTTGAAGGTGAAGTTCAGGCTATCAAGAATAGATAAAATAATGTTTACATTAATCTTGAGAACAATTGACTTCGTGCTTTAGCTCAGGATTACCTGACTTTGTAGTCAGCATCGGTTCAGTTACCAGCAATATTCATCATGGATCTTGTTTTGATCGAATGCATCTGTATTTGTCAGCCAGAATTACCATCGATAAGATGAATACCAATGTATCTACCGATATATAGTATGTTGAGAAATACTACGTTAGAAATTCAGTAAATTTCCTAAATTTCCAAGGTAAACCAAAAAAGATACGTGGATTCTAGTGGAGTGATTAAGTCAGTTGACATTTCGGTTTTGACGCGAGGATAGTCGCGTTGATCAAGTCAGTCTTCATATGCCTACCAGTCTTGCTGTCCAGACGTGTCTCATAAATTCAGCGGCAATCTCCATTAATATTAATTGCCGAGACCTATTGTAACATATATATCAGAATATTGATCCTCGAGAGGGACAGGTTGTAGGTTTAGTCTAGAACAGGAGAGACCATTTGAAAGTGAGAAAAAGCTTGGTTTAATGTCTACTGATTCGACGCCAGCTGCTTCTGAAATTGTGTTTTTCTTTTTATTGATTAATCCGTTTTCTACGGCTTATCTACCCACTGCAGGTTATTTAAGACCAGAAAATATATTTAGATTGTAAGATTTTTTTAGGGAGATAATAATGTTTGAGCAATATATGACTCACTATTTAACCCATAGCTGGGGCAGAATAGATGAAGTCATACCTTTCCCACGGCTATCTGCACCTAAATGAATATAACGAACCCAACCAGAATTGGAACTCAGCTTTCGGATTAACAATACAGGGCCATTAACCATTACACTACCGCCAAATCCAGACTTACAGCACCTGATATTCCCCATCTAGGTGCTGACCATTCCAAAACTGTAGAAACTATTCAGCAACACCATACTATAGAAAGACCAATGTACTTAAATGAAAGCACATTTGTGTAAAAATAAAAATATCAGTTAGTTGTTAATAGGGAGAATAGCCATACAAGAAACAGACTTTATACATTGATTGAAAAGCTGCCGTTGAAATTTATAAAATGTTTCTCTTCCAACTGTTTCCAGGAAAGTAGGCTTCTCGTGTTATCGCTCTTTCAAATATAGATCGAAGTTTCCTTCCTATCCTTTTGTTTAGGGAAGAGTGGAATGCTACACATTGATTATATCATTACGTTCCATTCTCGTTATGTCTGTTATCCATATTTTAGGAGTTTCACACATTTCAGCTGGGGTCATTTGATGCGAACAGTTTTATTTGGTAATTGATTTGTGATTCTGTAAAGCCAATCTGTGAAATGTAATGAAGAATGATCTTAAAGACCTACAGGTTAAGTTGGGATAAATACTCCCGACCGGTTTGTTTGCGTGTGTCCCCGAAACGTGAACCATACATCCTTGTCTGCGATATATGAGAGGCTCTCCAAATGACCCCCCCAGACTTACGCGTATATCACGTTGAAACACCGGTTCGTATATGATCACCGAAGTAAAGCAACGTTGAGCCTGGTCAGTACCTAGATAGGTGACCGATTGGTAATACAAGACGATGTAAGCTTGGATGTGCGGGTGGTGTAATAGATAACGGCTCGGAATTTGAAATTGGAGGGCCGAGTTCTAATTTAAGTTGGGTTCGCTATATTCACTTACGCATAATTACCCTTGGGAAAGGTAAGAGTTCACTTCTTCAGCCAACGATGGGCTAACTAGTAGGACTTTTATTAGTAAATGAATAGTTTCTCCCAAAATTTCTTAAAATTTAAAAACATTTTCTAGCTTTAAATAACCCGCAAAGTGTTGATAAGCCGTAAAAAATTCAAATCAATCCAACACATGCCTGGGATGGTCGTTTATACATGGAGCTCTGTAATGAGGCTCGGTCAAACGCTGACAAAACCGTGAGACTGTGACTTCTGTCGATGCTATACTCGATAGCTGAGAGGTCACTTCCGGCAAATCCTGTATTTTGCTCCCTTGCAGTTGTACAATAGGCGCCTCGATTTTCGGTAATGTTTCGCGAGCAACCAATGCTATTATTATTATTAACTAATTTCGCATAATTCTTTATCGTTGAGATGTGCATATGTTTCCCCTCCTATGTGTGTCTACGATGGATTCTTTGTGAATGTGTCTCATTTTTCTGGATCATCGCGTATATTCCCTGATAATCTATTTCAAAAATTTATTTTT
This sequence comes from Acanthosepion esculentum, assembly GCA_964036315.1. Lineage (NCBI taxonomy): Eukaryota > Metazoa > Mollusca > Cephalopoda > Sepiida > Sepiidae > Acanthosepion > Acanthosepion esculentum. The sequence continues at coordinate 27,427,884 of OZ038482.1, forward strand.
CGGGTCCCTAAACTCGAACAAACTTTTGCACAGTTTTGTTTCTAAATATTGTTACACAGCTCCTCCAGAACAACTGTGTCGTTGAAACCGATGGAGCGCGCTCGGAGCTCCAGGCAAACTCCGCTTTTCAAAGGTCGAGATCAAAAGTCAAAACTTATTTCTCGCAATAATTTGCCAAAAGCAGATTGATAAACTAACGTGTATGCTTCGTTGAAACGCCATGCCAATTTGGCCAAGTTTGGAAACGACATGTTGAGCATTTATATTGATCTATGTCAAAAGATGATCAAACACAACGTAAATAACTAAAAGCAGTAAAACTTTCATTTTTTTGTTTGTTTTTTACCCCCGTTCTCTCCTATCCAACTTCTAGTTTCTACAATTATATTGCTGCTATTGTTTCATAGTGAAAATAGGGTAACAGAACGAGAAATAAGCGAGCCGGGTTCGAAATCTTGCAGAGGTTGTTGCATTCACTTTAACACATACCGTATTTTCCGGCTTACAAAACGCATTTGTTCCTGAAAGATATATGTGCGTATTTGAAGCCGAATGTCAGGCAACGCCCAGCCTCAAAGTAAGCTTGGACGGTCACCAAATTGGTTTGACTGATAAGGACGGGGATTTTTATCTTGAGTCATTACAGTATAATCTTGGCTATCTATCTAATTCAGCATTTTATATGATGTAGCCTCAGTACTTAACTGTTACAAGACTATAAATCTTCCTGGAGCCGAGCCACAAGCTTAAACATGCTCTGTTTCCTAGCAGCGGTGGTAGCCTTTCTGCTCTTGACTAATATGTCAACGCGATACAAACAAAATCGGAAGAATACCTGGCGTCAGTATGTGAGGGACGCGTGGTGAATCTGTTGTTGTACGAGAATGACTTTTTTTCTTAGAATATTCTTTCCAATATTAGGGCGTCTTCAATGCTGCAGCGTCTTGTAAGCTGGAAAATACGGTATATCCTTGGGAAAGGTATGAATCCATCTCTTTCTTGTTCAGATATTGGTGAAAGAGCATTGTAGACTTTTCGCTTTAGCCTTGGTTGGCAACAAGCCGGGTAAAAAGTAATTTCTTATTTCAGAACCGTATCTAGAAATGGAAAGACAGATATTATTCTCACCATTGAAACTATTCATCATCATGTGTGCTCAAAATTTCCTGAATAACTGACCAGTTAATTCTGGATTGAAAGCCGGAGATATTTTCATTTATGCGCAGCGTGTCATTGGAAGTTAGATTTGGCGGAGCCCATCCAACTCCTGATTAAATCACAACCGATAGACAACTTGAAAATTCTCATTGTTTATTGGCACCTTGCCGTTGACTCCATAGTAAGAATTATCCGCCCTATTCAATCTAGGATGCTCTCTGTCCAAAGATGCTATGTCACCACTGCACTGGTTGTATTAGTAGATGTGGAGCCCAGTCAATTCCATTGTGGTAGACAACCGTTGCCCATAAAAAGTTTAATCCTTCCTTTGGGTGGTCTTAAATTTAGCCCAGCTGGAAGGCTAGGCACTATTCTACCCAGAAACACTGTTAGGGCGTAAGATATTCAAGGTGCGTCAGTGTTCATCGTCTGCCTTTCAGACAGAAAACAGACGCTGCGCTGGGCTCTTAATTTTGAAATTTTGATACATTTGGATTTCGGGAAAAACAGCTGCGTTTCCTTTTCATCCAAAATCAATAAAAAGGTTTCCCTCAAAATTCCAAAAAGTGTATTTGGATCCTACCTCTAGGTTATTTAAGAGGAAGCCTTGGATTTGTTTTTCGGAGTCGGCAAACATCTGCTGCAGGAATCCACGTTGCCTCGGTCCAGAAAGAAAACAACGCTGAAGAAATTTGACAACAACCAGACGAGAATTGAAAGGAACAACAAGGTCGGCTCCATATCAAGGAAAAGTCTTCAACTGGTGCACTTGATCTATTCTCCGCTGTCACCTTGAACTTTGTTTCGAAAATTGTACCAAATTATTTTTTGAAAATGATTCAGAGAAATGTTTTCTAATTTTCTTCATTTATAGTTTTCTGTTCTGAGGAACTTCTTACATAATTTTATATATATTATAATTTTAAAATTGTAAAAACACATGCTAAATTTTCATTGAATATTTACATACATGCTATTGATCCTCATTTGGCATACAAAGGATTTCATTTATGTAAATTGATTTTTTGTATGTTAAGAATAAAATTTTCGTATTTTTTAAAAACTCGGTTCGTGGCGTCTGTCTTTGCTCTGTACGTATGTCACTAATTTATTGTTACCTCAAACATTTATTTCAACCATTTTTCTTTCGTGAAAAATCCTATAAGGGAAACCGATTTTGATTGGGCAATGACTTATTCATGCAGCAAGTAGTAACAAAAGTATTTGTAGAGTGAACTGACATGTGGAACACCAATAGAAAAATATAAACGTTAGCTATTTTATTTTGACAGAAAATGGCTTTAGAATATTCTGTATTACAAATGACATCAGACTATTTGACTATTTCTATGCCCGTGCACACTGATTGCGCATACGCGGCTGCGAATGTGTCCCCTCTGTATTCTGTGGTGAAATGGATGGTGTTTTTATCGCTGCTTTTATCCAGTACGAATGCTTTGGATTATTGTAGTCATGCTTCTTACTTGGCTTAATATCCTTCCTTTGCCTACATTGTCAATAGCCGATTTATAAACAATAGGTGTCGTGACACTTGGTCTGAAGATCGTTTGATGCGTGAAAATGGGTGTTGCAATTCTGTGTTGATTCTTGTGTCCACACAGTCATCAACAAATGCGCTTTATGGCTATAAACATTCTTATCCCACGAATATATATAATTTTAAACAATAATATATCTACATATCTATATCTATCTGTCTAGCATTTTATCTGTCTATCTCTCTCTCTCTATATATATATATATATATGTATATATATATATATATATATATATAATTATATATATATATATATATATATTACTTGAAATTTGATCATAATTGATAAATTGTATTTGAAATAGAAGTCCCGTTTTTATTTATTAATGTTAAGTGCCCATTATAATAACGCTTGAAGTCGAATTAAAATTACGACCATTAATATATATATATATATATATATATATATATATATATATATATATATATATATATATATATCCGATGCAATGAGAACGAAAGTAATATTTAAATTCTAATGTTCACAGCATTAATCCAAAAGAGGGCTCGATACCGATAGTAGAGCGATAATTATTTATTATAATTTTATCATATAGACAAAAACAGTATATTCACTACAAAGATGCAACTTGGTTTCGGTGCATTTCAACTGCACTTCGACGGGTGAGAACCGAAAATGGTTATGATCAATTGTTCTTATAGCCAAGCCGTATGTGAAACGTCACTTCCTTTTTTTTTCAGAAAAATATACATAAAGCAAAATGGTGACGGAATGAAACAATAGTGCTTGTTGATAGCAGTTTGACTAGTCTGGGAATATTCGTTGCCGATAAACGACGGTCAAAAGTTTAGGCACATCATCTCACAAGCATCCTAAGAGAAAGGGGTGGGGGAGGAAAATTGGGAATAGGAGATAGTAATACGATGGAAGAGGTAGGAGGGATAAATTCTAGTGATAGTTATAGTAGTAATTGGGAATGCTTTTTGGGTTTACTATAAAAGACCAAGCTAAAGCTGAATTACTTATATTTATGTTGGAGTTATCACTACTAATTCTGTAATCAATGAAAGTGTTTTGTGAATTAATAAAATTAAAAGTGGTGATTTCTTCTTGGTATGATGGATATATAAGTTATTCGGTTTTTTTAATATATTAATTGTGGTGGGTCAATTCTTTATAATAATTTAGATATAAAATGATCCCTCAATTTGTGGCCGCGACAGTTTCTATATATTTTTATTCCAGAAAATGTAAATAAAAGATGCCTGTTTAGCTAATCAGTATTTGATTGATTGAGTAATTTATTGATTCGTCTTTTATGCCTTATCAACCCTTTGCAGTTTATCTAAAGCCAGAAATTAATTAAATTATTAATTAATTAATAATCGTATTAGTGATACAAGTCCTACTAATTATAATTAACCCATACCTGAGGGAGAAGAAGTGGATTAATTCCTTTTCAAAGAGTATTTGCTCGTAAGTGAATATAACGAACCCAACGGGAATTGGAACTCGGTTCTCTGATTAATAATTCCAAACCATTATCCATTACATCGTCCACAGATCCAATATTACTGCACGTGATATTCCGAAGCAGTGACCCATTTAAGTACTGACCAGGCTTCATAGTGCGTAACTTCGGCAATCGTACAGGAGCTGGTGTTTCAACGTGATCTGGCCGTAAACACCTGTATTCTATTCAATCATGATAAACGGCTCTATTTTCAATATAACTATTGTTTAGAACATCTGCCGGAATTCCAACTCATCTATCTATCTATCTATCTATCTATCTATCTATCTATCTATCTATCTATCTATCAAATCTATCTATCTATATATATATATATATATATATATATATGTACATTACGTTTATGAGATTTTACTGAAAGAACAAAAGTTTCAGTGACCACAGTAACACTTTTAGATAGGCGAAGACGAAGTTTAAAGTAAGAATGAATTATACTTGCACATAGTCTCCACCATTTGCAATGCACTTTCGCCAACGATGGAAAAGGAACCTGCATTATGCTCTTGTAAACTCTCATCCTTTTAAAAGGTGTCATTACTGTCACAGCCTAAACGCATTAACAACCGCCTACCTATGAACATATTCACTGCTTGGCGGGGAAAGTAACCGTCAAATTTAGTCTTTATTACCGTATCCAAACTGGCTTTTCTCCAAACTCTGTGGCCGCTTATTCGATAAATATAATAAATTAAAAAATATATATATAAAGGGACCGATTTTAAATGTGAATTAATTTTAAGTGTCTAATCCTTTTTTCTTTTTCGTCCAGATTTAACAACTTAAGTCTTTGTCAGTTTCCACCATGGACAGATTAACAGTCAAACTACGTGTTAAAGTTATCGAAGCTTTTTACGACAATGGACGTTCAAACAGAAATGCATTTCACGCACTGCGAGATTTTTTTGTTCAATATAATCGACCAACCAAGAATGCAATTGGAAACAATGTAATGTTGTTTTTGAGAGGTTCAGTTCCTACGTGCGATGACGAATAGAGGGATTTTCGGCCACATTCTCGTCCACTGTAGCAATGTTTTCAGCTGAACGGCGTCAACGAGCAAGCAATGTTTTTTTTTCACATCTGCCACAGACCCAGTTTGTTTGAATTTACGAACAATTTTTCCAATTGCACTCTTGAAACTTTAACACGTTGCTTTATTGTTAATCTTTCCATGGTTGAAATTGCCAATTGTTAAATATGAAATTAAAAGAAAAAAAATCATTAGACGCTTAAAATTATTTCACATTTAATATAGGCCCAAGTTATTGGAACATACTTTATTTGCTGACTGCATTTCTTGGATGAGGAATATTCATTATTTACACTATTTATATTCGGACTATTGTTCATATCTTTATTGGGATTGTTATTATATCTCGTATCCACTGAGTTCAAGTACAAACTGCCCGACCCAGCGTTTGTACTCTTAACTACCATGTCACCAGCGCTCCAATCCACTCGGATATATCTTGGGGTAGTCGAATGAGTCTAGTCTATCTAGGTTTCTGTCCATAATTCGCTGTAGATTTCCCGGATCGGCAAACACCTGAGTAAGGCCGGAGAGCACTACGGCCTAAACAAAAAGATTACAACAATAGTCTAAATATAAATAGTGCATATATATCGGGAGACAATCGTTAGTTGTTGTATTTTTAAAACACTTTCTTTTTACAATCCCAATCTCCTCTCTCCATGATTGGCTGTTTTGTGGCTTTCATGGCTGACAAAGTAATTAATCCTTTGACAATCAAGAAAAATCTTCGTAAGAACTTGATATACTGGCACTACATAATCAGTATCAAAGAATTGTACCAAAAAGAATAAAAAATATCATTTGAAGAATTTCAACAACAGTAACAAGTAAAATTGATAGTAATTATAAGGGAAAGTCAAGACATAATCAATATATTGTCATTTCACACTAACCGAAACAAACTGTTAGGAGGAAAACTCACATTTATATTAGAAAGTGCGATAACAATTAATAGATATGAAAAGATTTTTTGCTGAGAAACTCTTTTAATAGGTACATTTTTTTATAAATTAACGGTCGGCAGTAACTCTGTTCGGTTACTTTCTAGAAAATGTTTATTTTATTGATTCGTTTTCTACGATTTATCAACCCTATGTAGGTTATACAAGAGCAGTAAATATTTTTAGATTCTAAGAATATTTGGGAGGGAGATAATAATGACGAATTAACCTATAGAAGGAGAGGGAAGAGATGGATTCATACCTTTTCCAAAGGAATATGCGCGTAAATGAATACAACGAACCTGATTGGAAATGGAACTCGGCTATCCGATTTCCAATTCCAAGACGTTATCCATTACACTACCTGAACATCCAAGCTTACAGTATCTGGTATTCCCAAGCCATCGTCCATCTAGGTAGTGAGAAGGCTCGAGGTTGCTTTTCGGTAACTTCGGGAACCTGTATTTCAACGTGATATAGCCGTAAGCCGTAAGCCTAATGCATCCCGTTTGAAAAAAAATGGTTTCAACATTACCATTAGCATTGGTCAACAAGAATTTTGAAATCTACTTTTAGACCTATAGTGTATTTGTTTATATCTCTGGAAACAGTTGTTGAGATTATTTTTCCACCGAAGCAAATCAAAACGAGAAGGAACATTTAATGTTTTTATCCTTTCAGTTTTTGACATTTGATCTTCACGCACAGAAGCAAAACTTGCCACAAGCCATACAAATACATAATTGAAATGAGTGGTCTGGAAAGAGAGATCATCTTTCTTCTGACAAATTATTTCGTGTTTGAAAACATAATTAGGCTTGGAAAATCTGATACTCACGGGACAGATCGAGAGCAAAAGGGACAAAGGAAAACAACGCCCAGTGTACATAGTGAACACGAGTAAATGGATGGCGGAACAAGTTTAAGGAAAAATAACAGAAGGATAAAGTATATTAAGAGCTACAAGGTTCCTGAATTTATGGAGAGCCATGATTAGATGAGACACGGCATATAAAGGAGAAATTCTTCTCTTAATGTGCATCTAAATGTAATAAATTTGGGTAGCATCGCCTTTACGCTTCGGAATACATTTAGAACCTGCGACGATCCTAAAAATGTTTTACAAAAAATAATATTCAAAATGTCACCAAAGAGTATTAAAATGTTATGATGCCTTAGAAATAACAACCGAAGAAGCAATAAAAATGGGTGCTGATCGCAAGATGATCGTCAGACATAACAACAGCTCTTGGAGCACTTCGACGTAGTGTAAAGGTTGTCTCGCTAGATCATCTACCTTTGTGTAATGAGGCAAATCCTCACTGACTGTTAATCACTTTCGGTCTTTTGCTACATCTAAGCTACGCTTAGAAAATCACTCTTGTCTCGCTAGATCTATATCTATAAAAGGCAGGATGTGTGTGTGTAATGAATGCACGGCCGCAATTTTCGACGGATTTGCACCAAAATGTACATGCACATGCTCCAAGTTAGCGGGAAAGACAAGACTGACTTTGCATTTCCCAACTCCTATCGATAAGGGAAATAATTGATTTTTCTTGCTTCTATGGTAGTTTTCATGTAGTTTGCGGCCATTTTCTACTGGCCAGAGTGATAGCCTATAGCTGGCTGCCACGAATAGGCAGGAAGATTATATTGGCCAGCGTGAGAGCCAACAGCTGACTGACACGAATGTTAACTAGCATGCTAGCATGCAAAAAAAATCGATAGCTGCATTCGTCACAAGTGGGAAAAATTTAAATCTGCATGGCACTTTACTCCAATTGGCTCATTCGCTTGCTTAAACTCAGCGTTGATTCTGATTCCGCAGAACTGGGTTGGGTGTAAAAACGTATTTGTTGTTAACATTCATTTTTCATTCGATTTTTCCAGTTACGAGTCCTTTATTAAAGCTGATCGTTTTGTGTTCATTTTGTTTGGTTCATTTTTCCTAATAGATTTAATGTTTAGTATAGACCTTAGAAAAAATCGCAGTGTGAGATAGGCAAGAAGTAAGGCATGTAGCAACATCAGCACGGCAAAGGGCACTCATTTAAAGGCAAGCAAGGGCAAAAATATTTTAAGTTAAGTGATAGCGATTGCTGTATGAGTTGTACGATTTTTGAATCAAGCACGGGCAACGCCCGGACCATGCTGTTAGTCAATTATAACTGAATAGTGAGTTCAATCACCACAAGGTGCTCCAGACTTTCAGCCTTTTGTCATACCCACGATATACTTAGAAAATCACTATACCTGGATGACATTGGGCACTTCAACGTGATATCAGCTTGTCTCGCTAGATCAGTTAAGAATGAATTGTGGGTTCGATCCTCCCTGCGTGTCCCATATTTTTTGGATCGTGCCATATCTAAGCTACTTTTAGAAAAATCAACATACCTGGATTGCCATGGGCGCTTCGACGTGGTGTAATGGTCAGAAAGCTTGTCTCGCTAGATCGATTGTGAAGGAAGAGTGTGTCCCATACTTTCGGAATTGTGAAACATTTAAGCTAAGCTTACGCAGCCTTATAAGGGATGAATAATCTTTTCCGCACAAACGCAATTTCGCAAGCCGATAGCTACTCTATAGATAATTCCATGGTAAATCCGCAGACGAAATTTATTCTTAGAGTGTCACCAGCTCCGACCGAAACCAGCATTGAGACGTTCACAAAGTTGGGTCGCCAATCGTATTTCTTTGGTATGAATGATATTCACCTGGAAAGATTCTTTCCAAAAATCGTTATTTTTTGGAATCGTTACTTTGTGAACGCTTCCCCAAACCCAACAGCCTTACAGCGACATCACGTTAAAATACCAGTTCCGTAGGATTACCGAATTTAAGAAACGTGTAACCTGGTCAGTACCTATGTGGGTGACCGTTTGGGAATACCAGGTGCTGTAAGCTTGGATGTGCGGGTGGTGTAATGAATAACCGAATTGGAAATAAGAGTGACGAATTTCAATTCCAGTCTGGTTTATTATATTCACTTACGCTTAAATACCCTTGAGAAAGGTATGAATTCTTCTCCCCTCCAGTTATGGGTTAATTAGTAAGAGTTATATCAGTAAATATTTTCTGGTTTTAAATAACATGCCAAAGATCGATAAGCCGTAAAAATAACCAATCAATCAATCAAAATTTCAACTATTGCAATTTTATCCTCTTCTACTCTCGAGTCAACTGTTATCGATCAGCTATATCCTGGTAATGTTCATTGCCACTTCCATCTGTTATGTATATATCACACTAATTCTCCAGTAAGACCATACCTGGAGGCGAGTTTGGTCCTTGCATTTGGCGAACTATTTATTTGAAGAACTTCTCGGCATAACCAATAAAAGTTCATCAAGCGTTCACTTAATTTCGCTCTGAATTTCTCGAATGAGGAGTTATCATTATTTACTACTATTTATATTTGGACTATTGTCCTCATCTTTGTTGTTGTTATCACAACGTTTCGACGGTTGTGCCGTCCGGTCTTTATCGGGTCTATAGTCATCAGCCGCTGTGCAATGAAGTAGAAATACAAGAAAATGATGAGGACTGGTGCGATAGACGTCTGAAGAATCAGGACATATGCTAGGCCATGGTGATCTCCTTAGTTAGCCTATCATAGAAATAAATACATAATGAAAGCCGCTAATAAATAAAGAAAGACAAATGGAATAACATCCATTTCGAGAGCACCTCCTAAATGAAACCTATTCAAATGTCTGGCCGTATAACAGAAAAGTCTAGTCACCAGTTTGGGTTGAAAATAGTAGTTGTCGCACGTTGAAAACGAGCCATGACTTTGATAATAAAATCTAAAGATATAATTTCCAACACGAAACCCATTTAAAACAAATTATAATTTAAGATAAATAAGCACTTGAAAGATCAATAAGAATTTAAGGCTATCAAAATAAAGATATTTAATACTTTTCGAAACGTATAAGAAGGTATTCATATCTGTATAAATAAATTTTTGTCATTTAAACTTTACCCTAACGCGAGGTTATATGTAGATGAACAGGTGAACTAAAATATAGTAATAATACGACTAGTTCGTTAGCTCTGTACCTATGATGGTCAAATAAATACTTTTATAATTAGTTCTTTGTTGAAGTTTGACACTAGGGTTTTCTTTAAAACGATTCATGTTCTGCAGCCAACAAAAAATAAGTCTACATTCTAATACTCCGTGTATTTTATAAAAATACCATTTCATATAAATGTATGTCATTTAAACACTTGCTCAATAGAATATTATCAAGGTTCAAGGAAAAAAATTCCTTCACTTAAGCTTGAATTATGGAGATATATTTACGTGGACAGGACATCCTCAGGCGTTTTCTGTTTGCTTTACCGAAATAATGAATTACCATTGAACAGGATGCGGTCGAAATACTACCCAAGACATTGGCTTCACGAGGGCACCATTGCCACTTGCCTAAATTCACTAGCATCACACCGTTTAAAATGTGAGCGTTATTTCTGCCGAATCCTGTAGCTAATGTCTTACCATTATGTAGATATTTCTGGGAGGTATTTCTGCTGCATTCTGCAGCTGATGTCTTACCATTATGTGTAGATATTTCTCGGAGGTATTTCTGTCGCATCCTGCAGCTAATGTTTTACCATTATGTGTAGATATTTCTGGGAGGTATTTCTGTGGCATCCTGCAGCTAATGTTTTACCATCATGTGTAGATATTTCTGGGAAGGTATTTCTGCCGCATCCTGTAGCTAATGTCTTACCATTATGTGTAGATATTTCTGGGAGGTATTTCTGTCGCATCCTGCAGCTAATGTTTTACCATTATGTGTAGATATTTCTGGGAGGTATTTCTGTCGCATCCTGCAGCTAATGTTTTACCATCATGTGTAGATATTTCTGGGAAGGTATTTCTGCCGCATCCTGTAGCTAATATCTTACCATTATGTGTAGATATTTCTGGGAGGTATTTCTGTCGCACGCTGCAGCTAATGTTTTACCATCATGTGTAGATATTTCTGGGAGGTATTTCTGTCGCATCCTGCAGCTAATGTTTTACCATCATGTGTAGATATTTCTGGGAGGTATTTCTTTCGCATCCTGCAGCTAATGTTTTACCATGATGTGTAGATATTTCTGGGAGGTATTTCTGCCGCATCCTGCAGCTAATGTTTTACCATCATGTGTAGATATTTCTGGGAGGTATTTGTGTCGCATCCTGCAGCTAATGTCTTACCATCATGTGTAGATATTTCTGTGATGTATTTCTGCCGCATCTTGTAGCTAATGTCTTACCATTATGTGTAGATATTTCTCGGAGGTATTTCTGCCGCATCCATTCGAACCGTTATGCTCGTCATGCCAATGGCCTTTCTTCCGATGCACGCATCCTTCAGTGAGGACAACATCATTTAGAATCTTATGCAAACAAAGCATAGCCTAAATGTAAGGTTTATCTTTATTCATGAACATATTTAAATGATCAATTCTATCCAAAAAGACATATCAGAAAAAGGGAAGAAAACACTGGATAGAAATATATAGAGCCACAATAAATGGAAAATAAATAACATGAAATAAATTTAAATAAAAGCACTTGAGACAAATGTTATTAAATCGAGAAAAATATATTTTAACCAAAACGAATTGTTGTTCGGTATCAGTGCAATCTGTGTATAGTATAAGTGTGCTAATGTATACTTATTTATCCAGCGGATGAAAAGAACTACGCATGACAGACATGCTACAGAAGGCGTCGCTCGAAATTATAACAGTCAACGGCAGTCCGTTGCAGTTTCGTAACTGGATTATATATGTCTCATTTCATATGAGCCGCAGAAGGTTTTGGAAAGTGCACATCCAACTAAATAACGCTATCGGCTCTTTCATCAACTCTGATTCTCTTTCACTTCAAATCAAGACGAGAGTTTCATTTTTGACAGTCCAAATATTCAGCAAGCAGTTGATCGCAAAGCCAAACCGTGAGTATCTGTCGGGATTCTCAACTGAGCAATGGTGAGAGAAAATTTTCCTTCAGAATTTCAGTAATTCATTCTCTGGCTTCCATCTTCAAAGTCCATTCAAAGGCCATCAGGAGAAAAGGTGCATTTTTAAAAACGAGCAGTCGAGAGGAAAACTGGATCAAGTTACGACAGGAAGAGAGATCCTCGTTTCAGCTTAGAGGTAAAGAGTTCAATTAGAAAAGATACAACTTCCTCCATAAGAGGTTTGGTACTTGAGACAGGAGTTTCACCTTTGACAGTCCAAAGATTCAGTAAACGATTGATCTCAAAGCCATACAGCGATAGGGAATGTATGACGGGAGCAGGTTTTGTAAAAATTGGAAGCTTCTAGTCCTGAACAAGCATGTTGGCGGAGAATGTAGTCATACACGCTATCACACAGGAAGCGATCGGCAAAGAACAAATTCAATTCTTGGATAGAAGATAAAGCCAACGACGTCGACAATTACTTACGTCAATTGATGCAGCTCTGTTTTCACTCCTTATTCCCCCATTTTATTTGAGTCGTTTTACACAATATTGTAATTCCTCGATTGAGCTCTGATAAGAGATGAACGAAAACCGGTCAACGGTTTGGAATATATGCTTTTTTTTTTTTCTATTCTTTTTCGTATTGCTGTTTATTGTGGCAGCATTTTCTTTTTTCACTTGCATCTTCTCTTCTGTAATTATGTCTGTTTCATAGCATTATTCTATCCACAGGTTTACAGGTCACGTTGCGCTGCCAAGGCTGATGTATATCGCACTCATTTAATTAATCTTATAATTTCTCTTTGGTATATCGCTTGACGGCTATTGTATTGAACATAAGACTTCTTACCCTTCTTGACACAGGAAATAAAATCAAACGCATTCCCAGGTCATCACCGAAGACTGATATCTAAGGAAGATTAGGTGGTAGTCAATATATTGTGACCATTAGAAAGTGGAATGTAAAAACCCAGCTATTTTTCATCGTCACTGCGCAGTCCTTGAGCTTTATTGATTGTTTGCCTTGTTTTCTACGGTTTATCAACCCTTTGCAGGTTATTTAAAGCCAGAAAATATTTTTAGATTGTAAGAATTTTTTTAAAGACATAAATAGTGATACAAATCTTACTAATAAAATTATAGATGGGGGTGGGTGGGAATGCTATAATTTGGTTTTAAATTGGGGGGTCAATCCTGTATAATAATTTAGATATAAACTGATCCCTCACTTTGTGGTCCCGATAGTTTCTGTATATTTATATTCCAGAGAATATAAATCTAAAAGATGCCTGTGTAGCTAATCAGTATTTGATTTAATGATTCATTGATTCGTTTTCTACGCCTTATCAACCCTTTAAAGGTTATTTAAAGCCAGAAAATATTTTTAGTTTTTTTTAGATAAAAAAAGTGATACAAGCCTAACTAATTGAACTATAGCCGGTGGGGGTGAATGGTGGATTCATAGATAACCAGAATTTGATAAACAAACAAGAAATTATAAAATTGTATGTTAATTGTGGTGGTGGGGGGTTAATTCTATATAATAATTTATATACAAACTAATCCCCCACTTTGTGCTCACGATAGTTTCTATATATATATATATTCCAGTGAATGTAAATAAATCTAAAAGATGCCTGTGTAGCTAAAAGTATTTGTTTAATTGATTCATTGATTGATTCGTTTTCTACGGCTTATCAACCTTTTGTAGGTTATTTAAAGCCAGAAAATATTTTTAGCTTCTAAGTATTTTTGGGGAGATAATAATAGTGATACAAGTCTTATTAATTAATGCATAGCTGTGTGGGAAGGAATGATGGATTTGTACCTAATCAGATTTGATAAACAAACAAATTGTAATTTGGATAATTGTTGAAGGTTAATTCTATATAATAATTTGTATATAAAACGATCCCTCACTTTGTGGTCGATACAGTTTTTATATATTTATATTCCAGAGAATGTAAATAAATCTAAATGGTGCTTGTGTAGCTAATCAGTATTTGATTGATTGATTCATTGATTGATTCGTTTTCTACGGCTTATCAACCTTTTGTAGGTTATTTAAAGTCAGAAATTATTTTTAGTCTGTGAGAATATTTTTTGAGATAATAATGGTTTTATTGATACAAGTCTTACTAATTAACCCATACCTGAGGGGAGAAGAAGTGGATTAATTCCTTTTCAAAGAGTATTTGCTCGTAAGTGAATATAACGAATCCAACGGGAATTGGAATTCCGAACCATTATCCATTACACCGTCCACATTTGCTGCCTACTTCTAGGTCTTTAAATCAGTTTTTAAGACCTGCATAGAGAGTGGACGCAATGGAATACCTTATATGTTCCAGCAAGATGCTGCACCACCACACAAGGCTGTAGTAACGCAGGATGTGTTGGCTGAAAATTTTCAATGATCGCATAACCCCTATCATTTGACCTCTTAACTCCACAGATCTAAATTCATTGTATTTCTACCTGCGAAATGTTGTTGAGAGAGTGGCTAAGATTCTTTGAAAGCCGCTATAGTAAGAGTAATGTCCAATATGAACTAGGGTCATTTAATACGAACATGTAGACGATTTCAGACTCGCATAGAAACAGTTATTGAAGCTGAAATGAATTCAAACTGTTATTGAATAAAATTATAAAAATAGAGAATCTATTCTTAGGCTTATAACATTTTTTCAGTGTTAAATTTATTGTCCGTTATTACGTGTCTATTTTTATAAAAAAATAAATCTGTCTTACGCACACTGTGCAATGCGTCGTTAAAGATGCTGGAAAAAAAGATTCGGTTCTTTGAACTGCTCCAGAAAGTACCTGACAATTTTTTAATCGTTTCACTCCAGGCAAGACGCAAGGAGTTGCAGGAAAGAGTGAAAGATATTGAGAAGAGTTTAGTGGGGAGTATTGAGGAAAGGACAATGAAGGAACAGGGTTCAAGTAGACATTATGTCGATTGAACTTCCATGTGAATTTTTGAATGTTGTATTTATAATTGAAGAAAGAAATCGGAAATGGGTTCCACAGGTGGGAAGTGCGAGAAAATAAGCTGTTAGAGCAGAAGTGGCGGTTGCATCTAGCAAGTTCAACAGTACAACGGTGTGACCTAGTTACCAATCTAGTAGTAGTAATCTAGCGCGCTTAAATTCATGTAGTCGAGGAACAAGGAAAAAAAGCTCATCAAAGCAGTTTCCATGAAAATATTTGCAGAAAAGACATAGGTAAGCCACAATAGGTCGGCGACAAAGTGACCCAAAATAGACATGCCAGGGGAGGATCGATTACATTGCAGATAATTCTTTGCATTTTGTCATGAATCTTGAAATGTACAGTATGATCCGCAGGCCAGATATAGCAACAGTAATTAATGCACAGACGAATGATAGATTTATAAATGTGCAAGATGGATTCTGACGAGAAAAAACCTTCTGGCACGACGCATAATGCAACTTTCCTTGTAGAAGACGTAACAATTGATTCAATATAGGCATTCCACTTCACGTCAGTGGGAAACGGGAATCCGGGGAGTCGTATAGTGTCGCTCTTTTGTAGTTTAGTATCAGCCATTTTCATGCGGACAGAAAAATTTCACTCATGTGATTTAATGAAACCAGTTTTATTTGGGAGATATTATCATTTACAGACCCAAAACTGGGCTGTCAAATTCTTACTTTTCAGGTTTGTCAGAACTCCTAATTATTTACGCGTCCATGTCTGTGACGAAATATTTTTCACTCTTCAATATAATAATTAGGCTGCGGATTTATTTTATATATATATATATATATATATATATATATATATATATATATATATATATATATATATATATATGTATATATATAATATGACCTATATAATTATTTACGAATTTTGAATGATCAAGAATGCAATTCCTTAATGGGCAATAAATCAAAATTCGCAAATAATTATATAGGCCACACTACAACATGTTTGACACGCAGACTCACTCTACACCTTTCTGAACATAGCTCAATTAGATCTCATTTCAATATTCATGGAGATCTACCGGACACTATTCGTAACATACTTGTTAACAACACTAATATAATAGCATCATCTACATGCAAAAAAGCTAAAAATAATGGAATCCTTATTAATAATAACAAAAAAAAAAAACACTTAATAATATCAACTATGAACATGGACAAATTATCTTGACCGTGTTTTGAAAAATGAAAACATTTTATAAAACATACATGCAACAAACTATTTCTTATTTAACAGTTAAAATATTTAATCCCTTGAAAATGGCTAAATGTATAGCCGAAAACGCTCGGATAAAAAGAACATTCGGACAGTTTTGATATAATTTATTATCCGAAAAGAAAAAAAATAGATCGCATGAGAAATTGTATTAAAACTAAATAAAACACTGTGTCTGTCGTATTCAATGAAATGTGCATATATATATATATATATATATATATATATATATATATATATATATTAATCACACACACACACACACATATATTATGTAAGTGTCGAAATACATATATATATATATATATATATATATATATATATATATATAGAGAGAGAGAGAGAGAGAGAGAGAGAGAGAAATAGACGGATATAGAGAAAGGGAGAGTAAAATATTATATACAAAGAAATATACTTGAGAAAAATATAAAAAAAATAAATGATTATTTACATTATTTACGTTCCGACTGTTATCCTCAACTTTGTTGTTGTCATGGGAACCTTTCTATCATCACTACTGACAGGAGTCTGTCGACCTGGCTAAACTTCAAGAACATTCGAATTGAACCATCAAGCCGCTGTACATGTCTTGGGGTATCATTTTATGAAATAATGTTTTGTTATAGTAGGCATTCAGAGAGAAATAATAAACGAATTATATAGGAAGTAAATGATGATTAGATAAGTAGATGGAGTTAACTAATGAGATGATGTTTGTAATCTGCGAATTCCCGTGTGATCAAGAATACATCGATGCCTTTAATCTCTTTGATACTGTTTTTACCAAATATTGAACAGTATTTTGAAAGCAGATGTTCGTCAACACACAGTCCCTTCTAAATCACAATATTTCTGTGCGTCTTAAGTAAGCTGAATAACAACAGTAGCTCTTTCCAAAAGTTCCAGTATCACTCAGACATTACGGCACATTTGTTATTCAAGTCATTTTCTTCACAATGAAATTTATATTAACTATCCGAGTTTTGCATACACAATGTCATCATTTATTTTGCAAGAAAAGCAACTCATAATAAAATTTGCTATTCTTTTTAAAACAAGATATTATTAAATTTTTTCAGGAGACACTTACATGAGAAATGAAAAATGTTAGTTTGAACGCGTATTATCAACCAACCAAATTACCTCCTCGACATCAATCGAAATCGTATCGTCCACAGATTCGAATCCAAGTTAATTGTACACTCCATAATCTTCCCTCCTCTTTCGTATTATTTAGCTAGATGCGGTTTTAAATTCAAAATAGTCCTTCTCCTAGACTGGTTGACAACGATAGCTAGGAGTGCAGTTTAGCCTGGATGGGAGATGGTTTTATGATTTTTTTTTCTGCGTTATCTTTTCGAAAATGAATGTAGCCGGAATTCGAACTCGACTCACCAAATTCTCGATCTGAGGCGGTAACCATTGTACTATTTGTATAATATTAATCCTAGTCCTACCTCTACTCTTATTAAAATTAAAAATATTACATTATTTTGCTGGCGTCAAGTTATATTAAGCAAACAGAGCTCAGATTGAATGAATGCTTAGTAAACGTATTTAAATTTTCGATGCGATACAAACAGACATATCGGAAATAAGAAGAGGAGGTTGGACCAAAGATTATACATCCACAATAAACGGTAAGACGAAATATATATTACAAACAATTAACAGTTTTTATTCTACAAAACAAATAATGTCTCAAGAAGACAACTTATTAAATCGAGAAAACCTTCTTTGTGTAAAGAAAAGGAATATCTGTCGGGCCGCAATGAAATCTCTTCATAGCGTAAGTATATGTTTGTCAGTATATATGATTTTGTTTCACTTAAATAGTAGTAAACCGCTTAGATTCCCTCCGTATTCCATTGGCCATAAGTAAGATTCACACGAACAGTTTCTTCCTGCGTATGATTTAACTTGTTCATGGCTAGGGTTACCCGTTATCTTCCACTCCTATCCGCACAAATTGCCTCTTAAAGTAACCCTCTACATTGAGTGACTCCCGGTCCTTGCAAAGGGTGAACCTTACTGTAAAAAAAAAAATCATTTTTTCAACTTTATTTTTGTCGTTGTGTACAGTATTCTAATTACCCGATTGAGCTTTGATGAGAAACAAACAAGAACCAATAATTTTTCATTGTTTTTCTTTTTTCTATTGCTATTCATTGAGGCTGAATTTTTTTCATTTAAATCTTTTGAAAATATGTCTGTTTATATGGGACTGATTATAGTTTCTTTTTGCCTAAAATCCTCAAATAAGTATGTGCAGAAACACATAGACGTTTAACACAAATTGCGAAACACGTGGAATTAATATTATTTTATTATTTAAAATTTTATTAAGGTCTCCTAGACTCCTTAAATTTTTAATAATTAATTTAAAAAGAAAAAACAAAAACGGTTTGCCTTTCCGATTTAATATTCATCGAAGTGGATTTTTTTTTTCAAAGTGATTTTCTTTTTTTTGCAAATCGCTTTCCCCTCTCAGACACGAGGGTAAGTAAAAAAAATTAGGTTCGTCACACTGCCTGCTGCTCATGTGTGCTTATAGTTGATGCTATTGTGGTCAGGTGATCGTATGTTAAGTTTGATTGAGCCAGTTTCTTTGTTGCTGTGACAGTGTAAGCATGGCCTCTCCGCTAGTCGTGTGCAGCAGACAGGAACCGAGAGCAGTGATCCGATTTCTCTCGTCAAGTTCTGGAATTCATCGGAGGCATTTATCACAATACGGTGACAATGCACTACTGAATGGAAATATCTATGAGTGAATCGAGAAGTTAACAACTGACCGAACGAAGAAGCGTGACGCACAAAGAACAGACATCACACCCGTCCACCTCCCCTCCATTGAAGGGAAGATTTTGAAAAGAGAGAGATGGTAACGGCGAGGTAGCATTTTCTCAGCAGATTTACATCACTATTTCTTTGTTCCTGCTTGGTGCATACTGCCAGCGGAGAGACCATGTTTACACTGTAACAGCAGCAGCAAAAAAAAAAAAAAAAAAAAACTCGATCAAGGCTCATCAACGATCACGTGATCAAAATAGTACTAACTATAAGCACGCATCGATAGAAAAGCTGGGTGGCAAACCTAAAGATGTCTTATGGCGAAAGTATGGCTAATTTTTATTTTTTACTTACCCTCGTACATCTCGCTTAACGAATTATACCTGATTAATATCTAAAGTGTCTGGTTTTTACTCCTTTAATCTGTTCCCTTTGAAGATTTATTTCGGGCAACGTGGACAATAGACGGCTTTATAGAATTTAAATCTATGGTAAAAACTCCCGAGTAGATACTTCCTCGACAGCTATAAACTTAACATCTTCAAGTCTTGGGTCAACCATTCTCTTTCCTACACATCCTCATAATCGGCACTGATTACCGTCTCCTACTACGTACATACAACAGCCGCATTCAGTAACGCTCTACCTTTAGAGACTCTCTTGGAATTTGTATTGAGGGATCAGCTAGTAATAAATACAGTTGAAGAGGCATTAATCTTCCCTGAATTTATAATCTAATTTATAATGTCACTAAGAAGCCATATGTATCTGGGAGTGTGTTATAGTGAAACACACCTAGTCTATAGATAATAGACTCTCCCACCTAATATAAGTAGGAGTCAGTGAGGGTCCAGTGGGAGTCGAATACGAAAGTAGTCAGCTTCCACAACTAGATTACTCTGCGTAATGCTTATTATAACAAGTTCCTAACGTTTTTGTCTGTTTATATGGGACTGATTATAGGACCTATTTAGGACCGAATTTAGTCCAAATACAGTTTCCACTGCGGAAATAAACTCTACAACAGAGTGAGAGAACGAGAAGATTTTAGTAAGGAGAAAGGACAATAAAAGAACAGGTTTCAGGAGGACAAATGATGGCGATTGGCGTTGTATTTACATTTTTGAAGAGTCTAGGTGGTCGTGAAGCAAGAAAATGGATGAAAGTTCCACAGACAATGGTTGATAGTAAACTATCCCATGCATTATTTGTTGTAATAATTTTGCGGCAAGCAAGGAAATAAAGACACTAAATTGCAACGAGTTATTGAGTGTGGTACGATATGAGGAAATAAAACATTATTAGGGAGAAAGGGCAATAAAAGAGCAGGCTTACGACGGTCAGAAGATGGTTGGTTGGTTGATGTTCAGTGACATATCAACACCTCTGTGTTATTTAATACCGAAATCTAACTATTTTCAACACAATTTTATGGCTTCAACTATTTTTTTAATGTAATTGTATGCTTTCAACTACAGATCAAATGCATAGTTGGTAATACTACTATAAAACGTATTGTTCGCCATTTTGCCTTAAAATCGTACTGTTGGCAATTTTAGTATAAATATATATCGTTGCTAATAGTTTCTTTTATAAAAATATATTGCTGGCGTTTTGTTATAAAAATGTAAATGTTATTTAGATTATTCGGACTGTTATCCTCATCTTCATTGCCATATTCACAACGTAGCGGTCGTTGTACTCTCCAGGCTTCTTCAGGTGATTGGATTTTCTCAAGGACAGATGGCCCAGTGGATAAATGCGTTGGTTAGATCCAGTGACTAGACCCAAAGAGTTAGGAGTTCAATACCAGGTTACAGCAGTGGTGGACCAAAGATTGAATAGTTGAGTTAAAGATAAATAACTGAGACATCCGGAGGAGGCATGACACGTGGAACTAGAACAATCTACCCCGATTGACGAAAGAAAGTGTTCGGTTCGAAATTCCAATCACCTGAAGTAGACCGGGGCGTACAATGGCCGAAAACTTATGAATACGGCATTGACGATGAGAATAACAGTCCGAATAATGTAAATAATGTAAGTCATCATAATACCTCATTTCGGAGATATAGACAGATATTTTATTTTTATACCTTCGTGGTGTTTTGTTTTTTGTTGGGTGTTCATTATTTGTCCATAGATGGGACCCTAACAGCTGCTACCACGCCCGGGTCAGGGTGGACCATGTAACAACAGCAATTAAGAGATGGTTTCCTGCTCATCAATACAACCAAAGTCCCGATCAAAGGCCTTGCTGTTGGATCCAGTTTATCGTCATACACAAGACTGATAAAAGATGGAGAATGATGTGGCATTTACATTTTTGAAAATTGTAGGTGGCAGGGAATCCGGGTGGGAATTAAACAGGTGAGAAGTGCGAGTAAAGAAACTATTAGAATAGAACTTACGGTTGCATAAACAGTAACACGACAACACCTAGTAGCGAATTTAGGAGTAGGCTTAAATTCAGTCGATTTATTTGTTTACAATATTTTGTACAATTCTTGAGATGCTTGTAAAATATCAGATCATGTTATTTTAAATATAAACATTATAAGATGTGTTGGTATAAAATTGATCTGGGAATTTAACTGTATTGTCGACATGGGAAAAAATCTCTTACTATAAAGGTAATTTACATTAACCAGAAAAAATGGCTTGGACAGAAGCGTCTATCTTTTAAATTTGGATTTTATAATGTAACTATGACAACAGAGACATTTCGATTTAATTTTTGCCTTGAAAACATTGGAAGACGGAACGCGTGGGCAAAATCTAAGATTTTTTCCAATTGTCATTTTATACCAATCTTTCTTGTCTACAGAATTGATCTGGGAATTTAACTGTATTATAAGATATAACAAGGTATATTTATCGTATATACAGGGTAATTGAAAAGTAATTCCCTATTTTATGTATGAGTGGCCAACTAAGTGTCCTGACTTAACACTCTGTGATTTTTTAATTTAGAGTTGGTTTAAGGATCAAGTCTAATATACCAAATCAAGTCTTTGGAAGAATGTGAAGGGAGAATATAATATTTTTGATGGGGTTTCACTATTTGTCCATAGGTGGGAGCCTAACAGGTGCTACCACCCTCAGGACTTTTTACTTTAGGGTTGGTTAAAGGATCACGTCTACTATACCAAACCAAGACTTTGGAAGAACTTGAAGGAAGAATAAAAGAAGTTATGTCTTATATACTACAAGAGTTCCCGGTGAAATCAGTTGACGCGATTCTTGGGCGGCTCGAGAACTGGTAGCGAAATCTAGTGCCCATTTCGAATTTTAAATAAAAAACTTATGAAAAGCGCTTTCCTTTGATATCCATTTCTTGTAAAAATTATAGTTAATAAATAAATTATGTGTATTTTAAAATGTATAGTAACTTTTCAATCATCCTGTATTGTAATATATCCTAAAGATTTAACATCGTCAGTTTCTCATCAGTTATAATAGCAATTATAAGGTGCAAGAGTTGATTTGTCGAATAACTAATGGAACTTAATGTTAAGTGAGTTAAGAATCAGAGAGGAAGAAAAATCGAAACAGATTGTGTTAGAGAGAGTGAGAGAGAGACAGAGAGAGAGAGACGGAGAGAGAGAGAGCGGGAGGGAGAACGAATGATTGTCAGAAAGAGAGAGGGCAAAAGTAAAGAGAAAGGAAAGATGATTATGAAAAAGTGAGACTTAGATTAAGAGTTAGAGAGAGAGAGAGAGAAAGACTGATTTTTGGGAAAGGCAGCCAGAGAATAAATAAAGGATAAGCAAACAACATAAAGCAAAACGCACGCGAAAATTATCAGAGGGGAAATGGCGGATAGCTTAACGAAAAGCCATAAAGTTTTGATGGGAAAAGAAACTATCTATTTTGAAAAATCCTTGCTGGTATTCACTTGGTTGGATATCGTTTAGTTTACAATGGAAAGGAAACATTCTTGAAATAGGTACCGACCAGCTATTACACGCGTGCTAATGGTGTTTTTATTTACAGTTGTCTCGAAGCACCGAGTAAAGTAAAAATTGTTTTTTTTTTCTTAGAATTCGAGTTCGTGGCCTCTTTTAGTCACCGTGTTCTGTTCTACGCGGTCATAAGAATCGCACCATCGATCCATCGATACGCGTATAGATTAAAGCCGCGGAGAATATGTGGAGGTCACTCGTGGACTGGAAGATATTTACGGAATGATATGTGCCCTGAATTACGGGATATTTGGCACTGGAATCGGAAACATGGATGCGTCGCAAAGTGGTTGGATAATATTAGGGAACAATAGTCACTGAAAGCCATTCTGATGAGACAGTGTTACTGTTATGGCCCCAACCGCGAACATCGAGTAAGCATCGAATTGCACAGAAACAAATTCATCTGAAATGTAAATTCAGAGAGCCAATCGGAATTCATACTTACATGAGCTCACATACATAATATATATAGTTTGAATTCTGTATATATATATATATATATATATATATATACAGAATTCAAACTATATATATTTATATATGCATATGTATATGCATATATATACATATGTATATATATATATATATTTAAATTGTGTGTATTTAGGCAGAATTTTTTCATTCATACATGTTTCATTAAATAATATAGATAAGTGTTGTCTATATATTTTATGTAAGTTCTTTTCATATCGTCTGATAAGCTTAATAACATTATCATTAAACAATGAAAGAAAATCACAATATTGATACAAATTTTTTTTTTAATCCAATCTAAGCTTTCGGCTTACATAAGCTATTATCAGAGATGACAATTACACAATATATTAAGCAATACACGAACAAGAAATTGATGATAGTCTTGTTTGTTTACATGGATGATTTCCAAGCAAGGATAAACACGTGCATATAAAACGCTGAAAGCGAAAATCGCACAACAGCTCATGACGTCACACATGACCACGCGAGAGTGAATCCGATGAGTATTGAGTATGGAAAGCCGTTGGTATGAACCAATGGCTTCTGTTACTAATTATAGGCATTTAAGGATATTTGTGGAGATTTCATAGTTTATTTTGTTCAGGTTAGGTTTCAACTGTTTTTATGTATATAGCTTCAATAATTTTTAGTTTTGGTTTATTGTTTTCATGTTTAAGTATAGTTGTGTTTTCGACGAAGTTTTTCCGGAATTGTGTATGCGGCCAGGCATGTTGTTTTAAATGCCTAAAAGTGTTAGAGTTATCATTCAAATGTAGTGTCAAGCGTCGTGAAAGGGAGTTTGTGGTGGGACCAACATAGATATTATTTAGTTCGTTGGAGATACAATCTCCCAAAGGGCATCTGAATTTGTAAACTATGTTGTTTTTTTCAAATCGCTAACCGAGGGGAAGAATCATTGCGAATAATATTTATATATATATATGTATATATATATATATACGTATATATATATACGTATATATATATGTGTGTATATATATATATATATCAGGTGCATTTCGATCGAAAGCAACAAAACTTTGAACATGTTCGTTTGAATAACTAGTAGAAGGTATCATTTTTTAATTTTATTTATTTACAATTGTAGATATTTGATCTTATCTTTCTGTGTATATATATATATATATATATATATATATATATATATATATATATATATACTAGCGTGCGGCCACTTTGAAAAGTGCCTGAGAACCATAACACGGGTTGAGTCAAACCTTGTGAGTGAAATTGGGTAGACAGAGCCCTTAGGGGCTATCGATAGCTGTGCTAGCATGACTTCACAAGTCATCTTGACCGATGATTTGAGTCAGCTGGTCTTGTTCTGATTGTTGAACATGCTAGATAACACACTCTCTCCCAATAAACTGTAACTAAGGTCTGCTCAGCATAGTTGTATTATAAATCAAACGTTGATTCTATGTATGCGGAACAATCACAAATGTTCCTAAGCGTGCGTCAGCAATAGGGATTGGCAAGACGCCCTAATAGACGGATTTCCACGAATACGAGTGGCCAGCTGTTATATATATATATATATATATATATGCATATATATATATATATATATATGTATGTATATATATATTTATACATACTTACACACACACATACACACACACACACACACACACACACACATATATATATATATATATATATATATATAGATAGATAGATATAGATATAGATATATAGTTAGATCTGAGTGTAGTTAAATCTAAAAAAATCCGCATAGCAAGTAAAACTAGTGACAAACGAACTAAAATGAAGCAATGGCCAAATATCATACCACCGCATATATATATATATATATCTATATATATATATGTATGTATGCATATATATATATATATATATATATATATATATATATATATATATATATATATATATATATATATATATATAAATATATATATTCAGGCTAAATATAACAGACAACGAATGTCTATTATGTTTGAGACATTCTAAACTTCGTATACTTGCATTAATTCCAGGAAGATTGCTATGTGGCGTCATAGAAACTTATCACGAGTTGACAAGCTGATCCACAACCATTATGGTCGCATAACAATCTTCTTTGTCAGCGTAACAGAAATTCATCTTTGTCAGCGTAACGTCTTTGTTTAAATGTCCGTATAACCACTCTGAAGATGGCTCATGTGAGCAGAAATCTTACATCAAGCATAATACAATAATATCCAAATATTCGACAATTTTTTATTCCATTTTCTCCCGACATTAAAGCAACTATGCGAAAATCATAGACACTGTTTTATTTAACAATATATGTTTGAATAATGTCTCCTGTCCCCATACTCTCTCTCTCTCTCTCTCTCTCTATATATATATATATATATATATACATATATATATATGTATATATATATATATATATATATAGAGAGAGAGAGAGAGAGAGAGAGATAGATAGATAGATAGATAGTTAGGTAGACAGATAGATAGATTCTCTTTTATCCATGTCGTGTTAACAGCCTTCAAAAAGGAATGAATCCATCTCCCTCAAATATGGGTTAAATATCATTGCAAACTATGTTCTCTTACTTTCAAGTGGCAACCAGTCTAGAAGAAGTAAATTCTAAAGTTAAACTTGAGGAGAATGCAATGGCTCAATGTGTAAATTTTCGCCGTTGCTATTTCTCGAAAAATCCGATTCTGGATGCTCCCAGGTATCTCTTTGTTACTCCCATGTCGCCTTCTCTGTCTTGTACCCCCACCAAAAAAAAATCAAACTAAAAAACTTTTGCCATCCGACTATAACTCTCACAGAGTAATCCCGCAATACCGTCATCCCAACTGGCTATGGTCAGACAATTAAAAAATATATCAAAGGTCGGAACGGCATATTTGTTGTAGTTGAATTAATTTACCTAATCCATAAAGACAATACACGTGCCTGTTTACATATTCAATCCGTTCAGATTAGAATCTGTTAAGAGTGAGGTGTAAGTTGTTGTAAAGTTAGGTCTTTTATTTCTATTATTGCGTAATTTGAAGTTTATTATTTACACTCGAAATATTAACCTCATCTTTGTCGCTAATATCACATAAGTTCAGCCGTTGTATGGACCGACATCTTGCCCGGCGATCCGTGTTACCTTCAAGATATTTCGAACTCAATGCTTAAATACAGTGGGGGCATATTATTGTCGTTCCGAATACACACTACTCCGACAATTATTATATTAGAAAATTCACGAAACAATGCTTTAACCTAATATGCTATTGATCCAAAGAAACAAAATGGAAAGAGTTTGCTACTGAAAATGACTGACAGTATTTCTATTCTGTATTTGTGGAGGTTGAAACTTTATGTCAGTGAACATAAGACATCATTGCCTCTTCTTGGTATTATTGCCAGGCAATAAATATTTGGCATAGTTTTTATGTACGCGTGTGTCTGGAATTTTTCAAGATAATTGTGTCACTGTCATGTTGTTTAAGAATACAGTCATTGGCAGTTAAAGTGATTTTACGGCAAATATCTTGAGGTATTTTCTTTATTGGTAAGCTTTAGCGAACAATAATTATTAACATGATTTAAAACTAATAATACCTTAGACAGCTTTTTACAAACAATATATGCTTTGTAGAACAGACTCCAGATACTTCCACGAACGACATAACCGTAACGACTTCAAGGTAAGGGTCAAAACTTACTTATTTTCCATATTCTACAAAATGCTGATTTCCTATACTTACATCTACCGTGTGTAACAGCAAAACTGTCCAAATCGTGTAAACCATAATTGTCCATCCCACAAAATCTAAAAAACAATTATAGTGATTTACTTTTTTTTCAGGATTTCAGATAAGACATTTAGCCATCTTGGCACCATTTGTCGTAAGAATCACTGGAAATTCCTTTGAGTTATTCACCTAGAAATATGACAGGATAAAAACGTTTTGTGTCAGCCCCACTGTGTATTCCAAACTGAGCAATGGTAAGAGGAAAAAAGATTATTCTGGCATTCAGTAAGGATAATAACATTCATACTTTGGTCCCATCTTCAAAGTTCATTAAAAAAAACCATCAAGAAGAATCGTGAATAAGTTTAAAAAAGAGGGAAAAGTAGAGAGGAAAACTGGATCAGGTCACAACAGGAAGAGGGGTCATTTCAACTTAAAGCTAAAGAGATGAATTCGAAAAGATCAAACTCAACCCATAAGACGTTTGGAACACGCGAGAGTAGTTTCAGCTATGACAGTCCAATGAGCGGTGAAGAAAGACTTAAAAATGAAAATCGTACGTGAAACGTATGTGGCACATTGTCAATCCAGGACAGAAAGTTTGTAATGTTAGAGACGGCGAAGACCATGTTGAATAAGTTGGAAAATGACCCAAGAATAATATATATATATATATATATATATATATATATATATATATATATATATATATATATATATATATATATATATGCTTTTAATTGTATTTCAATCCATATCTATGATTATTTAATGATGATGTCATTTTTGTTTATGATCGATTTCGTCACGATTCTTCTGTTACGCTTGGAGAGTAATTATACATTCTTATTACTTAAAGTAGCGTCCAATAGTGTTATAAAACCTCGGAGAATTCCAGTAAGATATCTTTAATCATTTAAAAGATACAACGGTTCAAACTTAATTTAACAATTAGACAATTTTGCTGTTACACAATTTGGATAATTTTGCTGTTACACACGTTATATTTGATAACACATTCAATAGGCCTCTACAGTGAGTGGCCTTTGGACCGTGTAATGGATAATTATTTGTAATTTAAGAAAAAAAAGGATTTATACATTTAAAAAAATAAACACTTTTGTCTATTTCTTTGTATTAAAGAGAGTAACCACACAAGTTTGCTCTGCCGTGCATGATAGATATTTGATCTTCATTGAGATTAAGTAATTGAGGGTCATGAATGCAACCTTTTGGCAAGTAGTGAGTAAAAAGCTATAAAATCAAATAGAGCCACTAAAATGTCAACGTCACAATTTATTTCCCAAAGAAAAGCGATGATAACGGCAATTATTGTTTTTATTAGCCTCCCGACGATTTCTTACGTGGGAAATATCCATTCGTTTCGGACCGATTCCTGATTTCACACCTATGTTGTTCTCTTTCCAATCATTACGCGGGTTTTCAAAAGAAACTCACCGAAAGTAGACAAGCTCAAACGGAAAGGGCTTTACTAACCCAGGAATGGATTCCATCTGTACGCGTGGTTTACGACCATATCAAGTTGAAACACCGGTTTTTGTCTGATCATCGAAGTTAAGCAACGACGGGATTGGTCAGTACCAAGATGGGTGAACACTTGTTAAAACCAGGTGCTGTAATCTTTGATGCTCAGGTGGTGTAATGGATAACGGCTCTGAATTGGAAATCGAAGAGCCGAGTTCCGATGTCAGTCGGGTTCGTTATATTTACTAACGAACAAATAACCAAGGTAAAGGTATGGATCCACCTCTTCTCCTCCTATCTATGGGTTAATTAGTAAGACATGTATCAGTAAATAATTATTATCTCCCCAAAATCCATACAATTTTAAAAGATATTTCTTGGCTTTACAGAACCTTCAAAAGTTTGATAAGGAATAAAATCAAATGAATCAATCAATCAGCTATCTCTATGCTATTGATTTTAGTCACTGAACCAAATGATACCGGAAAATAGAAGATTAATGAAGCTTTTTTGTTTGACCAAAGTAATACACTCCTTAAGCACATTTCTTTCAATAAATAGCTTGACACACAAACTTAAAATAAATAGAAAAATAGTCATGTACACACACACACACACGCATATATATATATATATATATATATATATATATATATATATATATTGTCACAACACATCACATAGAATCTAAACATATGGGCCCGTTGTGTTGTTAATATTTCGTTCTCTTATGTGGTACGACGTCATAGAACCGCATTAATAATTTATGACCTGTGTCTAATATTCAGCGACCTTTATCGTCGCATATCAACCTTCTTTGTCAACATGAGAGAATATCAATTTGATGGTGAATATCTTTGTTTTCATGCCTATATAACCACTCAGAAGATGTCTCATGTGAACCGTATCTTAGATAAAGGAACAGCTTAGTAAAAAATTGTCTTTATCTTCTCCCGAAATTAAAGCAAATATACGAAGTTTAGAGCGGCTCAGGATCATACATAATAGATATTCGTCGTCTGTTATATTTAACAATATATATATATATATATATATATATATATATATATATATATATATATATATATATATATATATATATATATATATATATATTGTGTAGATACTGATATTAATACATAGGCAGGCTAATTATGAAAAAAACAAAACAAAAATAAACTGTTATATAGGAATAATGTATCGCTGCCGAATTTAAATGTTATTATAATGTATATACGCTTTCGAAATAGACACCCCGTGTTTATTTATTATACAGTGTGTATTACAACTATCTTTCTGCACATTCGAGAAACCTCATTAAAGAAAAATTCGTTCCTCGGCAGGGATTGATCCTATACACCCCACCATTTTATCAAGTGTGCTGTGATGCTCGTTACGAAGACTGTTACAGCAAGCAATGTTCTGCTTTTTCTTTATTAAGGAAAGCACACCCTTTACACCCAGATTATTTTCTCGAAATATATATATATCTGCACAGTTTGCTATCAGAAACATAAACAAATCTATTTCTAAAGAATCAATAGATCTATTTTTAATCCAACATTTTTATTCACTATAATACAATTTGATGTAGTAAAAATGTAGAAATATAAATGTATCCATTTATTCTTTATATATATATTTTAAGCAAATCACCCCAAGCAAGGCGGGAGTGCCACTAGCACGAAGGGGGTTACAGAAGGTGAGAGTTAGAGTAAAGAGTAGTGTTTGGGAAAAGGATAAAGAGAAGGACAGGAATCAAGGTCAAGGCATCAGAAGATATCGATTGACATTACATTTGAATATTTGAAAATTATAACCATCAGGGAAGCAAGTGATAAGAAGGGAGTTCCACTAACGGGAGGTTCGAGATAAGAAGCCGTTGGGGTAGAACAGATGGCTACATTTAGCCGTTTCGACAGTGAAAGGGTGGGACCGAAATGCCAATCTAGTAGCACGCTTAAATTCATGAGTTTGGAAACCATTGAAAGTAGCTCGTCGGAGCAGTTGCCATGAAAATACTTGTAGAAAACTCTGTGAGAAAGTGACTATAGACGGGATGCCAGATCAGGACAAATGCCGTTGCATATCCGTCTCTGGACATTGTCGAGGTCTTCGAGATGAACAGCTGAAGCACCAGACCATATATGGTAGCAGTATTCCATGCAAG
>OZ038482.1:27463902-27473902 GCA_964036315.1 Acanthosepion esculentum
TGTCTCCCAGAGGTCACACTTGCTATTGAATTCCATTCCATTAGAATAAATATCTCTCTTGAGGGTGCTCCACAGGTTCTCAATGGGATTCAAGTTACAGCTATTTGAAGGTCAGTCCATAAGAGAATCTTCAACAAATCCCTTTTCTTTCAACCAGGATTTAGTAAACTTTGATGCAGAAAGTAGTGCGTTGTCTTGCATAAAGATCATAGATCTACCCTTGGCTAAAGACTGGTTATCAAGCCATTCAAAGAAATATTGCTCTAGAAAATCACAGTAACTTTTGGAATTCATTTAACTCCGTCTTTCAGTTTAAATGGACCCTCGAGCTCAATAACAATAATCCCAGCCCATATCAGGATCCCACCGCCGCCTTATCGGCGTTTAAATATTTTTCTTGAGTCATGTTGCTTGCAAACCCATCCTCGAGCCCATCCATCAGGCCCATCGAGGGTGATCCTTGATTTCTCTGTAAAAAGCACTTTACTGAAATCAGTTTTCATGTATTTATTTGCCCACTGCAATCTTCTTTCCTTATGTTTTTTTGTTAAAATGGGTTTCTTTATTTGATTCTTTACATCAGCAAACTTCCTTAATGCTTTACACCTTGTTTCCCTTGACACCATTGGAGCTCCAGCGGCCTCAAATATGAAGACACTTGATGCATTTGGGTTTCTTATTAATTCTCTTCGGACATGTGATAGATCTCGCTTTGTTAAATTCCTGAATTCAGCCTGAGACTTTTTTTCCCCATTTGACATATTTTCTTGATTGTTCGATAATCCCTTTTCAAATCCTTAGAAATTTGAAGCGAATACTTTCCTTTGCTAATTTCTTTGATTATATAGTTCTTTTCATTCATTGTTAGTTCTTTTTTACGAGCCATAATACTAAATTCTAGTTCTTGCAAATAATCTCTTGACACTGCAACTTGCTATAATTACTGAAAAAATACTAAACATCAATCTGAAATTGAAAATTGGGACTTAATTGCTTTCATGTTTACTCGCTATACATAATAGTACAAATTATTTCATTGGATAACACATATCTATGAATTTTACATAAAATATTTGACAATACCTCTTTTGCATATAATCTCTAGACACAGTTTATCTATCTATCTATCTATCTATCTATCTATCTATCTATCTATCTATCTATCTATCTATCTAATTCAGTTTATTCATATCTATCTTTTTCGCATATGCATCTATTTCCATACAGTATTTACATTTTTCGGACTGTTGACCTTGTATCACCATATACACGAGCCGAACATTTTATTTAGTCAAACGGGAGTAGATTGTTCTAGTTCTACGTGCCATGCCTTTTCTGGATATCTCACCACATCTGTCTATCTCGGTATATCTATTAGTTTCTTCATATCTTTTTCTATCTGCTACAAGTGCCTTTGTGCATATGCAATTCAAGTAATACTTTTCTTTCTTTCCTATATATATATATATATATATATATATATATATATATATATATATATATATATATATGTATGTATATTGTGTATTCGTGCAGCAGATCATAACTCAAACATATATTGTTAAATATAATAGACAACAAATGTCTGTTATGTTTGATCATGAGCCGTTTTAAGCTTCGTATAATGGCTTTAGTTTCGGGAGAAAATAAAGACAAAAACTGTCCAACATTTGGACATTTTTTTTATTATACTGTTCCTCGATCTTAACATATAGTCTTGTTGATAAAATGTATTTCTCTCACGTGGTCATGTACGACGTCATAGGAACGCATTACGAATTTACGACCTGCGTCTGCTATTCCGTCACAGTTATCCTCACATAGCAAACTTCTATGCAAACATAACTGAATTCTGTCTTTGACGGCGAAGAGCGCTGTTGTAATGCCCATATAACAACTCTGATGATGACTCATATGAATCGAAAGCTTAGATCGAGGAACAGCAATATAAAAATATCCAAATGATGGACAGTTTTTGTCTTTAGTTTCTCGAAGCTTAGAATGGTTCCTGATCAAACATAATAGACATCCGTTTTCTGTTATATTTAATAATTTATGTTTGAATATATATATATATATGTATATTATGAAATGGACAAAGTCCGACAATCATTTAAAGACATTTTTATGTTTAACATTCTTTTTATAGATACAAGTATTTAAGTAAATGCCGGTAAATGTTATTTAATACTGTTTATTATAAACAGAGCATTTACTTAAATACTTGTATCTATAAAAGGAATGTTAAACATAAAACTGTCTTTAATTATATATATATATATATATATATATATATATATATATATATATATATATATATATATATATATGCATATATTACGAGACAGAGTATATATATATATATATAAATATATATATATATATATATACTTTCCTTATGCTTACACATACACATATATATATTCGAGGGTCATTCAATAAACAAGGTGAATTTTTCGGTATAAGGACTTCTAATACAGATAGAAGCTTACTTCTTTTTATTTTTATTTTTTGGTTTTACTTCTTTTTCATATGGATTTAATTCTTTTGCAGATTTAAAAAAAAGCTTTGAGAGTTTTGGCGATTAACAAAGATGGCCGACAAGAAGCATGCACCAGGATTGAACAGCGGTCAGTTATCAAGATTTTGGTTGCTGAAGGGTGCAAACCAGTTGGAATTCATAGGAGAATGTCAACTGTGTATGGTGCCACATGTTTCAGTCATAAAATGTTTACAAGTGGGCTAAATTGTTTAAAGAATGACGGTGTTTAGGATAAAGACAACGCAAGGCCTCACACAGGAGCCCCAACGGTGCAGACCATCAACGAGCTGGGCTGGGAACTGCTCCCTCATCCCCCTTACAACCCAGACCTTGCCCCATCAGACTTTCACCTGTTTGGTCCCTTGAAAGCGTTCACGAGATGCACGAAGTTTAAAAGTGACGATGAAGTCAAAAGTGTTGTGAGCGACTGCCTAAGACATCAGTCCAAAGATTTTTACGCTGAGGGAATACGGAAGCTTGTGCACAGATGGGAAAAGTTTGTGACAGTGCTGGGAGACTAAGTTGAAAAAAAAAAGAAAAAAGGAAAGTAAGCTTCTCTCTGTATTAGAAGTCCTTATACCGAAAGATTCACCTTATTTATTGCATGACCCTCGTATATATATATATATATATATATATATATATATATATATATATATATATATATATATATATATATGTATGCATAAGGAAATTATATATATATATATATATTCTCTCTGTCGATATATATGCATATATATTTCTGTATCTAGTATGCCTTTTACCTTTCACTCATCACCTCTTTATATATTAATATATTCTTGCTTCTGCGTGTGTGCCAATCGATCTCTCTCATTCTCGTTTACAGTGAATATAGTTATGAATATAATGTGTGTGTGCGCACGTATATATATATATGGGAATGCGTGTGTTGGGGTGTTTACTTTATATGCACAAGCATTTCTTGTTTCAATTTTGGTAACTCAATTCGTATGACTTAGTTGAATCGAGATACGTTCCTTAATTGGATTTTTATTATGTGTTAATAAACGTCTCGGTCAAACACTGAAACGATTGTAAATCAGTCTGCTTCGTGTAATAACTTTGAATGAATGATCAAAATGATTGAATATTGAGTCAGTCTTCATAAGTAATATCTTTGGGAATATAAACTTCAGTTTGAGTCAGGCAAAAATGACTACAGCGGATTTTATGATCTCCATTTTCATGCTTATGTCGACCAAGTTAATTATGGTGTACGAGCAATGACAGAATCGGAAAACATGTCGAAACGAGAACAGGCCAATTCACTTTAGAAGTCAATAATAAATTGGGCAGCTTCTGCGCAGGCGCGTTGTGTTTACTCTCTTATGTTTGACCGGCTATTGTAATTCTTAAATTATGCAAAACTCTAAGTGATTTCATTAAAAAATACCATTTTGTTCGTAAACATCAGTATATTTCTTAAATTTGTGTATTATTTTCAATCTATGAGATAAAGCTTATCTTTTGTCTTAAGTAAATTGAAAATAAACAGTAAGATGGCAAACATTTAAAATGAAAGAAAGAAACTGGCTAGGTATTTAAATGAACATAATGTAGCTAAAAAAAAATACGAATAAAAAAGATTCCCTGTTTTACTTTATCGGTGTAGATGCGTGTTGTTAAATAAATTACTGAAAATGTTATAGTAAAAATTATTGACAGGGTTATAGGAAATTACTGACAACGTTAAGAATATTATTGACAATATTATAGAAAATTACTAACGATGATCCTGTTCTGAATTAAAATTTGCATTGAATGCATATAAATGTGATTTTAGGAACATCCATGACAAAGTGGAAAAATCTGCACGCTTGAAGGGTTTCGTCATTTAGGACTTTATCAGACTAGCTTAAGTTGATCTGAAATGTAAATTAATTATTTTTACATATGTGTTTTGTGTGTATTTTTGTGCTTTTATAGATGAGTTCAATTTTTTTAAAAAATAATAGAATTCAACCTCACTGGCAACAGGGCGACTCAAGTTAGAGGGTCAGCGTTAAAGATTTAATACTGAATGAGGTGTGTTATATAAAAAAGGGGGTTATATAAAAGAGTGGGTGTTATATAAAAGAAGGGGTGTTATATAAAAGAGAGGGCGTTAATAAATGAGCATTATGGGGACAAAGAAGTTAGTTAATGTTTCAAAACGAACAAATCGGGATACTCTTTGTTTCGTGCGGTTAAAATGACATCTGGTCGTAGAATTTGTAGGTGTACAAGTTTAATTGACATTAAGGTGATATAAGGGTAATATTTATATGGAAGACAACGCTGCAAAAGTGGAAAAAACAGAGAGACATTATTGATTCGTTTTTTTACGGTTAATCAACACTTTGCAGGTCATTTAAACCCAGAAAATATTTTTATATTATAAGAATTTTTTAAAGTTAACAATAGTTTAATGTTACAAGTCATACTGATTAACCCATAGCTGGGAGGAGAAGGTGGGGATTTATAACTGTACGTGCGCGTAAATGAATATAAGGAACCCAAAATGATTTGGAACTCGGCTCTCCGATTAACAATTACGAGCCATTATTCATTAGACCTTCTGCACATTCAACCTTATAGTATCTGGTATTCACAAGCGATCACCCACTCTCGACGTTGCTTAACTTCGGTGATCGTGCGGAAACCGAAAACGTAATATGACCGTAAGCCTACATAGACAGGGATAGTGAGAGACCCGACAGAATCGTTTGTGAGAAGAAAAAAAGGTTAATATTGACATCCAGGTACATAGTTTAATGATATTGTAATACGCTATCGTTCTCTCTCCCCCTGCTACAGAAATTCGTGCGTATACACCCTCCACACACACTCTCACACAAACTTGCATATACAGGCGTACGGACTGATCAAGCTGTCTATCCTTACGTACAACATTTTCCGCCATAGTAATTATTCACATTTTGAAATAAGGCGTTTCAGAAAATGAACGAAATGGTTTCTGTTTAATTTTTTTCTGAGTAATTTCCGCATT
Organism: Acanthosepion esculentum; assembly: GCA_964036315.1. NCBI lineage: Eukaryota > Metazoa > Mollusca > Cephalopoda > Sepiida > Sepiidae > Acanthosepion > Acanthosepion esculentum. Next base: position 27,469,458 of record OZ038482.1, read on the forward strand.
TTCCATTCACAGTAAAAACAATGACTTTATCACTAATTGTTCACTCAACAGAAAGTGCAAGAGCCTCTCTAGGTAGAGTCTTAGTGATTGAGGTTGTTGAATGAATGTAAGAGGAAGCGGTAAAAAGTGCAGATTATGTTGAAACGTAGTAAATATAGACTCTAGACTTGAAGAGGTTAAGACTGTAGCGGTCGAATAAGTATCCCCTCAAGAGACTGTTCCTCAAAGTAATGATTCTTGGGAAGAAGCTAGAACTTCCTTCTTACTAATGGAATACAAAGGGAATGGAAATGATTCACTCTTGTGTAAGCGGCATAGCGTGTCTGAGCTGGGACGTTCTGAACTGATGGAACACGCGAATGCACTTCGTCGGAACATTTGCCATAGAAATATCACACACGCACATACGCAGGCACACACACACACATTAGGCTAAAGATACAAGTCGCCCAGAAGATCGTCCTACTAGGAACATCCCATATACTAAGAAAAGTTCTATCAATTAAATGACAATTCTCTTATAAAGGACCATAGTTTGGATCCGGGTCTACAGGAGACAAAGCAGGAAACATAACACACCACCACCACACCCACCACCACCACCACCACCAACACCAATACTACTACTACTACTACTACTACTACTACTACTACTACTACTAATAATAATAATAATAATTATCAGGTATCAGTCACGATCAAATCAGTGTAAACGGATTATAACCCCCTCTCTGCCCTAGACGTCTCCTTGGTCTAGTCCCACTTTCTGTCGACGCGCAGCCGCTCTGTCCGGACCCCGCTTGTACCGATATCTCAGTCTTAGCATGGCTATGGCATAAAGAGAGTTATACAGTTCCCAAACTGTATGGCTTCCAGCATAATTCGTCTATCGTCAAGTTTTTCGTTCTTCAAGTGTTGTGATTCTTTCTGACGAACAATGTTGTCTTTCTTCTTTTAGTGAATAAAGCCGTAGTAAAGCACGGTGGTTTAATGAATAGCGGGTCGGACTGAGGAATCAGAAATGAATCGGAGAGCCGAGTTCGAATTTCAGTCGAATCCATTACATTCACTTACGTGCTATTACTCTTGGGAAAGGTATGAATCCTCCTCTTCTCCTTACAGCTACAGAACAGACCGGGTTCTATAGCCTTGGATGGCAACTGGCCTATTGCAAAAATAAATAGTAACATACTGTGGGAAAAAAAACATCTGCCTCATGTATCGAGAGATAAATGATCGCCTAAGCATGTACCACGCATGGCACATAACTGACTGAAACTTCTTATTGACGAGTGGGCTGACTGGAAATCTCTCACCGAAGACATAATAATGCCAGTTTTGGTTAAATATAGACGATTTAATGAGGGTGACTATTTGGTATCAGATGGCGACGGCTGAGAATCTTGTTCAATGCATTCAGCAAGGTTCAGTCAGAAATTCAATGAATATTAAGCCCCCTTCCACACACTTGCTCTTTTTACTCCAAAAATGTATTCTCGTCGATTTTAAAAATCCAATCGGGTGTTAATTGCTGTAATTTTCTTGAATTTTTTTATCTTTATTTGACAATAGGCGAATTTTAAATCATTTTTTGCAAAAAAAATTCATGTCCGATAATTTATGGATAGCGGTTTCGATTTTGGGAATAGGAAACGAGTTCGATCCTATTTTATGATTTACGTCTATTTTAAAATCACCACATATTCTGAAGTTTCTAACTGATTTTCACAAAGCTTTAATGAGAGAGACCCGTTTATTATGAAAAATATGAGGAGTGATTATTACGAATAATAAGAAAAAAGGACAAGACAAAACTGAATAAAAGAAAAAAATGATTGATTTGAAGTCAAGTTTAATTTCTGATGAACAAAGCTGTGCTATTATTATTAGAAGAATTAATTTGCTTTTATTTTAGTCTTGGCCTGCAAGAATATACTTAAAATTCCTTCCTTTACCGTTTTCTTTAACTTGGCAACAACTAATGTTAAAAGACGAATACGTAATTTACAATGTTTGCATTTCTTGCGTTCCTTTTTTAATACTGTAAGTCTCCACATTCTCGTCAGTAGAATTGTACTTTATAGCCAATTCCAGGTATTGTATACCTTCCACGCCTGTAGTTAGAGGCAAATTATTCTATTCTAATTTTTCCAGTATCTCGTATTTATGAGATATATCAGCCATACCTTCAATTAAACATAATTGTATCAATTCCTCCTCTATAGTTAAATCTTGAGTTTTCAGTTTCTCAGGTTTGTAGAATCTGCTAGCTTCTCTTAATCTGTAAAGATATTGTATAATTGAGTCATCTGGTTTCTATTTAACGGACATAAATTTGGTTCTTTCCACTATGAAAAGTTTATTTCTAGGTCGTAAATTTCTTTTTATCATTTCTGAAATTTCAACGAAAGTCAAATTCTCCAATTATTTGTGGTGTGCCAGAATAGGCATATGGCATATCCATTACAGTTTCACAAACTTCCGAAATTTTCCCCTCTTTTGTCTTAATATCTTTCATTTCTTTAGCCCTAGCCTGAACTATAAAACGCCGGATCCAAGTCTCCACAAATTCTGGGACTTACACATCCTATCGTCGATGGCATATATTTGTATGATGTTGTTCTACGACACGTGATCAGTAGACAACTTTCCTCCCCCTGACTATTTACTCTATAATTTATTTCTCCTATAACCAACATATGCAAATCAGTAAAATCTTATTTGCCAATATCATTACACTTATGAAGAAATGGAAATCCGGGGCAATTATTGAAGACATATAAACGGTAAAAATCATAGTGGGAGTACATCAAATAATTGCTGCCACATGATATCGAATGAAAACTCACAGATCCAAATGTAAAAATAATATCAGTATTCATTTCATTAACTCTTATAAAAATATGAAAAATAAGAGGAGTGATTTTTACGAATAATAAGAAAAAAGGACAAGACAAAGCTGAATAAAAGAAAAAAAATGATTAATTTGAAGTCAAGTTTAATTTCTGACGAACAAAACCGTGCTATTATTATTATTAGAAGAATTAATTCGCTTTTATTTTAGTCTTGACGTTTAAAATTAAAACTTTTGCGATCGCTTAAAATATTAATCAAATGATATTACAACCGAACAAATAAATTGTTCATATTTCTCAGACCAATTTCTGTTATTAATTTTCTGATGATTTTAACGCCCTACATTGATTTCTTCGAGCATGTATTTCCAGTTTGGTTGTTATGCAAAGACAGCGTTTCGGCTATCTACCCTCGGATTTTCGTCCGGAAAAAATGTACTTATTTGGCAAAACATTTAAGAGGATAATGGGCGTTAGATGATTTCTATGTTATATCAACTCAGTGATGTCATTTCCTGCTCGTATTTGCTAGTGTAGCTTTAAGATTTAATCAGAATTTCATTAATGGCGGACCACGTTGCATTAAAGCAGTCTGAGTATTGCAATGATACGTATGTGAGATTTATATCTATATTTCCGGTTCTACATTTCTTTCTCTCTCTCTCTCTTTCTTTCTCTTTATATATATATATATATATATATATATATATATATATATATGTGTGTGTGTGTGTGTGTGTGTGTGTATCACGTATTTGAGATAAGAATTTATATCTATATTTCCAGTTCTACATTTCTCCTTCCCTACAGCCCTCTCTATCCCTCTCTTTCTCTGTCTCTGTCTGTCTCTCTTTCTCTCTCTCTCTCTCTCTCTCTCTCTATATATATATATATATATTTCACAATCTGTTCATATCTCTCTCAGTCTGTACCTATCTATCTACTCTAGTCTGCTCATATCTATCTATATATTTATCTATCTAAACCTTTTCTTATATATGCATAGCTATCTATCTATCTATCTATCTATCTATCTATCTATCTATCTATCTATCTATCTATCTATCTACATATGTTTTGATACATGGTATGTCTGTCTATTTCAGTAAGTTCTTATCTATCTATCTATCTATCTATCTCACTTTTGATGTATGCAAGTATATCTATCTATCTATCTATCTATCTATCTATATATATATATATATATATATATATATATATATATATATATATATATATATATATATATCTAAGGACAGGTTTCAAATTGTACTTAATTGTTGCAATTAGCGAAATGTGAACCATGTCATTGGCATTAATTAACTTAAGTTTACTTTTGTTTTAATTTTAATTTGCTTTTTAGCAAATATTTTTTAGCGAGCTCTCAAGTGTGATCAGATAATAATTTTATTGAGATTTCATGAAATTAAATTTAGTCGTGGTTGATTGATACAAAAAAAGTCTTCCGTTTTTTAGATGACAATATGAATTCATAGGTGTCTGTGTAAATGTAGAGTTGTTAGATCCCATATTTGTGGAATCTGATAGGAGGCAGACAGATCTCATAGCACCTACACTTTTCGCAGTTTT
>OZ038482.1:27478902-27518902 GCA_964036315.1 Acanthosepion esculentum
TGGTCAGCGTCTGTCCCTGTGGTGCAGCCACCTAAACAACGTGGAACATAGGCTAAGAATCCCTCTCTCTGGCTCCAGTGATATCTGACCCTTCTGGTTATGTTTAAATCGCTAGCGAACAGCTGTTGGTTTTTGTCGAGCCAACCTTCAAAAATGGGAATATTCCATCGATGTTGACCTAAGAAGGTAAACTAGGAGATGTGATCGTGATGTCCGTATTGGCAGCCAATACGGACATCACGATCACATCTCCTAGTTTACCTTCTTCTTGAAGATCCATGCACGGTTAACGACCTTGAAACCTTAACACCCAGGGCAATGGTCTGTTTGCGACACTGTATCGGTGGTGTGTAGCGACTCGATCAGAAGAAGATGCTCACTTCAGATCTCAAGTTGAACGCATATGCAGAAACTATTGGTAAAGCTGCTTAAAGTATCGTCGGCTCATTCTGTCACCCTATAAATTACCTGAATCTTTCAGCCATTAAATATATATTTTTTTTCGGTATAAGGACTTCTAATACAGATAGAAGCTTACTTTTTTTCAACGTAGTCTCCCAGCACTGTCACACATTTTTTCCATATGTGCCCAAGCTTCCGTATTCCCTCAGCGTAAAAATCTTTGGACTGATGTCTCAGCCAGTCGCTCACAACACTTTTGACTTCATCGTCACTTTTAAACTTCGTGCCTCTCGTGAACATTTTCAAGGGAACAAACAGGTGAAAGTCTGAAGGGGCAAGGCATGGGCTGTAAGGGGGATGAGGGAGCAGTTCCCAGCCCAGCTCGTTGATGGTCTGCTGTGCTGTTTGTGCTCTGCAGTAAGCATCTTTGGCACCCACAGGCAGCTGACCTTGTGTGCTGTCCCAACAGATAAGCTCAAAGTCCTTGCAATGTCATCCACTATCATCCTTCTCTCAGATTTAATGAGGTCATTGACTGATTCGATCCCCTCAGGAGACCTCACTTCTGTAGGCCTCCCAGGCCTGTCTTCATCCTCAACACTGCTCCGTCGTTCTTTAAACAATTTAGCCCACTTGTAGATATTTTTTTGCCTGAAACATGTGGCACCATACACATTTTGACATTCTCCCATGAATTTCAGCTGGTTTGCACCCTTCAGCAACCAAAAACTTGATAACTGACCGCTGTTCAATCCTGGAGCATGTTTCTTGGTCGGCCATCTTTGTTAATAGCTAAAACTCTAAAAGTTTTTTTTTTAATCTGCAAAAGAAATTAAATCTATGTGAAAAAGAAGTAAAACAAAAAGAAAATGAAAAAGAGTAACCTTCTACCTGTATTAGAAGTCCTTATACCGACAAATTCACCCTATTTATTGAATGACCCTCGTATATATATAACCAACTATACGCAAAAGAGTAAGAAATTGTAGCGAATTCACTAAAATAAAATATAACGATTCACATAAAAGAACTCTCATGACATTAATCCATATACTAACCTACAATTTCGTAAATCAAACTGTATTCCAGAATATAACTTCAACAAAAATGCAACACAAAACGCACCTCACCGCTTCTAATCATTTCTACACAAATATGTATATGTACAAAATCTGAGTACCATCTACCATGTATTCAATTGTGAAAACAGAATAACATATATTTTTATGGCTTCAAAGCTCCCCAGAAAATATAATTTAGGCAGTAAATGACTCATAAGGCATTGATATGCCGCTGAAGTCACATCATTCAATCATATTAGGGTTTTATTATTAACACTCATTGTCGCATGTTATTTACCATTCTAATATTCCATTTACCGCCAATCAATTAAAACTTGCTTACTTTCCTCTGATTTTCTTGTAGAGAAATGATGACCAGAATCAAATACTCCTGTTATTTTTAAAACATTAAATCTAAGATTGCATAAACAAAGCTAACGCGAAACGCGACATATCAATATATTACTGTTATCTTCTTTATTGTAGCAAGGGGTGACATGTTCGGTTCGGGTGATATCGCATAATGACTCGTGTTGCCATAACAATAGAATAAGTAAAATAATAAGTATTAAGTAAAGCACGCTATTTGCTTGACCAATGTAAAGTTATATTTTTCTTTTTAATGTCATTATAACTAAACAGAATCGGTCATATTTTCAAATAAACTCTAAGAATAGGTATTTAGTTAACGTATTTCATTTAAATATACAGTTATGGGGGAAGCATGGTGGAGTAATGGATAGCGGCTCGGATTGAGGAATCGGAGAGCCGAGTTCGAATTACGTGCTCTTGGGAAAGGTATGAATCCTCTTCTTTTTCCCCCCAACTATGGGTAAATAGCAGGACCGACCGAGTTCTAGAATCTTGGATGGCAACTGGTCTACCGCAGAAAGAAATGGCAAACTACCGCGGGAAAAAATCTGCCTCGTCAGTCATGTATCGAAAGATACATGATCGCTTAAGGGTGTATCACGCATGGCACATAACTGACTGAATGTAAAGTTACATTTTTCTTTTTAATGTTTGGGGCATATCAATATAACTTATCAGAATAGTTAGTATTCTTAAATAAACTATAAAAATAGGTATTTAGTTATCGTATTTCATTTAAATATACACTTTTTACTCTATTTACTGATTGCTTGCTTATTAGAATTGCTAAAGTCATACTGACGTCATTCGTGGAGTTTTTTTTTTGGAAGATTTAGCGACATTTACATATAATTGATTATGAAGGAGTTGCTTATAAAACCTTTGTACTTTATTTTATATTGCATTCAAGAATTCAAACAATTCCACTAATTTAGATATATTGAAATGTCTTTCGTTTCTATTCATTGGATGCAAGCATTAAAATACATCCAATCATTTAAGCAATATAAGTATTAAATCCTTCACCAAAATTAAGCAACGCGGCCACTGGTCAAAATCGTAAGCTGCTTACAATGAATTATGTAATATTCCTCCATTTAGATTTAACTTTCCGCCCCAGGGTAATCCAGTGCTAATCACAACATTGCACTCTGTAGTTTGTAAATTCTGAAATAGTAATATTATGAAGAATGAAGATTGTTGCTTGCTAGACAGAAAATATTTTTTCTATTAAAATCGTCCGACCACATAAAAAAGCTAAAACATTTATTCACTTTACTTAATACTGTGCTGTCAATACTAAATTAATAAAATAAGATGCAATATTATACAAAAGTTTTACTAAATACATTATTTTATACAGTGTTAATAAAATCTATTCATTCTTCTATTTTAATACATCGGAAATGTATTTTTATTTTTTAGAGACCAAAACATCGAAATATGAACAACGAAATCTAAATGTATTCGAGTGCCGAACCAAAAGCTTATAAAAGAAGTTTAATCCATTCCTGGATTACACTGGTCACTTCGATGTAGTTTAATCGTTTGCAAGCTTGTCTCACTAAATTCATAGCGAGTTCGATCCTCAGTGGGTGCTCCACACTTTCGGCCTTGTGCCACATCTAAGCTACGCTTAGAATATAATTTTGTGCCATATCTATGATACGCTTAGAAAATCACCATAGCTGGATTACACTGGGCACTTCGACGTGGTGTAATGGTTAGCAAGCTTATTTTCTAGATCAGTTACGACTGAGCAGTGACATCGATGCTCACCTGGTGCTCCGTACTGTCGGCATTGTGCCACATGTCAACTACGATTATTAAATCTCAATAACTAGATTTACGTAAACGGTTCACCAACTATGATAGACAAATGGAGGAGTCTGGAATCTACAGAAGCTGAAAAGTTGTGACCATAACAATCAAGATAAAGATACTAGTCTGAGTAGATAATTATAATAATGATGAGTTCTCATGTAAAATTAGAAAATGAGAATTTTGTTGACGCAGGAATAGCCAGTAACGATGTTGCTGGTACCTGCTCGACCGTTTTTTTTTTTTCTTATAGATTATTTTCCCTCCCGTCAGGAAAGCAATGTTTCAGAACTAGAGAAAGGTTTGAATTCTCAGATGAATTTCATCTTATTTTCAAAGACGTAGAAAGAGAAATTAAACGAAAACAAACTCTGAATTCTCCTGAGTCTTCCTGTACTTTTTCTTGTTCATTTTTAATTTTATTTTTATTTTTGACCTTTAGTGTATCGATGCGGTAATTGTTTTTTTCGGTCTGTGAACAAATTGATTTATACACGTCGACTAGTTTTCCCAGCAAGCACTTTCACGCCAGAATTGGCCAGTGTATTAAGGGAAAAAAATTGTGTAACTGGTTATTGAATAAGTAACTTTTAAAAACTTCCATCAGTGCTTAGCGAATTTTTCTGCGTGCTTCGATACGAATAAAATATTTTTTTTGTATATATTTTAGATTATTTTCAAATAAAACTATGACATTATCATATTAACCGTTAGTTGTTTAAAATATCAGACGTTTGAAAAAGTTTACAACGAAAACCACTTTTCATTTATGTTGTAACGTTATCGTTGTAAAATACGAAACAAAAACTTTCATACATAATATTTCTTTTATTCATTTCTGGACTTCGTCAGTTAATATCTGCGAGACGGTATGTTGCTAGGATACTTTCTTCGAAGTGGATTTTCGCGAGGATGTGAGAGGCTGCCATTTCCCTCTTGGGTGGGCGGTTTATAATTACTTTCTGTCATTTGATTTTCGAACTTGCGTGCATTCTAAGCTTAGCTGAATCGCCCACCTCTGTAGATGGTGGATGCAGCCACTGACATTCTGTGAAGTGCCATTATTCGCCTAGTGACAAAAGAAACGCTTTCCAGGTCAATCCGCTGATGCATCTATCTTCTCTGATGTTCTGTTGTGACACCGAGTGTAAAGCCTATTCTGGTATCTCTTAGTCAGTATTTATTGGTATCACCATAAAACAAAATTTCCTCTTAAAAGACAGATTACTTATTGATGTAAAATTCGATTAACCCTTCTGGTATCCATTTTCTAGTTTTAAAAACAGACTCTATTTTTACAAAGTTTATTAAAATCCAAACTATAGAAACGAATATTGTTTTTTGCAAGCCAGCTTATAATATTATTAAAATGGAGGATTTTCAAATTTTTAAGATGACATTAGTACGGACCAAGTACCATTTAGGAGAAATAGTTTTAGGGGATTATTGTTACACTTGTATTCGAAGGCCATTCACAACTACGAGTCGGAACAACGTATCTACGTCGGACATGATACAGAACACTCTTAGCAATATTAGTTTATTCGGGAAATAAGTTGTAGCTGATGGATGGATGGCACACAAGTCGATACCCGATCATTATCGGCTTGGATGATGTGAAAATACCCGAAACACCTGATGAACCTCGGCTAAAATCATAATTGATGATGTATTCCAAGCCCCCAAACAGATATATTTAACAAAAGAAGCACAGATTATGCAAACATCGAATCGCTGTTATCATATATATATATATATACGAGGATCATTCAATAAATAAGGTGAATCTTTCGGTATAAGGACTTCTAATACAGATAGAAGGTTACTTTTTTTTCATTTTTCAACGTAGTCTCCAAGCACTGTCACACACTTTTCCCATCTGTGCACAAGCTTCCGTATTCCCTCGGTGTAAAAATCTTTGGACTGATGTCTCAGCCAGTCGCTCACAACACTTTTGATTTCATCGTCACTTTTAAACTTCGTGCCTCTCGTGAACGCTTTCAAGGGAACAAACAGGTGAAAGTCTGAAGGGGCAAGGTCTGGGCTGTAAGGGGGATGAGGGAGCAGTTCCCAGCCCAGCTCGTTGATGGTCTGAACCGTTTGGGCTGCTATGCTCTTTGTGCTCTGCAGTAAGCATCTTTAGCACCCACCGGCAGTTGACCTTGTGTGCTGTCCCAACAGATAAGCTCAATGTCCTTGCAATGTCATCCATTGTCACCCTTCTGTCAGACTGAATGAGATCATTGACTGATTCGATCACCTCAGGAAACCTCACTTCTGTAGGCCTCCCAGGCCTGTCTTCAACCTCAACACTGCATCGTCCTTCTTTAAACAATTTAGCCCACTTGTAGACATTTTTTTGCTGAAACATGCGGTACCATACACAGTTGATATTCTCCTATGAATTTCAACTGGTTTGCACCCTTCAGCAACCAAAAACTTGATAACTGACCGCTGTTCAATCCTGGAGCATGCTTCTTGGTCGGCCATCTTTGTCAATGGCTAAAACTCTTAAAGTTTTTTTTCAATCTGCAAAAGAAATTAAATCCATGTAAAAAAGAAGTAAAACAAAAAAGTAAGCTTCTATCTGTATTAGAAGTACTTATACCGAAAAATTCACCTCATTTATTGAATGACCCTCATATATATATATATATATATATATATATATATATATATATATAGATATATATATATATAAATAGATAGATAGCTATAAACAAATTGGGACAGCAATTTGAATTAATAAGTGTATAATAATGTATAATAACGGTATTTCCTCCTCTTAGAAATAAAAAATAAAAATTAATCATAAAGAAATTATATGACTCGAACTCATCAGTGGGTAAGCGTCTAATTACCACGTGTATTTATGTGGAAATTCTGAAAACCCTTATACACTTGTTCAAATTAATTGAAACCGCTTTAGTTTCCTTTCTTTCACCAGACGGTTAATTTTAGACCCACTAGAATGACACGGTGTAGTCGAATACTATTTTTCTCGCAGATTAGGACATTTGCAATGGTGTGCAGTAATATTAATTTATTTTCGAGGTGTATGATGAAATTTGTTTGGCCTTGAAAAACATTGCGTGATGCGTTATTGCATCTGATTTTTATCACGACCAGACGCTATTTTCTCGAGTATCGATTAGTTGTCCTGCGGCCATTGTCTGCGATGGACGTTACTCCAAGGAAGCATACGAATGTTGTAACACTGTACGAAAACACTGGCAAGCCTCAAGCCTCACCAGTGAGAAAATCAAAGTACTATAGATTACACTGTAAACTCCCCTGATTTAAATCCAATGGAAAATCTGTGGTCAATCTGCATGGATCAATTTCGTGGACTGGACATATGAAGTACTAACATGTGTACTGGGTCAGGTTTCATTGGAAAATTACGAAAATTAAATAATAACGAAATTATTCGTTTTGTTTCAATTAATTTGCGCAAGGGTGTATTTCATTACTATCCCAACCAATTTCATTATCTGTGCCGTAAAGACGATTACATTGGGGAACATAAACAAAATTGACTATAAATTGCTATTTCTGGCCGAATCATTCAAGAAACTGTCGGTGATTCAGGTAGTTTTCCTTGTATAACTGTCGGGAAGATATTTTACGCGGGGAAGAAAATGGTATATACATTTTTATATACCAGTAAAATGTTATGAAAATTAATCTCAAAGTGGAAAAAAAGGGATCTTTTACAAAATAACACTCAATGCATAATGATTCTGACCAGAATTTTCTTTAAGAAAATACTTTAATTTAAAGATAAAACAATATATCGAGACGGAAGCTTATAAAAAGTGCTTTAATCGCTCGATCATCTACAGTAAATAAGCGCGCAGGTTCTTAAAACATTTCTACTTTCTTGGCAGATCTATTATCACAATGTGAGCTACTTAATAACAAAAGTGATGAAATCATTATTTTCTCCATTTACATGCGGACTGCTGTCCGTATCTGCGTTGTCGTTATCACAACGTTTTGCTCTTTGTGTCCTATGGACTTCCTCTAGCCCAGAGGTTCTCAACCAGGGGTAAATTTACCCCTATGGGGTAAAAAATTATATAGTCGAGGGTAAATAATTGAGGTACTTGATAATTTAAAAAATAATGTTTTGGTATTTTTTACTAATGACTAATTTGCACAATTTTAGTCGCAAATTAGTCAGTACTAATCATAATCATTCATTCAAAAAAAAATTTTTTTTGGTATTTTCCAAATACTTTTAAATTGCCAAAAACAAAAATACTAAAAAAAAAATGTTTTTTGAATGAATGATTATGATTAGTATTAATTTGTAGATCTACTAATACAGCAGATAAAATGAATAATGACTACAAACGTTAATAAAAATACTGAGTTTTATACAGAGTACTAACTTATACTAAAAATTTAGTAGATTAGTACTAAATAAGAAATCAGTATTTTGAGTGTCGCTTTGTATTTTTTTTAGTCACAGTATTTTGACTAAAAAAAACCCTTAGTATTTTGAATGAAAAAATGATTCATTCATTTAGTCACGAAATTGTACATCAATGCTTTATGATGGCTATGAATTTTGTGTATGGTAGTAGGGGTAAATGGAGAAATACATAAAGCCGAGGGGGTCAATGATGGAAGAAAAGGTTGAGAATGGCTGCTCTAGCCTATATCAATCAGAGTAACCTACAGGGAATTCTGAACTAAATCCTTTATTTAATCTAAGACGGTATACTGTTATTGTCTAGATCTTATTTTTAGTACTGCTCAATTATTGCTCTAGATTAACTTGACCCCCTCCACCCACTGTATCAGGTTGTGACACAAGGTCGGTTTTTAACGTGGGGACCCGAGTGTTTCCACTCCAGCAGCTGGCCTAAGCTGGTCGTAGCTTATCTAAACTGGTCCAAACTTGTCACAGCCGGTTATACGACCGCTACGTAACAGTGGAGGTAAAGCAAGGCAGGAGGGAAGGCTTTATGTACGGAACAGATACTACATCTGCGGCATCCATCCCGACAGGAAAACCCACTTCTCATCCTCTGACAATCCATCCAGAAGAATCCGGGGTGGGGAATCCCCTGCTAAGTTATTGCTCACTCGTTTCTCCTCAGTCTAAGTCCATACTGTTTGGTCCGGGGATTCAACTCACAATGGCTCTGTAACGAAATTCATGAAACAACGCTTTAATCCTCATGGCAAATTTTATTGCTGTTGCTGATTAGTATTGTTACTACCTGTCATGCAAGAGGACTCTTGCTACTACCGTAAAAATTTGGCTGTTGTCTTCCTTTCTTTATTAGAAGCTAACATATTGTTATTTATTTATATGCTAGGCCTACTAAGGATTCTTTCAGACGTCTAACCATCCAGAGACGCCCATTGGACTACACCATTTGCTATTCTGTTGGTCTACGTCATCACCATTTCTATTCTAAAAGTTGGATCGTTATTTCTATTCTCTTGGAGCGATTGACCACGTGTTATTTTTCTTTTAGTCCAGCACAAGTTTGCCCGGCTTAAAAAAAAATCCCCAAAAACCTGTTAAGTTACTCACCTTTTAATTTTTGACTCTTGAATTTCTCCGTTTTCTTTTTTATTTATCTGTATTTGTTTTTCATTTTGTTAGATTTTATTTTAAGTTTGTTTCCTTGTTCTGTTGTTTAACCCCCTCACGTTTTTATTTTAGTTTCGTTTCGGTTTTATTTTTTGTTTATATTTGTGCTTGTTTGATTTTTACTTTATTTCTTCTTTTGTAAAATTGTTCTTTCGTTTGTTAGTGCACGAACTATAATTTTATAAGGCGAACTAGTATTTATTCAGCTGTGGTGGTATATTCCACTATGGCTGAAGATTCAAATTCACCGCCGGTGAATGTACAAAATAAGTCACCGGGACAAAGTGCCTGGTTGGAAAACAGGCAAAAAAGGATGGCTCGTTGTACTATGAAGAACAGCGAGTAAAATACGAAAAATACATCAAGGGCAATGAATTTGTTACGATACCAGAAGCCCTGTATGCAATTAATACAAGGACAATTTCCCTGCTGACCACAGACATAAAAAGTCGGAAATTGATTGGGGTCAGCAGAGAAGCCATGGAAGAGGCGGCGAAAAGCCTACGCATTGCTCCGAAAATTCTGGCGAGAAGAATCAATGCACTGTGGGATTTGTTACTTGCAACAGAACAAGAAGCAAAAGCACTCACCGGAAACATCTTAACGACAGCAACTCTAAGACTTCAAACGGACTACATGGGTACTCGACGCACAAAAAATCACGGTGCATGGCGTACCTGTTGATATCGAGGAAGACAGAATAAGAGCATTTTTTTTCGCAGTACGGACTGGTAGATGAAGTCGCGTCTATTAAGAGTAGGTATGTCCAATTTTGGCCATTTTAGCGGTTTTTTTTAGTTGTTTTTTTGTCAGTTGAAAGACACATTAATTTCGAAATTCTTGTAAAAATTAACTACTTGTTGGATTTTAATGAAAACTTCAGAACTTATTCAGAAATGAATGAACTTATTTTAGAAATGTTTGTCTCTTTGAATGTCATGGTATAAATTTTTTTTTTATATCTGTTACCCCCCTCGAACTTAATTTTATGAAAACACAAAAAAAATTTATTTGCAACCTGAAATTTTTTTTTAATTAAATGCACAAAACTCTGAAAAATCTAAATCATCGATTTTTTTTGTTAAAAAAATGTCCGAAATTGTTCAAACTTTTACCTCAATTGTAAAAATACAAAACCCAATAAAACTAAGACAATATTTAATTAAGAAAGTTTTTAATGGCTTTTCTGAATAATATATACGAAGGTAATTATTATCTGAAAGAAAAAAAATTTTTTGATGAACAATGAATTTTTACATTAATTTTCTTCTTTTTTTTTTTTCAATTTTAAATACACAATATGACAAAAGGTTGTTATATATATATATACATTAAGTTCTTTCTGCAACCTTATGGAAATGATATATTATGTTCTCTACTTTTTAAAGATCATAAATTTGAAAGCTTATTAAAATCTGACAACCATAATTATTTTAAAAATAATTTTTAATATTCCAAAATTGTATTTAAAATTGTCTCCAAGGAAAGTATGGATGCACACCTTGAAATAATGTCAGGTGAGTAGTTTCTTTTGATAGAAGCATTTTTTTTTTACTTCAGAAATGGCTTTGATTCGTTCAGTAACAACAAAACAACGCTTGTCAAGTTTTCTGAATATCGTCGTATTATTTTCAATTTTTTCTTAAAAATTGTTTTATCAATTTGGGGACCTTTTTTCGTCAAGGTATACCACTTTTTAGCGAAATATTGGACATACCTAATTAAGAGCAAGGCTGGAATTGCAACCGGAGATATGGTGTTATAAGTAACACTCACCCGGCAGGCCTTTGGAGAGGTCCCGAATACATTAATATGCCGGGAGAGACGGATGCTGGTAGTAGTGAAGGGGTGCAAACCGTATTGTTGGGCTTGCAGGGCACTGGGCCACATGTCAAAGGCGTGCTCCGCAAAGAACTCACAGCCTCCACCCCACCCAACAACAGCAGCAACTACAACAACAGTAGTAGCAACAGAGGAGACTCCGGATGGGGAATGGAAGAGGGTTAAGGGACGGAGAGCTGCAGACATGCCCACTTCTCCAGGACGGGATGAGATATCTCCGCAAAAGCAGCGACAACACAAGGAGCGGCCAAAGGAGGCACAGGAGCAGCAATTGAAGGGGGAGGAAAAACTGCCCACAAAACAGCAGCAGCAGCAGCAACAACAACGTGTTCAGAAAGATCAGCAAAAACAGTAACAACAAAAACAAGTACAACAACAAGAAGTAAAAAAAGAGCAGCAGCAGCAACAAAAACAAGTACAACAACATCAGCAAAATCAGCAGCAACAGCAATCTGACACGGAGAAGGAGGTGGACGTAATGCCGCCACCCCGTGTCTCAGCATTGAAAAGGAGTAGGGACGATACAGAGGAGGAAGATGTGACTGATCATCAACACTCCAGACGAAGTAGGGCGGATAGGTACATGAAAAAAAAAACAGGTCCCTATCCGTCCCTGCATCCCTTAAAGCAAGTCCTGTTTTAGTCCCTAAAGCAAGGAGCCACTCTTCCTCCCCTTCCTGTGCTCCGTCCACCACCCCATCCACCTCCTCCCTCAGTTCAATATCTACCCACCCCTCTCGCGTCCATCTCTTTTCCGCCCCACTTAGTTAAGGGGAAGGAGAAAAAGAAAAAAAAGAAATATTTCCCTGGGCCAGATTTAATATGCAAAGTAGATAGAAAGGATCTAGAGAAGGGCTTATCGGCACAGAAAAAAACCCTTCTAGGTCCACTATTTAAATTATCCCCCGTTGACAATAAGTCTGTGGAGGACCCCCGTAATTTCCCTGAGGCTCCTGGGATCATTACTTTTATCAGCGATACGGGGGGCTATTTGAAAGTTTGGAATCATTTGTTTGAATGTGGGGATGTGTTTCCAAATATTAGGGTGTTTGAGCTACGCTCAGGTAATTTAAATAAACTGTCCAGATTCTGTACAGGGGGGGGGTCCCTCGGTATATAGGGCAGTTAAAACTAACATACCCTATGGACGTCGGCGGGATTGTCACAGATGGTCGGATGACGACGGAGTTGGGTACAGGCAGCCTGGGACAATCCGTCGGAATCCTGACACTCGCAGATTTCCGGCCAGTTTGCGCTTAAGGGACTCAAGCTTAAATTACGTCAATCAATCTTGCTAGCCTGAATGTGACGGGCCTGAGAGATCAGTGTAAGGCTGCCCGCCTGCTTTGTGATCTCAGGTCCTTTGGAGGTGGATGTAGCTGCGATCCTGGAAACACAATTTGTTTGCGAGGTTGATGCTCGTGTGCTGTCTAGCGGCTTTGTTGTTTATTCAGCATACGGGGACCAGCTGGCCAGAGGTGTTTCCTTTTTAGTTAAATGTTCTCTGGATGCGAGGGTGGACCTTCTCCATGGCGCGTGGGTGGGCAGGTTGATCGTGGCAGATATTGCCGTGAGCAGTGGTTCGTTTCGGGTCGTTGCGGTTTATGCGCTCAACTACCAGAGTGAGCGTGTCGACTTTTTCCGTCAGTTGGCGCCTTTCCTGGTTTTTCGTCGCGCCTAGACTTAACGGGGCACTGGAATACCGTGCTGGACCTCAATATATATAGGGGGCGGGGAGCTAGCTGGAAGGCATCGGGCGATCGTATCCTGGTTGATCTGATCGGCGACTTTGGGTTCGTCGATAGATACCGGGTCGATCATACGAGGGAGAAGATGTGGACGTGGGTCCTTAGTTGTCCGTCTCTCCACGTAGCTAGCTACCTGGACAGAATGTTAGAGTCGATCTAGATATACTAGATTGTCCCACGTTCCACCCTGTAGACTCGTCTGTGCCTGGATGGCGTTAGGTACTAGGCCTAGAATGGCTGGATACTGGAAGTTCAACCTGTCCTGACTGGAAAGGCGGGACTTTCAGCAACAGTTAACTAGATTAGTGCAGCGGGAATTAGTGGGGGCGGATTTGCCAGACTGTGAACAGTGTGGCCTTGGTTTAGAGGAAACGTCTTCGCACGCCTTCTACCATTGCCCCCGGGTCAGTCCCTTATGCGACCATGTCGGCGAGTTGACGGCTTGTTTTACTCCCAAAAAGTTCGTGCCCATTGATCGCGCATACGCGTGTGACAATGTGTCGCCCCCGTATTCTGGGTTGAAACGAATGGTGTTTCTGATGATGCTGGCCACGGCCCGAATGAGGATTTGGACGACGCGACAGGAGGAAGTCTAGCGAGGCAACCGTCTTTCTCATCAGGATCTGATCCGATTCTTTGAGCATCAGCTCAAGATGAAGATTAGAACTTATAGAAAACACTTTCATTCGACAGTCTTTAGCGAAAGGTGGGTGAAAGAGGCGAGCTTGGTTTGTTTGAAGGGGGCCAGCCTTGATTTTCTCCTTTAGCGCAACCTACGTCACATCGGGCTGGTTTCCTGTGGAGCCCTACCCTTGGTAAGGTTAGACAAGCCTTGTGTACCTAGTTAATGTGAGTAAGTGTTGTTCCCGGCCACATCTTTGGTTATGATCCAGGCTGAGATTCCCATCCTCCCCAGTTTGTTTTGGCCCCGTTTTTATCTCGTCTGGGTAAGATTTATATTTTCCCATGCCCGTGTGATTTTTTTTATCCTTTTTCCACTCCCTTAGCGAGAGAGCTTCTTGATTTTGCCCCATGGGCAGAATACGGTGGCCTCTCCTTTTTGAGGGTTGGACGGGCCGTAATAACATCAGTTATGTTTAGGTCACTTTGTGTTGAATTTTATTTTATTATTGGGTTCATCTCCCCGCCCTCTCATTCTTCATTATTAGATTTTTTATGTATTATCATTAAATCTTTATGGCATGGGGCGCGTTTTGTAGGTTCCCCTTGAGAGAATGCGGTATTAATGGTGTTTGAAGGATTGTTTGGTGACTGACGAGTTTTTATGGTGAATGCGAAAATTGTAATGAGTGAATGGGTCGTGAATAGGATTATCTAGGTATAAGATAGTTAGTGTGGACCAGCCTCAACACCTCCCCTTTTTCGGCCTTGTGCCACAATTATGTAATTTTTACGTAATAAATATCGACGTCTAACCATCCTGTACATTTCTTTGTCCAGTACGTTTAATTCATTTCAGAAGGGCTAATGGTTACCCTTTTCCTCACGTGCATAATCAGCCATGCCTGATTTCATTGTCTCCCGGATTTTCAATGTTCCACTAAACTTACTTTTAGGAGTTTTTTTCCAACTTTATATTGTTTATCACAACTAACAAGAATGGAGTACACGCAGTTCTCGCTCATGTTCTCTCTCCGAAAATCTTTCCTGGGAAGTGATTTCTACGTAGAGTGGTGCTATCTTTAAATATTCTCTTGATGTTGTATCTTGATAAAAACAAAAACAAAAAAAGTGAAAGTAAACTAAAGGAAATTGGCGAGATTTTATACCCAAACATATTTTTAAAAATAATTTTAAAATTTAAAATTTCAGTATCCTTTGCTTATATTTAGGCATACCAACGTAAACATCACTTTAGTCCGACGAATTCCTAGGGGACGAAACGTCTCACACGAAGAATACTTTGTCATTTAACTTCCTAATAATATAGATTATTGTCACGATTACCGTTTCTTCCCTTGACAAAGATTTTCATTTTCAGGCTTTTTGATTTTCAGATTTTACTCATTTTTGATAGTGCTGCCAATTCTATTGCAATTCTAATATCTTTGTTGTTGTTGTTTTTATTATTCAAGCATAATTTCACTTATAAAACATTATACACTTTATTTGTAATGATACTCGTTCATCATAGAGCATGGGTTATTTCTAGCTGTCATTTACGGCTGATCTCAATAGTCTAGTGACATACAATCTATTTTTGACCAATTTTGACTCGTAGAAGAGTTCTTTCAACCCGTAGAAGAAGAGTTTCGATTATTTTCACTCCTTGACTCGTAGAAGAGTTCTTTCTACTCGTAGATGAGGTTTTCTATTACTTTGACTCAAAAGAAACCTTTGTATTATTTTGACAACTTGAGTCATAGGAAAGAATATTCTATACGCAGAAGATGATATTCTACTATTTGATTATTTTACTCGTAAAAGAGAATATTATTTTGAATCCTTTACTCATAGAAGAGGGCGTTCTATGCGTACATTGGGTATTTTTATTATTTTTACTCTTTCATTCGTAGAAGGGAACTTTCTACCCGTAAATGAGATCTTTCTACTATTTTAACTCCTTTGTCGGAATTTTATTGACTTTAGGTCCGTACCTTAAGAATAAAACCTACTACCGGTATATTAACCGGGGTCCGACGTAAGGAAAAAAAAATGTAACTCCGAAATACAACTACGTACACTACTGTAGGTCCAAATATATTTTTATTAATAGGGGAAAAAAAGTAACTTTCCTTGCAAGATATTCCCCTTGCTAGGGAGTTTGAAATTCCCTGTTGTAACAATAAAAAAAATGGCACAACAAAACAAAAGTAGAGTACAAAAAACAAATAAAAATAATAAAAGAATTACCCACTTTTTCCTTTGCCAAAATGGCCACTATAACACGTGATCTATATAATTCTAGGTCTCCCTCGTGGGAGTAAAAACAAAGTTCTTGTTAAAATGGCCTCGTTAACTCGCGGCCTATATAATTCTAGTATTCCCTCGTGGGAGTACAAAACAAAGTTCTAGGAGTCGAAGAAGGACTAGGAGCTTCTTTGAAAATTTCTTCCTCAGCACTTCTTTCACGACTGGGTCTTCACGGAAATTTCTTTTTCCAGCTGCCTCTCGCCGACTCGTCCGAGATCTTCTTT
The DNA here is from genome assembly GCA_964036315.1 of Acanthosepion esculentum. Taxonomy (NCBI): domain Eukaryota; kingdom Metazoa; phylum Mollusca; class Cephalopoda; order Sepiida; family Sepiidae; genus Acanthosepion; species Acanthosepion esculentum. The sequence goes on from OZ038482.1 coordinate 27,494,921, forward strand.
ATAAGGAACAATTCCTAAAAGTTCTTCTTCAGATATGGAACATTACTCAGGAAATAAACAGACTCGCTTATTCCTTGGTTCTAAAATTACTGCTCCCTCGGCTAATGGCACTATCTGTCAGAAACTCGCCACCTCACCGGACCTCCCGTAACTTGTTAAGCAATCACACTGCCTAAAACGAAGGTCTGACTCCCAACAGGAGGTATCAAAAAGAGGCCGAAGTCGTTTAGACCAGCGTTTATATACGCCTTCTACCCTTACCATTCGCCGCGCTGCTGCTGGTATCAGTGACAGGCCCGGAAATCCCCAAAGGGCGATAATCTCCCAGTCCTTCTTCATTATAAATTTTCACACCTTGACTCGGAGAAGAGTTCTGTGGATTATTTTAATTCATAGTGGATGTATTTCTACTACCGACCTACTGCCGAGTTGAATTTTCATACTTTATTATTAATTTTTATATTCCAGTTATTTTATTTTGATAGTGCTGTCCAAGCTATTGAAAGTCTAGCATCTATGTTTTCATCAATCGTTCAATCATGACTCCAGAAAAAATAGTCATTAACATTTCGCCACTAATGTTGTCTAACTGTTTTACGTGTAGAAGTTGACTATCTTCTATTCACCTATAATTTTGAACTTTTAGACATTTTAATTTTTATTTTGTTAATATTATTTTTTTGATAGTGCCATTTTGATCCATACCATTTTGATTCTAACACCGATATCAGTTCCTGAGAATTTCAACTATGAATCTAGACATGTAAAAATAAATCATCAGGTTTATTTACTTTGTCAATGACGAAAGTTATAACATCATCTTCTGCATGTTTAATAATGTAAATGTCCCGCTTAAATTAATTTATATGTAGTCCATCTTGTGCTACAGTAAATTCTAATCGGAGAAAAATAGATTCGTTTTTTAAAGAGTCTGCGTTGCGAAGACGGGAATAAACAAGACAGTCCATCATCGAAGGAGAGAAAATGATTCTGAGTTGGTCGTATTGCGCGTTCTTCCGGTTAATAAATTAATCCTTTGTAAATGAATATTTAACATTTTCAAACAACGGGTCGTGTTCCTGCCGACAATAAGTAAAATGCCCCAGGATCCTTTCGAAGAATATTTAAGTAACGTTTATAAATTAGACAATCCAGTAAGGAGATATAGGCGATGACATACGACAAATTTCACGATGCGGCTTGAAAAGAGATTCCCTTACTCATTCACCCGTCTTCCTCACCAAGTGACGTGACACACTTTCCTCCTCACTTTCTCTGATACTTCTTGTTTCTCGCACATACACGCAAAGAAATCACATTTGTTAACAAACAACTACAAACAAGGAACTTTTACACAAGACATTTAACGCTGAGAAAAATTTACTTGTAAAAACACGAAAATAAAAATGTTATATTTTTCTATTAGAAAAACACTCGTCTTTTTCTTTGTTATGGCTTGATTCAAATCCGCAACAAGTGTTGAACACAAGAAATAGGTCCTCCTTGAAGTTGGTGAGGGCGGATGTCAGGGTATCGGCTGGTTAGAATCGATTACATTAAAATGCCATCTTTGGATAACTTCTTGCTTCAATTAAAGTAAACCTAACACTACTCTCATTTTAGCTGGATTGCATCATCACGAAGAACATAAAATAGGTCATTGTTTCCAGAGCTACAGAAGATTTTAAAAACTCAGAGTTTAACGTGTGGTAACTAAACTATTTGAGATCTTCATCTCGAAAATATTAAATAAATCCATAATTATTTCCTAAATCTCAAAATTTAAAACTGATAAATTATTTCCTAAGTCGTAAAATTGAGAACTGCACATTTTCCCCTAAATGATACAATTAAAAAATTTAAATGATTCCTTAAATATTAACATTTAAAACTGCAAAATTATTATCAATTCGGAAAATTAAAAAAATTATTCCCTATATCATAAATCCTTCAAAATCCTTCCTTAAATCATACAATATGAAACAGAAAAATTATTCTCTAATTCGTAACAATGAAAACAGAAAATAATATTCCCTAATTATTAAAATTAAAACTTATAAATGAAATAAAATATAATATATTTAGGTATATATTAAATTAATATATTAATTATCAAATATATCAATTAATATATAAATTAATGTTATGGGTCCTTACCTATAATCATAGAATGAACTCTTCCTAACACTATGTATACTACGCCTCTCAAGAGAGAGGGACGAATCGAGTCGAGCCGATAGTAGTTCACTCGAAACCAGACTTACAGTCATACTAATACCTTCCACATCTTGTACTATTATTTCGTGTAATATATCTTCGTTATTTCTACTCTTGTGTTCGTGTTGTTCTTCCTTGGTCCTAACCCGGACCATAACAATTAATATATCAAAGGCGTATATCAACATATATGAAATATCATTAAATATATTTAAAATGTCAAAAATCAAATATTGTGAACTTATACAAGGAAAAATACACATGAAGGTTAACATATAATATTAACAAAATGTCTGAAATGCTGCAATGAAATTTAAATCTACTAGTTTTAACACGTGAAAATTTCACGGTTTTCCTATTTGAAATATCTGATGAATCTTAACTTTTCAGTTAATGATTGAATAAGCTCATGGCGATATCTGTGACAATAAATTATTCGTAGAAAGTCCCCTATCGCATCGTTAACTATTTGAGCTTAACAACCTTAAAAATATTGCAATAACAATCATAAATATGAATGCTGGTCTTTCTTTTAACAAGTAAGAAGTTCAATTGAAATTTGAAACTTACAATTTTTTTCAATTTCACTGAAACAAATGTAAAACACTTCTATCTTAAACTTCTTTCATTCTTTTTCTCACTGAAACCAATAGCGTCTTGATACATCTTTGGACTTCTGACGCGATCAAAACGGAATAGTCTATTTTTAACGGGGTATTGACAGGGTGTAACGATCGTGTGAACTAAGGAACAAACGATTATGTCACAAGCATAATTATTATATGAGGTTACCATCAAGCAATAATCCTATTACAATTTTTTTTTAATTGGTTACAAATTTAGCAGGTAAGGAATGAATGTTACGCAATAATGAGTTATTTCAACTGGAATCGTCCATGCGACTTGCTAATAAACTGCTAATGAGCAATTAGCAGCTTATTAGGATATAGCTCGTCTGGTTCAAGCTGTCTGTGTTAATTATCCTGTGGTGACAGATATTCGTACGATTTTGACCATTGGGTCAGCTAGACTATAGAATTAAGAAAGGTTATCTCCCCTCTGCGCCTGAATTAATCCGTAAGAATATGTCCCTGTTCTTATTCAAATTATATATGAGTTTAGTGCATAAAATGACTGTTGACAGTATAACTAACTGATGGTATAAATCAGCATTTCTTAAAATTTTTAAACTTGTGTCAACATTGAAGTAGTTTTCATGTCTCAGGTAAGCCCTGCATAAAAAAATATTTTTTATCATTATCAATATCTATCTCATATTTTTTTATCGTAGTTCACGTGGTAAACATAATATATGGACACCGTGCATGCATTCTCTCCTCAAGTGAGTCACTCAGTGGTACGCGCATCAGCTACGTACAAGTCTTGTCCACTAACTAGTGAAAGCAGTTTCACACTGACGCCAGAAATACATCGCTACATTCTCTATGACAATTATAATCTTGAAGGTGATGAAGCTTTCATGATAATAAAAAACATTTTCCTCATAATATGCTCTAGGTGTATAGTAAAATTACGAATGTAAAATTAAACGGAAATAACGTAAAAATATATTAGCCTATTTATCACATTATCTTTCCGAATCCATAGAGACCTATTGCGATAGAAAATAGTCTACACTTGCATTTCTTAATCATTTTATCCTTGTAGAAAATTTGTAACGGGTTTCATGCCTCATGGTAACAACTCGTATATACCATTATTAATATATGTGTCTTATAATTTATCGTATATCACGTGGTAAACATAATATAAGAACACTCATGGTAACAACTCGTATATACCATTATTAATATATGTGTCTTATAATTTATCGTATATCACGTGGTAAACATAATATAAGAACACTCATGGTAACAACTCTTATATACCATTATTAATATATGTGTCTTATAATTTATCGTATATCACGTGGTAAACATAATATAAGAACACTCATGGTAACAACTCGTATATACCATTATTAATATATGTGTCTTATAATTTATCGTATATCACGTGGTAAACATAATATAAGAACACTCATGGTAACAACTCGTATATACCATTATTAATATATGTGTCTTATAATTTATCGTATATCACGTGGTAAACATAATATAAGAACACTCATGGTAACAACTCTTATATACCATTATTAATATATGTGTCTTATAATTTATCGTATATCACGTGGTAAACATAATATATGAACACCTTGCATACGTCCTGTACTCGAGTGAGTCACCCATTGATACACGAATTTGCAACGTACATGTGTACACTAACAAGTGGAGTCAGTTTCACATGAGTATCATATAGACATCGCTGAATACATTCACTAAAATTATTAAAATTTTAAATAAAGGCGGTTGAAGGCTTTATTATAATAACCAATGGTTTCCAACAATATGTCGTAGATGTATAGTAAATTTACGAATTTAAAATTAAACAAAAAGTACTCAAAAATGCATTAGCCTAATTATCACTGTTTCTCGCGGAACACCTAGAGACCCCTTGAGGAAGAGGGGGAATAGCAGTTGATAAACACCGGTCGAGATAGACAGATGCATTCTGATGGCAGATGTGTGATAGACATGTCTGGGATAGGGAGGACATTATACTTTCAAGAATATCATTCCAATGCATATAACCAATTAATAGTTCCTCTTCTGTCTGCTTTCCACCATTTTTGTCACAATTTTATAAGATTATAAGTTGTAATCTAAGTATATTTTAATCTACCAAATAACAAAAACTTTACTTGAGGACTACCGACAGTAGCAACAACTAAAGCGGATAGCACATGTAAATCGAAGATAAAATAATAACTTGAACAAGATGTTAACATTCCACATCACTTTTACTCGATGGTTCGGGAGGAAAACCCCCATCGGTATTGGAAAGAACTACAAATGAAGAAACCTGTTTTTGTCAAAAATAGTGTTTTAAGAGAAAGATTTTATAAATTTCAACCGAAAACAATCCTGGCTGTTACGTCAGTGAATACCAAATGTTTCTTTATAGGGAAACGGTTTATATTACCATTGTCATACATACTTGAAAGATAGAATTATTTGAAGACTTACAGCAGAATTGGCCTAAAATTTACGTTTGCTAGATTACAACTTTAGTACTAAGATGAACTGAAATCACTATTGTCTTTTTAAGCAAGTATTTCGTAAAGTGAAACAACAATGTTTTAGATAGGGATCTGAATAGATATGAAGAATATGTGCTGAGTTATTATCAGCGATGAAAATCAATCATACGACCAATTGTGAAAGATACTGGAAAATGACATGTTTTTTTACAACTTGAGAATGTACATTTTTCTTCGTTTTTTTTTTTTTAAACATTACACCCCGAGCATAGCGATAATGCCGCTAAGATGCAGGGAATTATAGGGTGTGAAAGTGAAATAGAATTAGAACACTGAGAATGGGTAGGATTGAGAAAAGTGCCAAATGGAACTGGGTTCAAGAAAACAGAAGATGCGTTTGACGTTACACTTAAATTTTTTCAAGTGTGCAGTTATCAGGGAAACAAGGATACGGACGAGTGTTCCACAGGTGGGAAGTGCTAGAAGAAAAACTGTTAGAGTAGAAGTGGTGGTTGTATCTTGATAGTTCAACAGTAAACCAGTGTTAGTAGCTAATCTAGTAGACGCTTGAATTCATGTAACCAAGGCAACAGGAAAAAATCACATCAGAACAGTTGCCATGAAAATATTTGTACAAGGTAACCAAAAAAGTTCTGTCCGTTTTTTGATTAGTCATTGAATGAAGTTGAAATATATATGAAATGCGTGTAGCAGTTGTTTTCAAATTCGGACAGCCGGAAGTAGGAACATCAGACGTTATAAAAAAAACACATGCACCGCGCCCGGCCATCAGTTATAAGCCGGACAGCTGTGAGAAGGATGGAAGTGTCTAGAGATCTCGTTCGGGGCTTTTTGCTTTACGGCTTCAAAGTGGGATTATCTGCAACTGCATCAAGTCGCCGAATATGTCAAGCGTTTGGGGATAGTGCTGTGGATGAACGTCGGGAGATTTGTCTCTCCATGATGAGCCTCGCAGTGGACGACCACAGGTCTTGAATGACGGAGTTCTGAAGGCGGTCATTGAAGAGGACAGTAGTCTAACGTGTGGTGAACTTGCAAGACAGTTCACCGTTTCCGATGAAACAGTTAGACTTCACCTGCACCGCCTAGGTAAGACGTACAAACTGAGCAAGTGGGTTCCGCAAACGCTGTTGGAGGTCCACAAGGGACAACGAGTGGCAGACTGCGTCTCGCTGCTTTCTCGCCACCGTACTGCATCCTTATTCAATCGAGTGCTTACTAGTGATGAAAAGTGCGTTCTGTACGAAACTCCCAAGCGTTCCAGACATTGGTTGTCTTCTCAGGATGCTGTCCTTCACACCGCAAGACCGCCTATACACCCACACAAGATTATGCTTTCTGCCTGGAGGACAGGTCGTTAAGTGTTTCATTATGAACGGCTACCAACGAGCCAAACGGTCACTGGAGACCTATACTCGCAGCAATTGAAACGTGAGCAACAGGCATTGCGCCAGAAGGAGCCAGCATTGGTGAATCGCAAAGGTGTGCTTTTCCTCCATGACAACACCAGGCCGCATATCGCAGGAGTGGTCAGGGATACCATACAGCAACTTGGGTGGGAGAATTTGTGCCATCTACCTTATTCACCTGAACTTGCGCCATCCGATTACCACCTCTTCCACTCCATGGATAATCATCTTCGTGGGAAATCCTTCACCAATGAAGCAGACTTGCGCAAAGCCCTCATGGAATTCTTTGCGTCAACCCCCTCCCCCCCGAGTTCTACCGCAAGGGCATTGAACAGCTGGAGACACGTTGGAAGAAGGTACTGGATGCCGATGGCGATTAATTCGAAGACTAAATATAAGTTACACATACTGTGAAGCCTTTTCTTTTTTTCCTTTAAAAACGAACATAACCTTTTTGGTTACCTTGTAGAAGCGACATAAGGAAGCCACATAATGTCGGTGATAAAATGTCTGGAGTTGAAATGTCTGGTTAGGATCGATTACATGACAGACTATTCTTTGTATTTTGCCAAGTTCATCAGTTATGGCAACAGTATTTAATGCACGGACAAATGGTAGATTTGTAAATGTTCAAAATGGATTCTGAAGAGATAAAAGTTTTCTTGCAGAACACAGTGAACCAAATTTCCTTGCAGTAAACGTAGTAATTAATTCAATATAGTCGCTTCATTTCATGAAAAACGTGAGGCCAGGAAAGCGTGGGTGGTTGCTCTCCTGGAGTTTAGCGTCAGCCATGCTGACGGTAAGTAGAAAATATTCTTTGTGGTTCCTGAACCCTTCTCTCACGATTTATCATTTCAAGAGATAGATTAAACAAAAAATAGAGTATTGTTGTCATATCCGCGCTGGAGATTCTAAATCTTCACTTTCCAGCTTTCATAGAGTTCAAAATCATCTTCACAGTCTGCGTGAAGATGATTAATTTCTCATTCTACAATCGGTTTGCCAAAGGCGTAACGTTGCAAGCCTCTAGTTACTATGTTGTTATTTCCATGACAAATGTTCATATAAGTGCGATTCTTTAGTTCCACCAATTCAGACCTTTACAGATAGGGCACGGCCATAGAGTCGAATCATTCACATTCCCTTCGTATTCCACTGGTAAAACGTAGTTCCAGCGTAACCACTTAATCTCAAGAAGTACTACTTTGATATAAAAAAGAATTCTAAGAATAATTTTTATCCCACATGTTTTTATATTTTTGTTCTCTAAAATTATTGAATTATTCACATTTGTTTTGTTTTTGCAATGAGAGTCACCCTTTACAAGGCATGTGAGCCACTCGAGGCGGAGGGTGAGGTTAGGAGGCCATTTGTGTGTATAGAAGTGGGAGATAACGATTAACCTTAGTCTTGAAGAGGTTAATATCGTAGTGATCGGTTAAATATCCTGTTGGGAGTCGATTTCACAAGGCAGTGGTTCGCGGGAAGAGGCTGCTCGAGTGGAACTTACTTCTCACCGATCGAATATGGAAGGGAATGTGGGTGGTTTCCTATTATGTAAGTGAGACGGGGCGTTCTTGCCATGAAGGTTTGCCTTGGCGGGACCAGGGAATGGAATTCGTCCGAGTAATTCACGTGGAAGTAGTGGTAGAGCAGCGAGAGGCTTGCCGCATCTCGCCTGTAGGAGAGCGGTCGAAGGGTGGAGAATAATCTGTCAGCCACAAGGAGACGCTTTTGAAATCTATCAAGGCTGAAGAGTAAAGTCTTCGTAGCTCCCGCCTAGATATGACTAGAGTGCTAGATTTTTGGCCTCACTTTGGCAAAATAACTTTCCTAGGGCAATCGGGTTTTTGCTTATACTACAATATAATGTTTTCTTTTAAAATCGTCGCTCAATATAAAGTCCAAGTCTAACGGTTATTTAAGGAGTTTGTTGTATGAGAAGTATGAGTAAAAGGCAAGATGCGTAGTTTGTGGGGACCTACGCGAAAGATAAGAGCTAATAATAGATTTGAAGATTCCTTCTTTCTATTTTTACTAAACTTCCCCAATACAAGACACAAGAGCCATTAAGGCAGAGGGTAAGAGACTGAGGTGTGTAATATGAATATAAGACGCGGTAGAAGAAATGAAAACTAAAAGGATAATTATAGTAGATAACGTTTGACCCTTGAAATTAAGAAGTTATGATTGTACTGTATAGGAAAGCATCCACGTGGGAGTCTATTTTCCAAATTAGCAGTTGTTTGGATGTAACTACCTTTTACCAAGGAAATACAAAGGGTTAGCTGTACTCGGAAAATCATCTTCCTTGTTGTTCTACAAAGTAGCGTCTCGTGTAAAAACATCTGTTCGTTTGGAATTCCCTCCGAATGGAATAACGAAGACACTGACGATGGTCAGTTTCAGTGACGAAGCTTCTGAGCTGTGACGTTTACAAGTGGTGAAACTATGGGATGTAGCTAGTCTGGATATTTTAATGGAAGTAGCGATAAAACAACGAGAGGCTTGCAACGTTTCATCTATGGGAAAGAGGTTGTCGGGTTGAAAATAATTCATCATCTACAAGGCAGTATAGATGATTTTGAGCACTATCAAAACTGGCAATTGAAGACGGTATAGCTCCAATCCAGATACAGCAGCAGTATTCTATTTTGGGTTTGATATGGCTCTTGTAAATGTAGAGAATAGATGTAGGAGTTATGTACTTACTGAAGCGATACAAGAAAGCGTCTCTAGAAGAGAAAAAAAAACTCTGATATTTAAAAAAGGCAATGATATTTCTATTGTGTACCGATGTATTTTAAATTTTTCTTCATCTTGTGTACATTATTTTGTGCTCAAATTGTTGGTCTATGAAAATAACAAAAAAATTTTTTATAGTGAACGGCTTTTAAAATTTACAAATAGATTTAATGATCTGTCTAAAATACAACATACATTTAAAATGTTTTTTTTTCTAATAGAATACTTTGATATCAAGTGACTCTAATCAGACAGACAATGTTGTCCGGTAATTTTAGAGGTTCCCTTTGCAATTACATTAATGTTGTAGTTGCAAAAAAAAGCAATTTTACATTTCATTAAAAATAGTAGTTCATTTTAAAAGTACATACGACATACTGTGTTTAATTCCGAGAAGAGTCATTCCAAAAATTGTTTAGCTTACATGTGATGTCATCATTTTCTAAAACTATCCACACGCACACATAAAGAACGCACGTTCATCCGAACACACAGACACACATTTTGCTATCAAGACAAAGTGGAAAAAGATATTCAGCTACGCGTTTCGTTACTTATAGTAGGCGTGCTCGGACTGGAGTGAGAGACAAGACCGTGTTTGAGAAAATGTTTTTAGAATATTATAGAAAGGTGAATAAAGGTTATTAGGGTTTGTTGCGGCTAGACTTGATATTTTACGTGCTGAATTCACAAAGGTCTGATGGAATTGAAATTCAGCACATTCCTTTTAGTTATATATTTTCTCTCAATTAGTTCCCGTAAACGTAAGCAAAACCAAATCTACTGATCGGTAGGTGAGAACCTGTCATATATATGAAATGACACTGAAGTCCTAAAAGAAGCTGACATATACGCTGACGACTAGGAGAGGCGAAATTATTTGCCGAATTAATGACAGGAGCCCGACAGCTTGACATATATATATATATATATATATATATATCTTCTACTCCAATAGCTTCATGTCTCGCACATCTCGCTTGTGGAACTCCCTTCCTTATTCCTGTTTCCCTGACAAATGCAATCTCCAACTATTTAAGTGTAACGTCAATCGACATCTCCAGTTGCCTTGTTTCCTTCTCCACATCCTTTCACCTTTCATTCCTATCTGTTCTCGCTCCAAATCTTCTGTAATCCTCTTGCCTAGATCGATCCACTATCTTTCTCACATCCTCTCCTTTACCACTCCTACCTGCTCTTCCTCCAAACCTTCTGTAACCCCTTGCGTGCTAGTGGCTTCCAGCCTTGCTTGGAGTGATAAGCTTAATATATGTATATATAAAATGTATATGTGTGTGTGTGTGTGTAAATATATAGAAAAGTAGCAAAGAACCGTTAGGTTAATAATCCGAAGTTCTTTAGTATTTTTGTTTTTATTTTTAAAAACAGTGCTCAATACACATGTAAAGCCTATATTACAATTATTTAAAAAAAAATGATTCCATCGCTACATAAGAATTCTCATGTTTCAAAAACACAAGCTAAAACTTCAATTCAGTAATAGAAATTAAATTAAATTAAAGTACGTAGTTCTGTTTCATCCTCAAGCGAATTTTGGAAAATTCAAATTCCAAAATTCTCTTGAGGATGAAACAGAACTACGTACTTTAATTTAATTTAATTTATATAATTGAATTGAAGTTTTTAGCTTCTGTTTTTGAAACATGACAAGTATTTGTAGCGATAGAAAACTAATTAAAAAAAAAACTAATTATATATATATATATATATATATATATATATATATATATATATATATATATATATGTGTGTGTGTGTTTGTAAATATATAGAAAATAGGAAAGAACACGTTAGGTAAATAATCCGCAGTTCTTTAGTATTTTGTTTTTATTTTTAAAAAACAGTGCTCAATACAAAAGTAGAGCCTAAATTATAATTATAATTATTTAAAAAAAAATATGATTCCTTTGCTCCATAAGAGTTCTCATGTTTCAAAAACAAGAGCCAAAAGCTCTGGTTCATCCTCAAGCGAAATTTTTTTTAATAACTAATCTTGAAGTTTACGCATCTTTATAAGCATATTCATTGGTAGAATTAATTACTAGGGAAACGGCTGAAGCGACCAGCCGAATAGGGGGCGTAAGGGTTAACAATTTGTATCAACATATCAGTCACCCTCGGAAAGAGGACAGGCCAAGTCAAGGCAAGGCCGGGGTATCCATTTCAAAGCGAATGATGACATTCCAATGTGCTCATTGTCTAGTCTGTCTTCGCGATAGAGAGTTATTGGTACCGTTGTATTCTTTAAGTGTTTTAAGTTTGTTTTTTTTCAAAAAGGGCTGTTCTTTCATAAACGCGTCGCACCGAACTACAATTTGTTTTTTTTGACGACCTCATAAAGGGTATTTTTTTTAATCTTGTGATTGGGTTAAATTTTTAAACCGTTTATCAGACCATGAAATTTTAATTTTTTTTTTATGCTAATTATTTAATGCGTTAAATGAATAAAACACCAAAAGTAAAATGGAAAATAATGAATAGAACAAGAACTTGTAAAACCTGGGATGACCCATGCCCTTTATGCCTACATGAAAAACTACACATTAAGTTTCTAAATAATGAAAATTTATTAAACCATAGACATGAGTTAAGAAAAAAAAAACAACTTCAGACACTTAAAGCGTACAATGGTGCCAATAACTCTCTGTCGCTAAGACAGTCTAGACAATGTGCATATTGAATTGTCATCATTCGCTTTGAAATGAACACCCCGGCCTTGCCTTGGCTTGGCCTCTTTCCGAGAGTGTCTGATATGTTGATACAAATTGTTAAACCCTTACGCCCCCTGTTGGACTGGTCGCTTCAGCCGTTTCCATAGTAATTAATTCTACGAATGAATATGCTTATAAAGATGCCTAAACTTCAAGATTATTTATTCCCAAAAATTGCGCTTGAGGATGAATGAGAGCTTTTGGCTCTTGTTTTCGAAACATGAGAACTCTTATGTGTGTCTGTGTCATATTTTTGTAATAATCTGTCTCTTTTAGAAGTTATTTCTAAATAAGTACCTCAATAAATAAATAATCAACCTCTTTCATATGTGCATGAGATTTTCTCATACCAAACTGCCGAGACTGGACACATTAAATCTATACGCTTTCCTTCTGGGACCACGACTAAAGGAATAAAAGGAAAATATATATAATATAAATTACAATTAAAAACAAATCAGAAAATATTTTTATTCGAGCTGTGTTTAATCTTATTGATTGTAGCGGTTTCCATATCTGTGCGAAAAGTTGTCGACATTTATTGAATCAGAGGAACGAATTTAAAGTTTAAATGTCGAAATAAATAAAATTCAATTTTATATGAGATAGTTTTGTCTTAATTTGCTACCCCAAATCACTCCATGACTCACATTTTCTCTAACACTTCAAATATCGACATAAAAACAAAAAGTAATTCTAATTCTCATAGTCGAATTTTGCTTTATTTGGCTACAGTATGTCACTCCCCTTCTCTAAAACCTTTTATACTATATTATATTCTATAAACGTCCATCTACTTATATCTTCCTAACTCTCTTTCTATTAATCCTTTACGGCTCCTTTTATATATATATATATATATATATATATGTATATATATATGTTTAAATTTATTTTGGGGTTCGTTTTTAATTTCTTCTTTAATTTTAAATTTAAGTTAAAAATTTGACTTTTCTTCTAATACCTCCAATTTGTCGTCATAAGGTTAATATTTTATATTTAAAAACAAATAAAACTTCTTCCTTTTAAGTTAGATACCTACCATCCCCCTTGGTCCCTGTCTCGTGCCTAGCATCTAACTGAAACAGGGAACGAGTTAAACTCTGTATTTGTTGTTTTCGGCAAGTTAAGGGATAAGGTGAAACTTTAGCTCCCAAACTGCTACCTTACAGACATGAATTCATTTAATTCCAAACTGGGGTTGAAAAGGCAGACGACGAAAGTGGTCATCTGCCGAAATAGTCTATTCCCCATATGAGTAAAAAGGATTTATTTGATTATTAATTAAATTGCCCTGGATAAATTAAATAAAAATACATCGAGGTTTTTTTTGTGGTTCAGTTCTAATATTTCCATATTACAATGATCCACTCGGATTACATACCAACGGATTATTTCCCTTACTGTACACACACACACACACACACACACACACACACACACACACACACACATGTATATATATATATATATATATATATATATATATATATATATATATATATGTGAGCAAATATGTGAATATAGATCCGACAGTATGAGGAAAAATATGGAAAAACAAAATTCCGAATATGCAAGCTTACTGTTTTTAATGTTGTTTCAATGTCGACGTCAGACGTTTCGGTCTAGTAGACTTTCTTCAGGACATAGTTATTAAAACATAATTAAAATTAGACGATATTCAAGTCAATATGAAAAGACAATAGACATAAGAATAATCAAAACAAAATGGCTGAATTTTAAGATCAACGTTCCATTTTGAAATGCGATCACGTCGGCGTCACGTCGGCGATGTTGTGAAAACGTATTCCTAAAATAGAGTTTATTATTATTGAAAAAGAAGAATTTTACTAGAATCTAAAGTTTATAAGTACGTTTGTCCAGCATTAACTTTGCTTGAAAAGGGGAAATATTAAAGAAGCCGGGTCTAGTATTCACCGTGCGCGAGATAGATATTATGCGTGCCTCATAAATCCGTCTAAGATTTTTATTATGAATATATTTTAAAATCTTCACAGAATCAAAGTCGAAATTGTGATCTGATTTAGTTATGTGTACAAATAAAGCATTGTTTAAATTACCGAGCCGAATATCTCGTTTATGTTCGAAAACGCGAGATTTTACGGATCTACATGTTTCACCCACATATTTTAAATCACAGTTGTTGCATGAGATTTGGTAGATACAAGCATCGGATGTATTATGTTGGTTGCTGGTGTTATTTAATAAACTGCGAATAGTTCTAGTAGGTAATATAGTAGTTTTAATTTTTAGCGCATTTAAATTATTGGAGATACGTTCGGTCAAAGGGTTATTCGGTAGAAAGATGCGACCGAAAGAATTATCAGGAGCAGCTGAAAGTGTGCCTTTCACTGACGTAATTGTAGTAGTAGTATTTGAGGTGTCATTTTGCGCTGATGAATGCATTTTATGAATTTACAAAGCTTTATTTTTAGCGCTCAGTAAAAATTGTTTCGGATACGAAAGATTTGAAAAGGTATCCTCAATATAACTGAATTCTTCATCTAAATATTTTGCTGAACAGATGCGAAGAGCCCTCAAGTAGAATCTAATAATAATACCCCTCTTAGTGTTAGTATCATGGTGAGAGTAAAAGTGTAAATAGTCGTTTTTACATGTGGGTTTACGATATACTTTGAATTCTAATTTATTATTATTTCTAATGAGTAGTATGTCTAAAAAAGGTAAAGAATTATTAGACTCAAGTTCATGGGTAAATTTTATAGTAGGTTCTATTTTATTTAATCTATCAGTAATCTTATATAATATATATATATTTGTGGGTAGATAAATAAAATGTCATCGATGTAACGGAAGTAATGTGTAATCACCAGGAATGATATATTTCAAAGGTCCAGATTCAAGAAGTTCTAGAAATATGCGTGCTAGGAATCCAGAGAGAGGGCTTCCCATCGGTAAACCATGCCGAAGAAGTATGAAAAAATCGATTATTTCCACTATCGATGGGAGTTGGGAAATAGAACTAACTTGGAGCGTGTTCATGTAAATTTCGGTGCAAATCCGTCGAAAATTGCGGTCGTGCATTCGTTACACACACACACACACATACACACACACACACATATACACATCCTGCCTTTTATAGATAGATAGATAGATAGATACTTAATAAAGGTAATAATTTCCTTGGTATATAATCCAAGTAGATGCTAGTAATATAAAATAATAAAACTAGTCCACAAAAAGAGCTCAATGTATTTATTATTACAGAACAATAATTAATGCACAATAAAATCCAGAATCACCTCATATGGCGAATAAGCTTATTTCGACCAACAAAAGTCTTATCAACTGCGGTATGGACTGAGTTCGTGTCGGAAATAGAAATTTAACTGTGAAAGCTACCAAAAAAAAAAAAAACGTTGGAAAACTAATACAGAATTTATCCAGTCCGTTCTTCAGTCAGACGAAAGACAGTAGACAGTAGTCAGGAGAAGGTAATAGTCTTAAATGGAAGAGGTTTTATAAAATTAAATCCGGGTATTAAACTTATGACATTAAATTGGGGTTATATGAAGAAGAAAATGTTAATCTAAAACTAAGAGAGGAACAAAAAGGGGTTTAAAAACCCTTAAAATATATAGATGAAATTATATTTTTAAAAAAATCATGTCTAAATGTACAAATTCATCTTCCAAAAAGAAGTTATATTTTAAAAAAATATACATTTAAATAAGTTACATTGAAAATAAGTCATATTTAAATAATTTAAATTTAAAAATAAATAAAATATTTTATATTTAATATAAAATAAATTGATTATATTTAAAAATAAAAATATATTTACAAACAAAAATATAATATAAATTATATAATTAAAAATAAAAACATAATGAAATAAATTAAAATAAAAAGTTATATTTAAAAATAAGTTATACCTAAAGACAAGTTATATTTAGAAATATAAAGTTATACTTAAAAATAGAAAGTTATATTCAAAAACAACCATAAAATATATAGAAAAAGAAATCTAAGTGATAAAAGGAAACAGAGTTCTTAGAACAGGGGAAAATTTGTAAATTATAATAAATATAGTGTAAAGATGGAAATATAGAAATTAGAATTAGTTATACATTCGACATTTGAAGAGGTAGAGATATATAATAGCTAATTAATAAAAACCTATAGTGAGGAAATTTTAATTTGTTTTTTTGTCGACATTTTAACAATAATTCATTCCTCTGATTCAATAGTTGGTTTTGATCATTGTATTTGATTATTGTATTTTATTATTCTAGTTTTTCTTCTAAATATAAGTTAAACCTATCACTAAGATTATTAGAGTATGTGCGGAACCTATAATCTTCCATATTATTTGTGGTTTCAAATCTTTCTCCTTCACTTCCAAAAAATTCTTTGAAAGAGCTGTTTGTTGTTTTAATTCCGGGTTAGAAAAAGAGTGCCTATAAGTATAAAATCTCTGTTTCCATTCCCTGCAGAAATTCCAATGTAAAAATGAAATTTTTCATAATTTCTTTGGGGAAGATGGTTGCTTGATATATAACCCTGGTAGATCTGCATTTGCCTCCAAATGGACAATTTTCTATATATCTAGAATTACATGAGTGTGCAATACCAGGTTTGTTGTTTATCCCATAGAAATTTCTTAAAATATGGATTTTTTTAGGGACACTAATTCTATACCTTGGTTGATATGACTGACAAAATATATTTTTGTCAGTCGAAATCAGCATATGAGCTGATTTTTATTTTTATTAATATATATGTCCATATATATATATATATATATATATATATATATATATATGTATATGTATGTATATATATACAATATATATATATATATATATATATATGTATGTATATATATACAATATATATATATAATATATATATATGTATGTATATATATACAATATATATATATAATATATATATATATATAATATATATATATATATATATGTATATATATATACAATATATATATATAATATATATATATATATATGTATATGTTGCTGTCCAAATATGCATTAATATATATATATATATATATGTATGTATATATATACAATATATATATATAATATATATATATATATATATATATATGTATATGTTGCTGTCCAAATATGCATTAATATATATATATATATATATATATATGTATGTATATATATACAATATATATATATAATATATATATATATATATATATGTATATGTTGCTGTCCAAATATGCATTAATATATATATATATATATATATATGTATATGTTGCTGTCCAAATATGCATTAATATATATATATATATATATATATATATATATATATATATATATATTTATATTTGGGCAGCAACCGTTTTATGTTTAAAAGAAAGGTTGCTGGATGATCCAAATCATCAGACTTACAAATTCAAAAAGCTTTTTGAATTTGTAGGTCTGATCATTTGGATCGTGATTACGATTCCAATGTAATAAATTATAACCATGGAATATTAGTGTTTGAGCCTTTTATACTAAATTCTTACTCTGTCCTGGACATTGTGTTCTACCTGGATTCTATCCTCTTGGTAATTTATATATATATATATATATGTGTGTGTGTGTCTGTGTGTGCATATAAATTATATGCATATATATGTGCTTGTGTATGTATTGGCTATTGTCTTGATTGACAAATCTCTCACCAATAACCTGGGATCTCGGCTCTATCCGTCGCTTCTCTCTGTCTTTTTACACATATGTCCATGGCATTTGTTCTAATCACCTCCCCGCCTTACTACCAATTTAGGCGCACTACTAGGTTGAAATAATGAAATGTAACTGTAAGCTATATTATTTTATTTTCGCGCACTTGCTTCACCTACAATCTTTTGAAGATTAAATACAACGTCAAAGTCAATCACAACCTTCTTGTAGCATGTTCTTTTATTGCACTTCGCCCTCCCCGACTAAAATTTCCCCGTTCTCTTCCACTCCCAGTGGCTCCTTGCGCCTTAGTAGGATTATCACGTTGCTTGGAGTGAGATGATTAAAAAAAAATAAATAAATGAAAACACGTTCTTTCTATTCAACAGTACTGTCTCTATGAAGGGCATGGAAAAAAGGGCTGTTACCATGCTGTGTTGATTATCATGTCTATACTGTCGATTAGCAGACATCCGCTAGACTTGGGCGACGAAGGAATCTAATGCAGTTATTAGCTAACCTATGTTGGAGACGTTTGCTCAGGGACGCCTGTGTTTCATCAACACACGCAGAATCAAGTTACAATCAGAACTTCTGTTATTGAGCCTGGACGTTAGTTGCAGTTTTTGTGAGAGAACGTGTGTTCAGTAGTTGAAGAAAGCGAGTACGCTCAAATGCTCAGGGGGATTTCTGATTTCTTGTTAATACAAAAATGGACGGCTTCTGAAAGATTTCACTCAAAAGTCTTGCGACTGTTTGCATAATGGTTTTCATTTTGCACACACGCATAAACATACCCGCCTGATGATCGCCGTTTGTCTGTAACCTAGGTAGAGACAATATTTATTACGGTTTAGGTAATTTTTTTTCTTTTGATTTCTCAATGCTTTTTCTTTTGGTTTTCTCAATGCTTTTTTTTTAATGTCGACAAGATTTTTATTGCTGGTAATATTTTTTTCAACAATGAATTGGTGGTAATAGTTTTTTCCAAAAATTATTGCTGGTAATAATGTATTGCTGATAATAATTTCTTCTTCAAAAATTCATTACTGGTAATAAATTTTTACAAAAATGTATTGCTGGCAATAAAACCTATTTTTACACGTTTTCACACCATTTTGGTGTTAACTATTTGCCCATAGCTGGACCAAATATCTGGGGCTACCACCTCGGGTCAGAGTGGACCTGGGAACACCAGCAATAAAGAGGGGGTTCCACGCTCCTCAAACTTCCTGATCGGAGGCTTTGCTGTGGGATGTAGTTTATCGTCTTACCCAGGACGCGAATGCAGTTTATCGTCTTACCAAGGACACTTTCTTTTGTGCAATGGAAGTCCGAGAAATTCCAGAGAGGCAGCATGAGTTGCTTCGCGCAATGCCTTCCATGATGATTCAACGTCAGTAGTGATAATAAATGCCCGAAGAGAAGTGTCCAGTTTATCAGAAACATCGGCTTGCACTTTGATAGTTTTTCAGCAATATAGACATTAAGGCGTTTTAGTAGGGATGAAATTTGTAACGGTTTATGTTTAGGATGAAACTTGACTTTGCTGCGAAGCAGGGCGTGGTCAGAGAGGTAACAGGTGGCATGAAAAGAGCGTGTGATGAGAAAGTCTCGAACATCTCACTGCTTAGTTATGACAAAGTCAATAAGATGCCAATCTTTCGATCTGGGATGCATCCATGAGGACTTGCGTCAGCTGGGCTGCTGAAACAGAGTGTTTGTGATACTGAGATCAAATTCTTGAGAAATAGAGAGTAATCGCAGACCATTTGCCCAAAACCGTGACAACCAATGAGATTTTTCCATGTCTGAGGGTCAGAACCAAAATGTTGAAGAATTGAAGAGTTTCTACAGTTGCACAGAGAACATGGCACAAATAATAAAAAAGCAGAACAGGAAAATTATCAACAAACCGCACGAACAAATTAAACCCACGTGTAACTGAAGAATAAAGAACGAATGTCCCTTAAACGGTAATTGTTTACAAAACGACGTAATATACCAAGCCACGATAAAGTAACCAGATAATGAAGAAAAAGTATACATAGGAGTAACTGAAGGACCCTGGAAACAAAGAAATTATGCATACAAAACATCATTCACAAATAGTAAATATGCGAACAGTACAATGCTTTCTAAGTATATCTGGGAAATTAAAAACAAAACGCACATCACACCAAAAATATCTTGGAAAATAAGGAAAAGATCATCAGCCTACAACAACCAATCAAAAACTTGCAAACTTTGGTTGGAGGAAAAAATAGCTATCATTGCCTTCCCACACCAAACTAAATTAGTACATCAAAGATCCGAGCTCATTTCAAAATGCAGACATTTTTACTACGTTACTTAAAAATCGAAAACTGAAAAAATAAATAAATAAATAAACGAAATGAAAATAAAATAAGTAAAATAAATTAACCCAAACAAATTACCAAACCACGCCCGTTAGAATAGACGAAATAGAACAAAACAATATCAATGAACCCAGATAAATAAAGTAAATAATAAACAAAATAACAAACCATTATGACCATAATATTAGTTAGATTATAAAAATCAAACCAAAAATCGGAAGAAAATCATAGCTATAACTGTTATATAACGAGCCAAAAAAGTACTACCTTATTTAAAAATCGAAAACTGAAAAGAGTAAATAAAAATATACATTATAATAAACAAATAATAAAAAACAAGTAAAATAAATTAATCTAAATTCATCCAAATAAATAAATAAATTAACAAACCGATCCGATAAATTAACTGTTAGAAAAAACAAATAAAAATAATCAATCCAAATAAATACATGAAGTAATAAACAAATTAAAAACTGCTCCTGCCAAAATAATACTAAGAATAAACTACAACAATCAACCCAAAATTGAATAAATAGCTTTATCTTCCCAAACCCAAACAAAACTATTAAATAAGCGATATAAACAAATTTTTACTACGTTAATAAAAACACCGATTAAATTAAAAATAATAAATATATAAGATAAGAAATAAAAATAAAAAATAAAAATATAAAAATAAATAATGACAAGCAAAATAATTTAACCCAAATAAATAAACAAATAAATAAAAGACTTCCGGCAAAATAACCGCCAAAATAGACAGCCCACAATGCACCACTGACCCGTATATATAAATAGCTGAGAAAAATAACAGCAGTCCTGAACTGACGATTGCGTCTAGCATGAAAGAGATGCCACCTCTAACTGTTGACTTAAATGTTCACTTTTATATTTACACACGCTCTATCTCTGATATTGAGCACTTTATCCGATAACTATAGCACACCTTAAGACTATATTTCTTCATATATATATATATATATATATATATATATATATATATATATATATAAATAAATAAATAAATATGGATATGAATGACCCTGGGTTTCTCGCTTTTGTGACGATCATCAGATTAACTAAGTACCGCGCATATTATATATATATATATATATATATATATATATATATATATATATATATATATATATATATATAGGGCAGAGGTTATATTGGTTCCACCGATATAAATATATATTATTATGATTTAATATATATATTATTCTTTATTTTTGATATTTTTGTCAAAAAATATGTAAAATAATGTATAATATATATTTTTAAAAGAATTCACCTTATAAACAAAAACGTTTACGGTTTCTCTCTTCTTTTTAATATATATATATATATATATATATATATATATATATATATATATATATATATATGTGTGTGTGTGTGTGCATATTTGTATATACATATAAATATATACACATATATATGTATATATATACATATATATATGTATGTATATATATATATGTATAGATACATACATGCATATATATATGTGTGTGTGTGTGTGTGCATTTATATTTGTATATACATATATATATACACATATATATGTATATATATACATATATATATGAAGAAATATAGTCTTAAAGTGTGCTATATTTATGGGATAAAGTGCTCCATATCAGAGTTAGAGCGTGTGTAAATATAAAAGTGGACATGGAAGTCAGCACTTAGAGGCGACAGTCTGTTTCATGGTAGTGCAATCGTCAGGCCTGACGATTGCACTAGCATGAAACAGACTGTCACCTCTAAGTGTTGACTTCCATGTCCACTTTTATATTTATACATATATATATGTATGTATGTATGTATGTATATATATATGTTTATGTATAGATACATACATGGATATATATATATATATATATATATATATATATATATATATATATATATATATATATATATATATATATATGTGTGTGTATGTATGGGGGTACTTCCATATAGTTGTATATATCAAAAATATATTTTCAGAAGAGATTATCAAAATAAAATAAGATAATGAAGCCCACGGTAACATTACAGCCAACATTTGACTTTGTCTGAAAAAATAAAATATAAATTCGACGACAGATGTAAACCTCCGCGTAAATTTACTCATTAATTGGTCACGGCTCATTTCCTGGTCAGGCACTTCTGTTTTTCTGGTTTTTTCACCGGATGGAAAATTGCCGAAATTTCCTTTTCGATTTTCCTTACTCCTCTTAACCAGCTGACAGGCAAACGAATCTCCCGTGTTGTGACAAGAAATAATTCATACGCTTTTTTTTACTTTTCTCTCTCTATCTTTTAGTTTTCTTAGTGTCTGTCGAAGACAGTTACTTGGAGAACGAAATATGCAGACTTAATTAGGTTGATCAGTTCCCAGCGTTTTTCAAAAAATATAGCCAGAAAATAGCACGATTCTTGATATCTGCAAAGTTAGGCAAAAGAATAAATTTGAGATAGCTCTTAATCACGAGCCAGGAAGAATGTGGTGCGCCATTCTCCGAAATTAAAATTACCTGCCCCTATTGAAAATCACAAAACCACGGCTTTTTTTTCTTATCGAGCAAAAGTTTGCACCAAAGAAAGTGTTACTTTGTAGGGCCGTGACTTCTCCCAATTGTTGGAATAATGGCCTGCCTTTTCATGATGATGATAATTTTGATGACGATGATGGTGATGATGACGACGACGACGATGATGATGATGGTGATGATGATGATTGTGATCATGGTAATGACGACGACGATGATGGTGATGGTGATGATAGTGATGACGATGATGATGACGGAGATGATGATGATGGTAATTGTGATGATAATAATGCTGATGATGATGATGATGATAATGATGAAAGGAGTCGAAAAGGTTGATACTCTCTCACTTCAAAATTACAAAGACTTCGGAGAGAAAGTAACCAAGGATGCATTTGCCTTTTTTTATATATAAAAAATGCATTCATTTTTATTCATCTTGTAAAATTCTCCCATTAACAGAGACTGGGAAAGGGGAGAGAGAGAGAGAGAGAGAGAGAGAGAGAGAGAGAGAGAGAGAGAGAGAGAGAGAGAGAGAGAGTAAAAGAAAGAAAAAGAGAGAGAAAGAGAGATAAAGTGAGAGTGAGAACAAAAATGTTAGGAGGAGTGAAAGGGAGAGATTACTTTAAGATTCTTATATGTCTAATTTAAAACAATTGTATATCAATGGGTCTCATGTAACTGACAAAGGCTTTTCTCTTTCCTTTTCTTTTTATCTTTCTGTTTCTTTCTTTACTCGCCTTCTCTTTTACCTCTTTTCGTCTCTCCCCTATTTTCACACTTCCTTCAACGAATTACCTTCGTTTCTGTTTCCTATCTTCCTTCGCCCAAAATGGCTTCCTATTCTTTTCTTCGCTTTTCTCCATCCCTTTTTCTGTTTTTCTTACCTTCTACTTATCAATTCCTTTTGTTTCTTCTTCTTTTCTACCTTATTTTCTTATTTCTTCCCTGTTTCCCCCTTCCTGTAAAATAAGTGGATGTGTTTTTCTTTCTTTGCAGGTCATGTCAATTAAGGCTTACGAAAGTTGAAAGGCTTGGATTCTCCGCAGCAAGCCTCCAAGCCGTGTATCGCTTCATCATATACTCTAGCCGGAAGGGGCAACCTAACACTCATAGGCGTCGAAGAGTGAATGTTCGAACCCCTTCAGCGATT
>OZ038482.1:27523902-27576402 GCA_964036315.1 Acanthosepion esculentum
CAGCCGAAGCGCTGTTATATCAGCAAAAATGAGAATAACAGTCCGAATATAAATAATGTAAATAAAATCAAAACCTTAATATCTAGTAATTCCATGTTACCAATAGCAGTAGAGAACAGAATGAAACACTTTTATCAGTCCTATAATCATGCCACTCAGTATTTTCCTCTGAAAATTGCTATTATGTTTGGGAGAATTGATTAGTAGTGAGTTTATGATAATATAATTGCATTACACATATTACAATTGCATTACAATTGCATCGTATCATAAAATAGCAGCACAGTCAATGAAGCCGCCAGCATACACAAATTTCCATTTGCGGTAACTATCAATAAAGATTCAGATAGTTGGTTGGTGATTCGGGATATCTTTTATAGAGAATGGATGGCAGTGCTATTTCGAAGAACTTTGTGACAGCGCTAAATTATATTCTAATATTTTAATATAAAAGCAGTTTAATCATATATGATATTCGTTTATGGTAATCAATCAGTTTCAAGTAAATAGTAAAGTCATGCATAACACAGTGTTCTGTAATTTTTGGCTCGAAGTTAGGTATAAACAAGTTCGAATGGTTACAAAGTTAGAAACCATGAAAAGAGAATTCGAAGCTCACTATGATATATTTTTTCTAATAAATTCTCATCAAGCAAAGCTATAAAGCCTCTTAGATGCGAGTCGTTACTGACTGTGAAAATGAATGAGAAGACTTTAGTGAAGAGAAAAGACATTATAAAAACAGGTTTCAGGAAGATAGATATCGAAATTGCATTTAAATTCTGAAAACTGTTGGACGCAGTAA
The DNA here is from genome assembly GCA_964036315.1 of Acanthosepion esculentum. Taxonomy (NCBI): domain Eukaryota; kingdom Metazoa; phylum Mollusca; class Cephalopoda; order Sepiida; family Sepiidae; genus Acanthosepion; species Acanthosepion esculentum. Next base: position 27,524,708 of record OZ038482.1, read on the forward strand.
AGTAAAAAAAATGAAATAGAGTTCCACAGGCGAAAAGTCCGAGAAAAATTATTAGAATTGTTTGGGTCACTCGTATTCGAGGATACCTGTCTACTAGGGCTGCTAGATAATCACTATTGCAGACGCTTGCTCAGGCACATTTGTGTGTATTCAACACCCACGTAGCCCACTTGTGGTTTATACTGCAACTATTCTAAGCAGACCTTAGTTACAGTTTCTGGGAAAGAGCGTGATCAACAGTTTGAACAAGGCTAGCACGCTAAAGCCCTCGACCACGATGAATGTGACTTCGTCCTAGCACAGTTATCGACAGCCCTCAAAGGTTCTGTCTACCCAATTTTACTCACAAGGCTGGGGTCAATCTGTGGTATGGTTTTCAGGCACTTTTCTAAGGTACCGCACGCTGGGATCGACCCCTCCAATCCGATAACATCAGTAAGTCTTCTTTCTGAGAAATAGACCAGAGTCTCGTCGTCAAAATGCGAACGTTCTAAACACTCAGTCACGTGTCCATTTGGGGTACGTGGATCAACCGACGTCCCGCTTAGTGACATAAGTGCTTAGTCCATCCGTCAACTGTCAGGATTCAAAACAAGCAGTTGCTTTTTTTTTTTAGGCCGGGCAACTCGGTCCGGAATGATACTAAATCTGCCTCCCCAGCAGATTAAAAACACACGGTGTCGTTTTCCTATGAAAACAAATCTTCAACAGATATCGAAACTATATACTTCTCGCAGTACTGTTCTTGGGAAAAGCCCCATGTCTCGCTTTTACCCAATTGCGAGGCATATGTCTTCGCTAAAGACATAACAGATAGATTCTGTCCGCTCGTATCTGAGCTTGTAAATATGGATTCTCCAGTAACACAGAAGAATCTCCGGCAGTCCCAGATTCCGGTGGGAATTATTACAGAATAAGATCCTATCTTTTCTTTTCTTTTCACACTGTTTGTTGTGTAGACATGTATTATAATTTATCTGTATGGGATAAATGTATATATCATTTCGTGCAGGACTTAGCGGTAGAAAACTCTTTCTGAGAACAAAGCATGTTTGTCGTCCTTTTTTCTTTCAGCCATTCCGTTCCGCTCGTGAAATAAGGTGTTGTTATATCATGCGTATAATAATGCCCATAATGGTAGAAACACAAATTGGATAATATTCACATTCTCCCATAGCTCACCCATTAGGAGACTTACATTTATCTAATTCAACGAAACTATGAAACCCAATGACAAGATATGTCAGCAAAATTAAATGTACTAACTAATGGTGAATTTATATATGTGTAAGATATATTTTGATGAGAACAAAACGTGAAACCAATTATGCTAGCAGCAGACCTAGCGTTTGATTCAATATAATCAGTCCAATTTATGTCAGTGGAAAACGTGAAACCAAGAACGCGCGATAATTTGATGATGGAAGGCAAAACAGATTCTCTATGGTGATAAAAAAATACATTTACGTTTTTACAGGCGTTAAAATTTAAAGGCAATTCCTTGCCTCGGTTAACAACTGATTAGAGGTCATTTTTTTTTAAGCAGCCGCCAGTTGTACTTTGTCGACCCAATCGAACTTTCTATTTGAGAGAGATTTTGACATGACATGACATGATAATATCGGCCTACTGAGACAATTCCAACATTGGCAAACGACTGCAAACCACTTCTTAAGTCGACACAAGCCTTGCGAGGAAAACTGGTCACTCAAAACGGTTCGGAAGCCGTCAATGTTTGTGTTAGTATGAAGTCACAAAACAACAGAACCGAACGTTTGAACATACTAGACTCATTCAAATGTGTGACTCTACCAGAAACCAGTCTTGCTCAGCATTACTGCTGTATAAATCACTATTTGGATCTGTTCATGTTGCAAAATAAAAGAAGGTAACTGGGCAGGTGTCTGCAACAGAGCTTAGAGAGCCAACTTAGAAGACAGGAATACTCGTATACGAACAGCCACACTTGATATTTTATGTAACTAGCTTGCATTCGGCATTCAATCGCATTTATCAAACGTAACGCCCACTCTTATAAGGGTGTGTATTACGATTATGTACAATTGTAAATAATTTCCGTTTTCTTTTTTGCCAATCTATTCTTCATAAAATGAAACACAATTACATTTTATTCAGTGTTGCAAATTCACCACTACTTGCAATGACTTGGTCTCGCGTAGGGCGAAATAGGCTACTGAGTAGTGAAAAAGAATGAGAATACTTTCCGGGAAGGAAGATTTAGGATAAAGAACCGAAACAAGAGATAATCCTCTAATCCTGTTCAAAAGACGAGGAAAGACTGTGTACCGCGCAATAGACTAACCTATCTATTCTTTATTTATATTATTCATATTCAGACTATTGTACTCATGTTTGTTGCGGCTTACGACTACAAGAGGTTGAAATACCGGCTTCCGTACGATCACCGAAGTTAAGCAAAGTCGAATCTGGTCAGTACTTAGATGGGCAATTGCTTGGGAATATCAGATGCTGTCAGCTGTGTGGTCGGTGTAATGAATAATGACATGGAATTGTTTATCGGAGAGTCGATTTCCAATTCCACTTGGGTTCGTTATACTCACTCACACGCAAATACCCACGGGAAAGCTATCAATCCACCACCACTTTCCCCGACTCAGCTATGTGATAATCACTAAGACTGGTACAATTCTTATCTAAAAATAAAACATCTTGCAACCTAAAAATATTTTCTGGATTTAAACAACTTACAAACTGTTCATAATCCGTAGAAAAATAATAAAATCAAATAAACATCTTCGTTGTTGTTATCGCAACGTTTCGCCCGTTCTGCCCTCCAGCCGTCATCAGGTGGATATCAATCTGGTAACCTGCGGGGAATTCTGACCCGAACTATTTATCTAATCTCACCAGATCGATATACACCTGACGAAGGCCGTGGGGAACAGCGGTCGATACGTTGTGATGAGGGCAAAGATAGTCCGAATATAAGTAAAGTAAGTAATGATAACTCCACATGCCAGAAATTTGAGTTTAGGCAGAGATATTAGAAGAGTAGTAATGAACTATGAAGACGTGCGACCCAAGTGTATGTATTCCGGTAGGGACTGTTAATTATGTAAATGTGGCTTGTTATTGACTTTTGACTACTTATTTGCATTTAAGCGGACAGTTTTAGTTGCGGTGTCTCCTATAGATGAAAGAAAAAAAGGAGATTTTAAGTAGGCTGGAGCCTATAACGATGTGGCATTATCTATCAGTTTACATCTTCAAGCTTATAGCCATGTATGTGCGGTCTGTGTGTGGGGGTGTCAAGCAACGAGTGAGAAAAACTGTGGATTTGCGCGTTCACAGAGGGCCATTTTTTTTTTTAAAACGAATTGTATATTTTTTTCTTTAACACGCATATACGAAATCTAGGATATGAATGGAGAATTCAAAATAGATCCCGCTCAAAACCAAATTCACAATTTAAACAGATTTGCATCTATACAGGTGAAGAAAGATAAGTTTAAAATGAAAATTAACAATGATAACATTAACTAGAGTAAAGAAAAAAAACATAATGTATATGTATACACACACACACACACACACACATATATATATATATATATATATATATATATAGTAAAGGTAATTAATCTGTGGGTATATAATCCAAGTGAATCCTAGTAATATAAAATATTAAAACTGGTTCCCAAATAGAGCTCAGTGAATTTATTATTACAGGGCAAATAATTAATAAACAAACTGTCGAAAAATTTCTATTTCGAAAAATGATTATTTCTAACACAAACTCAATCCACACCGGGTTTGATAAGATGGCCGATATTTTTGAAGTAGGCTATTTCCAGCATGACGTAAGTTTGGATTTTATTTTATATATATACATATATTTTTAAAGACATTTTTATGTTTAACATTCTTTTTATTTTTTATGAATGTCCGAGAAATTGTCATAGAAAATATTCGTCCTCCGACAGGATTCGTGATATAGACTGACGGGCCTTTTTACCGATACGGCCAAGAGGACCGTTCCGTTGTCAAGGTCGAATTTACTGCTTATAAACTATGAACATTTCTCGGACATACAGGCCGGTAAATGTTATTTAAGACTGTTTATTATAAACAGAGCATTTACTTAAATCCTTGTACCAATGAAAAGAATGTTAAACATAAATATCTTTAAATAATTGTCGGACTTTGTCCATTTTATAATATATATATATATATATATATATATATATATATATATATATATATATATAAAATTAATTTCGGTTGAGCCCTCTGGTTTGAGGTGTGAATTTGTAAACAGTGACTATTTAAGCTAATACTGCACTACTCTTCGACAGAATTGAGTCACTCTCAGTCACTGTGTGTTTATCTGAATCTAAAAATAAACACGCTAAAATTCACCCTCATCCCTTACCGTACGCTGACGGTTTTGTGGGAGAAGTTCGGACTGACCCAAATTCAGTCGTGTTTCGATCCTGGCTAGAGGCAGCCGGACGTCTAGCCACACTGATGAGCTGCGAAACAGTCTGTCTGTGAATGACATATATATATATATATATATATATATATATATATATATATATATATAAAAAAAACTCAGTTCGTTATCAAATAGATTGTTTACAATGCAAAAATGTTTATGTGAGAGTGAAATTTCATTCTTCTTTTATGTGCCGTGCCCCTTTAAGACGTAGCCGTGTGTAGTCCTCCACAACTTCCTGTCCATTGTAGCTCTTATTAAGTTTTGTCTTTGTTATTTCTTCAAAACCCTATCATCTATTTTCTCAGGTTCATCAGGTACGTTACCGGCCGCTTTCCTCTGTCCGTCTTTCACTTCAATCTGGCCTGTGAGTATCAGATTTTCCAAACCTTTCTTCCTCATTACGTACTCCGTCATGGCTCGCATGTTCAGTCCATGGTAACCTCAGCATCTTTCTGTAGAACCATATTTCAAATACCCTCATCTACGGACACTAGAGAGATTTTCGTTTAGACAAACTTTTTCATGTTACACAGGAAAAACGCTGGTCATAAGTTTCATTTTACTAATGCCACCCTAATTAGAAAAGAACACAATTCTTTAAGGAGAAAATACTGTGAATGTTTATTAATAGCGATATTACCAACTATAAAAATATGCTTAAGAATTACATTACATCGCCATACGTTTTGAATCTATTCGTAAATAATCTAACTTATGCTTATCTAATGCAAACAGTGTGTACATAAAAAACAGACCTAGATTAATAGAATACTACTTCATCACGCCGACTGACCAGGCAAAAATGGAAAAAAAAAGAAATCGGCACACTAGACAGATACACATACACAATTACGAATACATATTGCAATCCGATGCCGGCTTAGACATACTAGCATTTTTAGAAACTTACATACATCTAGTTTTAATGCACGTGATGCATGACTAATCAATGAGAATTGAAACCAACAAAATTCTGTTTTTCTCAATCACTGACAAAGCTTTAATAAAATTGAAACATATATAAACGATTCCTGTACCCCCCATATATATATATATATATATATATATATATATATATATATACACCGTCCGGGGTATGACGATAAACTACATCCGCGTCTTGGGTAAGACGATAAACTACGTCCAACAGCAAGGCCTCTGCTCAGGAGGTTTTGAGGAGCTTGGAACCACCTCTTAATTGCTGGTGTTCCCAGGTCTACTCTGACCCGGTCTGGTAGCACCTGTTAGGGTCCCTGCTATGGGTAAATAGTTAACCCCGAAACCGAGGTAAAAAGCATTATGAAAGGGTAAAAATAGGTTTTAATACCAGAAATACTTTGTAAAATATTATTACCAGAAATAAATTTTTGAAGAAAAAAAACTATTACCAGCAATACGTTTTTGAAAAAAAAAATATTACCAGCAATACATTTTTAAAAATAATATTACCAGCTATACATTTTCGAGGAAAAAATATTACCAGAAATAGATTTTTAACAAAAGAAAAATATTACCTGAAAAAAAAAAGGTTATCGGCCTTAAATGACCCATTGAATTTGATATGACGTAAAACAAAACAAACCAAACCATATATATATATATATATATATATATATATATATATATATATATATATATATATATATATAGTATAGGTAATAAATCCGTTGGTATATAATCCAAGTGGATCCTAGTAATATAAAATATTAAAACTGAACCAGAATAGCTCAATGTATTTATTATAGCAGAGCATATAAATCACATAACAGAGAAATCTAAAATTACCTCATGAGTATTGACTATTTCAACTAACTTCAATACGTTAGCTTTATTCAAATCAAATGGTGGATTACATTCTAGAAATAATACAATCAGCCATTTGATTTGAATAAAGCTAACGCATTGACGTTTGTTGAAATAGTCAATACTCATGAGGTAATTTTGGATATCTTTATTATATATATATATATATAGGGTGAGCCCAACAAATGGGCATTTTTTAAGTGCGTATTGCCAGACATGAACAATTGGCAACATTGCGAGACAGTGACCTTGAGCATTGAAAACATTTCGCCATTTTAGCAACGGGAATGAAATTCTCAGTATCCCAGTTGAGATGTTGCAGCAGTCAATGAGGAATCTCAACAGCAGATTTCAAGAATGCATTCGGACAGGAGTACGCCATCTACAGGACGCAATTTAAAAAAAATGAAAATTCCATCATTGTTTCTTAAATGGCATATTTTAAGGTTTCAATTTCTATGAATTACATATTTTTCTTCCATCACTCTTGGTTTTATTGGATTGTTAAAAAGTTCCCGTTTTTTGGGTCACCCTGTATGTGTGTATATATATATATATATATGTATTTAACTACATAAAAATTATATTAAATAAATAATAATATGATGCAGACAAAAATTAAACTTTGATAAAATGTACGTTTATTTTAGAATTGTTGAGGTACTATTTTGTAGCGACTAATAATATATATATTCATTCTTATCTGTTTTCTCATCGGTGATGTGTTTTATTTGGTGTCGTTCATATTGTTCATTTACAAACATATGAATATTTATGGAAATCCTTTAATGAATATATATGCAACATTGTCTTTATTATTTTTAATCTGTAACCTTTCTCGGTGAGTTAATAAGATTTTGATCATGAATATTTATTTTAGACTTTGCAAACAAATGTCGTTCGTGTCTACACGACGAACATTTTCAATATTTTTCTTTTTCACATATATCTATCTATCTATCTATGTATCTATCTGTCCTTGTGTCTTCATATCTATCCGTCCGGGTGTTTTCATATCTATCTTAGTTTACTGTTTACCTATCTATCTAGTTTATTTTGCTCATAGCTATATCTGTGATTAGCCATATCTATCTATCTATCTATCTATCTATCTATCTATCTATCTATCTATCTATCTATCTATCTATCTATCTATGTTTGTTTGTTCATATCTATCTATCTATCTATCTATCTAAGCCTATTCAGATCTGTAAGTAACTGACAGATCTATCACAGCACGTTCATTATCTATCTATCTATCTATCTATCTATCTATATATATATTTATCTTAGTTTGTTTATATCTATCTATCTATCTATCTATCTATCTATCTATCTATATATATATATATATATATACATATCTATCTATCTATCTATCTATCTATCTATCTATCTATCTATCAGGGTTTATTTATATCTATGTATATTAGTCTGTTTATATATATCTATAAATTTGTTCCTATTCATATCTATCTGTGTCTTTTCATATCGATCTATGTTTGTTCATATCTATCTATTTATCTATCTATCTCAGTCTGTTCATATGGGTTCATGCTCTCTGTAGTATCAATAAAGGGTTCAGTTCAGAATTCCTTTTAGTCTACCCGGTTCAATATACAACTGGTGAAAGTCAGAGTGCACAATGGCTGATACGTTGTGATTACAAGAACAAAGACAAACACAATAATACAAATTTAAATAATGCAAATAGGAAACACGTAATACTTAGATAGATAGATAGAGAGATAGATAGATAGATACTATAGACAGCATGAACCGATATGAACGGACTGAGATAGATAGGTAAAAACGATCAGCTTTAAAAAAAGACTCGTAACTGGAAAAACCGAATGAAAAAAGAATGTTAACAACAAATACTTTTTCACACTCATCCCAGTTCTGCGGAATCAGAATCAAAGTTGAGTTTAAGCAAGCGAATGAGCCAATTGGAGTAAAGTGCCATGCGGATTTAAATTTTTCTCACTTGTGACGAATGGAGCTATCGATTTTTTTTTGCATGCTAGAGTGCTAGTTAACATTCGTGTCAGTCAGCTGTTGGCTCTCACGCTGGCCAATAGAATCTTCATGCCTATTCGTGGCAGCCAGCTATAGGCTCTCACTCTGGCCAGTAGAAAATGGCCGCAAACTACATGAAAACTGCCGTAGAAGCATGAGAAAATCGATTATTTCCACTATCGATGGGAGTTGGGAAATGCAAAGTCGGTCTTGGCCTTTCGCTAACTTGGAGCATGTGCATGTAAATTTTGGTGTAATTCGTCGAAAATTGCGGCCTTGCATTCGTGACACAGACACACACACACACACACACACACACACACACACACACACACACACACACACACACACACACACATCCTGCCTTTTATAGATAGAGATTTCCAGTTTGTTCATATATTTTTATATAAATTAAGAAGTAGCATTTATTTATAATGAACTGTATCACTGTTTCACTAAATCTTAATTAATTAACCCCACAACTGACGTCATTGTCGCTCAAGAAACTCAAACAAGAAAAGACAAGTAAAAGAATAGAGTTTCTAAATAATACTGCTATGTGCCATGCGTAATACACGATTCGGCGATCATGTAACTTTCGATACATGACTGACGGGGCAGATTTGTTTTCCCCTGCAGTAGGTTGCTATTTCTTTCTGCGTTAGACCTGTTACCATCCAAGGCTATAGAACCCGGTCTGTCCTGCTATTTACCCATATCTGGGCGGAGGGAAAAGGATTCATACCTTTCCCAAGGGTATTAGCACGTAACTGGAATTCGAACTCGGCTCTCCGATTCCTCAATCCGAGCTGCTACACTTTACTTCACCCATTTGCCTCGCGTTTACATTATGTTATTTATTACTGTATTCAAGAATTTAGAAATTCTAAACGGCTTGTGAACAAGTCACGTTGAAACGCCGGTTCCTGTACGACCGAAGAAGTTAAGCAACGGTGAGCCGTGTCAGTACTTAGATGGGTGACCACTTGTGAATACAAGGTGCTGTAATCTTGGACATGCGGGTGGTATAATAGATAATGGCATCTCTGATTTTTAATCAGTCTGGTTCTAATTCTTATTTGATTAGTTATATTCACATAGGCGCCACTAACTTTGGGAAAGGTATCAATCCACCTTTTCTCCCCTCCAGCTATGGATTAATTATTAAGACTTGTGGCATGAAACCATTATTATATAAAAAAAAACTTACAATCTAAAAATATTTTCTAGCTTCAAAGAACCTGCAAAATGTTTGATAAGCCGTACAAAACGAATCTATCAATCAAATAATGATTAGCTGCACAAGCGCATCTTTTAGATTTATATTCATTCCCTGGGATATAAATGTATAGAAAATATCGTGGCACAAAGAGAGGGAACAGTTTATATATTGATTGCAATGTAGAATCGATCCTCCATTTTATATTCACGTGATAATTTTTTGTTTTAGGTATGTATCCACCACTTCTCCTCACCGATGTATGCGTTTAGATAAATTGTATTACTAAAATTATTAGTAACTAAAAAAAATTCTGAAAATCTATAAATATTTTCTAGCTTTAAATAAACTACAAAGGGTTGATAAGTCGTAAAAAAAAACATATAAAAAATATTAAAAAATAGTCGTCTTGAAATGTCTTTCATTTCTATTTATTAGATGCAAGCAGAAATAAATTTATGTAGCTATTTCAGCAAACATTAATCAATTTTTCTTCAGAAAGTTCAGGTGGTTCAAACTTTCAATTTATCCCTGATGATGCCACGTGCATGAAACTCTATCCGGTGAGGAACAAATATATGTTCCGTGCATTTTAGTCTCTCTCTTTCTCTTTATTTTAGGCGGTGAATGAGTAATAACGTCTCTGTTTTACACTCACCGGGAAGCATTTAGCTTTTATTCGTATAGTGCCACTTCCCTTTTCTCCTCGTTTTATTAACTAAATAGATAGGTAGATATGAATAGGAATAGATAAATAGATATGTATTGACATAGAGAGATGATAGATATGATAGAGAGTCATGAATAGACATAGATAGATAGATAGATAGATATGAATAGTCATAGATAGATATGAATAGTCATAGATAGATAGATATGAATAGTCATAGATAGATATGAATAGTCATAGATAGATATGAATAGTCATAGATAGATATGAATAGTCATAGATAGATATGAATAGTCATAGATAGATATGAATAGTCATAGATAGATAGATAGATATGAATAGTCATAGATAGATAGATAGATATGAATAGTCATAGATAGATATGAATAGTCATAGATAGATAGATAGATAGATATGAATAGTCATAGATAGATATGAATAGTCATAGATAGATATGAATAGTCATAGATAGATAGATAGATATGAATAGTCATAGATAGATATGAATAGTCATAGATAGATAGATAGATATGAATAGTCATAGATAGATAGATAGATATGAATAGCCTTGGATAGATTCATATTAATAACATTGGATAGATAGATATTAATATCCTTAGATAGATAGATAGATGTGAATAGTTATAGATAGATTAATAATTACGAAATCATAGATAGATATGAAAAGTCATAGATACATAGTTAAACAAATATGAAAATACATAGATAGATAGATATGTGTACACACACACACACACACACACATATATATATATATATATATTTATATATATTGGATATAAACGTATTTTTGTTTCTATGAATAGAATTTGTTCATGTTTGTTTTTTTAGCGGCATATCAACAACTTATGGGTCATTTTCTTGGGATCATTAGTTATTTCTTCTACAAAAATGTATTGCTGGCATTATTTTTTTCAAAAAGATATTGCTGTAATATGAATACTAAGAAAATGTATTGTTGATATTTTTACTATAAAAAAAGGTTTATAATTTCATAGTGTTTTAACACAAGTTTGGGGGTTAACTGTTTGCCCATAGCTGAGAGAATAAAAGCAGCTATGAACACCGCGTCAGGTTTGATCTGGGAACAGCAGCGATTATGAGGTGGTTCCACGATCCACAAAACCTATCAATCTGAGGATTTATTGCCTGATGTACTTAATCGTTCTACTGAGGACGTATGAATATATGTGCATGGAGTTCTATGAAGATACACGTGTGCACACTCTCATTTACAGATAAATATGTTTGCATACAAGTATGCACATACATGTACACATAAGCATATATGTAATTATGCTATTCTCTTTCAAAAATATAAGAATATTGGTGCTGGTGGTGATAGATAATACGTATATATATGTATATATATATATATATATATATATATATATATATATATATATTTGTGTATTTAGGCAGCAATCCTTCTTTCATACACATTTCATTAAAAACGACTGACAAGGTGCTTTTATTTAGTTTAAAACTAAATAAAAGCAGCTTGTCAGTAGTTTTTAATGAAATGCGCATATATATATATATATATATATATATATATATATATATATATATATGATTAGCTAGCTAGATATATAGATAGATAGAATTGTTACGATGAATGTAGCAGGAAAGGAAATTTTTGTTTATTTCCTTCAGTCATTTTTCTATATATTTCTTATAATTTTTGTTTAGAAACTATCTAACACAGACAAACATTAATTCACTTTCTCTTTCCTCAGAAACACATACAAACACACACACACTTTCATTCTCTTACTCCCTCTATCTCTCTCTCTCTCTCTCTCACACACACACACATATATATATATATTTATATACGCAGACACACACATATGGAAACACAAACGTGCATATATATATATATAGTTGTGTGTGTGTATATATATATATATATATATATATATGTATGTATATTTATACACCTGTTCTAATGCGTTTATTTTTTAAGAATGTCTCCGTATGGATATTTCTCATTCTGTTTCTGACCTCTCCTCCTAATAATCGTTTGCCCTTCGTTTGAGATAAACAAACCACAAAAAATTACTAACCGAGTCACGTTCCCCGCGCTAAAACCTAAAACTCTTAGATGTAAACAAAAAGAGAGAGCCAAGTGAATCATTACCATTATACTTGACACGCCATTACCATATTCGACTCTCGAATTGGCATTATACTTCTTCCTGGTAAGCACAGGGGAACCTTTTCGCTTTTTACTTCTTGTCTAAGGCAATAACTGTCATAATCCAAAGACGGCCTCAGTTCTGTTTACCACCAAAATCATACAATGTCGTCGCTCTGACATCTTCTATATTACTTCAATAATAATAATAATAATAATAATAATAATAATAATAACACTGTGGCCGTCTTGTGCCAACAGAGAAGTTACAACGATATAATAAGGCTGCCCAATACATACACTAGTGAATATGTCGCGCATTCAACCTCCTACGAAAAGAGAATTGGTACGAACATAAGCCACCACAATTTCTACCGAATGTTGAGTTTACCATCCTCTCTAATTTCAGCGTTCAGGCTGATAGGCAAATCCAGGTATATCGACGAGACATAATTGTGAAAAATCAGATTGAAAATATATTTGTCTTGATAGATGATGTATCCCCAAGCTGCAAATCCATGTGTAAAAGCATCTTTTAAAACGTCCTCAAACTAAGCCAGGATAAAAACCTCTAGATAGAAATCAGTAGAATGTGCCATCTGAAAACAATAAAGTTGTCCGTTGTTGCTGGAGCTTTGGGAATTATACCAAAACGGACGAAGAAATATGTAGAACAAATTCTTGGTAGTCCTAAAATGTGTTAATTGCGAAAAAAATCATACACATAGACATTTCTTAATTGTGTGTAGATTTATCTCATGCAATGGACAAAGTTACCTACTCATTTTTTCTTATTTCATGGCACTTCATCTGTTTGTATCTTCTGATGTCAAAATATTTATCTGGTTGATACTTACTGACAACACGTATTACACATAGAGGAAGATAAAAGCAATATGATAAGACCTGTTGTCGTGATGGATATATTGTGTTTTCTATAGATATATTTTTTTTTTCAATCATTTCACCTCAAGCAAGGCAATAAAGCCATTCACATTCAGTTGTTACTGAGTGAATAATATCAGAAAAAAAGACAAACATTATTAACTATTGAGAACAATAAAAGAACAGAAATTAAGTTATGAGATAAAGATTGACATTACATTTAAATTTTTGAGGTTCAAACTTGACTGGAAAGCAAGAAACCGGAAAAGTGAAGAGTGCGAGAAAAGAAACTGTTAGTATCTCACTAACAGCTACATTTAGTCATTTTAAGTGTTAAATAATGAGACCTTGCCGCCAATCTAGTACTGAGCTTAATTTCATAAAGTTTAGGTACCATAAGAAAAAGTTCATCCGAACAATTCCCATGTGAGTATTTATAGAAAAGCACAGGGTAAACTACATTACGGAAATGGGAAAAGGACTGAAGCTGAGATGCCATTTTAGAACAAATGGCACTCTTCTTTGGATTTTATTAAGGATCTGTAAATATATAGTAGGAACACCAGACCATATGAGGCAATTTTCAAAACATAGACGAATGGTAGTCTTATAAATTTGTAAGACCGATTCGAACGAGAAAGATTCCCTAGCACAACACAGTTTGAAGGATAAGGCAGTTTAGGCGACTTGAGAAACGCATCGGGATTTTAGGGAACAATCTCAAATGAAATCAAAATTAAGTGACTTTGTTTTCAAAACATTTTCCAATTGTTACGCGCTGCTTCTAGCAAAATCTTTCATTATTTCGCACACATTTAATGCTGGGTGTCATGATAGGTATATATTTGCCTTCGTAGACTTGTAAAGAAGTACCACTTTGTTGGCATGCTGCTCAGGTAGAAATATTAGTAAATGCCTTGATGCTATACAAGGCATAGTGGCCATGGCTTTTGATCTTAACTATCTTGGTAAATTGATTTTATTTCGTGAATTAAATTTGATTACTGTAAATACCAGCTTCAGTAAAACGGTCTAAAATGAAATATTAGTAAACGGAACTGCGGATAAGTTTGAATGGGCCAAGCATTTTTAAACTATATTTTCTAAGATTAGGTCAGTCCAAGAAAAGGACGAATGTTGATAAAGAGACTGAATGATTCTGTTCCATCTGAAACTTCCCGAAAGTCAGCATTCGAATATTATGGCCTCTAGCTGAGTTCAAACTATGACCTAAGTTACATTTTTGTTAATTATCTCATCACAATTAAGGCGAGTACACCACTAAGACACAATTTTAGTAACCCTTGTTAAATAAAAATAAGCTTCGAGAAATTTCCATATCAAAACAGTCAAAATTTGTGAAAAAATAGGCTCAACTGACATAAAAAATCTTTCTCAAATTTATCCCTAATTTAAATGTTTCAAGACATCCTATTGCCTAAAAAAATAAAAAAATACAACATTCGCCCACGCATTTCTCAGAAAAATTCGCAACAAGCTACCAAGCCGTTGGAGCCGATTTTGTTGTTAAAAAACGATAAATAGAAACAGGAAACGAAATTTCGTAGCATTTTGAGACTCACACACGCAAAGATACACACGGGAATTATGCGTCAAAATTGCCGCCAAAAAAAAAATTCTTTATGAAAGATTAGAAAAATTCATACAACAAACTTTTTCACTTAATATCTTTCATAGACAATATTTTGTCTTTCAATCAAAAGCAGACAACTTTTGAGATATTGAACATTTCCGAAACAGCGAAGAACTTTTTTTCTTAAATATAGCTTTGCACAGATCATTACAAACAAAGAAATTGTAAATTGTGTATATAAAATTAATCTGTTGTTTCAAACATGTATTTTTTGTCGTGATTGAATATCGTTACTGATATGGAATCTTACCTGTAACGACAATGAACTCTTCCTGACACTATAAAGACTGCGCCTATCAAGAGAGACGATAGAACGGAAGTGTAACGAGTCGAGACAGAGCGATTCTAGACAATAGTAGTTCACTCTAAACCAGACTGACAGTCATACTAACACCTTCAACTTCTTGTATTATTATTATTCTGTGTAATATATCTTATATTCCTACTCTTGTGTTCGTGTTGTTCTTCCTTGGTCCTAACCTTAGACCATAATAGTGGTGCGAGGATATTGGACCTTATCAGTTACTATTTGGCCATTTGTTATAATTTATGTTTTCTTATATTTATTTTATTTGCAGCACACTCTTAAATATTCACGCATCCTTTTTAGATCCACTTAACAATAAATATGGGAGAAACTGAGAAATCATTGAGTAGAGAGAGGGCATTTGAAAACTTGGATTCAAGTAGACAGTGGATGACGATTGACGTTGCAATTAAAGTTTAGGAGATCGTGGTTGACAGGAAAGCAAGGAGCCAGAAGAGAGAAATTGCGAGAGAGGAAAAAATAGCATAGAAGATACGCTTTCACTTATGGACTTCAACAATTAAAATACTATAAATTAAAGAGACGAGACATAGTTTCCAATCTAGTACTGTGCTTAAATTCCGGAAGCTGAGATAGCAAAGAGGAAAGCTTATCAGAATAATACGCATGAAAATACATATAAAAATAATGAAGCTTTCATATGGAGATAGGAAAACGGCTGAAGTCTTGATTCCAGGTCAGTACAAATGAGATTGCAGATTGCTCTTTGGAATTTCTCAAGAATCTCTTGATACGTAGCAGAAACAGAAGACCAGGTGCGGCAGCAATATTTAATGCAGCGACGACTTTTATTGGCAGCAGAACTGATTCAATATAATCATTCCTCTTCATGTCAGAGAAAAATGTTAGAGTGAGAAGGCGAAATAAGCTACTTTTCTCCAATTCAGCATTATCTATTCTGATGGAAGGTAAAAACCTCCTCTTCACGTATAACGAGAAGTATAATTTTGGTGGCGTTAAAATTAAGTGGCCATTACATGCCTCACTTAACAACAGATGGAGGCTCAGTTTCAAGCTCAGTTACCAATTTGACTTTATCGTATCTGTCTATATATCTGAGATGAGGTATTATGTCCACTGTGCTATGTGTCGTCAAAGGCACAAGGCACAGTGGATAAAGGCGTTGGTTAGATCCAGTGACAGAACCCAAAGAGTGTGAGTTCAATACCCGGAAAAGGCGGTGGAGAACTTGAAGAGGGGAATTAACAGGAGATAACTGATAATTGACATCCATTAGACATGGCACGTAGAAATATAACAGTCTACCCCAGCGAGCGAAATAAAGGATTCAGTTCGACATTCCAACCACCTGAAGAAGGCCGGAGCGTACAATGGCCGAAACGTTGTAATAAATATGGCAACAAAGATGACAACGATAGTCCGTAGTGTTGAATTTATCGTGCCTACCAGATTTACTGTTAAGACAGGATAAAGAGTTGTGTCATTTGCGTAGATACCGCGTCGATAACTGAAGACGGAACTGACGTTGGTGGAAACTCGGAAGAATGTCGGCTCAAGGATCGATCCCTTGGGGAGAACCATATTAATGAAAAAAGATAGATAAGTCTGACTGTTCAAAACAACGGCTATTTAACCAAATCAAAAAATCGGCCAGAGACAGCATAACAATTCAAATTGTTAAAATGAACCTTTTTTTACGCCTTTTCAAGTTATTTAAATCGAAAAAATATATATTTCTAGACTGTAAGAATTATTTGCCGATAATAATGGTTTAGTGATATGAGTCTTACTATTTAACGCATAGCTGTGAGCGAGAATACGTAGATTCATACCTTTCTCAAGGACATTTGTGCGTTAGGAAGTATAACAAACCCAACGAGAATTCTCTGATTAACAATTCCGAGCCATTCTCCATTGCACCACTCGCATATTCAAGCTTACAACACTTGGTACTCCGAAGCGGTCAGCCATCTCGGTACTGACCAGGCTTGACGGTGATCGTACGAGGACCGGCATTCAAAGTTTGAAAAACGCCTGTTATATCCTACCCACCATTCTTACCTAATGTGAAACAGACAACCTTTCAATGTCAATAGATAACATTAGACTGAGTAATCGTAAAAAATACAAATATCTTAATGGTTTTATTAGTGGTACAACCGCCATAAATAGAAAAAAATGTTTTTATTACCACTCATGACAACAATTAAAAGGAAAAATAAAAATAAAATGAGATAGCTAGCCGGTTTCGAACCACGCTCAACAGAGCTAAATCGAGGTTAATAAAGGTATAATCATCAATGAAAAGATGGACAATATATCGGGGGGAAAAACCTTAAATAGAAATTAATTGGAGGGTGAGACCAAAATCCTTCTGTATACATAATGAATGTTTCAAGGAAGAAATATATAGGGCCAGCAACATTTTCAAGTGGTAATTTGAGTGGGACTTAGTGAGGAGGGAAAACGAGTCCAAACTAAAATTATCGGTATAAATATGATTATTTATCAGGTAATCCGCGATGGAAGATCCGTATGTGTCGGTCAGAATATCTGACGGAGAATACTTAAGGTTTCGGATTTTTGTTGGTACATGCCGTTTTATTCTATCATCAAGCCTTTGAGTCGTTCTTTTTATGTAGTGCGAAACCACAACTACATGAATAAATCAAAGGACTATTATGATATCTTATATCTTAAGTCCATGAAACGAGAAAAATAATAATTTTAAATGTTTTGCTGGTTATGGAAACGTTAATATAATAAGGTAGACATTGAACGGATTGGGATATAATTAATTCAATGTATTAGCCTGTCGCCCATGAAATGGCTCATTTTTTGGTTGGTTGTTGATCAGTTGTTTAACTAAGTAACCTTTTTAGTATATAGAAAATCTTAACTTATTCCTGACTCTTTTCCTTTCCAGATAATTTATCTTTCACTATATTGTTAGTCATAAGCCCAATGAAAGTAATTACAATGAAACAATATCAAGTAATCTTACTGTATGAGTAAAAACTTGGAAAAAGAATCATCTTTTCATCGCATAATTACATGCGATGAAAAATGGACGCTCTTTGGCAACAGTAAGAACGTAGGCTAATGTTTAGAAGCAAGTGTATCACCAAAACAATTCACAAAACCTCTACTGCACCCTAAAAAGTTAATGGTTACTGTGTGAGGGTTTTTCAAATAGGTTATTCATTATTCATTCTTGCTTCAAGATAAAACAATAACAGTAACCTCGTAATGTCCAGTAATTTAATGTATGCACGAAAAATTGAAAAGGAAACATCCTAAACTTGTGAATAGGGATGGTCCAATTTTGCTTCATGACAACACACAGCCGCACGTTTCTCAACCAACTGTCCAAAAGCTGCATAGCCTGAATTATGAAACTTTGCTTCATCCTTCATATTCACCTGATATCTCTCCTACTGATTATCATTTCAGGATTTTGAGATTTTCATACGCAATAAAACTTTCTTAAGTAAGGAAGCGGTAATCGTAAACATTTGAACTGTTTATTACATAAAAATGGTTGACATTTTTTCAAAGATGCGATCAAGAATTTAGAGGTAAGTTGAAGAAGAGTTATTTATCAACACTTTGCCTGTTCCAAGTAAATAAATTTAGTTATTTAACATTTCAGAAACGTTTTATTACTTTCCGATAAAGTGCATCATTTCTTGTGTGAAAACCCAATAGCGAACTAGAACAGGCAAAATGGTTTCAACCACAACAAAAATCATTACTAATGATAGAAAGAAGAAACGAAAATGATCGTATCTCTGCACCGACTGAATTCACCTCTGCTATAACAAGTCATAGTTTCCATGTTGATGCCGAGTGATTTTAACTCTATTCTACGACGCACCTGCTTTAATTACTTTTACGTTAATAAAATAAATATTTCTGACGATACAGAAAAGCAAAAACAGAAATAACCTGACTCATCTTGAAATTTGAAAAATTCTTTTCCTCGACATTTCTTCTCGAAAAGTAAGACATAAATCTGTTTTGAAAATCAAGATGTACGGTTTGTCAACCCATTTTGTGTTATTTAAAACCTAAAATATATTTCTGATTGTAAGAATAATTGTTTTTCTGTGTCAGTCAATCTTACATTAATAATTCTTTCAATGAAACAATGATTATCTTGATACAAGTCTAACCACTTACAAGCAAGTTAAAACACCGGTTTCGTAGTTAAGCAACGAAGAGTCTAGACGACACCTAGATGGGCGACCACTTGGGAATACCTGGGGCTGTCAGCTTGGATGTGCGGGTTGTATAATGAATAATGACTCGGAGAGCCAAGTTCTAGTTCCAGGTGGTTTTGTTATATTCACTTACACACAAATACACTTGGGAAAGGCATGAATCCACCTCTTCTTCCCCCTGCTATGTGCTAATTAGTAAGACGTGTATCCCTAAATAATTATTATCTAAAAAGAAATTCTTAAAATCTAAACATATTTTCTGGCTTTAAATAAACTGCAAAGCGTTGATAAACCATAAAAACCGAGTCGATTAATGAATCAAATACTGATATGATAAACTGGCCTGTATTTTAGATTTATGTACATTCTCTTGAATATAAATGTATAGGAACTACCGTTGTCACATAGAGATGGATCTTTTGATGCATTGATTGTAAGAGAGAATTGATCCCCCTCTTTATATCCACATTATAATTTCTTGTTTGCTTATCAAATTCTGATTATGTATAAATCCACCTGTATTTCCCCCATCCTGGGTAAGACGATAAACTACATCCGACCGCAAGTTCTTCGATCAGGAGGTTTTGAAGAACGTGGAACCACCTCTTAATTGCTGATGTTCCCAAGTCCACTCTAACCCGGTCCAAGCCATGGGCAAATAGTTAACGTCCTCAGGGATTATTAATAATCATTAGTGACATGAAAACAGGCAAAATCCTAAATAAGTCGCTTGGTCGAGTGGTTAGAAAATCGACTCTCCAACCAAGAAACACAAGTTCGAATCTCACCATTTGTTAAGAAGGTGACTAGGTGATTTTATCAGTTGAACCAAACCATGTGGGGTAGACGGAACTGTTTGGAAGATGTCCTGGTTGAGCTGGCACGAAGTCACAAGTCATCGTGACCGAAGATTTGAGTATACTTTCTCTCCTTATAATTAATTTCCGCTTAGCATACTGGCAGTAAAAACATCAAATGGACTCTGCGGATGTGGAATGAATACAATTGGCAGACTGGTAGACATGTAAACGAGAGTAGACAGTGGTTATCTGTTTCTCTCTGACTTCCTCTATTTATTTCTCTTTCTCTCTCTCTCTCTCTCTCTCTCTCTCTATATATATATATATATATATATATATATATATATATATATATATACCGGGTGTAACAGCCAAATTGTCAAAATCGTGTAATAGAAAAAATGTTCCAATTGTTAGAATAAGCTCTGAAACATTTTATTTTTGAACTGATTAAAGATATCTTACTGGAATTCTTCCAGGTGTTACTAACCCTATTGGACTCTATTTTGAGCAATAAGAATATATGATTACTGTCTCTGGTTTAACAGAAGTATCGTGATGAAATCGATCATAAACTAAAATGACATGTTCATCATTAATTAATCAGAGCAAAGGATCGGAAGCTCATGGATTATTGAAATAAAGTTCAAATACATATATATGTCTTATTCCAGGATCATTTTAAAGATGATCTTCGCCCTCTTTAACTTTCTAATTTTCTGTTCTGGAGTAACAAGGTGCCTCAAATGTTTGAAATACGATTTTATTTTCAAATCTTTTTTCACTGATCTTTGAACTGTTATACCTGAAAATCCTTCATAGGTGCTGATTTTCTTTTGTTCTAAGTTGAAATGATGGTCCCTCTTCCTTTTGTGACCTCCTGATCCAGTTTTTATCTCTACTGTTCCCTTTTTTAAAAAACTTATTCACCGTTCTCTTGATGGTTCTTGAATGGACTTTGAAGATGGAAGCCAGAGTATGAATTAGTAGCATTATTGAAGGCCTAAATGATCTTTTTCCTATCACAATTGTTTAGTTGGAAAGACAGTGGAGTTGACACAAAACGATTTATCGTGTTCTCTTTCTAGTTGAATACCACAAAGCGTTTTTCAGTGATTCTTACGACAAATGGTGTCAAGATGTATAAACGTCTCCTCTGAAAACCTGGAAAAAAGAAACTCAAGTAGTTTAGTGGATGTTTAGATATTAAAATTTTGTGTGATGGACAATTATGGTGTAATACGATTTGGACAATTTTGGTGTTACACCCGTTACACACACACACACACACACGCACACACACACACACACACACACACACACACACACACACATATATATATATATATATATATATACATATATATACGGAGTGTGTAGGAGGCAATGTGTAGTAATGAGTAACGGCTTGGGTTGACCCAATGTGGAGTTTGTGCGAATACCTCCTGAGCAATATATGAATACATACGTAAATAGAATGACAGTATGGGGTACTATAGCCATGGGTTGTCTGTCGACTTTGGGCCGAGAAAGGATTCCCCAGGTCCGATAATCACCATATTCCCGAGATTTTGTCTCTTGCGACTTTTTCTCTTCAAAAATAAAATCCAAGTTGAAACGAACAAGACATCGATCCATTTCAAGGGTATGCCACAAGACAGATGTTCGCTATCTCATCATCGCTGGATAAAATGTGTGGTTTCAGAATAGGACTTCTTGGAAGGAGATTAAATGCAGAATTTATATGCGTTGTAGTTTTCGTTTTAGAGCATCTGTTTCGATATGTTTTGTTTAGACCCCGTATGCTGTAAATGGATCTTTTATTATTTCACTATACAAACGCATATAAAATGCTTTTACGGGAGATATGCATAAGAGGTTTTAAGAACGCGATTAGATTGACAGAATAGGGGTATATATGTATATAAGACGCTCAGAAGTGAAATAACCTTGGGAAAACAGTAATTACAAGAGCAAAAGTATGAATATTTAGCGATAATGATGGAAGCTTTTTACGATCAATTCAGTGGTGGATTTCCCATCGAGTAAATAGTGAAGTTTGTATAAATCCTCACATCTTTAGGCATTGTTCGTATTTTTCTTTAAAGCTGGACGCTCATGCAATTATTCGTGATGTAGTTCCTCCGAAAGAAAAACCACGCGGATTTCAAACAATGCAATTATATCCATTATTATTGGTAATCGGCGTTATAGCCGAAGAATTATTGAACTTGAATCTTTTTTTCCGATTATCTTTAATCTTGAACGTACGTAACCAAAACCTCTCCGGACATTCGTTTTTTGTTCAGTTCCGAATGGGTGTTGGTGCTTGTCAGAATATTCTGACCGTCAAAACATGTTCGATACATATACTTCTGAAGTTATTTCGACGCAAAAATAAAAATACGCAGTGATATCATCCTCGAATCAAACCTCTCTGTTTGCAACCCCTTACTTATCACTTCAGAGGATCAAATGGGTGTAGTATGGAAGACTGTATTGAGCAATTTTTTCAAACTACGAATATAATTATTTACCTGCTGCCCCACGCAGCAAGATGTGACACAAGGCCGAGTTTAAAGTGGGGTAACCGAGCCCGTAGGCTCGGACAAAAATTCTCTATACACCACGTAAAAACGGAGTCAATTTCCCAAAAAAATTTGAACTATAAAAATATCATTATATTGGTGTCATTTTTGTAGCAACAATCTTTCAAATGGCATATTATTGCCTTTATAAATATTATAAAAAATTTTCTTGTAAAACCGGTGCACTTGTGCTGTCAAAAATTTATTTACCCGCTGCCCCATGCAGCAAAATGTGGCACAAGGCCGAGTTTAAAGTTGGGTAGCCGAGTCAATTTCCCAAGACGAGAATCTGCACTTCGACAGAGCCTCTTCTGGGGGATATACTCTGAGATGAGACAGTATCATTTAAACTTTAAGGCATGCCTTTTCTATTCAGTTCGCTTTAATCTGGCTTCTACAAAATCAAATATGGTTAAAAGAGTGTAAAGATTGTACAGCGCCAAATTTCTGCAAATACCCATTACTCATCGGAAAACAATTTTTTAAACTATAACAAAATACTTATATTGGCGTACATTTTGTAGCACCAATCTTTCAAATGGCAAATTATTGCCTTTATAAATATTATAAAAAACTTTTCTTGTAAAACTGGTGCTGTCAAAAATAACGGCAGTTGTTTGAAATTTTTAATACTGAGATGCAATAAAGATTCAATGAAGCGGAACTAAAGAATTCACAACTAAAATAGAGGCCAATGAACCTTTCAATCCGCCCCTTTTGTATTTGTACGCATTCAGAGGTATTTATGATTCATTGATTTCTACTGCTATTATATAAATCGCTTTTTGCACAAAATCTTTTCATGTTAAAAATGTTATGTTTAATATAAAAGTGAAATGAAAATATCTCTCGGCAGAAAAAAAGTTTACCAACGGAACGACGGTGATGACAAAACCTATTTGAAGACCAAGTAGAAGTAAGACGACCACTTAATAGTGAAAGGTTTCTGTGTAACTAACAAGCAAGGTATGAACAAATAAAACTACATTCTAGGGAACGTAGTAAATGAGCTGATTAATTAAAAAATTCATTTGGCTTGGGAAGAATTTTCTTCTAAATACAGATGAGTATTTTACTTGTATAGATTCACTAACTTAATTTGATTTACACCCCCTCCTTCCCACTACAGATGGGACAGGACATACATAAATAAGCACACATTGATAATTATTATATGGTTTTATATTTTTCTTGGGCCGAACACCAAAACCCGATATAACTGTGAAATTTCTGCATATGGTACCTTTTGAAGAAACTGAAATTTATGAACGTATTTGAATGATAATGCTTGGTTTCTCATCTAAATTGTATTTTAAAATGCTGGCTTTGATAGCCATTTGAACCCCCCCCCAAAAAAAACCCCCCGCCCGAATGGAATTTAATGTAAATCAGGAAAATTCACTCTAAGAAGAATTGATCTGTGGTGGCCCCAATATATCATAGGCCTAACATAAGTGATGTTAAATTAAACTTTTAGAACATCAAAGGATCTAGTACATCAAACTACTGATTGAAGGTGGTTTCATACTAACCAAAAGTTGAAGAGAGTGTCACTATATAAATAGGAATTCAACACTGCTGAACGTGGGATATATACAAGCAAGTTGCCAAGAAATTATATAAACGCTTCATACACCAGGAGTGGGGGGACGTTAACGCCCTTCCCATCCTTTCTGGAATATTCGAATGTCCGTATCTGAAAAATCCCACAGTCTCAGGCTGACATAAATTTTATTGTGGAGTCCAGAATGAGAGAAAATGTGACAATTTAGAACCCCAGAAATGTCCAAACTATTTGCGTGTACAGTGGATTTTTGAGGCGAGTCCCAGATTTGATACGCAAATTTCTGTTGGTGTAAGAATCCTATTATTTTTGCGACAATCCATGTTTTGTTTTTGGCGACCAGATCTATGTTGAGATTAACTGAGAAGGCTCCCCTGTCTATCCATCCTACCCTGGATAATTTAAATTTTTTTTACAGTATGGTTCAAATTTTACAAGGCCCGGGGGCCACGCGAGGTAGAGGGTTACATTGGGAGGCAACTTGATAGGAGTTGAAGATAATGTTTAACCATAACATTGAACACATTAAGATTCTTGTGATCAGGAAAGCATCCTCTTGTGAGTCGGTTCCACAGAGAAGTGGTTCTCGGGAAGAAGCTGTTCGAGTGGAGCTAAATTCTCGACGATGGAATACGGAATGAATGTGATGGGTTTGCTACTATGTAAATGATATGGTGTGTTCTGCTGTGAGGGTTTACTACGCTGGGACCAAGGAATGGATTTCGATCGCGCACAGGGAAGTAGCGATAAAGCAGCGTGAGGTTTGATACACCTGTGGGAGAGAGTTTGGGCGTGGGAAATAATTCGTCACCCAGAAAGGTTCGCAGACGCGTTTGGACTCTATCAAGGCTGGAGAGTGTGGTCAATTATGACAAGATTACTCCATTTTTCGCCTGATAGGGTCCTTGTAAATGTAGAGGAGAGCATAAGGAGTCAGGTTCTTACTGGAGGTGTACATAGAGCCGACCATTTTACCTGCATGTTCGCCAGTGTATCAGATTCAGTTCACAGTGTGTCCGGGCATATATCGCGGATGTGTTCCCTGTGCTGAGAAGTAACAATTCCAATTATCCTTTGAAAGTGTTGGAATAAGTGTATATTAAGTCCTATCAGGCATCTCTGTAATTACCCATTAATGTTATATCTTCTTGCACATTTTCAATATTCAATCAACCGGTCAACGAGATTAGATGCTTTTTAATCGTTATTATATTTCGGTATTAACATTTTATGGCATTATATATATATATATATATATATATATATATATATATATATATATATATATATATATATTAGTCCACATCATTTTTTATGCATTTGTGATTTTGGGGAATTTTTCTTATATTTTATCGCACTAATGTGGTAATATATATATATATATATATATATATATATATATATATATAGAGAGAGAGAGAGAGAGATATCTGTGTGTGTGTGTGTCTGTAAGATAACCAAATATATGTTCGTAAAAGGTCAATATAAGTAATCACAAAAGGAAAACTTATTTTAACTGACACAAAGCCAAATGTAAGGACTTTATTTTGCAACAATAAACAAAAATAACATAAATATTAATTACATTATAAAGAAGAATCAACAACAGCATCCTTTTGTTTAAGAGGCATTTAATTACAACTGTTTGCATCCTCCATCATTTACCTAAACGTTTCCGTTAACCTGATGAATATTTATGACGTTTTCTTTTTACTTTTATTTATTTATAAACACTTGTTGGAAATTAAATCCCATAAACAGATATATTCTGAAAGTACATTACTTGGATAAATATATTACATTTTGATCAAAGGGTGTCCCGTGGGGCAGAAACACCCCCACTATCTTTTAAAATTTTTCATATAAATTAAATTTCAATTTGAACTAGGGAATGACTCCTAGGTTACGTGAATAAGTATATTCCATTTTGATCAAAGGTGTCCGCTGGGGGCACACCCCTACTCTTAATTTTTCTTCCCTTGGATTTAAATTAAATTTAAATTTGAACAAAGGAATGATTCCTATCCAAATTAGGAAAGGAGAAACCCAGAAGATGGAGTCACATCGGCAAGATCAAAATGAGACCATATGGACGTCAAGTTGAGCAAGAAATCATCAATCCGTGGGTATTTCCTTACAGCACTCATTTGTTGTGACAATTCATCTGTCATATCAATGTTGAAATCTGCTCACCAATTCATTCAAACAAGTATTGAACGAAATACATATCAAATGGGGTCAGATCAAGCTGCTCTACAAATGTGTGACACACAGTAATCACGAGGAGTAATTCGGCTAATATATATATATATATATATATATATATATATATATATATATATGAATAAATAAGAAATATTATGTCTGCTTATTTTTATCATAATCCTTTCATTTTCACAAATATTTTTCCGTATATTACAATCAAATGAGGGAAGAAATGCACTGTAATAGTAAAAATTACTTTTATTTCCCAAGTACTTTCCATCATCCCAAAGAGGACAGGATGAAATATGAAAAACGATTGGATGACTGATGAGATTCTCGTCATGATGGAAAGGAGAGGGAAAACTCTGCCAAGATAGGGACGGAGTACAGAAAATTATGCGATGAAATAAGCTAAAGAAGGTCGGTTAAACGAAAAATGTGCAGAAATAGTAAGATTGAGTACTATAAACAAGAGATATGCACAAAAATAAAGCAACTATCAGGACAAAAGACATGATTGTCAACAGGAGGCCTAAAATCAAAGGATGGAACACTCGTATCAGAGAAATTCTTCAACGCTGGGGCGAGTATATTGGAAAACTCTTCCACAACGAAAGGGGACAACCAGCAATAAACAGAACTACCGAAGGACCTGGAATTCTGAAAACCGAAATAAAGGGCCGCACTGGCCAAACTGAACAGAATCAAGGCAGCTGGGCCAGACGGAATTGTAGCGGAAAAGCCTTAGATAGTTTGGCATGAACAAGATCACCGAAATAACAAACGAAATCTCCAACAGCGGGTATATACCGGAAGACCTTAGCAGATCTATCTTCATAGCAACCAGGCGCAAACAAATGCGAACTCCATCGAAAAATAAGTCTAATGAGCCACATCACAAAACTCATCATCTGTATTCTGTTGAATAGAGCGCGCAGCAGAATCAGGACAAAGATAGGACAAGAACAGTGCGGGTTCGTTAAAGACACCGGAACTCGGAACACGATATTCATGCTTAGAATGTTATGAGAAAGAGCGATACAGATGCAGAAGGACGTGTACCTATGTTTCATAGACTACGCAAAGGCTTTCGACAATTACGCCACAAGGATCTGATGAAACTTCTCAGCAACCTTGATATATTCGGGAGGGATATCAGAAAAAACAAGAAACAATATTTGCAGTAAAAAGCATGCATACACAAAGGGAGTGAGTTCAGTGAATATACGAAAATAGAAAGGGGAGTAAGCCAAGGATGCGGCTTCTCACCCGACCTGTTCAACCTATACAGCGAGGTAATTCTGAGAGAATTGGAAACCCTACCGGGATTTAGCTTTGGCGGCCACAACCTTAACAACATAAGATACACAGGCGGCACGGTACTGATAGCAGACACGGATGAGAAATTACAAAATCTCCTACAGAGTGAGAAGAAAGGACTAAGCATAAACAGCAAGAAGACAGAATGCATGGTCGTCAGTAAGAGGATGAGCCTGAAATGCGATTTGTAGGTCGAGAACACTAGAATCAAGCAGAAGCAGAAGTTTAAATATCTTGGAATCGTCTTGACAGAGAACGGTAAGAGAAACACTGAGATCGGAAGACGTATTGGAACAGCCAACGGCAAAATCTGAGAAGAGTATTGCGAGACGGGTGGATTTCTTTGCTAACAAAGAAAAGAATACTGAACTGTTACGTGACATCTGCCTTCTTTACGGCAGCGAATGTTGGACGATTTCCTCAAAGATGAAGAAGAGAGGCGGCAGAAATGTGATTCTACAGAAGGATGCTAAGGATATCATGGACCGAGTATGTGACCAACGATGAGGTCTTAGAGAGGCTACAAACAAAGAGAAGGCTTATACTTAACATCAGAAAGGGGCAGCTGAATGTTCTGAGATACATAATGAGGAAGCTGAAGAATCTGACACTCCCGGGTCAAATAGAGAGAAAGAGAGAGACAAGGGAAAGCAGCTCGTGACATACTTGACGAGCTTGAGTAGGTGGATGACAGAACGTGGTCTGGGGGAGCAAAAATAGACGGAAATAAATATCTACTATCACAGTTCATAACAAACGTATAATACCTACAACAAAACTGAACAGAACCAGGTAGGAAAGTACCAGAAAAATGGCAAAACACTAAAACTTAAGGACATAAAAACCTCCAACAAATAATCACAGACACCTATCATTAACACTACATGCTCTGTTACCAACACTACCACCACACCCACAAACACAAACATCACTACAACAATTAACACAGATCAATAAAATTACTAGCACTGTTACCTGCACTGCCATCACACCTGCGGGCAAGGTGCAGCCATCAGAGTAGATAAAACCATTAAAAATTCAAAATTAATATTTTATAACGCCTACTACTACTTTCGCTATTAGTATCTTTGTTACCGCTTTATGTACCTACCGAAAATAACTACTACTATTATTTTCACTAACAGTAACGCTGTCACCACTTTAGGAACAGTTACTTCATAACCATCTCTACCACCATTAGAACTGCTTTTTATCATTATTATTATTATTATTATCATTATTATTATTATTATTATTATTATTATTATTATTATTATTACCTTTGTCATTATTGCCACATTTAATTTTTTGTCATTATATTTTCGCTTCCATCAACATTAAGGCTAAATTTACCGTTAACACATTAATATCTATTATGAATACATCAATACTAATATCCCAGTTATTATTACTATCAGCATAGTCACAATCTTCAATAATACGCAAGCAGGTAGGGTTGGAAATACAAAAATACAAACATCATCATAACCATGTTCACAAAATGAACCCAAATTAACCAAAGCGCTGTTGGAAGACTCAGCACAATGGGAGTGTATGTGTGCGTCTACATGTGTTTATGAATACTAAAGTATTTGTTCAATATGAATATTGACTTTACTAATATTTTGAAAGAAGATTCCATAATGTACCCAAAATGGAGGGGGTGTTGGAGTTTTTGGGTACCCTGGTGTACTAGTGAGCCAGCCAAAATGAGCTGATTCATTTTATAGTTCACCAATAGAAAATTTAACCAATCAGAAGTCTCAACATATCCAATAGGATGTGTAAAAAAGGCGGCCATGTTTTTTTTTCAGAATATTCACTGCCACTTCCAAATTACGGAACAGCTGCTGAGGCTGGTATTGGCGATATAGTTAGATTCAATATAGTGTCTGACTCGTGAGTGTTAATCTTTAACGTTGTTTCATTGAACCGATTACGTACTGCGCTGGATTCTATATTCACAGACTACGACGAACATGGTCAACAAGACCCAGCCCAATGGGCGTGCATGTGTGCGTCTACATGTGTGTTTGTGTTTGTGAGGAAGTATAAGTTTGTCTGACGGCGCAGGTAGGCGATCTGAAAAGGGTCAAGAACACCTGCACATGTTCCTTGTTGAGAGAAGATCGCTGCATATATAAACGCTACAGTCTTGACACCGAAATAAAAATTACAATTGCGTATTTCTGTATGCTCGATCGCATGGCTGTGTATCTGCGCCTAACCTCGGATTATGTATATGGAGGTGTTTGTGTGAACTAAAATGCGTACCCCTGTATGCATGTGTGAATATGTGTGTGAGAGTGTCACCCCAAACAAAGACAGAAGTAAATCCCCTCTCCCACCACCAAAGATAAATAGATTCATTTTTTAAAAAATAAACCAGCTTGTCTGATGATCACAAATGCGTGAAACTCAGGGTCACAAACTAATAACCATATATATATATATATATATATATATATATATATATATTTGAATTGGACAAGGTCCGACAATTTATTTAAAGACATTTTATGATATGTTTAACCTTCTTTTTATAGATACAAGTATTTAAGCAAATGCTCTGTTTTATAAAAGCCGGTAAATGTTATTTAATACTGTTTATTATAAAACAGAGCATTTGCTTAAATACTTGTATCTATAAAAAGAACATTAAACATATCATATAATGTCTTTAAATATATATATATATATATATATATATATATATATATATATTATGTATGTATTTAGGCAGCACTTTTTCATTAATGCATGTTTCATTAAATAGTATAGAAAAGTTTTTATGTTTATTTTATGCAAATTCCTTTCATATCGTCTGATAAGCTCAATAACATTATCATTGAAAGACGAAAGAAAATCACTATATTCATACATATTGTTTTTTAATCATATGTAATCTTTCCGCTTACATAAGCCATCATCAAATTTGACAATTACATTAAAATAAATTAAACAATACACGGACATAGCAAGAATGATAGTCTGTTTTGTTTGCATGGAAGATTTCCAAGCAACGACAAGCTGGAAGCGAAAATCACACCGCATCTCATGACGTCACACATTACCACGCGAGAGTGAAAATGAGAAGTGTCAAATATAGGAAACCGTTGGTATAAACCAATGGCGTCTGTTATCGATTATAGCCATTTAAGTATATTTGTGGAGTTTTCATAGTTTATTTCGTTCAGGATAGTTTTCAACGTCCAGTTGATTCCATGCAAACAAAACATTGTTTCTATGTCCATATATTTTTTAATTTATTGTAATGTAATTGTCATCTTTGACAATGGCTTACGTAAGCCGAAAGCTTAGATAGGATTAAAAAATATGTATCAATATGGTGATTTTCTTTCATCTTTGAATGATAATGTTATTAAGCTTATCAGACTATATGAAAGGAATTTGCATAAAATAAATAGACAAAATTTTTGTATATTATTTAATGAAACATGCACTAATATATATATATATATATGTATATATAAATAAAAAGGAAAGAACAGTAAGATATAAAATCCGGTGTTCTTATAGATATTTTTATTTTTACACAATAGTGCTCTATGTAAATTTAAATTTACAGAGCATTAATATTATAAATTAATAGATTTAAAATATGGTTTTACCGCTACACAGTGATAACCATGTTTCAGAAATGGAAGCTAAAGCCCCTGAATTTAATTTTGTTATTAAACCAAAGACATTAGTTCCATTTCCTCATCAAGCGAATTTTGGAGTAAATTACTTTTTAAAATTTACGGTTGTTAACGGCACAGGAAAGATTCATAGTTTTGAGGGTTTCCAAGGTTACCGATAAATCCATTCATCGAGACAAGGGGTGGTAGAGGGTTCAATTTTTAATTTTCGTTGTATCAGTTATGAGGAAATGGAACTAATGTCTTTGGTTTAATAACAAAATTAAATTCAGGGGCTTTAGCTTCCATTTCTGAAACATGGTTATCACTGTGTAGCGGTAAAATCATATTTTAAATCTATTAATTTATAATATATATATATATATATATATATATATATATATATATATATATATATACGTCGCCGTAACAACAGAATCCGCCACTATGATGTCCCGCCTAATTATGTTTGCAATCTGTGCAATGAACTGTTCAGGTTAACAAGTCGACTTAGCCACCACTACAGGTTATAGCAGCATGATACCAATGCAGTAAGGGCAGTAATCTGTGGCTTAATATGTAAATCACTTGTTGATTAATGGACCATAAAAAACGAAAAGAAATTCGTATCTTTGTATAGTTTACAAATTGAGTCATCTTCCTTTTAGTGAATCCCAGAAGATCTCCTCACACTGGAAGCAACAGAAATTTTGTTCTCCAGATGCATGCTGAGAATACCATGTGAGCAACGAATTAGTTTTTAGAGAAAATAGAAACAAAAAGGAGATTTATAAAAAAACAGTAGAAATTTATCGGACACATAATCAGAAATGAGGGCTTGGAAAATGTGATACGCACAGAATAGCTTGAAGGTAAGACGGATAGGAGAAAACTTCGCATAATATACCTAACAATCTTGTGTAAATAATTAGCCGAGCTGGATCTTGGAAAGATATCAATAGGACGAAATCTACTAAGTAATAGAAAAAAACAGTGAAATTGTGGAGAGTCATGTTTCTTAACGTCATAAAGTACATGCTACACAGAAGAAGAAAATATTGATTTTGCAGAAACATGTTTTTCTGATTTGCTTTCATCTTTTATATAGGCAAATCCATTTTGAATTTCAAGAAATAGTCGAAGTCAAATACGAAATTCGGATAGGAAGCATATCAAACAAGGCACACCTCTCAGAGCAGATGGTGATTTCAATATCGAATGGCAAACATCAAAGAGCGATGGCTGTATGTGGTACAACACAAATATACAATGATCAAAGACGCTGTTAGCAGCATAAGGCTAATGCAAGCCTCAATCGGAACCTTAATTTAAACTCTACTCGATTGTCAAATTTCGAGGAATTGTCGAGCACTTCGTCTACTTCGAGATTAAAGCTATCTATTAGCTAGCATCTCACAGTTTCATGCGTGAATCAAAGAAATATATATATATATATCTATCTCTCTCTCTCTCTCTCTCTCTCTCTCTCTATATATATATATATATATTAGACTCGTGCACATTAGTGCGTGTGTTTATGTGCTGCAAATATTTGCTAAACTTAGCTTAATGTTAAATCGTTGGGACATAAGAGCAGGAAGAATGTATTGCCCTAATGAACTATGTGAGGCGAGTTGTGACCGTCTGCTAGCCTTGCATTTCAGTCAAACAAAATGGCCGCCCCCAGCCGTTTCCATAGTAATTAATGTTACAAAAGACCATACTTATAATCACGCGCAAACCACAATAATTATATTGAGGGTTTCGGCTTTCATTTTTGAAACATGAGAACTCTTATGTAGCGAAGGAATCATATTTAAAAAAAATTATTATAATATATATATATATCTATATATATATATATATATATATATATATATATATAGGCTTGCCTTTTGTTCGATTTATACCCTTCCATGGTCTCCTAAATAGGAGTAAAGGATTGCGTATTTGGTTCGGTCTAATATCTATATTAACTATATCCTTCTAACATCCTCGACGGAACTCTGAAAATGTTTTTCATTATATATTTTTTCTTTTCTCCAATAGGAGTAGATAGGTTTACCGGGTTCATAATCCAGATCGGTATTTTGAACAGGAGTAGAGGTTTATCTCTTGTTCCGTGTTTAGGCTTAGATTTCCATCTAACGTTTACAGCAACTCTATACGTCTAACGTTTGTGCAAGTTCTTTGAAAATTATAGACTAATTAAATCTTGATCTCATCAATTCTATAATTAGTTGTTGTTTCCTGTATAGCCCTAAGAAATTCACTTCTTGTCATTTCTTACGCTAATACAACTCCACACGTTAGCCCTCTACCTTGGCTGGATCTCGTGCCTTATACTGATTGAAAATTCATGTATATATATATATATATATATATATATATATATATCAAATATGTGGTGCAGTTCAATTTATATTACAATGAATCATTCATACAAAAAGTAAATTAGTAAATTTAATGATATAAAATGACGAAATTCCTTCGCTAACAAAATTTTAAAGATGCATTAACCTACTAATCACTCGGTGAATGTTATGATCCTTGTTTTTTTTAAAATTATAAGTTGTATAAGGTTTTTTTATATACGCAAGAACTTTCGACTCTATATTCATTCATCTTCAGGCATGGAAATTATTTTGTTTTTGCTACCTGAATTTTACCAAAAACAAAAATTTTATTAGCGAAGGAATTTCGCCATTTTATATCATTAACTTTACTTTTTGTATGTATGATTCATTGTAATATATATATATATATATATATATATATATATATATATATATATATATATATATATATATATATATGTATATATGTATATATATATATATATATATATATATATATATATATACACAAAGTCCGACAATTATTTTAAGAACGTATGAACATAAAAAAAATCTTAAAATCATTGTCGGACTTTGTCCATTTCATAATGTGTTACGTTATTTGTTTACATTTGGATGGGCATCGAGTAGATATAAATGTACGAGAAAACGTCATGGAGAATTGTAGTTTAAAACAGTAACCGAAACGCTCCTCTGTGGCTAAATCGTTAAAGCACGTGAAGCTATGTGACCGTTCCTTATAGGATACAGGTTCGATTCCTGTGGGAGGACGCATATTTTCTATGAAAATTTCTGGGACATTCAGTGCGGTAAATGTTAATACTGTTTATTATAATATATATTAAAAAGAACGCATAAACATAAAAATATCCTAAAGTAATTGTCGGACTTTGTCCATTATATATATATATATATATATATATATATATATATATATATTGACATAGGTCACCTATGTTGTGAGGGTTTATAGGGGAGACTCATTACTGATCGCATTTACTACGCCAGTTATTATTATGCCAATGTATATTTCGTAAGAGAATGAAAAATCCATTTTGTCTTATACCATCTTCCAAATATTAACATGATTTCAGTATCGATTACATTGCTTTACAAAATGTGTTGTAAGCATAAAAATTGGTGCTTTAACCTAAAGGCGGGGACTGATTTCAGATATCCATTGTAATTCATCAGTTCTAATCTTGATACATACATGTAGAACCGTACGTACATATATTGATTTTCCAAGGGTAGCTTAGATGTGACATTAGGCCGCAAGTATG
Organism: Acanthosepion esculentum; assembly: GCA_964036315.1. Classification (NCBI taxonomy): domain Eukaryota; kingdom Metazoa; phylum Mollusca; class Cephalopoda; order Sepiida; family Sepiidae; genus Acanthosepion; species Acanthosepion esculentum. Next base: position 27,559,872 of record OZ038482.1, read on the forward strand.
GGTCACCCAGTGAAGATCGAACTCACTATTCTGTCGTAATTGTTCTAGCAAGACATGCTTGCTAACTATTACACCGCCACGAGGTGCCCACGTACGTACATATATACATATATACATATAAGCATTAACCAAAAGTATTTAAATATTTCAATAATAAACTAGATAATTTTATAACGTTTAATTCGCCTCATCAAAATTCATTAACAAAAACCTATTTACATGCTTGCCTGAGAGCACATATTTTTATTGGATAGGTTGTTTTTGTTTAGCGCCATATTTAATATCGAAATGTAAATATTTTGGTCTCAATTTTAATTTATTTTAATTATTTGAGATAATGATGGTTTAGTGATAGAAGTCTTACTATTTAATCTATGTGGTGGAGAAGTGGATTCGTACCTTTCCAGATATTACCCGTTACACCGTCTGCGCATAAAAGCTTACAGCGTATGGGATGGGTAAACGGTCACTAATTTGTGTACTGACCAGCTCCGACTTAATTTTGGTGATCATACGGGAACTGGTGTTTCAACGTGATATGGCCGCAAGCCTTTATTTTTTTTTTTTTACTAGTGTTGTTCATTATAATTGTGTATATTCCTCATTCTGCAGCAATGATGGCACAAACCGTAAATCCATCATAAAAATTCAAGAGGTGGAATTAGTAAATACTAGATACTTCAAAAATCTCAGCGTAAAGATATTTTATAACAAATTTAGTATGATGCGATAGTTTCGCTCAACACAGCCAGTTATGTGCCTTGCTTGATACACGCTTAGGCGATGATATATCTTTCCATACATTGACGAGGCAGATTTTTTCCCCGCAGTAGGTTGGAATTTCTTTCTGCGGTAGACTATTTGCCATCCATGGCTATTGAACACGGTCTGTCCTGCCATTTACCCATAGCTGCGTGGAGAAGAAGAGGATTCATACCTTTCCAAAAGGGTATTAGCACATAAGTGAATGTAATGGATTCGAGTGGATTTCGAATCCGAGCCGCTATTCCACCGTTCAACACAGTATATTGTTACAAAACCAAAAGATCAATCTATACACACAAGTCATGTTCTTGAATAGTTTTGTCAGATCGAGGCTTCATATGAATGTCATGCATGGCTGCCAAATCCGTTTAGAAACGTCTAAAGTGTCGGCTGTATACGCCGGTTGGCTAAAAATGGATTTGAGCGAGTGAGACATGCGGATCGTAGCAAGTGCCATTCTTCTTCAAACCTTGTGAACTGGCGGTACAGAATAGCAAACAAAAATAAAACTACTGGATAACAGAAATTACGTCGCTTGAGAATATTCAACAACAGCAACAACAGCAACAACTAAAATAGACAGCGCATGTAACTCGAATAGAAATTAATGACATAATGAAGATGATGATACTCCACACTATATGAAAGCAAAGGTTAGGAAGGAAACTTCCATCAATAATGGAAAGAGCGATAACAGCTACTGAACTTTCCTGAAAAATTTTAAGGGAAATATTTTATAAAATTGAACAGAAAAAATTACTGTCTGGTCGGTCAATAAATGACTTGTAGGGAATACGCTGATATAACCATTGCCACTAGACAGAGTCGATAAGGCCATGAAGTTTGTGTAGTATAGCTTTGATTGATTGAATTTGGCTTATTTCGACTCTGATTTCTCTCTGTTCCGGAGAATCCTTCGCAGCAGTTGGGAAGAGCGCTTCGATGTATTCTCTCGGGCATCTCTTGTCAGCATCGACGCTAACATCCTTCAACATCGCTTCGGGTCACCAGAATGAATCACACTCGATTCTTGAAATATCCTACCGATTGGAGAGCTCGCCAGCGGTAAAAGGCTACGCTGAAGCCAAAAACGACACTTCAAGGATCAGTTAAAGACATCCTGACATAAGCCAGTATCGAATGTGCGACATGGAAACCGCACCTGCAAATCGACCTTCCTGACCTAGAAACATCCGGCCCCAGACTTTGCAGTCCAACTGTCGACATAAAGAGGACCTGCAACGTGCTATCAGGGCAGCCCTACTCGCCCAGTCGTATCCATTACGCACATTTCTCTGTGACGCTTTCTCACGACTTTTCAGGAGTAGACTGAGCCTTCACAGTCATCTCCTCCATCGCCACCAGAGGGGACAAATTGAATGAAAAGAGACCATGATGATCCGTATTCTCGAATGTGAATAGGTGTCGATTATTGACGACTTTCCAGTTATTCTTATTCTTGATCCTTTCACTGGTACAAGTTCCGGTCTTCCAGTTCAGGTTTAAATATCTCCAAGGAAGCAGCGCTACTTTCCCTTGAAGTCTTTGGATTGATATTGCTAGGTTTATATTTGGATTAGATCGAATCTGCGAGTAGGTATTCAAGCTGTCATGGCGAGGAAGCGTTGTCATTATTCGTTCAAATCCGCTGTCTGGTCTTTACATTGTTTATGACTTATGGCTTTAGGTAAGGCTTCTCCAACGTTGCAAGAATTGTCTACAGAATCTTCATAAATTATTCAGGCAATTAGCGGCAAACAAACACCCACATATATACATATATATTTTTACGTATATAACTAATATATAACTATTCATCTAAACAAAATTAGAGCTTATATATATACACACACACACACACACACACACACACACACACACACACATATATATATATATATATATATATATATATATATATGAAGAAATATAGTCTTAAAATGTGCTATATTTACGGGATAAAGTGCTCAATATCAGAGATCTATCTCTTCTATGTTCACTTTTATATTTACACACGCTAGAGCGTGTGTAAATATAAAAGTGAACATAGAAGTCAACACTTAGAGGCGACAGTCTGTTTCATACTAGATGCAATCGGCAGGCTGACGATTGCATCTAGCATGAAACAGACTGTCGCCTCTAAGTGTTGACTTCTATGTTCACTTTCATATATATATATATATATATATATATATATATATATATATATATATATATATCAGGGCCCAATACATTGCAGATTATTTGTATTTTATCAAGAATCTCTGAATATATAGCAGAAGCCTCATACTAGATGTGGCACCAAATTAAATGCATGATTTATGATAATAGACTTATGGTATATGGTTGATTTTGTCGAGAACATTTGTCTAATGCCAGACAGTGAATATATATCACTTTCTTATTTATCCATTTCATTTTTTTCACTTTTCTATTAGACATCATGTAGATCTAATATATATATATATATATATATATATATATATATATATATATATATATATATATATATATATATATATATATATATATATGTAAATGTTTCCTTAAAAACGACTGACTTATAACTGAATGTATGGATTTTTATAGGTGGAGGGACGGTGGAGTAATCGATAGCGGCTCAGATTGATGATTCGGAGAGCTAATTTCGAGTTCGAATTCCAGTCGAATCCCTTACATTTACTTACGTGCTAATACAATTGGGAAAGTTATGAATCCTCTTCTTCCCCCCAGCTATTGGTAAATAGCACGACAGACCGGCTTCTATAGCCTTGGATGGTAACTGGTCTTCCGCAGAAAGAAATGGCAACCTACTGCGGGGAAAAATCAAATCTGCATCCTCCGTCATGTGTCGAAAGATAGCCTAAGCGTGTATCACACACGGCACATAACTGACTGACTGATGGATTTTTTTACGCATATGTCTATAGTTATAGGAATGTTTCATATATCGAATAATCTACCCAGGTGGACGAAATAAAGGTTTCAGATCTAACTAAGGTCTTTATCCACTGAGTCATGTGCCCCTGAGAAATTCCAATCACTTGAATAAGGCCGGAGAGTACAACGGCTGAAATGTCGTGAATATGGCAACAAGGATGAAGACAACAGTCCGAACAATGTAAATAGTGTACATAATAAAATATAGTATTTTATATTTTTGTCGAAACAGGCTCAGGTCAGTGGAAAATAAAACATTCCGATAGCACTAGATACATAACGAAATATATATTAACGTAAACAATGACAACATATCATGAAATAGATTAAGTCCGACAATTATATATCTATAATTCTCAAAACGTTTGTTTGTGTGTGTGTGTGTGTGTGTGTGTGTGTGTGTGTGTGTGTGTGTGTGTGTGTGTGTGTGTGTGATCAGATGTTGTTTATGCGTTTCCACAGTTTTCATCCGATTTCGATGAATTTTTTTGTTTGATAGATATTTTTTCACTGGCGCTTTTGAGTCCAAATGTTTGGCAGCAATGGCTCTCCACTACTTCCTGTCCATTAGAACTCACAGCAACCATTTACTATTTACCATCTGTTCTTATATATATATATATATATATATATATATATATATATATATAAGGTGCGGCTGGTATTTGAGGACAATGTTTATGGATTAGTAAAAACTTGATGAACAAATGAATATAATTATATTTGATTACAAACAAATAAACATGAAATTTAACTGGCTATTATTTAATTTTATTCAATAAAACCACCACTAACATCAATAATTGCCTCTACACGAGGTCGAAATCGGCTGCAAGCTCTGATTAATTGGTCCTTCTTTATGTCAGACATTACTCGAAATATTGCAGCTTTAAGAGAATCTTTGGTGTTATGAGGCTGTTTATTAACCTCTCAACAACGCTCCACACATAATAGCCTAGTGGATTGAGATCTGGAGAGTTAGGAGGCTAGATATTGGGTGTGATAAGGTCGTACAAATGGTCATCCATCTATTCTGGTGTTCGTAGAGCCTTGTGGGATGGAGCCGAGTATTGTTGAAATATGTAAGGCCTGCCGTTGCATATGTTGTCAATCCAGAGCTTGACAACTGGTTCTAGAACCTCAATATAAGCAGCAGCATTTACTCTAAGACCTTCTGGGGAAAAGCGTGGTGGAATAACATGTCCTTCATTACTAACAGCACCCAATACCATAACACTTGAAGGAAATTTTGTGCGCCATCGCTCTTAGCACCTCAGAAGGATCTGAACAAAGCCATCTATCATTTTTCTGTTAAGTTTTTGATCTTGATCAAAATTTTCCTCATCTGAGAAAAAACAAATCACACCAGCTTCTGAAGGATTTTTAAGTTTGTTTAAAAGCTTTTTGGATCTGTTTAAACGTTTTTTTTTCAGACATAAAGTGACCACTTTTCATCATGTAGAACTTGTATCGAATGTCTTCATGAACACTCCTGATTGTTTTTTCAGACACATGCAGCTTTTTGGTAATTGACCTCATTGATTGAGTTCGCATTTTATCAAGTGTCTGCTCGACTTCCTTAATAAATTCGGATGTTATCACTTTATCAGTACGTACAGAATGTCTTTTACGTTTTGATACAGACATTTGGGAACTGTCAGCTTCTTCTAACTCTTTTCGTATTTTGCGGAGAAACAATTTTGCAACACTGAGGGAACGTGCAATATCTTAATATAAAAACGCATATAAACGCCTCTTAAGTAGTCCCCTTCTAAAGCCACACGCTTTTTCATTGATGGAAACATTCTTGGAATTCCTTTTTGAGAGATAACGAGAATCTACCTCGACGCATTCTCTTGGGTGTATGGCTTGATTTTGACACTTTCAATTAGAATTTGAATTTTGGAAAAAGGGTCAATATCTGAGGAATATGGTAGCCATCGAACCGGAGGAATGCTTTAGTTAGCCATAAGTCATGGTCACTGATGAAACCCCTGTGGTTTGATGAGGGGACCACACTCTTCACACTTTCCTTCCAAGTACTGATATAAACAGCAGAAGTAAGCGAGAATTTTGTAACGTAGCGTGCATACACGCTAGAATTCAAACTAAATCTGTTCTAAGGGTCTTCACTCTGCATATTTTAGCAATGTTACCATAGCAACAGTTCCGATGCGTTTTTCAAACCTAATATCATATATATATATATATATATATATGATATTTAAAAAGAAAATGTTTCCTTCGCTGCATAAGAGTTCTCATGTATCAAAAGCGAGAGCTGAGACCCTCAATATAATTATTGAAATTAAGTTGAATTAAGGTGTCTGGTCACGCTTCCTCGTCAAGCGAGAATTTGGGAATAAGCTATCTTGTGGTTTACGCGTATTTATAAGTATGGTCTCTTGCAACATTAGTTACTATGGAAAGGGCTAGGGTCGGCTATATTGGTTGGGTGGTCTAAGAATTAAGAATTAATTTTTATCTATAGACCAGTCCCCTTCGAAAGGTTATGTTGGGGGTCCCTATTTCAAGTCTGATAGTATCGGTCGCTGTCTAGTTGGTCAAAAAAGGTATTTTATTGCCTTGTGACAGGTCGTTAAGTGTCGAGAGGATTCTTTTTCATTATTATCTGTCTATTAATCTCTTTATTTATTTGTTTATTCAAATGGCTATTTTCTTTGTGTTGAAACGGATTAGAATTTGTTTTTTTGGCGACTCCATAAAGGGTTTTTCTATTTAATGATTGGGCTGAGCTTTTAAGGCTTTTATTAATAAGCTCTACTTCTGCATGGAGAACTGTCTTTTTAAAAAATAAAATCAAAAATACTAAGGAACCCCGGATTATTTACCTAACGTATTATTTCCTATTTTTCTGCATACCTGCATATATATATATATATATATATATATATATATATATATATATATATATATATATATATATATGTGTGTGTGTGTGTGTGTGTGTTTGTATATAATGATGCGATTATAATTGATAAGAAGAGATGTTTCTTCATTCAGAAATGAATATACGGTTTTGTTTCAATTTCCTAACGTTTTTGTTTTTGCTAATAACGTATCGGGAAAACATATTCTTTCATAAATCCAATTATTTTTTGCTGCGCTAGAATTTTGTGTTGGCTTCCAATCATCCAATACAAACTTAAAATTAGGATGCGATATCCACTTTACTCGAAGTTTGTTATTTCCTCCATCTTTTGAGAAATTACAAAATCGTCTTTTAAATAAATGTCTTCGATGCTGGAGTTTTCGTTTTGAGTATAGCAACATTCCATTTGTTGATGCTTACTTCCATATAATGAGAAAATAACATAGACAAAGCGGATTTGTAACCAGTGAAATTGCCACTGTGTAACACTATATGCACAATCGATCCGAAGACATTCCTTGGCGACGCATTAATATTTGAAATAAATGCCTTCTCTGGTGAAATGTTTAGAGAAAGTCAAAAAATTATTAACATTTAAAATGATAAAATAATAATTAATTCAGCTGAAATATATATCTTTTCGCATATTTTACAGTTCTGAGTAGGTAAGAGAGTTAGCTAACAGATTGCAATAAGAACATAAGAGAAACGTGTTCGCTATAAGACGTAGTGTCAACATGTTTATTGTTTTGAAAATGATGATTAGAATTTTAATAAAACCTAAACATATAAAAGTGAATTTATACATTATTTCTTTACTGAGAATTGCCAACAAAATAATAAACAATATTTATTTATTAGATTGTTTATTTATAATATTTTACCATTAATTTTTGTCATTAATTTTAATGGTTGTCAAAACATCGCCTAATGCCTATTGATTCAAACTTTATAAAATGTTAAATACTAAGAATTTCTATATAGGTTCTTCACATTATTTAATAATTTAGTGTATGAATAAAAAAAATGTTTTCGTATTTATTTCCTAATAAATGGGTAAATGATAAATATTGCACCGCATTTAATTCTAATTGTATTAGTTTTTAAAATGATTTATATATATATAAATATATTTGTAAATAATCTAATAAATACTATTTCATGTATTTGTTTGAAAGGACAAAAATACATGCATAAATACATGTCTTAGTAGACTAACCCTCCTTGCTACATTGAAAACAAACATACTTTCCTTCATTAAGTGAGCACGAGGCAGTTACTACATTTGGATACAGTAATACATGTATACATTTACATTATCACAGATCTTTCTTTCTATAACACATACGCATCAGAATTTGAAATCTTGAAATTACACCTTTCATATTTCGTATATAAAGTTTTATTTTGTATTGATCATCACCCTGTGCCTTTTCTTTAAATCATTACACAAGGCCAAAATACACCCAAAGCAACAAGTTGTCCTAAGATAAACAACTAATCCGTAAATAAAACACCCTAAGCACCCGTGAATACCATGGACTTAGAGTCTGAGTAATGCGGAACATTTAAGGGTAATAGGAATAGTTACTGCTGATGACAATCAGAGGAAGACAGCGAAAACATTTGGAATTTATAACGAGAAAAATGCTTGAAAAAGTTAACACTGGTCATATAGGAGGAAAGAGAAACAAAGAGAATAAGCTAATTAACTTCTTACCGAATCTAAGTAAATGGTAAGCAATCTCCAAATACGGTTTGGAGCCGTTAAAAGGAATGCGTTATTTAGAGAGCCAAAAGCCGCCATGAAAAAATATGACGCTAAAAAGTTAAAGAAGCTCTCTTTGATATTTCATATGTCGGTTCATTTTAAAGTATGTTTTGCGACAAGTCGTTTCAGATGTTCATTCTCATATGTTATTTTAAAGAAATTGTTTTAGTTTAGTTCTTATATGTTATTTTCATTTTCTATTCTGATAACTACCAATCTTATTATGTAGAATATTTCATTCATTTTAATAAACATGACTTTAATGATTACTCAAAAATAATAATTGAAAGTTTAAGTGCTATTTCGCAATCATGACAAAAATATCCCCAAGAAATAAAGATATCAAGGATTAAATGTGTGTTATGGTAAGAGTAATGGTTAATATTATCCGTCTAACAATATCTCTCTGTATCACTGAGATGAGGTATTATGATTACCTGTATTATTTCATTATTCGGACTGTATTCCACATCTTCATTGCCATATTCACAACGTTTCGGCCGTTGTCCGCTCCGACATTCTTCAGGTGATTGGACCTCTAAGATGTTATTATGATTACTTGCATTATCTACATTATTCGGACTGTTATCAACATTTTCATTGCCATATAAACAACGTTTCGGCTGTTGTGCGCTCCGGCCTTTTTCAGGTGACTGGAATTTCTCAGGGGTACATGGCCCAGTGGATACAGACGTTAGTTAAATCCAGTGATTAGAGCCAAAGTATTGTAAGTTCAATACCAGGTCACAGCAGTGGTGAACCAAAACATTGGAGAGTTAATTTAAAGGGAAATAACTGAGACAGCAGGGAGAGACATGGCACGTGGAATAAGAAAAATCTACCCCAATGGACGAAATAAATGGTTCAGTTCGAAATTGAAATATATTTAAATTTTCTTAAATCCTCATCATGATATCACAGGTTAGATTACACAAAAATCAAAGTAAAGACAATTATAAAATGGTTAGTTTAGAGCACATTGCTACATTTACCAGCACTTTAAACAAACACCTTTTGTTCATAAGCGTTCATAATTTCATTATTGTTATGGGTCCTTACCTATAACTACAGAATGACATCTTCCTAACACTATGTATACTACGCCTCTCAAGAGAGAGGGACGAATCGACTCGATCCGTTTAACATTATTGTTTACTTTTTCAGATTGCTGCTTTGCTGCCTGACTGTTTTTTTGGGAACTGTGTTTTTTGGTTGAGTTCGTTTTTATTTACTGCTTTTTTACGACTGTTTTGAAGGGAAAAAAGTTTTTCTTTTTCTTTTCCATTTTTTACCCTCCCCTTTTTTAATTTTGTTTTTTGCCTCCTTAATTCGTTTTTGCACTTTCCCTTTTATTCTAGTTTTCTTTCTTGATTTTTCTTTATCTTTATTTCCTCTTTTAAATTTTCTATTTTAATTTATCTTCGTTCTCATTATTGTTGTAACAACTGTCTGTGTTTTTCGTTCGTGACTAACGATTAATTTCTCGTAATTTTTTAAATTTCTTCCTGTTAATATCCGTTAGTTTTTCTTGTGTACTGCTTTTAAATTTTTTTCCGTGCCAAATATTGTATTAATCTTTGTAATATACCTTGTATTGTCTATTTTTGCATATAATTTCCTTTGTTTATTTGTGTGGCTTGTGAAATTCTTAGCTTCAGCCATTTTGGTTTTGTAAATAGCTCCGGCTATTTTTGAAAGTTTCGTATTTTTTTGTTTACCATTTTTCTTTGTCTAGCTTTTTATTGTCTATTTCCTTTTTAGTGTTTTAAATACATTTGTTTTCGCCTTTAGGCGAAATTTGTGCTTTTATTTATTAGTCTGTAATTTTTGTTTTGCCTTTAGGTGTACCTTGTTTTAATTGTTGGCCTTTGTCATTCGTATTTAATTGTAAAACTTTTTTTTATTTTTGTTTCTGATTTTATTTTTACTGCCTCGTTTTCGGGCCATTTTCCCCTTTTTCTTTAACTATTTTTTTCGCTACTAAGCGAACTTTAATTGTTTAGTTTCTGGCTCTCACACACCGCCTATAGGCGGTCTTTGTTTTTTTACCACCCTCCCCTTCCCTTCCCTCCCCTTCCCTTTGTTTCTTTTTAAAAAAATGGAGAAGAAAAAAGTTCTTCGTCATTCCTTATTAAAAAGAAGAAAACTGTTATCCCTGACTTAAAAAGGTCAGTTAAAAAGCATTTATTTTCAATTAAGAACCCCCCCCCCCGATAACGATGACACGGAGGAATATCCTGTGTTACCAGCCACTTCTCCAAGTACGGACGTGGAAAATACACCCCCAAAATCTACCAAGGCCAATAATGCCCAAAATCCTAAAATTATGGAGGCCAATAATGACCAAAGTTCTCAAATTATGGAGGCCAATAATGGCCAAAATGAAAGTAGAATGGAGGCCAATAATGCCTCACATAATGACAAGAATGGGAAAAATTCAGAGGCAGGGGAATCGCCCTCTTGTTAGACCTCCCCCCTAGTTGTATAATCAATGTGGCGGCATTCTTGGAGCGACGTAAGTGTTATGCACACCTTGTGGTAGAAGGTGGCCTCTTAGTATACTCCCAGGAACTCAGAAAAATTGAGAAAAGAATAGTGTCAGTTTTCGTCGTCGACAAGCGTACGCGCAAAATTTGTCGCTCAACGAAAAACACAGTGATAAAATCACTGGATTCCTTGGGGTTCAAACCCCTCAGAGTTGTTAAAGGAGCAGGGTTTTTCATGTGGGATGTATTGTTAGCCAGAGCGGAAGATTGCGTACCGGCTACAAGCCGCGATCTGATCACGAAAGATCTGATCCTACGTACTGATTATGAAGGCGGTAGAAGGACCATTGTTGCGATATATGAAGTCCCTCCTCAGGTTCTCGGGGAACATCTCGCAGCATACCTGTCCCAGTACGGCGAAATACTGGGTGCTTCCTGCGACACCCTGAACGGGGGGTGGAGTTTTGAGATACGACTAGATGAACAGGCCTTCCGCTCCATCCCCAACTGTCTGGTTGTGGGAAGATTGAAATTGCCGGTCATTGTGACAGGCCGTAAACCGGTATGCTGGAAGTGTGGAGTGACTGCTCACCTCTCCTCTTCCTGCCCAGTGAAGAAGGCCTCTGGAATTCAATCTCCGGCTGACCAAAAATTCGCCGGATAATCGGACCGTGACTACAAACGCGGTCATATGTCTTTCGGGATTACTTTCAGGATCTTTTCACCAGGGATCCCGGTATGAGCCCTGCTCGGTTCGACGCCTATTTAGTCGACTTTCCCTGCCTCGAGGCAGCTGAAGCGGCTGGGTGCGAGGGTCCCATCACAGAGTCGGAAATCTGGGAAACGCTGAAACAAGTTGGTCTGGATAAATCTCCGGGACTATATGATCTTCCCTATGAAGTTTACTTGAGGAAGTCGCCCCTTTTTGTTCCTTTGCTGGAGCTGATCTTCAACAACTGGAAGAAGCAGGGGTCTATACCCCAACGCTTTACCAGGGGTGTGATGAATTTGCTGCGTAAGGACAAGAACGGTGGGGATGGGTTAAATAACTTTCGCCCTTTGACTATGTTAAACACAGAGTTAAAGATTTTGCAGCTTGTCCTGTCTAGTTTGATTGGCTCCGAACACTTCTGCTGTGAAGGGCAAGACTATTTAGGATAACCTGCATATGGTACGCTTGATCTTAGAACAAGTGGACAGTGAAGCTGCGCTGATCAATTTAGATCAGTCCAAGGCCTTCGATAGGGTTGACCATCGCTTTCTGGAGGCTGTCCTTTCGGCGGCCCGTTTCGGAGGCGGCTTTCGCTCCTGGATCCGACTTTTGTATGCGACCCCCGGTGCGCTGGTGGAGGTGAATGGGGTAAGATCGAAGCCTTTCGTATTGTGTCGCTCCATTCGTCAAGGTTGTCCGATTTCGCCTTTGCTTTACGTTCTTGCGTTGGAACAATTCCTTCGCAAGTTAAAGGTGAATCCGCTCCTGCGCGGAATATCCCTGCCTGGGGATACCACCTCAGCCAGGTATTTTGACTATGCTGACGACGTTTCGGTACTTGTGTCGAGCAGAGCCGAGATTGACGAAGTCAGCAAAGAGATCAGTGGGTATGAGATGGTGACAGGGGCCAAGATGAACTGCGATAAGTCTGTTGGTTTGCGGTTAGGTGCGTGGAAAGGATTTTCTCTTCCCGGACCTTTCCTCTGGACGGATGGGCCGATCAAGATACTCGGCGTCTGGTTCGGTCCGGATCTCCAGTTGGAAATGAATTGGTCGGAGGTACGAGGGTAGGCTTAGATCGCGGTTAATCTGTGGTCTCGGAGGAGACTTTCCCTGAAGGGAAGGGCGGAAGTATGTTTCACACATCTACCTGATTCTCCTTTACCGACTCTCTGTAGTTCCACTTCCGTCTGCCAAAATAATATTATTAGTAAGTCTCTTGTTCTCTTTTTTGTAGAGACACAAGGCCGCTATGGTATCTGGTGAGATCTGTTGCCTTCATCCTTCTGAGGGCGGTCTGGGTATGCCTAGCATTGAAATTCGACAATATATGCTTCGCATCAACTTTCTAGACCGAATGTGTCGCGGATCGGATGAGGATGGCGCCTTCTGGAAGGAAGACGTCTGTAAACATTTCCCATCCCTGAGAAGTGTGCACTGGTGCCGGGAGGAGGCCGGCCGTACACCCCGAACCAAATGCTCCTTCTACCGCGAATGTCGTCGTGCACTTAAACACCTCTTATGGGCGTCGGATGGCCTCTCCAATGTCCAGGTGTTGTCTCGTAGGGCATTGTATCAAGTGTTAGTCAGAGTGGGGGCGTTCAGGATGATCTGATTGACAAGCTCGGTCTTACGAAGCAGGAGGCTCGCTCGATATGGCCTTGGGCGCCTGGGTTGAAACGCCTCACTAATGATGAATCATCACTCACCTGGCTGGTGGTTCGTGGGGCCCGCTAGGTCGCCAAGAGATTTTGTTCAACATGCTTGGAGAAATATCCAAACTGCCGTCGCTGTACTGGAGAAGTCGAGACCATTGGTCACGCCTTCTTTCATTGCAAGGCGGTAATGCCGTTGTGCAAGTTTGTTGAAGGCCTCATGGTTCGCATGCTGCGGGGAAAGTTCTTTGTCCTTGAGGCCAGTTCTGTTTGTAGCAATGTGGCGCCGCATATGACGAAGGCTGAACATAATGTGTTCTGTTGCTTACTAGGTGTTATGAGAGTCGTGATTTGGACGACGCGTCAGAAGAAATTTTTGAGGGTGAGAAGTTCACTTCTTCCCAACTGATCTTGTTCTTTAAGCATCAGCTTAAAGTCAAGATCAGGACGGAAAGGCGGCGGCTCACCTCATCAGAATTTGGCAAAAGGTGGGTGAATCTTGCGCGTATGTGTCGAGTAAAAGGGACTGACCCGGAGTGGCATTTTGATCAGGATATTGTTTTTAAACGCAGGTAAGCCATCCCTGGATTTAGGCTAGAAGTAGGTTTTTTCACTCTTTAGTTTTTTCTCCAGTAAACTTAGCTAGGGTGTGTTTGCTCATTGGCCACTTTTATTTCTGTCCCCCTTTTTCCCTTTAGTTTAACTCCCCATCCCCTCCCTCGTTAGGTGGTCAGTGATTTCAGTTCTCTGGTAGATGCGGGGTGCCTTTCGTTTGGTGTGGGTGTTTTTCGTATTTGTTTTTTTTGTGTCTGAATGAGTGCATGTCTGTGTGAGTGCTTGGGATGGATGAATGTTTATATATTCTTATAGTCCCGCATCGATTTCGTCTAGTTAACTGATTTTTCTTTCACATTTGAGGTTTGTGGGGGGTTTTATTACTCACATGATTTTGTTTAGTTTCTTGTATATAATTTATAACCATATATACTATATATATATCATTGGGGTGTTTTTAGCTAGTTGTTTTATTCCCCTCCCTTCACAGACAACGATTTGTACATAAGGGATTATTTAGGATTTACATTGAGACTATGATGTATTTTGGTGGATTTAGTAAGAAAGGTATGTATGAATGTGTTGTTTTGGTGCTAGGATTATTGTTTTGTACGATTGGGTCAGTGATTGTGGCTAGCTAAGTTATAAATTAAGACAAATGATGAACGTCTCTTTTCCCCATCCCCCCTTTTCGGCCTTGTGCCACATTTGCTGTATTATTCAGTAATAAATATTGAATCGAGTTGAGCCGATAGTAGTTCACTCCAAACCAGACTGACTGTCATACTAACACCTTCCACATCTTGTATTATTATTCCGTGTAATATATCTTCGTTATTTCTACTCTAGTGTTCGTGTTGTTCTTCCTTGGTCCTAACTTGGGCCATAACAATTATTGAGCCATCAAAGCATTTTCCAGGGTTTTCTTTTAACCTAAGATTCCAATTTGCTGAATTATTTATTATGTCAGATGAGAATAATTCAAAAAGCTCCTCGTATTTTGACAAAATATTTTATTCATATATATTTATAGGAATAAAGTTCAATTTTAGATTTATTTATTCTATTTATTTTATGAATCCAAGGCATCATTCAGATAGTGTATTCCTTTATAAAAGAACGATTTCTGGTTTCGACAAAATACTTTTTGCATGTATTTCCTGACTTCTACATCTTGCTGGAATCGGTGACGACACAAAATCAGAGCGAAACGAATAAGAATCTGAAAGAGAAATGTCAGGACATTATCGAGAAAAAACTTCTTTGAAGAGTATTCCTGAAGAACATGGCTGTGGAATATGCGTGAAGAATATCAATGACGAATACGGTTGAAGACCATAGCTGACGAATATCCTGGAAATATATATTTGAAGAATATGACTGAAGAATATTTCTGAGAAATATAACCATGGAATATGGGTAAAGAATATGTCCGGATAATATGGGGAGGTATATAATTGAAAATATAACTAAGGAATATGAGCGAGGAAGATGTCTAAGGAATATAAAAATATATACGGAAAATACAAACTGAATTGACTGAAGAATGTAGCTGGAGAATATGTTCGAAGGGGGTGGGGGCAAATATTCGGACACATACAAATTTTTAATTTATTATATTTCCAACTAATGAATAAACATACTTTTCATATAATTAACTGTACACAGACGCATAATAATTAAATATGCAAAGAAAACAGGAAAAACATGATTTAACAGAAATAAATCTCATGTATCCATTTCAATGGTGAAAAAATATTTGTATAATACCAAAAAGAATACATAATCTTCATTTAATACTTTATAGAATAGCCATTATTAGCTTCTACAGCAACTGACCTCTTGTTGGAGTAATCAATTAATGATTTGCAAATTTTAGTTGTTTTTTTTTGGTTCCATTCTTCTTCGCATTTTGTCTTCAGATCCGGGATGTTTGCTGGAACTCTCCATTGGATTTGAATTTTCAAATAATGCCACAGATTTTCGATTGGGCTTAAATCTGGAGACTGACTTGGCCATTTCAGGATATTTACATTATTTTCAGCAAACCATTTCTTAGTAGATTTTGCAGTGTACTTAAGATTATTATATTGTTGGAAGATCCAATCATTGAATTTGTTTCCAAAATATTTTGATATGCTGCGGCCTTCATTCTACCATCTTTTACTGATATGTTGCCAGTAACCTCTGCAGAAAATTTATCCGCATACACTGACCTTGCCACCATCAAATTTCACTGTTGGAACTGTGTTCTTTTGTTTGAAGGCATCGTCATTTTTCCTTCATACATAATTTCTAGAATTACGTCCAGACAACACAATTTTGGTTTCGTCTGTCCATAATACTGTTTTCCAAAACGATTTTTCCTTATCCTTATGTTCACGAACAAAATTCAACCTGGCACTCACTGCATAGTTTTCCAAGGAGAGCGTGACTTTAGATTATTCCTATGAATATCATTGCATATAGTCCGTTTAGTGACACAGATTCCTAATGAAAGCATATCATCCTGCGACTCTTGAAGCGTAACCATTGGATTTTTTTAATTTGACGCATATATTCTCCTTGTAGATCTTAAAGAAATCCTGTTCTTTTATAACCCGCAATGAATAAATTAATGGTAGCAAATGTAATATTCAGGTTGTCTGGGATTTTTTTGACACTTTTACCTTCTGTCCAGAGCTTAACAATCATTTTTTGAATTTGTCAATTCTTTACTTCTTGACATGATGATAAACTTCTTGCACGAATATC
>OZ038482.1:27581402-27658902 GCA_964036315.1 Acanthosepion esculentum
GGAACACCAGTGAAAATAGAGCAGATGCCATGAAAATATTTGTAGAAAAGACAGTGGGAACCCACATCATGTCTATGTGAAAGTGAATGAAGTCGACATCCCAAGTCAGAAACGATCACATTGCTTATCCGTCATTGGATTTAGCCTATAACATCGAGATGAATATGGGGCACCAGACCACATATAGCAACAGTATCCCATGCATTGACGAATGTAGATGTGAAGGATAGACTCAAACGAGAAAAAACCTTGTGGTATGACACAAAGAACAAACTTTCCTTGCGATAGATGTAGCTATTGATTCATCTAAGGTCAAGGGAAAACGTGAGGCCAAGAAGGCGCAGTGCGGAGCCGTCATGGAGTTGAGCATCAACCATGCTGGTAAGAGACAAGGAAATCTATCTATGGTGAGGAAATGAGAGCATATTCGTTTCGGGTCCATTAAAATTAACAAGCCATTTCCTGCCCAAGTAAACCACAGATTGGAGGCCATTTGCAAGACTCACTTTGCCAGGAATGCCGGATTCCCTATTGAAACAAGTAAATAGTACTGTCGTCTGTGTAGATGCCGACTTGAGAACTGATGACGTCAGGAGGATCACTGATGAAGATCAGAAACAGTGTAAGGCCAAGTACAGAACCTTGGGGAGCACAAGAGTTCGTATAAAAGGAACTGGAAGAGAACCCAGGACAACCTTCATCTCACTTTTAAACAGGAATGATTGGATTAAATCATATAATCGTCCTGTAATACCGTATCCCTGAAGCTTACGTAGAAAGCCAGCATACCAAACCCTGTCAAACGCCTTCGATATATCTAGAACAACAGCTCGAGCTTCGCCATACTTATCAAGAGCTCGATATACATATTCAGTTACGGCTGTAAGTACATCAGCGGTAGACTGGGCAAAACAGAAACCATATTGTTTGTTAGAGAGCAGATCGTGGGAGGTGAGATTCTTAACTAATTCGACATTGATTAAAGCCTCGAAGACTTTGCCGAAGTGTGGTCGGAGACTAATTGGACAGTAGTTAGATTGGTAAAAACGTCTCCAGAATTCTTAAAAACACGGATAACAGATGAGGACTTCCATCAGGCTGGAATGTAAATGGCAGTAAGGCAATAGTTACATAGTTTGGTGAGAACTGGAGCCAGCTTAGGGGCACGTTTCCTTTGGACAACAGCCGGAATCCTGTCACCACGACTTGCTTTATGAGAGTCTAATCTAGTGATAATGTCTAATAATATGGAGGGGTTATGCATATCTCACTCAGTATAGCCTCTGTTCTAGGAGGAAACCAGGTGAAGGGTATCCAGAGTTCTCAAAGACAGGGGCGACAGAGGAGGTCTTCAGACAGGCTAGAAAGCAAGAATCGCCGAGGCAGTAGTTGTATAGTTTGGAGAGAACTGGAGCATTTTCAGGGGCGCATTTAGATAGAACTATGGCTGGTATCACGACATAATCACTTGCATTATGAGAGTCTAGTTTAGTGATGAAGTAAATCACACGTGGGTCCTCTGGATGAGTCGAGTATTGAGCTGGATGAGAATTTCCGAACAAAGTATTCAGCATTGCCATTTGTGACCCCTAGGCATTGCTGTAGTTCAGCATACTCTTACAGATCCACCAATAATCTTTAGAACCAAACATACGAGGTTCACTAAGTTGTGTCATTCTATCAGCAAACAGTAACTTTGCTTCATTGAGAAAATGCTTGCTATTATTACGAGCAGAGATAAAGAGACATCTGCTGCAATCTGACATGGCACCCTGATACAGACGGAAGTGATTCCTATCGGCTATATGGGCAGAGTAAGTAGGTGAGAATCAGGAAAGACATTATACACAAACACACACACATATATATATATGCATGTATATATATATATATATATATATATATATATATATATATTATAATTTATGTATGCATATATAAATTATATAATAATAATAATAATGATATATATATATATATATATATATATATATATATATATATATATATAAATAAATAAAGTGAACATTGAAGTCAAAACTCAGAGGCGACAGTCTGTTTAATGCTAGGCGCAATAAACCAGAACATATATATATATATATATATATATATATATATATATATATATATATATATATATATATATATATATAAAGCAATCATTGTGTATAGAATTCACAATAGAATGATATAAAGCAATCATTGTGTATAGAATTCAGCATGTACCCAAAAATGGGAACGTTTTGGGTAACGTGGAATCACCTCTTAATTGCAGTTGTTCCCAAGCCAACCTTCACCAGGGCTGGTAGCACGTGTTTGTGTCCCAGCTATTGTCAATTAGTTAACTTCCAAACCGCGGTCAAAAACACTATGATAGTATAAAAATATGTTTTTTTTTGTGGAAGAAGTGCCAGCAATACAATTTTATAGTAAATGAATGACTAGAAATACATTTCTGTAAAAAAATTAAAATATTACCAGAAATATATTTCTGTAAGGAAAAAACAAATGACCAGCAATATGTTTTTATAAGGAAAAATAAATATTACCAGCAATAAAATTTAAAAATAGAAATAAAAATAAAATTACCAGCAATATATTTTTTATAAAAATCTTAGTAACAGCAATATATTTTAAATGAAAAAATTACTAGTAATAGATTTGTGTAAAAGTTACTAATGCTCCGATGAAAATTAAATTTCGGCATGAAATGATCCATAAGGAATTGATATGCTGTTAAAGGAACAACACAAACTTTCAGTTCCTTTCACCTTGCTTATCTTCCGACCAATTGTCGGTTCTCCTTACGCCGGATCTGTATAG
This sequence comes from Acanthosepion esculentum, assembly GCA_964036315.1. Lineage (NCBI taxonomy): Eukaryota > Metazoa > Mollusca > Cephalopoda > Sepiida > Sepiidae > Acanthosepion > Acanthosepion esculentum. The sequence continues at coordinate 27,584,226 of OZ038482.1, forward strand.
AGTAGAGGTCGGCAACCTTTTACTATGTGCCGACTTAGAGTTTTAGAATCATTCAGTGTGCCAACAGTATACCTATTTTTATACAATTCAAGGTCAATATACCTGTTCCACTATACATTTAATATAGTAATATATAGTATATATACTTTAATATATATTAAAACTGAAACAGGTAAATATCTTATTAACCTTGTAGTAGTTATTGGTTTGGACTTCGTGATGTCAGTTACGACTCCGTGACATTGGGAATTGCTTGGTGCGCCATGTTTGGAATGCGTGCCATAGTTTGCCGACCCCTGTAATAGAAGACCATAAAGGAATTGGGTGTAGATGGAATCAGGTTCTTCTTTTGTTTGGGTTGTTATTTTTTAATAACTTTTGATGTTGATTTGGAGATGTGCGTGGACGAACAATACATTTTACACTGAGGTTATATGAGGTGAACAAAAAATGAACAAATAAAACAGAAATTGTGATAATTTCAAAACTTTCAACAGAAGAAGCGTTTAGGTGAATCTCTGATGGAGGTATGGAAGTCAGTTAGGTTTTTTCATAATAGTGTCTGCAAAAAAAGAAAAGAATGGTTCAACTTGTTGCGTGACGGATTGAGCGAGTGTAATATGGACACTATACATTGTGTTGTGAGAGTGCCTTGAATACGTTTTCGCCGTTGCTTCCGGTATAGGGTAAATCTAATGAAATTCGTACTATGCATCGTTCAGGTAATGAACTCGGATATTTATGAATACTAGAAAGACCCTTAAAAATTTCACGGTTTTCCTAGTTTCCTGATAAATCTGAATTCTACATTTAATGATTGAATAAGCTCATGGAGAGTTCTATGACAATAAGATATCCATAGAAATTCCCAGTTAACTTCGTTAAATATTTGAGCTTAACAACTTTAAAAAATATTGCAACTAAAATTATTAATAATTTTAATCATGCTGGTAGTTATTTTAAGAAATAAGTATGAAAATATTTGAAATTGAAAACTTTTTCTATTTCACTGTAACAGCCGTTAAACATTTCTTTCTTTCTTTCTTTCTTTCATTCATTCATTACTTTTCTCACTGAAACCAAGTAGCATCTGTTTTTTGATTTTATATGCAATCAAAACGGAATCGCTCATTATTTTGAGGTATTGATATAATATCTTAAAAACTTTTAGCTTTATTCCTTTCGAGCTAAATTACTGTTGTGGATTCCGGGATGAATCCGAAATCAATGATTAACAAACCCCAGGGATAGATAAGGAAAATAAATGTATTAAGGTAATAATACAAACTGGTAATACGGGTTAGTAGATCCAGGAATGCGGGTTAGTAGCAATAATATATATACAGTCTTGGTATTAAAGTATCGCTGTATGACTCCTTACTGAGTCTACTGTGACTCTTGTGCTATCCTCATCTATTAAAGACGGTATTTAGCCACCCACCCACGAAGGATAGATGTGGCACAAAGCCGGGTTTAAAGTGTGGTATTCCCGAGCCCGTAGGCTCGGCCAAAAATGCCCGTAGATCCCGTATAAACGGGATCGGGTTGGTCAACCTCCCCGAACGACAGTTTGCCCTTCGGGTGAGCTTCGCCCGGGTTCCTCTCCGCTCAAAGGCAGAGAGTTCAACCGTCTGACCGAGAAGGCGTCGCCGTCTTCTCTGTTGCAGACAGTATTTACTGTCCCCGGCACAAGGGATAGATGTGGCACAAGGCCGGGTTTCAAGTGCGGTATCCTTGAGCCCGTAGTCTCGGCTCCAAAATACCCGTAGAACCCGTATAAAAGGCCGGGATGAAAGTGGGGTTATCCCGAACCCGTATGCTCGGCCAAAAAATGCCCGTAGATACCGTATAAACCATGCCTTAAATAAATTCAAGAAAATGTTCTAATGGGTATACACCGTACGAAGAGTTTTATCTATGTAAAATATGTGTGATATTTTTTAAAAACTGCTCAGTGGAAAATGTCATGATGCCATTTATGACCATAGGTCTCCGGACGGGGCACAAAATGAAATGAGTATATACCAGAAATCAAAAGAAATAATAATAATAATAATAATAATAATAATAATAATAATAATAATAATAATAATGGAGTTTGAAAACATGAAGTTTCAGATGGGTGTAGAAATACAAGTAAAGCACAATACACTGGCGGAAGCTGCAAAATTCTTAAAAAGAAGACAAAAGCAAATGCAACCTACCAGATACAGAACGAAGGCAAGATAAACTGCTTTACAGTCAATACTCTGCTCGTAACAAACAAGCTAATGTAGACAAACCCTGTACCCATCAGAGGCTACGTAGTGCAGGGTTAAATGCGGAAACCGAATGTTTTATGCTTGCGGCTCAGGACCAATGGTTGTTAACTAGAAATTATCAAGCACAGATACTAAAAAAATTGTGTTAGCCCCAAATTAAGATTCTGTGTTAAATATTCAGAAACAATTGATCATCTTGTATGAGGTTGCACGGTATTGGCACACACTGAATATAAAACCCGGCATGACAGAATGGGCCACTATCTGCACTGGAAAATCTGCAACTTTTACGGAAAGGAAACTGAAAGAACTTGGGATGAACACCAACCAAACCCGGTCACGGAGAGAGGATCTGTAACAATTTTATGGGAGTACACAATATACACAGACAGAAGTATTAAAGCTAATTGCCCTGAGAGCGGTATTAGAGAGCGCAAAAACAAAGTGTCTCCTTATAGTCATGGCAGTTCTTGCAGACTGCAATGTATCTTTGAAGATCCTCAAAAAGCCATCAAAATAGAAGGACCTTGAAATCGACATATCAAAAATGTGGCACCTTAGAACATCAATAATCCCTGTTGTAGTTGGAGCTCTGGGAATGGTTGGAAAAGATTTCAGTAGATTCATTGCAGGGATTCTTGGAAGTCCATGCCTTAAAGAAAGACCAAAAAATATTTTCACGAGTAGAGCTCCACATTACGAAGGGCTTTATCTATGTAAAATATGTGTTTTTGTTGTTTTTTTGTTTTTAAATTACACTGTGTAAAATGTCAAAATGCCATTTCTGACATGAGGTCTCTGGGCGGAACCCGGAAAGAAATGTGTACACACCAGAAATCAAAGGAAATAAAACAACGAACACAACAACAACAACAACAACAATAATAATAATAATAATAATAATAATAATAATAATAATAAGAAGAAGAAGAAGAAGAAGAAGAAGAAGAAGAAGAAAAAGGGAAGAAAATTGGTATGAACACCACCCAATTGTAGTTATAGTCATAGGACACGTAATAATTTATGGGACTTTAAAATTTACACAGACAGTACAATCATGCTAATCACCCAGAAATCTTTACCAAAGACTGCAAAAACAGAATGTGTTTTCTTATTTATATGACAATTCTTGCAGACTGTAATGTATCTTTGAAGATCTACAAAATAATTATCAAAATACAAGGAGCTTGAAGTAGAAATCCAAAAAATGAGGTGCATAAAGATATCAATAATTCCAGTCGTGGTTAGAGACCTGTGTTTGCTTGGAAAAGATTCTGATAGACTCATTGAAGGGATCCCGGGTATTGCTTAAAGAAATATAACAAAAAAACGTTCTCACAAGTTTTATCAATTCAAAATATGGGTGCTCTTGCAAATTGGATTTTAATCACAAAATCATATTTTAATTAAAAGACTTAATTTTATGACTTAATCTTATCTTATTGGAATCTTTTCGATTATATGCATGACATAATTTCTCATTTACTTAAATTAAGGCGACATAGACAAGTATTTCCGTTTCCTAAAAGTATGTGCATGAAAGTCTCCTATTAATCTAATACTTTTATTGAGTTTATTAAATATCTTTAATAACATTTGCATGATATATATATATATATATATATATATATATATATATATATATATATATATATATATATATACATATATATATATGGGGAGATGCGGGGAGAGAGGTGTGTGCGTGTGTTTCCTGGAAACATTATCTTTATTCAAAAAAATAAAATTCTTTAATATAATAGGAAAAATTTAAAATTATGACATTTTCTGATCCACAGAACCTTTTAAACCAGGAATCCAAAGTTCTTGCTTACCTATTAGAAAATTCCTCTTAAGCACATATGAGGCTGGATAAAAAAAAGGATAGTACATTTCAATTAAACTCTGACTGATACATTTAAAATACCCTTGCTTTTCTTCTCTTTCCCCTTCTTCTTTTTCTTCTTCTTCTTCACATCCTCCTCCTCCTCCTCCCTTTCTATTACATCCAACGTCGTGCATTTGTTTATTTATTTTTGAAAATAGCAATTTAGCGTTCATTAGTTATTAAAAAAATAAATAAAGCGTAAGAGGTCATTTGATAAAAATCGCCTGAAGATAGTTGAAACCAAGATAGCGGATTCACCTAAACTACCGATTTTTAAAGTTAAAAGCTCTACATGTTATTTTTACTTTTACTTTATTTTTTTTTTAACACGTGTATTGAGCACTTTTTAATACTGTTTCCTGGTCTGATTCAACTTTGACTATCAACCTTTTATGTATTATATATATATGAAAAATACAATTTAAAATTATGATAAAATGGGTAAATATATATAAGACTTAAGCAAGCAGACAAGCCTGAAAGAATTCTTGCTTTCGAAATACAGATTATATAAATTATATGACACTCCAGCAACACAATTAAAATTATGAAAAACGAAAGACACATAGATATGCACACACACTGACACACATACACAGACACACACAGGTATACACTAACCAAATTAATGAGAACTTAAATTACTATCAATTTCTCCAAAATAATATGACTGTCAATAAATTGCATATTTAAAAAAAATCTTTCAGTCGAAACTACACATTTTACGTCTTGCTGTTTCTCCTGTACATGTGGAAAAAAAGCGCCCTGAAGATGTCAATTTGAAATTGTCGAAAGTACTAGGTTCGTCGATTACATCTGACAACAACTCAAATATACAACAATTCAAATATAAGGATCGTATTATCCAAGGAATTGATATTAAGTTAATATCTCATTAAGTCTTGTTAGCAAAGCGATTTCGGTATTAATTTCATGAGCATTGCTAATTAATTCTTTGTATACATTCTTTATGATATAAATATATGTATATATATATATATATAATTATATATATACAATTTTATATATATATATATACATGTATATATATACATATACATATACATATATACATACATACATATATATATATATATTATATATATATATATATATACAGACATACGTGAACGCATATCTGTGTAAGTCTTTATGCATGTTTGTATGTATGTATTTAGCTATCTATCTGTGTTAAATAATAGTCTAGTACGCTATTATATTTTAGCGACAATGTATTTTGCCTCAGACGTTCTCAGGCCAACGATTAAGGTAAGATGGTAGAAAAACATGGTAGAATTATGGTTAAAACTAGCGTGGCAATGTTAGAGAGACAGAAAGCGATTTCAGGGAGTTAAGTTTTACACATCATACACAGTAGACGTGGTTATTTCATGTTTTGAAGAACTTGCTCCTCAGTGCGGGTGATAGAGCGACCCCACTGGCTAGTAAAATATGTACCCGTCGACGTGTTTAATAAAACAGATGAGTTTAAAATCCATTTTGTTGAAGTTTCCTTTCATCTTCAAACTTCAAAAACATTTAGACGTCCGGGCAGTAGGAGACGAGCGAGAGAAGATACAACTACTGAAAATGTACGTCCTTCATTTTTCACCAAAATTTCGATAAAAATGAAGGGTCCGTCTTATCTACTCGACATCATAAAGAATGTAAGGTAGACTGTGGCGTGTAGTACAGCCGAGTATCTCTTGGAATTGAGCATAAGAGAAAGCAAATGAGAAAATAAATTTTTCCCGACATTTCGATTTTAAGCAATCGCCTCTTCCAGCAGTACCGCCTCACACATCGAATGCAAGCGCTCCATCCCCACTTCTCATATTGATCATTTATTATCCAATTTACGATGAAAGACTTTTTCGAAGTTATTTTACGGCTAAAGCCACAGTTTCGTCTGAACAAGCATTAGTTATATTTACGTTAAAAAAACGGCAATGTACTTCCAAAATTATAGTGCGAGTCAAGCACAAATAACCACATTGTCAACCACCAAACTAAGTATGTGACCTATATATTGGTACGACCTATACACGAGTATGTACGGTGTACACACACACACACACATACATACATACATACACACAAGTGCGCGCACACACATACACACACACACACATATATATATATATATATATAGTGAAGGTAATAAATCCGTTGATATATAATCTAAGTGGATCTTAGTAATATAAAATTTTAAAACTGATCCACAAAAAGAGCTCAATTTACTTATTATAACAGAGACAATAAATAGTATTACACAACAAACGCCAAAATTACCTCATCTGGGCGGGGGAGGATAACAAACGAAAACTTCGTCAGTCTTATTCAACCCCAGTATATAGACTGAGTTCGTGACGGAATTAGAAATTTTAACTGTGACAGCTGTAGAAAAATTAACACAGAATGTATCATTTTCAATGTTTCAGTCAGACAAAAGACACGAGGCAGTGGTCAGGGGAGGGTGGAAGGTTAAAGGGAAGAGATTAGGTTTTATAAATTAAGCGCCGATATGAAAATTATGACATTAAATGAAGTGTCAATTTGAAACTAAAACAGGACGGAAAAGAGAGTTTCTACAAAAAAACAAAACAGAAAAACAAAACCTGACGATGTTTTCGTCGGTTGAAATAGATCTATCCTCCATATGAGACAATTTTGTTTTTTTGTGTTATTTCTATACATATATATATATATATGAATATATATATTAACCAGTAACATCTTATCTTAACAAATAGATTATGTCGTGATACAACTTCTAAAATTTTATTAAACCACAATTTTCTTTCTACCTATCCTTAAGAAAATCAGAATCTCATACCACGTTACTTTTGCTTCTTTCAAAATTAAATTTGGACGATTCTTGACGTAATTTCCTCCTGGTGTGAGTAGGATATTTCATCATTTTCAAAAGACGATCATTGAAATAAATCCACATAAAATATCTTTCGTTTTCCATAGCATTTGCCTTAAACAACATTTGCTACCTAATTACATAGAACAGACAGTTATTGTTCGATCAGTGTAGTTTTAAAAAAATCCCCGAAGACGGTGACATCTCCCTCAACTACAAATTCGGTTAATAACAATAATAATAATAATTGTTGTTGTTGTCTGGCCAAAGACATGGATGATTTTCTCTTTCTTTTATATGTCGTGTCCCTTCAGTGCTTTAGGTGGTCATGGCTCCCCACGATTTCCTGTCATTTGTAACGCTATCCATATATTTACACAAGATCTTTTCCTAGACTACTTAATGTTTCTATCTGCTCATCTTACATTCACGCGAATGTCATATTTTCCAGTACCAAATTCTATATGATGTTTCCTAGTAATATCAATTGTCCCTTTTTCATTCTAACACAAGTGTTCTCTTAATTCCCATTGTCTTTAAACTTCCTTGTTACTCACATGTCCTGTCAATGGTATTCTCAGTAATACTTCTGTAGAACCACATTTCGGTTGTCTGAGGTCTCCACTTCACCAGTGGGGAAATTATGTGTATGAATGTAAATGTCTGTGCATGCTCATGTATGTGAAATCTTGTCTCGGTTTTCCAATACAAAAAGTTGGCTTGTTAAATTGAGTTCGAATTCAGGTCTAAGCCGGCTTGCAAAATGTATGAACTTATATTCATGTGGCAAATTTAAACAAGATCATGTCACAGGCATCCTACTGTAAGGGAGTCAATGAGAAGGTGATTTCTTGTCGGCAAACTAGCTGCTTTTGCAGTGAAAACTGTTACATACATTGGGAAAATTGACAAAGGAAACTTTGGATGTCGTGTTTGGACTAAGATAAAATCATACCAACTGTACAAGCAATATAAAATGTTGACAATGCCAATACACAGTATACTTATAGAAAGTATAATACACACTTATAATTAAAAAAAATCTATAAATAGTAGATCACTCATAAGAAAAATAATCTCTTAACAAAATCATCTACGAACACGGCTATAAAATACTGACCGTGTTCAGTAGTTAAAATATGTCTATGTCTCTGCACAGGAATTGCAATGGCACCACCAACTCTATTAAAGTTGATAAGAGACTAGTCGAAAGAATTTCAGAAAAAGATCTAAACCATTTTTAAGCACACAAGTAAAAATTCTTAAAAAATATCGCCGAATCATTTTAATGGAACACACACACACACACACACACACACACACACACACACACACACACACATACATATATATATATATATATATATATATATATATATATATGTATAAAATATACATATATAGGGTGACCCAAAAAAACGGGAATTTTTTAAGTGCGTATTGCCAGACATGAGCAAGTGGGAACACTGCGAGACAGTGACCTTGAGCAAGTAAACATTTCGCCATTTTAGTAACAATAATGAAATTTACAGTATCCCAGTTGAGATGTTGCAGCAGTCAATGAGGAATCTCAACAGCAGATTTCAAGAATGCATTCGTACAGAAGGACGCCATCTACAGGACGTAATTTAAAAAAAAATGAAAATTCAATCATTGTTTCTTAAATGGCATGATTTAAGGTTTCAATTACTATGAATTAAATATTTTTCTTCCATCACTCTTCATTTTATTGGATTGTTAAAAAGTTCCAATCTTTTGGGGTCACCCTATATATATGTATAAAATACACTGGATATATACATATATATGGATAAAATATCCTGTTGAGGTATGCTATATTTATGATTTACAGTACTCAATAGTGCATATGTAAATATACTAGTAGAGATTGAGAAATTTCGTAGAAAATATACGTTCTCGAACATTCAAGCCGGTAAATCTAATTAATAATGTTTAATGAAAACAGAGCATTTATTCAAATAAGTTATATCACTAAAAATAACGTATAAGCAGAAAATATCTGTCAGATCTAATCCATTTCATCTAGTATACACACACACACACACACACACACACACACATATATATATATATATATATATATATATATATATATATATATATACATATATGTATATGTGTGTGTGTGTATGTGTATGTATGTTTACACGTTATTTTTATAGATACAGTTATTTAAGTAAATGCTCTGTTTATAATAAACAGTATTATTTATATTTTCCGGACTAAATGTCCGAGAAATTTCGTAGAAAATATGTGTCCTCCGAACGGAATCGAACCTTTGATTCAGTTTGATCTGACGTGCTATGCATTTCAGCTACAGAAGTAGCGTCTGATTAGTAAAGGCCAAATTACTGTTTTAAACAATAAATTTCCCACAATCTTTCTCGAACGATCATATCTACCGGAAGCTTATCTTAACTTTCACGGTTATATATATATATATATATATATATATATATATATATATATATATATATATATATATATATATATATATATATATATATGTATATATATATATATATTGTCATCCACAGACATACAGTTTCGCGGTTTCACAGCTCATCAGTGCGAGTAGACATCCGGTTGGCTCTAGCTAGGAACGAGACCGGTCTGAATTGGCGTCATTCGGGGATTCTACCACTAAGCCGTTGGCGTACGGGAGGAACGAAGGTGACTTTAAGCTTATTTATTTTTAGATAAACCCACAGTGACTGAGAGAACTCGATTCGATTTACAGATATATATATATATATATATATATATATATATATATATATATATATATAATACCAGGTGTAACGGCAAAATTGTCCAAATTTTGTAAAATCAAAACTATCCATTTGTTAGATTAAGTGGTAAAACATTGTAGCGTAGAAATGATTAAGGATATCTTACTGGAATTCTCCTTAATGTATTGGACAGGACTTTGAACAATAGGAATGTGTAATTACTCTTCAGGCTTAACAGAGAAATCGTGATGAAATCGATCATAAATGACAATGGGATACTCATCATTAATTAATCATAGTTAAGGATCGAAACCTCATGAAGGATTGAAATTAGGTTCAAATGCATACATACATACATACATACATACATATATATATATATATATATATATATATATATATATATATATATATTCCAGCATAATTTTCAAACTTAATCAAGATAATGTTCACCCTCTCTATTCTTTTCCCCTGGAGGAGGTAGTGCCTAAAAGATTTCACGTACGGTTTGATTTTCAAGCCTTTTGACATTGCTCATTGATCTCTCATAGCTGAAACTCCTCTTTCACGTGCTAAACAGCTATCTGATTGATTTAGATCTTTTCTAATTGACGTCTTCAGCTCGAAGTTGAAATGATGATCTCTCTTCCTGTTGTGACCTCCTGATCAAGTTTTCGTCTCTTCTATTCCCTCTTTTTTTAGACTTATTCACCATTCTCTTGGACTTGGAAGATGGAAGCCAGAATATGAATGCTGCTGCCATTACTGAAGGCCTGAATCATCTTTTTTCTTCTCAACATTGCTCAGTTATGAAGACATTGATTTTGAGAAAAACGATTGTAACCTGTTCTTTTTCTAGCTGAATAACTCAAAGTGTTCTTCAGTGAGTCTTGCGACAAATGGTGTCAAGACGACCGATTTAAAAACCTGGAAGAAAGAAGCCCAATAAGTTTAGTGTTTTTTAGGTATTAAACACTTTTTAATATGAACAATTATGCTGTTACAACCAATATATATATATAGGTTGCGATGGATAAAATACCGTCTAAATTATGCAAAAATGAAAATAACACCAACATCTCATTTTAAACAGTTATATTTACCAACATTATATAAAAATATCTTGCAATACTAAAGAATAAATTTATTCAATAAAATCGCCATTGGTTTCAACTACGGCCGACAGACGACTTCAGAATCTCCTGCAACTCTTGTGGACGATCTCCTTTTTGAAGTTAGTTAATGCTGCCATAAACGTTGCTTTCAGTTCACATTTGGTGTTACAAGGCATTTTGTTGGACTCTCCTTCAATGCGCCCCGAACATAATTATCAAGGGTTACAGTCATGGGATTTAGGTAGCCAGATATAAGAGGTAATGTGGTCGCAGAAATTGTCTGACAGTCAAGACTGGGTTATCCTGCTTGTGTGGCAAATTGCAGAGACCTATTACCAGGCGTTAGGTTTTCCAGAAGACACCTTGACACAGGGTAGCACTGCTTCCTCAAGGCACTTGATTTAGGCCCACATGTTGTGTCTCACGTCCCGTGGGAAGATGAATGGAGACATAATATCCCCATAACTAGTGATAACTCCAAACACCTTCGTAATCAACCAGCTTTTTAGAATCCATAGCACTGTCCTCATATTGACACCAAAACAATCTGAGGTGTTCGTATTGGAGTTTCCGTCGCGAATGCCAGGCAGTACAGCATGCGGATTCCAAATTTTTGGCCGAGTGAATTGCATCATAGTGCTCTTTTTTCTCACCGACGGTGCTAAACTGATTCTGCTATACTGTGCAATCGACAAAATAAAACAAAACAACGCGCAAGCATAAAATTTACGAAATAAAATGGCGACAATTACCCATCGAACCCAGTATATGTGTGTATGTGTGCATATATATATATATATATATATATATATATATATATATATATATATATATATAAATATATATATATATATATATATATATATAATTCATCGAGTCTAGAAGAGATCTCAACAGAATGCAGAAAGCACTGGACGGCCGTTTCCTCCTATATTTGGGACTGATCACTTATATATATATATATATATATATATATATATATATATATATATATATATATATATATATATATATATAAATATATATATATATATAAATATATATATATATAAATATATATATATATATATATAAATATATATATATATATAAATATATATATATATATAATATATATATATATATATATATATATATATATATATATATATATATATATATATATATATATATATATATATATATATACCTACCTACTTTTACATTTATATCTTTACGTATTACAATACCTCTTTTGTGTTAATGTCATTTATAAGCCCTTTGGTGTTGTCCGAACATAGCCAAGATATATATATATATATATATATATATATATATATATATATATATATATATATATATATATATATATATATATATATATATCTTGGCTATATATATATATATATATATTATATATATATATATGTATATATAGTTTTATTTTGAATTAATGTGTAATTAATAATTAAGGAATTGAATAAAACTACTCTTTGTCTTTTAAAAGTTCCATTCACTACCAAAAGATAATTATTCATATTTTCCCAAGAGCTGCCTGTTAGCAGACAAAAGACGTAAATATATGAACAAAGATGTTTTTACTGAAGGTAAGACACTAATGATATTAGGAATTGAATGAGGTTTTCTATAGACTTGTTTATATCACCAGACATCTGCATCTCACTGTTCGCGATAACAGATTCTAGATTATTATACTTGTTTTGTGTAAATTATTTACGCCATTCTCTTTATTATTGTTACTTCTTTCTTCCGTTGAATTCTTTTGTCGTGAATGCTTTTTTAAAAAATTTTCAGTGAATTATGTTGAGGTTTGGATATTCTCCCCCACTGTTTTATTCTTTATTTTATTCCTCTTTTCTGTCTTTATTTTTTTTATCTTCACATCTCTCCCTTTATTCCTTTCGCATTTATTAATTTCATTATTCTTACGCCTTCCGTTACCATCATTTTTTTGCTTAAGTTATATTCGCTTTTTCGGCTTTATTTTTGTTTTTATTCGTTCCATATCCGAAATTTTTCTTTTTTTTATTCCTTTGGCGGTTTCAGTTTCCTTCTTTCGTTCCTCTTTTTACTCCTTCTTTTCTTCATTGTTTCCTGTCTCTTTTTACTCCTTCTTTCTTCCTTCTTCCCCCTGTTTAATCCTTCTCTTCTTCTATTTTCCTTCCTTTCTTTTTTAATTCCTTCTTTTCTTCTCGCCTCTTTTTACTCCTATTCTTTCTTCATTCTTCTTTTTTCCTTCTTTCGATCCTCCCACCTTTCTAATTTTTACTCCTTTCTTCGTTTTAATGTTTCCTTTCTTTTTTCCTTCCATTTTTACTCCTTATTTTCTTTCTTCCTTCATCCTTTTACTCCTTCTTTTCGTTTATCATTCCTCTTTTTACTCTTTTATTTCTTCCTTCTTTCCGTCACCTTTTTACTCATTCTTTTCTTCTTCCCTTCCTTCCTTCCTTCCTTTTTTCGTTTCCCTTTTTATTCCTCCCTTCCTCTTTTAACTCCTTCTTTTCTTCTTTTTACTCAATCTTTTCTGTCCTACTTCCTCCTTCTTTTCTTTTTTTCCTTCCGCTTTTTATCCTTCATTTCTTACTTCCTTCATTACTCTTTTTAATCCCAATTTTCTTTTTCCTGCCTACCACTTTTTCACTCCGTTTTTTCTTACTTCTTTTCTTCCCCTTTTTACTCATTCTTTTCTTGTTACCTTTCTTCCTTCCTTCCTCTTTTAACTCCTTTGTTTCTTCTTCTTTTTGCTCTTTCTTTAGTTCCTTCCTCCCTTCTACTTTTTACTCCTTTCTTCCTTCCTCTTTTTACTCTTTCATTTATTTATTGCTCCATTTTTTACTCCTTCATTTTTTCCTTCTTTTTTCACTCCTTCTTTTCTTTTCCTTCCTGTTTTACACTTTCTTTTGTTACTTCTTTCCTCTTTTCACTGATTCTTTATCACTTCTCCTTTCTTAGAAATAAGTTTTTACCAGATTTGATTTTCTTCGCCATTTATTCGCACCTTTCCTTTTAATTTAAATATTTCTCCGAGCATACTGCATGTTTTACGTGCATTTTATTTTTAACGTTCTTTTCTTTTTCTTGTTTCTTTATCAATTCCTTCTTTCTTAAGTTCTTAAGGCTTGACATTTATTAGCGCTTTTCTTTTGTGGTTTCATATTATTTTTTAAACTTAATTTCTTCAGTAATTCTACCTTTACTTTTTTTTATTTTTTCTTCTAGCCTTTTTTTCATATTGAAGTAATTATATTGTCTTTCTTTTTTGTCTTACTTATTTTAATTAATTTCTTTGCTAGTTCTTTTTTTCTTCTGAACATTAATTTAATTCCTTACATATTTCGTTTTGGTCATCCCTGTTAGTTGTTTATATTTTTTTTTTGTTTTTTGCTTTTCATTCCAAATATCTCTTTCTTTTTTTTCATTTTTCACTTTCATTTTCTATTACTGTCGTTGTTAATTTTATACGATTCTTTCCTTCCTTATCATAGTTTTATACTCCTCATCTTTTTACTTTGCAAAAAATAATTTTCTTTCTTTTGACATCAGAATACTCACGAAAATGATAAATACACACACGCATGCGCAACGACCATACACATTTTTACGTTCAGCCATTTTCTCCTCTTTTGCAATGTTTCAAATTTATTGGCACAATTTTATTGCATGCTTCCCTTTCTCTTCTCCGCTTTCCTTCTTGAATAATATTGCTCCACATTGAAAAGAAAATATCAAAATAAATAAAATAAAAATGAAAATAAAAACGCGTAAATCAATATCTATAAAGTTCTGCTGACTTCTGCAAAATTAACAATTTTCGTGCGCCCTCGTAGATTGTTCTAAAACCTTATTTCCCACCAGTACATCACCAGATCTCGTCGTCGCTACAGTTGCAACGGTGGCCCTTCCCAGATTTAAAATCCATTTTCAACGTGATGATATTAGAAGACCGTTCCTTTATTTTCATCCCAATCCTGGCGAACGAAGCCTAACCGAAGAAGCACTGATTGAACGGATGGAGCACCACTGGGATTTTCAAAAATGGCGGAAATTGAACAGATGACATTTATCGCATGAAAAGTCAATTACCAAACACGCAATAAAAAACCCCGGTTACGCCATATTGACGTCTATTGCGCATGTGCCGTGGCTTCTGCCCGCATACAATGCACTGTGTGCTGGCAATTAGGAGAAAAGAAATATATGAAAAAAAAATAAATTAAAGAAGTTTTAAAGTTTCCCGGGCTATATTAAACGTCTTTGTTCATTCAATAATTTTTTTGGCCTAAAAGTGAAATTTAATAAATGTTTGCAAAATATGAACGAAAATAAATATAAGGCATATTAGAAAATATAAGGAAGATTAATTATGAAATTGTAGAAAGATAATAAAATGAATATGCATGAAAATGCGCATACATATATTAATGTATACGTGTATGCATGTATTTATGCATATATAAGTATGTGTATATATGAACATTTACCTACACAAATATTGGCACTACAAATATGCATACATATACCATCTCTTTCTTGAGATAGGAATACAAGCGTATAGAGCAATATTTGAAAAGATATTTAAATATGTATGTATATATATGAACATCTACATACACAAATATTTGCAGCTGCAAATATGCATACATATACATATCTCTCTATAGATAGGAATACAAGCGTGTACAGCAATATTTAAAAAGATATTTACAATATGTATGTGTATATATGAACATTTACCTACACAAATATTTGCAGCTACAAATATGCATACATTTACATCTCTCTCTATTGATAGGAATACAAGCGTTTAGAGCAATATTTGAAAAGATATTTACAATATATTTCTATTATTTCTTTCGGGATCTATTAAAATTATTCCCCGTATATATAAGAGACTTGCAATTCCGCGCACATTATAGTGAACAGTTGCCATTCCCTTCGCATTCCATAGATGAGGTGTAAGGTCTACATGGGAAGATTCTTCCGAAGAACAGCTAATTTGTGTAACCGACTCCTAAGAGGATGCTTCCCCGATCATTACAATCTTAAATTGATCGAGTCTAGTTTTAACCGTTATCTTCCACACATATCCACATAATCTGTGCCTCTTACTCTGTAACCCTCTACCTCGAGTGGCGCTCGGGCCTTGTAATATATATATATATATATATATATATATATATATATATATATATACAGGGTGTAACAAAAATATTTTTAAATCTCTGGAGATGAGATTCTCACATTAAAACAAGAACAAAGTTTCATAAAAAACATATGTACGTAAATCCTTCGTTTTTGAGTTATTAAGTTTAAAGAAGTATACAGTAGATGGCGCTGTGTTGGCGTAGGACTAGGTTACATTTGTTATTCGTGTACAATTTCAGTTCGTCTGTTTTCAACCATTAATGTGTGTAGTATCGAGTTAACTGTGAAGTGTTTCCTTTAACATTGCCAAGATATTCATATCCTGAACTGGCAGATATGATTTTTACATACGACCGCGCAAATAGTAATGGATGCCAGTCTACATTGCTGTATCTGGCAGCGTTTCCAGACTGAAGGCAGCCGAGGCATCTAACCGTTTGTTTGTCGCCACGTTGCTGGGACAGCATCCGTGGCAAAGTTTCTAAAAGTATTTTTGGATTGTATCTTGGATTGTACATTTAACAGTCTCTGCCGTAAACTTTAAACTTAATAACTCACAAATGAAGGATTTACAGGCATATATTTTTATGAACTGTTGTCCTTATTTTGTTGCGAAGAACCCGCTCCAACGTTTGCGAAAGTATTTTTGATAAACCCTATATGTATATATATGCATATATGTGTGTGCGTGCGTGTCGCGTATATCGATCCGTCTAACCTACCGGGAACTCGAAATGAACCCTTTACTTAACGTAAGGGATTAAACTGTTCACGCTCCACTGCTCATATGTAGGTACATCTCGTTTAGTTCTTATTTTTTAGTACAGCTAAGTTATTATGCTTTTCGCCCACTTGAAGGGTTAGTGAATGAGTCTTCTGTATGAACGCATGTAGAAGCAATAATGTCGAATTATGATAATATGCTGGATATATAACGGTTGAAGCTGCATTATAAATTGTTTGTGGTTGGGGATGTATCCTTTCGGTAGTCTGTTTCCACAAAGTAGTGTTTCTATGGAAAAGAGAATACGGGGGAAATGAGGTGATTCGACACTATGTACGTGGCATGTCGTGTCTTAACTCTGAAAGATTCCAAGCACAAATGTTCAGATGAGCTACATCCCTTAGTTTCACCAAGTAAGGAATAAACATTATTTTGACATTTTCCAATAGAACCAGGGATAGGCTCGTGACATTTAATCAGTGTCTTAGTAAAGAAAAAAAAAAGAAGCTAGGTGAACTTTTTAAAGCACAAATATGAACTTTTCAAAGCACAAATATGTCCTATTCAATAAAGTGACATGACTGAACGAATGTAAAACACCACATTAATAGTAGAGGTAAGAAAGTACAATTGTGAAGTCAGTGACTAACTGAGCTTCGTTCATACTGATGTGGATTTGACTATGGACACATATATACTTGCTAAAAATTCAAAATGTGCGGGATGTGAAATTCAAACTCGGGTGTGACTTATTTTCTACCCAACAAGAATGTAGGTTGGAAAATTATTAATCGTCCATAGAGACGCATAAATCCTTGTGAATTCTGTTTAGGCTGAAAAGTGAAGTTTGGGCAGTTCCCGCGAAGATATGGCAGAGATAATTTGTTTTTGGTCTGATCTGACATTTGTAAAGATAGAGAATGGAAAGAGGAGGCAGATTGATCGATTTTAGATGAATACTACATTATCAATATTTTATTTTATATTCTTGAGACCTTGCTGTGTTCAGACAATCGAAAGATTGGTGAGGTACCCTTATTTCAAATTGATTTCTCCTCAGAAGAGATTAATGTTGAACGAGTCTATGAAAGTTAAAGATAAGAATGGTGAAGCGCCCTCGAACACTTGTTTTGGATATCCGGAAGGCATTCTTCAGGGTGTAACACATGGTCTTTTTTGTAAGATTTGTAAGATTATTGTATTTCTGGACAAATTCTAGATCTGATTCAATCCTTCTTATCAAACTGCGATGTGTAAGTTATCATGAACGGACATATCTTCAGTCATATCATCTTAGTGAATAAGGACAACATAGCAAATCATGGCTCTCCACCTCCTCCTGTCTCTTGTTGCTCTCAATAAATATTGTCTTTTTGTTATTTCTCCCAGACCTTGCTTATGCACATTAAGTATGTCACGCGTTGTTTTTCCTTGACCCCACTCTATCCACTCCGTGAGTATCAGAATTTCCAATTCCTCCTTTCTCATTACTTGTCCCAGAAATTTCAGCTGCCTCTTCCTGATGTTAATTATAAGTTTGCTCTTCATGTGCATCTTATCCAAAACCTCATCGTTCTCACATGTTCGGTCCATGGTATCCTTCCTTCTGAAGAACCATGCTTCTGTTGCCGTGTGTCTCATCTTTGAGGAGAGACCGCTGACATTCGCAAACGTGAAGGAGGAGAGATATCACGTAACAATTCAGTACTATTTTCTTTTTACCAACGAAACCCTCCTGTCACGTAATACTCTGCCTAGCTTTTTGGAATGCGTCTCTGGCCATCCCAATACGTCTTCGGAAATCATCGTCGCACATTCTGTCCCCCGTGAGAACGCTTCACAGATATAAACATTTCTGTAACTGCTTGATTATGGCAAGTTGAGATCCACCTTAAACAAAATCACGTCATTGATACTTTCTTCTCTGATTTTCTTCCACTTCCGACCAACTCTTGCAAAGCCTAACGTCGACACAGAATAAATAAGCCGTGCTTATTGGAAAGGGCTCAATATCCGAGATATTCGTGGCTGGCAGATTTTATTATGACATTAAGACAGTGGGACTGGCACAAAACGATTTTAACCAGTTCCCTTTCTAGCTTAACAGTTCTTAGCAATTTTAATTATTAGACTAACAACACAAAGTCATACGGAGTCACACAAAGCCGCATAGCCAAACTCTAATAATATTAAAATCAGATGATAATTAGGGTCGTACCCGCATCGCTATCGAATCATAATCAATGAGAATGTTAATTCTACGTTATCAAGAATAATTAGCAGCATCTTTGATATTTAGATCAGCGTTTTAAGGAATATTTTGATGCTGTTCAGGTTATTTAGTGTCCATTACAAGAGGACAAATATTCCGGAAGAATCGTCCAAAAGGTTAAAACGTTGATACGTGGGTGGCAGATTTTATTATGGTATTCAGACAGTGGGACTGACACAAATGGATTTTAACCAGTTCTCTTTCTAGCTAAATAACCTAAGGGGTTTTTCAGTGATCCCATGACAAATATTATCGATATGGCTACACGGCTTATCTAAAAGCCAGGAAAATAGAAACTCAATGTTGAATTCTTTTTTACATACGAACAAAAACAACTTGCTCTCTACAAAGATGCGTTCTTGCTTCGACGTGACAGAAGCTCGACTGTTGCGTACCCAAAATGTCTATCTTATAACTATAACTGATTTTGAGATAACCATTTTCGATCCTCAACAGCTTAGATCGACTAAAAGCATAATAAAAATATATCCAAATGATGGAGATTTTGTCTTTATTTTCTCGTGAAACTAAAGCAACTAGACGAAGGTTAAATCAGCTAATGATCAAACATAAGAGACATTTGTTGTGTGTGTGTGTGTGTGTGTGTGTGTGTGTGTGTGTGTGTTCGTGCTAGTGTATATGAATATATGTGCGTGCCCCTATGTTTGTGCAAATCTAATAGCATTGTGTATATATCAATAATAGCATGTTTTTTGAATTTTTACACGCATAGCTTAATAGGAACAACAAACTGGTATTTTTATATGATATATGAATAAACAATGATATATATATATATATATATATATATATATATATGTTGAGTCTTGACTCATTGTTGAATCTCGCCTATTGCATGGAATAATAATGCAACACAAAATGTACTTAAAACAAGAATGTATTATAACAAGAAAGTGTACACAATAAGTACATATAGTATTTCTGTATATTTCTGGGAAGACGTTCCTGGAGAATGTGTTGACTAGTCGCAGTCGATCAGAGTCTCTAGTTGGATCTCGTGATTCCTCCCTCTCTCTTCTTCCGGTACCAACCATTATTTATATAGTTGATAGTCACCTATGCAGATTAGGTGGATCCTACACAACAATATATATGGAGAGAGAGAGAGAGAGAGAGAGAGAGAGAGAGAGAGAGAGAGAGAGAGAGAGAGAGAGAGAGAGAGAGAGAGTCAATTTATGGATATTTTTTTAGCCCTGTATACTGGGCAAAGTCTTTCTGAGAGACTAAACAGCATGACATTTGGATGACTCTAATATATTTATATATTTGGAAAATCGTGTATATCTCGTGTTTTTTCATTACACCTAATACTGAAATTAATTCGCCTAATATATATATATATATATATATATATATATATATCTGTGTGTGTGCACCCGTGTGTATATGTATGTCTGATAATGATGCTAGTGTTCTTTTGGTGTCAGCTAAGAATTCTCATGTTAGAGATTCACCCAGTTATACCGTAGTAGATTTGGCTGTAATTCACATTCATCCATGCTGCCAGAAGCGTTTTCACAATCCCTGATAGATGATTTTAGATTGAGGGCAAAGTAGCTGAATCCATTCCTTTGATGACTGGCCGAGTATAACTATTGTTAAGTTTGTTGGCAATGCTAAAATCAATACACAAAATTACGACTTAAAATGGATTCCACGAGTTATATCTGCATCCCCTATCTATCTGTACATCCGCCTCAAATTATCTCTGTCTCTCTCTCTCTCTCTGTCTCTCTCTCTCTCTCTCTCTATATATATATATATATATATATATATATATCCTTGTTTATTCATATATCATATAGAGATCCCAGTTTGTTCGTACCTATTATGCTATGCTTGTAAAAATTAAAAAAACATGCTATTATTGATATATACACAATGCTATTGTATTTGCACAAACATAGAGGCACGCACATATATCCATATACGCTTGCACGTACACACAGACACACACATGTATATATATATATATATATATATATATATATATATATATATATATATATATATATATATATATATACATTCGTTATCTGTTACATTTAACAATATATGTTTCAATATATATATATATATATATATATATATATATATATTGAAACATATATAGTTAAATGTAACAGATAACGAATGTCTCTTATGTTTGATCATGAGCCGTTCGAAGCTTCGTCTAGTTGCTTTAGTTTCACGAGAAAATAAATATAAAACTCCATCATTTGGATATATTTTTATTATGCTGTTACTCAATCTAAGTTTTCGGTTCATATGAGCCATCATCAGAGTGGTTATATGGATATTTCAACAGAGATGTCCTCCGTCGAAGATGACATCCTGTTATGTTTCCATAGAAGTTTGCTATACGAAATAACGGACGGGACTAGCAGACGCAGGTCGTAAATTCTTAATGCGGTTCTATGACGTCGTACATGAGCATGTGAGAGGAAGAAAGAACAAAAGAACCATATATTTAAATGAATTTGTGTTGTGACTGGTTTGAAACGTAATTTGTTTGTGTGTGGGTTGCTTTGTTTTAGTGCAGATGGCCTCTAATATCTGAAGGTTATTTTTAGTGTGTGTAAGTGTGAGTATTTTTGTGTTATCAATTAACATCTGTCTAATATCATGTACATGGCTATGTTTGTGTAAGAAATGTTGTTTAATGGAACTAAGGTCAGAAATGTGACAGGTAAGTTTACGGGTGAGCGTGTTATAGTAAAACAAATATATGTAGTGGGCTTATTATTAGTATCAGAGATACAATGTCTGAACGGGCATGCCAATTGAAACACTACATTGTTTTTTGTAGAGGATTTACTTGTGAGGTTATTGAAGTCTATGAGGTCAATTCTTTTAAATTGTTTATATAAGATGAACTTAAATTGTTTATTATTATTAATGGGTTTAGCATTTCTACCTATTATGTTTTTGAGTGTTGTTTCACCGTGTTTGTAATGATTATGCATTTGGTATATAGAATAAATTAATAGTATTATGTTTATTTAGACGTACACTATTATGGTTACAATTATTAATAATAATAATTTTGTTAATGAAAATATTGAAATGCATTTTAATTTGTTGATCATATATATGTATGTATATATCTGGAGGGAGCGATCCTAGGGTGCAGTATCTTTGGAAATTGCCTGAAAACCATATCTAGAGTTGACCCAAGACTTGTGAGTGAAATTGTGTAGGGGAACCTGGTGCTAATACGAAGTCACAAGTCATTGTGAACGAGGGTTTGAGGGTGCTGGCCTTGTTCAGTTTGTTGATCACACTAGATAACACGCTCGTCAGAAGGTCTCCTCAGCATAGTTGCAGTATAAACCACAGGTATATATATATATATATATATATATATATATATATATATATATATATATATATATATATATATATATGTATGTTTCTGAGAGGAGGTATTTTGTACACTATTAACATTATTCGGACTATCTTTGTCGACATATTTATTACAACGTTTCGCTTAAGACAGTGGAGAACTTGGAGAGAAGAATTAACTGGAGATAACTGACAATTGACATCCATTAAAAACAAGGCACGTGGAACTTGAACAGTCTGCCCCAATGAGCGAAATAAAGGGTTCAGTTCGACATTCCAACCAACTGAAGAAGGCCTGAGCGTACAACGGCCGAAACGTTATAATAAATATGGCGACAAAGATGAGGACAATAGTCCGAATAATGTAAATAATATATATATATATATATATATATATATATGTATATATATATATATATATATATATATATATATAAATATAAAAGTGGACATGGAAGTCAGCACTTAGAGGCGACAGTCTGTTTCATGCTAGTGCAATCGTCAGGCGACTAGTGCTGTTATTTTTCTCGGCTGTTTATATAAGGGTCAGTGGTGCATTATGGGTAGTATATTTTGGCGGGTACTTTTACCGGAAGTCGCTTATTTGTTTATTTATTTATGTCAAATTATTTTGCTTGTTTTTTTGTTTGTTTTTTTATTTTTATTTTTTATCTTATATATTTATTTATTTATTCTTTTATTTTGATCGGTGTTTTTGGTTAACGTAGTAAAAAAAATTTGTTTATATAGCTTATTGTTGGTAGTCTATAATGGCCGCCATTTACCGGAAATCGCTTGTTCGCTTATTTATTTGGGTCAAATTGTTTTGCTTATTATTTTTATTTTTATTTGTATAACAGTTATAACTTTCGTCCGTTCTTTTGTTTTGATTTTATTTCCCATATTCTAACAGGTGTGGTTTTGTGATTTGTTTGGAGTAGTTTATTTTGCTTATTTTATTGTTGTTTGTTTATATATTTATTTATTTTTCTATTTTAAGTTACGTAGTAAAAATTTGTTTTCATGTCTACATTTAACAAAGCCAAGAAAGACTACGAAACAGCCCTAAAAGATAGCGGATTCCCAGCAACACTCACATACTCACCACAGAACACAAAAAAGACCAACAGAAAAAGAAATATCATATGGTTCAACCCACCGTACAGCAAAAACGTAAGAACAAACATAGGAAAAATATTCTTCAAGCTTTTACACAAACACTTCCCGGAATCAAGCACACTACACAAAATATTCAACAAAAACACAGTAAAAATCAGCTACAGTTGCACCGAGAACATGGCACAAATAATAAAAAAGCACAACAGAAAAATTATTAACAAACCACACGAACAAATTAAACCCACGTGCAACTGCAGAATAAAAAACGAATGTCCCTTAAACGGTAATTGTTTACAAAACAACGTAATCTACCAAGCCACGACAAAATCAGCAGATAATGAAGAAAAAGTATACATAGGAGTAACCGAAGGACCATGGAAACAAAGAAATTATGTACACAAAATGTCTTTCACAAATAGTAAATATGCGAACAGCACAATGCTTTCTAAGTATATCTGGGAAATAAAAAACAAAACACACACCACACCAAAAATATCTTGGAAAATAAGGAAAAAATCATCAGCCTACAACAACCTATCAAAAACTTGCAAACTTTGCTTGGAGGAAAAAATAGCTATCATTACCTTCCCAGATCAAAATAAATTATTAAATAAAAGATCCGAGCTAATCTCAAAATGTAGACATGAAAACAAATTTTTACTACGTAACTTAAAATAGAAAAATAAATAAATATATAAACAAACAACAATAAAATAAGCAAAATAAACTACTCCAAACAAATCACAAAACCACACCTGTTAGAATATGCGAAATAAAATCAAAACAAAAGAACGGACGAAAGTTATAACTGTTATACAAATAAAAATAAAAATAATAAGCAAAACAATTTGACCCAAATAAATAAGCGAACAAGCGATTTCCGGTAAATGGCGGCCATTATAGACTACCAACAATAAGCTATATAAACAATTTTTTTTTTACTACGTTAACCAAAAACACCGATCAAAATAAAAGAATGAATAAATAAATATATAAGATAAAAAATAAAAATAAAAAAACAAACAAAAAAAACAAGCAAAATAATTTGACATAAATAAATAAACAAATAAGCGACTTCCGGTAAAAGTACCCGCCAAAATATACTACCCATAATGCACCACTGACCCTTATATAAACAGCCGAGAAAAATAACAGCACTAGTCGCCTGACGATTGCACTAGCATGAAACAGACTGTCGCCTCTAAGTGCTGACTTCAATGTCCACTTTTATATTTACACACGCTCTATCTCTGATATTGAGCACTTTACCCCATAAATATAGCACACTTTAAGACTATATTTCTGCATATATATATATATATATATATATATATATATATATATATACAGACGTACACACACACACACAAAGACAAACACAGACACAGACACAGACACAGACACACACATATATATATATATATATATATATATATATATATATACAAGAAGAAATTAAAAAATCTCAATAAACTCAATAATACCACTAACAAAATTGATAATATTAATAATAATTGTAAACATACTATATAGGTTGGTAAATTGTGGTTACTTCATATTTTGAGTTTCGCGCATGCGTGTTGTTTCTTTTTGAATTTGTCGACTGCAGAGTGAGGCACCGTCTGTAAGAAAAATGACGCAATTCCATGACGCAATTCACTCCGCCAGAAATTTGGAAATTATTATCATTCGTGCCGGAAGCATGACTACGAACATTTCAGAGTGATTGGATGTTAATCTGAGGACAGTGCAATAGATTCGGAATGAGTTTGATTAGTCTAATTGTGGTTACCAATATACGGCAAGTCGGATTACGCATTCTGGTCGTTCTCATAAGAAAAGAGTTTACGAATTTATGGTGAAGGCTTCAGATTCAACACGGAGGACTACATCAAATATTTTAAGGAGGTAGTGCTGCTCTGGGTCAAGAGGATAGCTGCTGGAAGACACTGTGTCTGTTAGCATGACTCTGCCCCTGCCCACAAGCCGGAGAACACAGTTATGTCATTATTTGATAGGTGTGAATTTTTTGTAAATGCGTATTGTTATAGTTATTATGTTCTTTAATGTTTTAACTAAGGGAAGTAAATTAAATTGATATAATTTTATCTTTTTAAATACAATTTAAGTATTTTAAAAACGTTGCTATTATAGACGTTGTAATTTTTAAAAAAAGTATGTTAGAAACATTGCTATTATAGCCATTTTAAACCATTTCTGCTTTACTCATAATACATCTTATTTAATGTTGGTTGTATTTTTCTTAGAGGGTCTCAATAATTTGAAGTTTTTTTTTCATGGTGGGGTATACTTGCATTGTCAATTATTATTTTTCTCAATTGTGAATGTGGACAGGAATGTCGTTTAAATGCTGTGGTATGGAGCTTGAATCTGACATGAATTCAAGAGGAGTAAAATAAAAATGGATATAACATGTCCAGATTATTCAACCAAACATACTTGAATGAAGATATGCTGCCTATATATATATATATATTATATATATATTATATATATATATGTATATATATTCAGAGAGAGAGAGAGAGAGAGAGAGAGAGAGAGAGAGAGAGAGAGAGAGTCAGAGTCATTCACATACAGGCCAGTGTCGTAGTATCACAGCTCATCAGTGTGGCAACAGTCGGAGTTTCTATACCTGAGCTATCAGCGCACGGCAGAGGAAAAGGGAAATTCTAGCGTATTATTTTTTACGAATGTAAATAAACGTTAGATAGCTATAGTGCTCAATGCATTTAATATATATATATATATATATATATATATATATATATATATATATATATATATATATATATATATATATATATATATAATGAATTATTGAGTGATATAACTGGAGAGGTGAATAAAAGTGGCAGTGACACAATTATAGCAAAATACTTGCTGCAATGTTCAGCAAACATTTGAAATATCTGTTCGCTAGAAAAGCATAATAACTCGCTGATCAGTGTGTTTGGAACTATAATAACCTGTGGACCGCTTCTAAGAAGATAATGAAATTATCTTCATGACTTGAGGCCAATTCAAAATTACGAATATTAGAATAGATAATTATACGGATATAATGCAAAATGAAAGATTAATATGAGGCTTTGATATTTATGAGCAGATAGATATATATGAATAGATTAAAACATATATGAACAGCTTAACTTGATATATCGATAGAGTGATATCAATAGTCTGTAATATATATATATGAACAGATTAGCTTTCTAGATGGATAGGTAAATCGATCCATCGATATATAGATGAATTAATAATAAATAAAAAGTAAACCCTTAATAATACCAACTATGAACATGACCACAATACGTTGACCGTGTTTGGAAAATAAAACATTCTCATAACTCTAGATACACACATAAAACAATCCATATATTCAGTTAAAAGTAAAATAAAATGAATCTTTTTATAATGGCTAAAAGTATGGCCGCAAGCGATCGGATATATAAAACATTGACAATTTTTATATAATCTATATCCAGATGAGAAAAAATTATAAAACATAAAAATTATATAAAAAAAACTTAACCACAAGACCTTTTAATCGTTTTTAATGACTCTTGTACACACACACACACACACACACACACACACACACACACATATATATATATATTTAATTATTCAATGAGAGGTCAACGCTACAACCATCGCATCTCCTAGAGACGTATAGCTCTCACCTCCCCCTTTCACTCTATGTAACTATCTTAAAACACAACTTCCGCTAATCTCGTTTTTCCTTTCGTTTTTCGGTTGATTCCTGGAAAATATTTTGCATCCACTAATTGTTTTGAAACCGCAAGGTCTGCCGAAGCGAAACCGAATTTTGTCGGTCTCGTGAAATATAAAATATTACCATGGCTTTCTGAAGCTTCCCATTTCTTAATTAATTATTACTTGCTCCGTTTACTACATTGAGCTCTCGGGATTTCTATCCTCCCTGGAATTATCCATACGGATACCAATTAACTTTAAGTTGCGACCAAAAATAGATCAAATATGAATAGGCATCATACATTTATTAATCAGAAATTGAAGCATGTTAGATTGATAAACTTTTCCTATTTGTAATTTATTTAATTTATAAAATACTTAATTGTTACTCTTTTCCAACTCTCCTTTTCCATCCTTTGGGAGAGGAATTTGGCCTACAGTACGCCATGTAATTATAAATGTCAAAGGTTTATTGTAAAACCCAGTAAAATAAGAATAATGGCAACAGTTATGCACAAGGTCGTCGCAAATAAATCCAGTGCTACTATTAGAAGGTCGGTAGTTCTCGCGTAAGTCTGAGTCGTACTTAACAAGTCCCAGCTAGTAACATTTACCAGCTGCCCTAGTAAGTAGGATGTGGCACAAGGCCAATTTTTATGTGGGCCAAAAAATTCCCCGTTAACCCCGCATAAACGGGTTCGGGTCTGTCTATCTCCCGGGACGAGACTCTGACTTCGTCGTAGCCTCGTCTGGGTTCCTCTCTGCTCAGAGGCAGAGAGTTCGACAGTCTAGCCGAAAGCTAGTCGGTATTTACTAGCCCCCCAGCCCCACGAGGGTAGATATGGCACAAGGCCGAGTTTAACGTGGGTCTTCCCAGCCCGTAACCTCGGCCAAAAAATGCCCGTAGAACCCGTGTAAACGGGATCAGTTCACTCTACCTCCCCGAACGAGACTCTGCCCTTCGACAGAGCCTCGTCCGGGTTCCTCTATGCCGGAAATCAGTTCGAGAAATCAGGAGTTCGACTGTCTAGCTATTTATCCCCACGATGGTTGCATGTGGCACAAGGCCGTGTTTAACGTATGTTTTCTGAGCCCGTAAGCTAGGCCAAAAAATGCCCGTAGAACCCGCATAACTTGTTTGTGTTGGTCAACCTCCCCGAACGAGACTTTGCCCTTCGGCTGAGCCTCGTCCGGGTTCCTCTCTGCTCAGAGGCAGAGAGTTCGACCATCAAGATTTCGGCTAGACGATATATAGCCCCCCCCCCATGAGTGTTGCATGTGGCACAAGGACGGGTTAAACGTGGGTTTCCCGAGCCCGTAGGCTCGGCCAAAAAATGCCCGTAGAACCCGTATAAAAGGGATCGGGTTGGTCAACCTCCCCGAACGAGACTCTGCCCTTCGGTGGAGCCTCGTCCAGGTTCCTCTCTGCTCAGAGGCAGAGAGTTCGACAGTCTAGCCGAAAAAGATTTCGGGTAGACGACTGCGGTCCGTTCACTTCCAGATACTTATAGTATAGTCACTCATGAGGGTGACATGTTATTCCATTTCATCACTATGTATCACATATCTTGTTTTATCTATCTATCTATCTATCTATCTATCTATCTATCTATTCGAATTTCGTCTGAGAGAACCCATTTAACCTTCCATCAAGCATGGCTGATGGTAACATCAAGGAGGCTGTCGCAATGGTCTTTTTCGGGTTAACACTTTCCACTAACATGAAGTAGTAAAATTATCTTGAATCAATTAATATGTCTGCTGTTAGGAAAGTTGGTTTTCTGTGTGGTCGTTGGCAATTTTAAACGCCAGAATCTAACTTGCATATTTATAAGTTTACCATTCGCCTAGGCTTTGAATATTTCTGCCTCATTTTGTCTGGTACTACTGCTGTATATTTAGAGATTCTTGTAAAAATCCAAAGCAGAATCCGCAGTGTTGTTTAAATACAATATTTATTTATATCTTTTGTCTTCTTCATTCTTATTCTTTATTGTTTTCTGTCCTTAATAGTATTTTTTCACGTGTACTCTAACACACCTTGCGCGTTACTGGCTTTATTATCATGATTGAGTTGAAATGATTAAAAAATATTTATATACGTCACACCATACCTACTTACCTACCTGTCTGTCTATCTATCTATTACCTTCATTCTGTTTATATTTATATATATATATATATATATATATATATATATATATATATAAAGATATTTTTGAAGGTACAAAATTTTATCACAGCAATGAACGTATGAAGCTTGATATTACTAGACATATTACAACGGTGTGTGCGTGTTGCTATCGGATGGCTGGTTGTTCCCGCAGATCCCAGCTTGACTCTGTTGACCGCTGTCCTAACGAATACTTATAGGTGGTTACCACCTATAGTGCCGCCACTCAGGGGAGTGACAGGTTACACCTTACACCATTATATTCTCATCTTTCGCCATTTAAATGAGCCTTCGAATTACGGTGTTACATTTTCCCTTCATTTTGAAATAGATCTTTAAATGCTTGTACATGCTTTGCTTAGACAACACCTATTCAGATTTCACGTGATATTTCTTTCGCTGACAATTGTTACGTTGTCTTTATTTATTATTTAGCGATGTCTTTTCTATAGGTAAACTTCAAATACTTAATTGGTTCTGAATGAACCAAGTCATAGCCTCTTAGAATGATAACATCCGAAGAAAGGTAGAGAAATAATCTAACGTTACTATAAGAAATTCATTGGGTGACCCATATTGGTGTCTTTGTGTTGAACTTAGCTGATTAATTTCCAATGCATCCAACGCTGCGTTTTGTACTCGCCTGTTCAGATTATTTAAAATTGCCCTCACCAGGGAAATCAACAGTAAATGAGAACTCTTGCTGTGCTTCAATATTGATGAATAAATATAAATTCTTCACAAATTGGATTATCATTCTGATGTAAATTGTTTTATAAGGATCAATAGTTTGTGACGTTTTATGACTACGCAGTTTCTGTTTTTGTGTCTTCTGCTGCGTGACGTGCCCCATTGGGACAATGCCAATCACTGCCCTCTAAAATTTCCTGTCCTTTGTAGCTCTTGATAGATTCTGCTTTTTTATTATCTATCTTAAACCCAGTTCTGCCATTTTTGTCCTGTGAGTATTAAATTTCTTAAGCGGCCTTTCAGATTATGTGCCATAGAAATTTCAAGTTATATTATAATTCAAAATATCCTTTTTGTCTTCACTATTTTTTCTAATATTTTTTTGTTTTTATTCACATGTTCGATCCATACTATTCTCAGCATTCATCTATAGAACCAGATTTCTGTTGCTTCAAGGCTCTTTTTCATCTTCGAGGAAGATTTTCGAATATTCACTGCCATAAGCTGGTATTATGTAATGTCAACTTTATTGAGCGTCTTTTTCTCATCATCTAAGATGAGAAATTCTCGTTCCCATATCTTTATCTTACCGCACGATCAACTGGAATTATATAGAGTGATTTCCCCTTATCAGTGTTTTGTCTTTTCCTTATTTCATTTATTTGCAATCCATAAGAGAAAAAAAATTAATAAGTTTTACATATGGTTCTTTGACACATCAATATGTCGACTTCATAAAAAAGAAACAAATATTGTATGAAGATGTTGTGAAGATCAACGGTAATAAAGATGGCGACTGGAGAATATGAGCAGAAAAAAAGCAACAGGATCAGGTGGAGCTGTAATAGAGCTGCTCCCAGCCATACGTTATCGACAAGAAAACAGAAATAATAAATGAAATATACGACAACGGCGAAATACTGGAAGTCCTTACTGGATTTATTTTCATAGTGCTGTGTAAGAAGACAAGTGCAAATTAATGCGATCACTATTGAACAATCTAAATATATGGACACGGTTGAAATTTCTGAAATATATAATGAGAAAAGAAGACCTGGAAAATTAGTCTCTTGCAAGAGGACATCTGTAAATTGATAGCATAACAGGTTGAAGCAGGGTAGTAAAATACAAACATTGATGAGTTACGAAAGATAGGAATTTGTACAGAGCCATAATCACCGGTACACACACACAAACATACACACACACACACACACACAAAGAAACACACACACACACACACACACACACACACACACATATATATATATATATTTATTTATTTATAATTATTTATTTCAAAATTATAACATATATATGCTATAAAATCAATACAAAAAGTGATGGCGTTGAATGTATCATAAAGGGTTGTTCAAAACACTTTATTATACATTCAAAACCAGCACTTGATAAAATTCCAAAAGTGTTGAAACAAAATGGCTATTTTTGTAGTAATTTTAACAAATATTTATCTTATAATTTTCGAATAAAAAAATATATTTGTTCTACTCTGTATTGAGCACTCTTTTAAGAATAATATTTGTTGGTTATTAGAATTTATTCCGTATACATCAATACAATACTTGAATATATATATATATATATATATATATATATATATATATATATATATATATATATATATATATATATATATATAAATGAATATTGAAGTCAACACCCAGGCCTGACGTTTGCGTTTAATATGAAACAGACTGTCGCTCCTGGGCGTTGGTTTCAATGTACACTTTATATTTACATACGCCCTACCTCTGATATTGTGCATTTAAGCCATAATTATAGTATTCCTTTAAACCTTATTTATCTTATATATATATATATATATATATATATATATATATATATATATATATATATATATATATATGTGTGTGTGTGTGTGTGTATACATATATATATGTGTGTGTGTGTATATATATATATGTGTGTGTGTGCGTGTATATATATATATATATATATATATATATATATATATATGTGTGTGTGTGTGTGTGTGTGTTATTGGGGGCACTTTTACTCCTCTACAACTATAGAAGTATCAATAGCTCCTTTCGTCATGAATGAACGTAATAATATATTAAGGGCAGTGGTGAGAATACCTGTTTCTCTCGCAGGGAATATTCGGTAGTATTTAACCGACAAGTTAGCGTGACTGTTGGCTGAAATCTATTTAAAAAATTATGTCTCTTAAAACAGTTCTCCAGAAAAATCGGTACAGTAACTACCATGCCTGTTCTGAGTATTGAAGGGAGTTTTCTTCCTAAACATTTGTTTAATGTCGTGTGGAAGGTAAAAAGAAACTCGATTAACTCATCATTCTCTCTTCTAGTTACATGTGTTATCTATTTCCGTCGTTGCTGCTCTTGGAAGTCTTCATGTGAGAGTGATTGTTTTTATTTGGTAACGTTCTTTGAGAACTGATGCAATATAATCTTCATTTACTCGTTTGAAGTTAATTTTATCCTTTGAACTTTGAAAACGGCTGTATATGGATGACGAAGTTGGACGCCATGCATGACATCCATATGATAGGCACTAAATTCGGTGTTTCTCTCTTATATCTAAGTACTTATATATTTAAGGAACCAAAAGAATTGGAAAAATAACGTGAAATAAATTGAACTCAATGTGAGCCAGAAATTTTATCTGACAAAAAATGCTGATTTAATTATGTCTACGCGTGGAATTTTTTAAAACTATTTACAAATGAAATACCTTGCATAAGTCTCCAGGAAGATGTAACTAGCTCGCATTTTTCTTTTTAGATGGAAATCGTTCGCGAAAATACAGTTGAAGTTACGCAATGAAAATTACTGCATAAGACGTTAGCTTCTCTCGTTATATTAGTTTTTATTCAAGCTAGACTTACTAATGGCGCTTAGTAGTGACTAATCAGTCGGGATTGTTAATATATCAGAAAGAATATATATATATATATATATATATATATATATATATATATATATATATATATATATATACATAACGCGAATACACACACATACACAAACACGAATAATAATAATAATAATAATAATAATAATAATAATAATAATAATAATAATAATAATTAGGTGTCTGATCGAGACCCGGAAAGTAATTACTATACACCAGAACCAAAGTAAATAGACATCAACAATTGATTGAAAAGTTTCCGATGGACACATCTAAGTGATTCCTGGTAGCCCAAGCCTTAAAGAAATACAAAAAACAATTGTACTTACAAGTATATTCCACACTTTCTGAAGGTCCTTTTCAATGTAAAATATGTGTGATCTTGTATTTATTTGGATGGGGAGAGGGGTTCTCAGAAAATGCTCCGTGAAAATGACATGATGCATTTAACTTTATGTCTCTGGTTGGAACCCGGAAAAACGAGTATATACCAGAAATCATATCAAATCAAATCAATAAATAAATAAATAAATAAATAATAATAATAATAATAATGAAGGATGGAACTAACTCGAAATCCAGGATCTGGGGAAATTTTGATGAAACTGTCGACCATATTATCTCAGTTTGTCCGGAACGAGCAAAAATGTATATAACAAGGTAACGACATATGTGCACTGAAAGACATGCAAGAAGCACAAAATCCAAAACACTAAGAGATAGCGCCAACCAGACAAAGTTACACTAAAATAACGATGTAACTATCCTCTGGGACATGCTAATTCAAACTGATAGGGGGATAAAAGCAAACAGACCTGATAAATGACAAAGAATTTCAGGAAATGTATGCTTATTGACATAGCAATACTGAGAGAAACACCAACATGAAAATTATCGAGAAATTATCCAAATACAAGAACCTCGAGATCGAGATTAATAGGATGTGGGGAATGAAGACTGAGACTGTACCAATGGTAATCGGAGCACTGGGACTCGTGAGGAAAGGAATGGACAATTTTAGTAACAGTATCCCAGGTAACATCAACATACAAGTTGTCCAGAATATCGCCTGACTAGAAACATCCTATGTACTAAGAAAAGTGATATCCATTAAATGACAATTTTCCTATTGGGCCTAAGGACCATAGATTGAACCCGGTTGTGCAGGATACAAAACAGGAAACATGACATACACAAATATTATTATTATTAATAATAATAATAATAATAATAATAATAATAATAATAATGCTTGTTAACTAGGAATTATCAAGCAAATATACTAAAATACTGTGTTAGCCCAAGATGCAGATTCTGTGACAAATATCCAGAAACCATTGATCATCTTATATCAGGTTGCACGATATTGGCACCCACTGAATATAAAACCCGGCATGACAGAGTGGGCCAATATCCGCACTGGAAAATTTGCAACTCCTATGGGAAGGAAACTGGAAGAAACTGGTACGAACACCACCCTGACCCGGTTACGGAGATAGGGCCTGTTACAATTCTATGGGACTACACAAGACACACTGACAGAACAATCAAAGCCAACCGCCCAGACATTGTTATTAAAGACCACAAACAAAATAAGTGCCTTCTTATTGATATGGCAGTCCCTGCATACTGCAATGTATCTTTGAAGATATTCGAAAAACTGTCAAAATACAAGGACCTTGAAAGAGAAATCTCAAAAATGTGGCACATGGGAACATCAACAATTCCTGTTGTAGTTGGAGCCCTTGGACTGGTTGGAAAAGATTCCAGTAGGCTGGTTGAAGGGATCCCTGGAAGTCCATGCCTCAAAGAGATACAAAAAATTGTTCTGACAAGTACAACCCACACTTTACGAAGGGCTTTATCTATGTAATTATTATTATTATTATTATTTTTTTTTGCAGTGGAATGTGTCATGATGCCATTTCTAACCTTAGGTCCCTAGGCGGGACCCGGAAAGAAATGTGTAAACGCCAGATATCAAAGAAAATAATAATAATAATAACTATATGAAGAAATCGGTCGAAAGCGAGTGCCTGTTCTTAATTTTATTTTAAGTCTATGTCTTATCAGTGCGTAGGCGATCATGACTCTCAAAATATTCCTTATTTATGTAGATTGACATCGGGCACTTCGACGTGTTGCAATGTTTAGCAATCTAGACCAATTATGATTTAGTAGCGATATCGATCCTCTTTCCGTGCTCTTCACTTTCAGCCTTGTGCCACATCTAAGTTATGCTTTATAAATCGCTGTATGGATTGATATGACTTTCTGGACAATATAGTGTAGTTGATCTTTTCTATATTTTGAAATGGTTGTTTAATAGAAGAGTACTGAATTGCTATGTGATATTACTACTGCTATATGGCAGTGAATGCTGGGCAATTTCTTCACAGACGAAGCGAAGATTTGAAACAGAAACGTGGGTTTACAGAAAGGCGCTGAGTATAAAATAGACGAAGGGCGTAAGCTACGATGAAGTCTCAAGACCCTTGCATTCTAGAATCAGAAATAGTCAACAGATGTTTTTGGGTATATATGGAGGAAAGAGGGATTGCAGAATTGGACCCTCACCGGGCATATCGAAGGGAAATGTGGGAGTGGTCGTCTGCGGCGTATTTGCCTGACGAGGTTATGTAAATGAATGGCAGAACGGGATCGCACTGATTGCAAAAAAAAAAAACAAGCATTACTAAAACCTACAAATGATAGGAAGTCGTGGAGAGTCAGCTACGCTCTTTTTCTGGAGAGCCACGGTGAAAGAAGGAGGAGGAAGAAGAATATGAAAAAACAGAGAAATTATTGTCAACAATCCGAAAAATGTGACACCAGACAGGACTCGAACACCGTTCTCTCTCTCTCACTCTTTCTCTCTATCTATCTATCTATCTCTCTCTCTCTCTCTCTCTCTCTCTCTATATATCTATATATATATATATATATATATATATATATATATATATATATATATATATATATATATATATAGTTTAACAATCAGGAGGTCAATTTAGTGTTTGCTCATCACCCACAGAGCCCATCTGTGGTTTATGCTGCAACTATGATGAGCAGACCTTAGTTACAGATTCTGGGAGAGAAACTGTGGTCACGTTAAAATACGCTACCACGGGTTCGACCCGGCGCTCTCGTCGGGCGAAACTTTTAAAATCACCACTTTAACGCTTTATATTATAAAACCCCACAAAGAACGCTACATAATTTTCTTTAAAAAAACAATAGGCATATGATGATTGAAAAACACGATATATATATATATATATATATATATATATATATATATATAAATATAGCATGATGAGAAGCCACGTATACTTTCTTGATATGTATATAATATATGGATAAAATAACTGAAAAGAAATTGGGTGTTTTTTTTGCGAAACTATTTATTTCTATGTTTTTATATATATGAAATATTAAACATATATAAAAACATAGAAATAAATACTTTCGCCAAAAAATCACCCAAATTTTTTTTCAGTTATTTTATCCATATATATATATATATATATATATATATATATATATATATATATATATATATATATATACTTCATTATAGGATATTACATTCGACCATATATAAAACTGCGACATAAATGTATTCTTGTTACTATGCATATCATCGTATCTCAACAGGCGTCAATAAAATAATAATAGATTCCTAAAAAACTGTAAATATTACTGAAACACCCAATGTTTACAGTTTTTAAAAAATCTATTATTTAGATAATTTATTCTACACATTCAATTGTCTTGTCTTTAAATCCCCATCACTTAATAATATAATCCACTTGCAGGAACCTAAATTCATTTACATACAAATAAAGGCTTTCGCTATAAATAAACTCCCATCTCCTTGTCGCTAACCCAGATTCCTTATCAAAATAAGGCGTCCTCTTAAATAGCCCCGTACGTTCTCACCGACAACTATCTAAGCTAAATTCAAAGCCACTATTCCGAGACAGTCAATCTAGAGCTGAGGAGGGCTGGCATATGGTTGTGCTAGTCTGAAAATACTGTACTAACATGAGATAATTTTGAAGTTTTTGCTGTATAAAATATATGGTCTGTTATAATAAATATATTGAGCTCTCCCTCTGGATCAGTTTTAATATCTGATATTAACAGCGCCCACCTGGATTATATACCAACGGATTTATTACCTGTACTATATATATATATATATATATATATATATATATATATATATATATATATATATGAAGAAATATAGATTTTAATGTCTTCTATATTTATGGGATAAAGTGCTCAACATCAGAGATAGAGCGTATATATATATATATATATATATATATATATATATATATATATATATATATATGACCATGGTCGATTTGTTAGGTAAGAGACTTACTGATGTTATCGTAATGGATCGAGGTCGTTCCCAGCGTTTAGAAAGGGCCTGAAAACTATACCATGGCTTGACCCAAGCCTTGTGAGTGAAATTGTGTAGACGGAACTTTTGTGCGCCGTTGATAGCTGTGATAACACAAAGCCACAAGTCGTCGTAGCCGAATGTTTGAGCTTGCTGGCTTTGTTCAAATTGTTGATCCCACTAAATAACACGCTCTCTCCCAGAAACTGTAACTAAGGTCTAAATTGCAGAATAAACCACAGGTAAAACACAAAATGTGCCTGACCAAGCGTCTGCAATAGGAATTTGCTAGCCGGCCTACTAGACAAGGATACTCGAATAAGAGTGGCCAGCTATTATATCTATCTATCTATCTATCTATCTGAAGAAATAAAGTTTTAAGGTGTGATATATTTATGGGATAAAGTGCTTAATATCAGAGATAGAGGGTATGTAAATATAAATATAAAAGTGAAGCTTGAAATCAACACTCAGAGGCAACAGGCTTTTTCATGCTAGACTCAATCTTCAGGCCGTGTGTGTTGGATTTTCCCAACCATATATATATATATATATATATATATATATATATATATATATGGGTTAGTGGTGCATTATGGGTAGTCTATTCTGGCGAATATGTTGGCGGAAGTGGCTTGTTTATTTATTTATTTGGGTTAATTTATTTCACTTTTTTTATTTTCATTTTTTATTTTATATATTTATATATTTATTTATTTATTCATTTATTCATTTTTTATTTTATATATTTATTTATTCTTTGGAACGATTTTAAATGTTTAACCGTCTGATGATTTTTTCTCATCTATGGAAAGATTAACAAACCACGTGATAAAATTATCGAAACCTATTACGAAAATTGACATTCGAACTGAAATGCAATGAGATGTGCCCAGGTCGCCTCATCTCCCAAAAAGGGAAGTCAATTGCCCATCACGATCGTGCGCCTTGACGCCTTTAGATTTCTTCCTTTGGGGTAAACTCAAAAATAAAAGCCAACAAGCCAAGAACAATTCAACAGCTGAAGGATGAGATAATAGGGCATATTGGTGAGATCGAGGAGCAACTATGCAGAGACGTCATCAAAAACTTTGACCATCGAGTGCCGAGAAGCCTTGGGGGACATTTAGGTGATATTATTTTTCACGCATCATTGCCATGGCTTAAATAAAACGATCCGATAGAGAAATGAATAAATTTCCACCAGTTACACTGACTTATTTACTGCTGAATTTGATCCACCTTAATGAAACACCCTA
Source organism: Acanthosepion esculentum (assembly GCA_964036315.1). Classification (NCBI taxonomy): domain Eukaryota; kingdom Metazoa; phylum Mollusca; class Cephalopoda; order Sepiida; family Sepiidae; genus Acanthosepion; species Acanthosepion esculentum. Next base: position 27,622,937 of record OZ038482.1, read on the forward strand.
TATATATATATATATATACAAAGTTTTTGAATAATAATAATAATGTTATTATATTTGTCGTAACGTCTGCGTAGGTATTCATATGCGAATTACAGTTTCTTTTGTATCCCAGCTGTTCGTCTTCCTTTATTGACACGAAAATCATTTGAATATAAAAACTAAGGCAAAGCGTTACTACATACGTGACAATTATCTGTAAAGCGAGCGTTTGAATAGAAAAGTACAATTATTTCACATCAGGTGCACAAAAGCTGTTTACATGAGTCAGATTACTTGAGACATGACAGAACATGCATATAGCGGCTGCAGTAAACTGATCAAGAACTCTATATTTATTTATAATTCTTTAAAAAGTGATCATTCATGCAAGGACGAAAATGTTTGTTGAATGCAGACGTGAAGAATATAATACCATGGAAGTCTTGTATAACAGTAGAGGTTATCTTGTAAAATATCAAGACTCGTTAACATGTGACATTTTCCAATAGGATGATACTCATTTCGTTTGCTTCCTACTTTTCTGCACCGTGTTCATTCAGAACCTAAATTATCATGGTTATCCACATCTTCCTGTTCTTTATAGCTCCTAGTAGGTTTTGTATTTTTTCCTAACTCTCCTCATCTTCTAATAGGTACAGTGGGGTAATGGATAGAAGCTCAGATTGAGGAATCGGAGAAATGAGTTCGAACTCCTATCGGAACCTTTACATTCACTTACGTGCTAATACCCTTGGGAAATGTATGGGTCCTCTTCTTCTCCTTAGCTATGGGTAAATAGCAGAACAGACTGGGTTCTATAACTTTGGATGACAATTGGTCTATGGCTGAAAGAAATGGCAACATACTGCGAGAAAAATTCTGCCTCGTCAATTATATATCGAAAGATACATGATGGCTTAAGCGTGTATTACACATGGCACATAACTGACTTCTAAACTTCGTTCTAGCAACAATTTATTCCAGTTTGTTAGTTTATTCGCTGCTTTTCTCTGTTCTTATTGCATTCAATGTGTCCTGTGAGTATCTGATTTTCCAAGCTCTCTTTCCTCATTATGTGCCCATGAAATTTCAACTGTCTCATCCTGATCCCAAATATAAGGGCTCTTTATGATTCCATTTTCCTTAAAACTGCATCGATGGGATTGACAGCATCTTTCTGTAGAACCACATTTCTATTGCTTCATGTCTCTAACATGGTGAGGTCAGAGTTCACCATTCACTGTCATATAGTAGGACCAATCATAGTCCAGTATTCATTGTCATATAGTAGGACCAAACATAGTGCAGCATTCACTGTCATATAGTAGGACCAATCATAGTCCAGCATTTATTGTCATATAGTAGGACCAATCATAGTCCAGCATTCATTGTCATATAGTAGGACCAATCATAGTCCAGCATTCACTGTCATATAGTAGGACCAATCGTAGTCCAGAATTCATTGTCATATAGTAGGACCAATCATAGTCCAACATTCACTGTCATATAATAGGACCAATTATAGACTACCATTCACTGTCATATAGAAGGACCAATCATAGTCCAGCATTCACTGTCATATAGTAAGACCAGTCAGTGTCGCATTCACTGTCATATAGTAGGACCAATCATAGTCCAGCATTCACTGTCATATAGTAGGAACAATATTTCATGATAGGTATATTTTTCTCTTTCTCCAACTAAGTTTGTCTAAAAATATTTTGTCATTATTTCCTGTGTAGTCCTGGGTATGACGATGAACTACATCCGGTTGCAAAGCCTTTGATTGGAAGATTAGTGGTTTTTGAGTAGCGTGAAACCACTATTTAATTGCTATTGTTCCAGGTCTATCTTGAACAGGGGTGGAAAAAACCTGTTACAGACCCATCTAGGGGGGGGGGGAGAATGAACTCCCAAACAAAAACAAACACTTTTAAAGTATAAATATATATTTTCATGGTAAATATATCAGTAATACGTTTTCTTATATGAAAAATACTAACAATATATTTTCTTGCAGAATCACCAACAATACATATTTTTATCTGTAGTTGAAGGCATATAACGGCGTTCAAAATACAATAGCGGCCAAAATGTTCGGAACGGCATTGTTTTCGTCAGAAAAGTAGATATAATTTTTTATCAAAGTTGTTTTATATTCTATAATTTTCACAGACAATAAATACGATATTATTTGTTAATATCTGTGAATTTGGTGTAATTTGAGAGGAGAATACGAAAGTTATGCATGATTTAGTGATTTACTGCAAAACCCATGGCGGCCAAAATGATCAGAACGGTTGCTTTTAATCCGTGTTTTAGTATATTTAACCGGCGAACTCTAATATTTTTATTAAGCTTCGAAAGAAGGATAATTTAAGTATTGGGTCTATTGCAAAGATTGTTAACAAGTCAAAAAGTGTTGTTTACGTTATTCGTAACGTCAACGATGATTGTGGTTCGTGTGAAGCAAGTCTACATGTAGGCCAAGAAAAACGACCAAGAGAGAAGATCGTGCTATGGTAAAGTTGATTTCTTTCTCGGAAAATGAGCATTGTACTGAAGAAAACTTTATCTCGAAAAACTGTGTCTCGTCGTTTAGTTGAACATGACCTACAAGCAAGAGCACCCGCAGTGAAGCCACTGATCAGCTCCAAGAATAAAAAGTGTCGTCTTACCTTTGCAACCGAACATGTGTTGTGGTCTCAAGAAAAATGGCAAACGGTGCATTTCAGTGATGAATCTAAGTTTATGTTATTTGGCTCAGATAGGAAAAGGTATGTTCGTCGAAACGTAGGTGAAAAATTGTCACTTAAATGCCTTAAGACTCGTGTTAAATTCGGTGGAGAAAGTGTCATGGTTTGAGGGATGATATCTGGTGATGGTGTGGGCCATTTGGTGCGATTACATGGAAAGGTAAATGCAGGGTTTATAAACAACTTGTAAAAGATCATGTCTTGCCTGTGCTGAGAAATTCAACTAAGCGACCACCCATATACATGCAGGACAATGCCCCATGTCACAAGGCTAGGGTGGTCATGAACTTCCTCAAGGCTGAAAAGGTTATTGTTATGGATTGGCCTGCTCCAAGCCTAAATCTCAATCCTATTGAAAATGTGTGGAATATTCTAGGAAAACTTTCGACACCAGAAATCCTAAAACAACCGAGCAATTATGGAATGCCCTCCAGGAAGAATAGAATAAGATCACCCAGCAAGAAATTGAAAATTTAATTTCCTCATGCAGTCGAAGATGTCAAAGTGTGATTGAAGCTAAAGGGCTTCACACTAAATATTAAATAATTCCAGTATTCTCTGTCATTTTTGATTATTTTGTTATTTTTTAATCGTTCTGATCATTTTGGCCGCCATGGGTTTTGCAGTAAATCACTAAGTCATCCATAACGTTTGTATTATCCTCTCAAATTACACCAAAATCTCAGACAATAACAAGTAATATCGTATGAAAATATTAGAATATAAACAACTTTGATAAAAATTATACCTACTTTTCTGACGAAAACAATGCCGTTCTGAACATTTTGGCCGCAACTGTGTATTTAGTTGAAGCCCTAAAATTGTATTTAGATTTCGGCATAGGATAACCCATGGATTTTCGCAGTAAGACAATTTCGCCGCATTTTTTTAATATGCGAATACATTGTTATCAAGTATAGCTGGCTCACACTAGTGTTGCTTCGATTTAAACATTTTAATAAACGACGTTATACTAACATACACCAAAAATTCGTGTAAACTAATTGCGTATTTGAAAAAGGAAGAGACATTAGCAAAAAAGAAAGAGTCTAATTTAGATCGATCGGATGCGCTACAGATGAAGAATATATATATATATATATATATATATATATCAATGCAAGAATTCAGCGGAAAATACTTCGTTACATTCCAACGCCAACACATTACTTACAAAGCATTGCCTGGAATTTGCACACATTTTAAATTATTTCTTTGTTAATGTGATATATTTTTAGTCTTTTAGTTTTTAAATAAATGTTTATTTTTTAATTTCTTTTGTGATGTTTAACCATGTAAAAAGATATCCATATATACTTGATAACAAGCCACTTCGCATATTAAATTGAAAGGTACGTTCAAGATATGAGTATGGAAAAGAATACGCCGAAATTTCCTTACGACACAAATCCTAAATGGCAAAGTTTCCTACGCTGAAAACTCCTGAAGCGAGTGTTCCTACTGCAAAAATGTTTATGCCGAATGTTCCGGATACGGTGTCAACAGTACACATCAATCGATTATTCTCAGAGTAAAGTACAACAGTACACATCTATCGTTATTCTCAGAGTAAAGATCTAAGTTTTACTCAACATTCAATTAGCATTCATTAAATGCATATTAATTTAACGTCTGCATCACTGTCAGTCGGGAATTATCAATGGTTAGCAACAACTGTCGGCTTTTCATGAATTAGCTTCTTATTTGGCGTCATATGTTACCTTAACTAGCCATTAAAATGTCGGATACTGAATCTATTACCTTTATATATGAGTAGACTAGTTGCGTTTTTTTTACATAAATAAAGATGAGAGACTGGTTTCGACATCGCTGACAAAAGTAATTACGAAGATTTTACGTGCATGTCTCTTTCCATTATGTCCAGATGCAATTCAATAACAGACAAGAACATATTGAGATAGCATTCTTCACCGGTTCTCCTGAATAAACGATGACTTCGATTTGTCAAGAAACGCTGTAAAAGGTTCCAATATTTTTAGTCTCTCCAAGTTAAAATTTTTAATGTGATCTATTAATAAGGTAGAGAATTTTCTTATCATTGCATGACCCCGATATATGCCATTTTGTCAGTATAGCGTAAGCATCGTGTAATATATTCAGTAACTTGGCTTGACAAAAATAAGAGTTGTGGGCGAAGGGCACAAGAGACGGATCAGTGACTGAACGAATGTTTAATTTTAACAAAGAATAAAAAAAGAAAACGTTATATAGCACTCACTCCTTTGCAGTCCTGGGTATGACGATAAACTACACCCGGTAGCAAGGCTTCTAATCGGGAGATTGGAGGGTTTTAGGAGCATGGAACCACCACTTGACTGCAGTTGTTTCCATATGCACCAAAACGTGGGGTGGTAGCACCTGTTAAGGTCCAAAATATGTGCAAATAGTACCCCCCCAAAAAAAACACTATGAAACTATAAAAATACATTTTTTTAGTAAAATTACCAGCAATACTTTTTAACGCAAAATGACCAATAATGTATTTTATCTGTATTTGAAGGCATACAATTATATTCAAGATATATGTAGTTGAAGCCATGAATTTGTGTTCAAAATATTTAGATTTTGGCATTAAATAACCCATAGAGGTTGATATGCTGCTAAACAAAATCAACCAGCCAACTCGGACTCGTGTTCCAGTAAATTTTAAGTCAACTGCTATTTTCTCTGAAAAAAAAATGGATGAACATGAAAAACTGGAACGGCACAAATATATATATGAGTGTATGTATTCTTTCTTACTGAATTCCGGACTTGTAGGGTTTTGGCCGTCAACTTGATTTTGACAAAAACGAAAGATCGATATAATACACAATGCCACTTGCCAGCTTCTGTTTCCTCGCTTTCGCTTCTTGGCCCCCACTCTACACTCACATTTTCCTCACGCATGTCACGTTTATTCGTTAGTTGGCCAGAGATTCTTTTTTGTCATACCACTTCATTCTACCATTCACCGATAATGCAGAACCAATCCTTTCACCTAATAAAATCCCAATCCCGCTGTTTTTAGTTTCTCTTCCACACTGACCCGCTGAGAGGTAAGTTTGTAAGTTTGCATAATTTAGTTTTTCACTTTCTTCACAGGTGCCTGATCTAGAAGCCTGACTTAAATATACGTCGGCATTACGTTGGTTTGTCCATGTGGTTTGTTTGATTTTAAGGTTAGTGAAACCCTGTTGGATTATTGAATGAAGAATTTTAATTTGGTCACCTAATGGGGAAGAAACGCACTGTTCTTTAGGAATCTTAACCAGATTAGCTTGGCTAACAATTGCACAACACCAAGGTTTCCATAAAAAAATGCATGTAAAAACAACTTAGCAGGAATGATCAGTCAGGAAACATCTTCTCTGTCCAGTGTGCATTCAGTTCGTTTGGTTTGTTTTGTTTTACGGCATAACAACCACAATGGGTTATTTTATGCCGACAAAATTTCCTTTATTTTTCAAAAATGTATAGCTGGTAATTTTTCTGAAATGTATAGCTGGTAATATTTTTTTCGAAAATGTATAGTTTGGTTTGTTTTGTTTTGTGGCATATTAACCTCAATGGGTTATTTAATGCTGACAATATTTTTATTTCTGGTAATATTTTCTTTTTTCAAATATTTATTGTTGATAATAATTTTATTAAAAGTATTTCTGGTATTAAAATCTATTTTTACACTTTCATAGTATTTTGAGTCAGGTTGTGGGGGTCAACTATTTGCCCATAGCTGGGACCCTAACAGGTGCTACCACCCCGGGTCAGAGTGGACCTGGGAACATCAGCAATTAAGAGGTGGTTCCACACTCCTCAAAACCTCCTCATCAGAGACCTTTCTGTTGGATGTAGTTTATTATCTTACCCAGGATGCGGATGCAGTTTATCGTCATACCCAGGACGCCATTCAGTTCGTGTGTCAGCTTCCTATCCTTTGTGGCCCTTATAATTGTTTCTCTCTCCCACTTCCCACTCTCTGTTCTGACATTCATTCACACTAGTTTGTTATGTATACTCTCTGCTTCACTCTGTCCATCTTGCTTTGAATATATGAATAATTTATCCCTAAGATATATTTTCTCATTATATATCTTAGAAATTTCAATCGTCTGTTTCTGATTCTGGATATAATCGTCATTCTAATTTTATTTTCTTAAAAATTCCTTTTTTAATCACATGTTCAGTCTAGGGAATTCTCAGCACCCTTCTTTAAAACTACATATCTTTTGCCTCAAGTCTCATCTACAAGAATCAGATCCCTGAAGGTAGTCATTAACAGCCAGTACTCCGAGACCCTGACGGTCAACGCAGGCGTTCTCCAGGGGTCACATTTCGGACCAACCGACTTTCTGATTTACCTAAATGATCTACCTAATTATATAGGTAAATCAATCGTATAAATCTAAGCCAATGATACGGGTGCACCTTTAAAACTCTTGAGGATCAGAGATTGGCAGCTGACCTCTCTCTTGATCTAGAACTAACTTCACAGAGGGGAAAACGGGTTGGTTACACTTAATGATTCGAAGACCAAAGTAGTTCCATCACCGCCGTTCAGATCCCGAACTACCGCCAGTCAGGATGAACGGATGTCCGCACTGAGCTTTGAAAAAATATTGGGCCTCAAACTCACATCTGACCTACAGTGGAACTCGATCCATCGCTAAAGATGCAGGTAGTATGGTTGTCTCCCTGTACCGCTCTCGTAAATACCTGACTCCTCATGCTATCCTATACCTTTAGAAGAGCTATATCAGCCTGAAAATGGAGTACTGTCGTCATATTTGGTAGGACCTGATCAGTTCTCACTTTCCTGTTTTGGGAGAGATCAAAAGCGTCTCCAAGTCCTTGTAAGTGACGAGTTAAGGGCACACGACTCAGAAGACAAAGCTTTGATTGAACTAAATCAAAAGCTGACTTGACCCAATTTGATGTGAGTTGAATACATGGACACAGCAGAGAGTAGAAAAAACAGAGAGACGAGTTACTAAAGAGAACTGAAATTGAGATACCTAGAAAAAGTCATGGCACGTGGAATTAGATCAATCTTCCCAAGTAGACTAAATAAAGTTTTTTTTTCGAAATTCCAACTGACGAAGGCCGGAACAAACAATGCTTGAAACATCGAGAATATGGCAATAATGATGCAAATAGTTATAATATCTCATCTTAGAAATATTAGTTATAAATAATAGGTATCCTTCCCAAACATTTTTAATGAAATATTGACTTGTAATATATATATATATATATATATATATATATATATATATATATATATATATATGTGTGTATGTGTGTGTGTGTGTGTCATTCGTAGAGAGTACTGTTTCGCTGTATCACAGCTCCTCAGTGCTACAAGAGAAACGAATTCCCCAAGCCCGGATCGAAACGCCAACTAATTTGGTGTCAATTTTAGCTATCTTCATTCGACCCAATGAGTCAGCCAAATCTAGCGTTTTGTTTTTGCAAACGTAAACATTCATTTTACTGAAGAGCTTCGCATTTACGTAGGTGACCGTTGTTTTTAGAATTAAATTGTCATTCAACAGTGCTCAATTGAAAATATATTTTCAAGAGTTATATATATATATATATATATATATATATATATATATATATATATATATATATATATATATATATACATATATATATATATATGTGTGTATTCTTACATTCCAAATAATGTTGAGTCATTAAATAAACTACAAAAAGTTGATAAGCCGTAAAATCAACATAACCTGATTTGTTCATGTAGATTTGAAAAATAATATTTCCTTGATTCTGATAACAAAATTTTTACTCCCATTCGATCCCGTTTCCTTTCCTCTTATATATCGTCACCGTTTCCAAATAGACTGTGCCATCCATTTTTGGAATAAGTGATTTCGTATATTAAGTTTGTTGCTCTTAGAGAGTTTTGTGTTCGTAATATCAGATATATACCATAAATAGCGCTGTAGCTCAAATTTCTAAGTTATAGAAAAGAATAGCTCAAATAGGTCAACCTCCAAATATATGATCGGCTAGTAGTGGCCAAAAAACAAAGCCTACCGGTAAATGAAGACAACCCACATAAAAACGACCTACAGTACACGGTATATCTTAGCCAACATTTAAAATTCGTCGGGTCTACTAATAAACATATGAAAGTAAACGTCAACACCCAGAAAATATTAATACTGTAGATTACACGTCATACCAGTTAGTTCTTTTTATAGTACTGCGACGTATCGTATGTAATTGTCTGTATGGGCGCCTGAATTAAACGGTACTTCTTATCAGGGCTTCTGTCAGGCTTCCAACCGCTGATACACTAAGAGTGTATCAGCGGTTGGAGGCAATGTCTGCTGTAACGTTCGTAGAATACTGAATTTGTGTTACTATTTTATTATTTTATATTAATTTCTGTGTTAATATACAAAATATGTGTACCAAACAACAAGTTTTAATGGGATATATTTATGGTAGACAGCTGGAGGTATGGTAAGTGGTGTACAGTCAAATGTTAGGAGGGATGTCTCACTTGCTTACAACTCGGGGGTAAAGCTTTGTATTTTATGCCCACCATATAAGTCGACCCCAAGTTTTGGGAATATTTTTTAGGGTTGAAAATTCGACTGGTACACCGCAATTTACCGTAATTGTCTGTTACGAATATTTAATAAATACTTTCTAAATAAATTCCACGTTGAGATTTATTTTACAGTGAAGTTCAGCTTGTAAAAGGCCCGGACGCCACTCGAGGTGGAGCATTACAGTAAGAGGCAGTTTATGGGTATAAGAGGGAAGATAAAGTTAACGCTAGACATAAACAGGTTAAGTTTGTACTGATCGAGTAAAAATCCTCTTGGGAGTCAGTTCTACAAAACTGTTTCGAGTGGAACTTACTTCTCAACTATGGAATACGGAAGGAAAGTGGGTGGTTTGCTAAAATGTAAGTGGCATGGCGTGTCTTAGCCGTGAAGGTTAGAACAGGGGAAACCAAGGAATACAGTGCGTCCGAGGATTTTCCATGGAAGTAGCGATAGAGCAATGAGAGGTTTGCCACATACAAACAGTGCGAGAGCAGTTGGGGAGTGGAAAATAATTCGTCCCCAGCAAGAAGCCGGAGACCCTTTGGGACTCTGTCGAGATGGGGAAAGTGTAGATTCGGCAGCATCTGCCCAAATATGAAGACGGTACTTCATTTTCCGTCTGATCTGACACTTGTAAATATAAATGATACCTCGAGGAGTCAGGTACATACCGTTTTCCCGCATTTCCGTTTCTATGTAAGAGTTCCACTTATCACGGGTTAGTTTAAGACCCTGTTTTTTTGTTTTTTATTTTTTTAATCATATCACCCCAAGCAAGGCCGGAGGCCACTATCACGCAAGGGGTTAAAGAAGGGTTGGAGGAAGAGCAGATAGGAGTGGCAAGGGAGGGGATGTGGAGAAAGATAAAGACAGTGGGTCGATCAAGGCAAGGGGGCCACAAAAGATCCGGAGCGAGAGCAGATAGGAATGAAAAATGAAAGGATGTGGAGAAGGGAAGTGGATAGATCAAGGCAACTGGAGATGTCGATTGACGCTACACTTAAACCGTTGGAGATTGTATTTGTTGCAGGGGTTCTCAAACTTGCTTACCCCATGCACTCCTTTCACCATTTGCCGGAAGGCCATTCCGCACCTCCTTTTCAATGTGACAGTCCAGATAGACCAAACTCTATAATTGCTCTCCCCAACCCTCAAACTTACTGTGGTCACAACTCACCCCGGATAAACCAAAATTCACCCCGCTGGGGGTGAATTTCACCCCTGTTGAGAAGCCCTGCTCTATAGTCTCTCAAGACACGTAGCCTCCACGAAGGAACATCCGTTCATCCCAACTGGAAATTGTTAGTAAATATGCCTTGTGAACAAGTTCGATCCTGAGGAGCCTCAATTTATGGTGGATGTCCTTGAACCTAACACAGCTATGTTTAGTCAGTAACCACACAAATATATTCCTTTCGTTACACACGTCTGCCGAAGAGAAGCTTTGATATCAAAGCATACGTCACAATATCTTCCACTATTATTTATCGTTGCCAATATAACCCCGGTATATCTTATTTATTAAATGCAATATGTTGGCGCGTATGGATAGCGATCTTTGCCACCGTTACGCCTTTTACTTGCGATATACACGATAAACTTAAATGAACATCCTTTCAGTCGCCATAAGTAGCTTAGTGTTCAATTGGATATAAATTCAAGCCAGTCTTTAATTGGCACGTCACCTCTTTCGCTAACAATTCATCGCGCCATTATTGCATTTGCTCGTCTAATAATAATGCAATAACATTTGCCGAGTTGGCACTTTATCGTCCTAATTAACGGTTCTACAATCGCTTGTTAAGAATTTGTCAAATAATCAGTAATCACCTGCTCCGCAAAATGTCGAACGGAAGTGACGGGAGCGCAGCAAATAGCAAATCTCACGGGCAAACGCCCAGAAGAGGAAGGTAAAAGCTGCAAAAGCAGGAGGTATCGCAGGAACGTGTTTATACAAGCAGAAAGAATGTGTATCACGTTGTAAAAGAGAGATAGAGATAGATAGATAGGTAGATAGAGAGAGAGAACGAGAGAGAGGGTTTTAGAGAAAGACTGAAAAGGCCGGAAGCCATTTACTCAGAGAAAAGAGGGTTAAAACGGTGGAGGGAGAGGTCGTACACGTAGGACTAGGTTAAGATACGGAGAAAGAATTTATACCAAGGGACAATGGGAAGAATATGAGGCGTAGCAGATGTTATTGCCAGTGTTCACAGGCTTCTTAATACAGATGACACCATGTTGGATCGTTTTTAACTTGATGAGTAAGCGACTTGATTGATCGAGAGATCGTATTTGACGATGTTCTAGTGGCAATCACATTAATAATGAGAAAGCCTCAGGCGCTAGTCGTCTGGAGTGTTTTGATAGTTAACAAGCTAAACTTGAATGCTGATTATCACAAGTATTGTGTGCTTATCACACTGAGCTTTAAACTATTGTAGCCTTGTGCCAGACACGAACGTCACTGTATTACTAACTTGTCTGCAAACACCAACCAACAGTTATTAGATTTCCATTGCCATATATAGTTTTATTACTTTGTGGTATTAGTAGTAGAAATGTTTACAATAGCCGTTTCCTTATAAGGAAACATCCGGCATTCATTGATCAAATCGGTAGCATTAATGTCAGTGAATCTCTAAACTATTGTTCTTAAAACTGTTTTATAGAAAAATAGTTTTCATAAGTCGACTTATAGCTCATTTTAGCATTGATGGTCGGGGTTTCTTACTAAGTTTTTTTTATTTATCAGTATCTTCATTAAGTCATTATTTAGTATTAGTAATAACTAATTACAATTTCTTGTTTAGTAATAATAATTTTGACGAATTTACCTTTAAATATATCATAACTTTTAGTGAGTTCTACATTCTCAAAAGATACTGAAATCGAGCTGAAATTTGTTTAGAAGGGCTTTTAAACAATCTGTTCAATCTATTTTTTGAACAAAGTAAAAAGACGACACTTGTATGATTTAAATGATTGAATTGGAGAGATAAATAAATTTAGAAAAATGTTCTTATGAGAAACATCAAACCAATAATACATTTTGTAAAAAAACACTTGACTCCATTGGTGAAGTTGAATTAAAAAGAACAAAAACTTGTAATCCCAACGGATAATTTATTGTTAAAAACATATATTTCAGAAAGCTTTTGCAATCCTTGATCATTCTTGAGAAATAAAAGAAACAGTGACTAAGCTACATTGTATACGTTATTCAAACTAACGGGAAAAAAATTCGATCGAATTGAGTTCACGAGACATGCATAAGTTGAAAGCGTGAGAATTGCTTAAACAAAGAAAGAAATGTGATTTCAAACCAGAGTAAAAAATAAAAGTATACTCTTTCTAGTTTTTTCTTTTTTTTCGTTGACGTGGGGAATCTCCATGCTGGGTGAAGCTGTGCTGCATCAATTCTATTAGAAACATTTTCACTACTTGTTATTATCATTTGTTCAGCTACCCGTCTTTGGTTGAATTTGTGTTGGTTGGTCGATGTCTATTTCGTGACCTTCGATGGCTTGAAGTGCAATTGCTTTAGCTTTTTTCGGTAGGCTTCATTTTTTTATTACCTTAATATTATTATTATTTCCGGATTTTCGCAGATACGATTTTAATATCTTGTAAGTAATGTATGAATAACAAACCACAACCTCTAACTGAACAATCAATACTAACCTGTTTTTCCATTCTGTTAGTCACTGTACCAACTGCACCAATGACAACTAATATTTTTTCTTTGTTTTCGCAACTCAGGTGAAGAGGAATTATTTGGTAATGTTATATGAAATCTGTAAGACAGCTATAGATATATGGAGATAACAAAAAAAAAATTAAAAAGCGTAAGAACTTGTAATTGCAACGAATAATTTCTTGCTAAAACCGATATATTTCGGAAAGCTTTTTCAATCCTTGATCACTCAAGAGAAATAAATGAAATAGTGACTAAGTTACATTGTATAGGTTATGAATTCAAATTAACAATAAAAAAATATCGATCGAATAATAGTTTTCGCACGTTATCGATTTAAAACCGAAGTATTTTTACTTTATTGATCCATTTTTGCATTTTGCATCAGATATTTACTACGATGATGAGGATGATGATTCTTGTTGTGTAGAATGGCCACCGTACTTCTGTACCCTAATTATTTAACATATCGTCCATCCGCTTCGCGTAGAACGTCTGCCGATATTTAACAGTCCCACCACGCGGGTTGTATGTGGCACAAGACCACGTGTGACTACTGTCGGACGAGGCTTTGCCGCAGGGCAAGGTTTCGTCCGGGGAGGTAGACAGTCACTGAACCCGTTTATACGGGTTCTAATGGGCACATTTTTGACCGGACCTATGGGCTCGGAAAGCCCATATTAAACCGGCCTTTTGCCACATGCGACCCGTGTGGTGGGGTTGTTAAATATCGGCACAAGACCGAGTTTACCGTAGGTTCTCCGAGCCCGTAGGCTCGGCCAAAAATATCCCCACAGAACCCGCATTAGCGGGTTTGGGTCTGTCTACCTCCCTGGACGAAACTCTGCCCTTCGTCATAGCTTCGTCCGGGTTCCTCTCTGCCAAAGCAGAGAGTTCGACAGAAGTCGCAAACAGAAGACTGAGTGTTGACTGCCACATGCGTAGAATGTCTGTTCCTGGGAACAGCCGTCGCAAATCGGGCCGCAAGGCGTAGCGCTTGTTTCGAGCGCATTGCCGCGCACTCAACTACGGTATTCTCTATTACAGTGTTATTAACGAACATTATTTAACAATCATCTGTCTCAAGACCACGTGTAGTAGGAACGCTTCTCAGCTAAACATTTGATCAGTTTTCTCCTTTATTCATAGTCACGTAGAACTGGGTAAGCCCATTCATTTTCCAGGTCTGACCACAGCCATTGCGCTCCGAATCTAAGTCTCGCCTTGATCATGGACACGTCACTGTCGATTCTATTGGCTGGACCCTTTACGCTGGCCGCTGAGTTCAGTGTAGGATGGCGTCTTATGACCACTCTGAAAATGCTGCCAGTAATTCAGTCCCGCGTGAAGATTGAGCCATCAGTCGACCGAACATCATTATAGTTACTTAGACTCATTTGAACTAGTAACATAGAGTCGCATCCTTGTCCGGACCCAGATACGATTTTATAATAATAACTAAAATTTATTGACTTAAAATTAAATAAAATAATCTGAAAAATAACGAAGGTTTTCTATTGAAAGTTTATTAAATATTGGATTTTTAAAGAGATTCTATATTTTACGGTTGCAAAGAAATTTGTATTGTACAGTTCTTTTTCCAGACAAAGCGATCCCTATTTCCTCTATGCAAGTGGGAATCTCATATTTTAATTGAAGGAAGACTGCTCCTGAACTGGCTCCTGTTCACTCAACACTTTATACTAAGTGCATCACTTCTTGTTGTCGAGCTTGTTAGAAATCATTCTATGTATTTCATGTATTTAAGAACGCTGGGGAACCATCTGACCGCTTCCAATAATTGCCCTATTATTACCTCCTTTTAGAAAGCAATAGAGATTCTAATCAACACTGAATTGGTTACTTGACACAACCTCATTCAGGATAAACAATATGAATTCCGTTTCTTCAGCTCTACCAGTGATGTATCAACCTCCATCATAAATTTGCCTATCAAGCTTTAGATAAGAACGGCGAAGTTCGGGCTGTAGCCCTAGACATCTCAACGGCGATCGACAAGCTTTGGTATGCTGGCCTTCTGCACAAGCCCAAGTGCTACAGCATCTGCGAACGTATACTTGGCCTAACCCAATCGTTGCTAACAAATCCTGTAATGAAGGTCGTGTTCAGTGGACACGCTTCAAGTTCAGAGGTACCCCAGTGATTAATCCTCGCAGGTACGCCGTTTCTGATCATCACCAACGACATTCCAGCTCGCCACATTTCTCAAATAGATATCTATGCAGATGACATAACTATTTACTCCACACTCAACATCTCAGATCCGACAACGTGAAACTGGCAACTACTCTTGAAAAGGACCTTCAATCAGTGGTTAACTGGTGCAAGGAATTTCCTTTTAAATCTTACCGTCCCCAAAACAAAAAATTCTTTTATTTAATCACCACAGAGAACTTTTCTTGCTAACAGCATGGCTGATGCTAAATTCCAATCGAGCAAGACATTGCACTTTCTTGGAATCCTGTTTTCTAGTAATATGAAGTGGAATGATTATATATAATCAACTGAGAGGTCTACTAATAGAAAAGATTTTTCATTGTGTCATTAACAGACAATTCTTCTGCTCAGAATGCTTCTTGCACTTTTTCTTACTCTCCCATACATCTTTGCATTGAATATTGCCGCCATATATCGTTTGGTGCTCATACTATATATTCTTTATATTCTTGACAAAATTCGAAGTAATTCCTGTAATGTCCTCGATCCTGACCTGGCATCTAAAATGCAATCATTTTCTCATGTTCTTGGCACGGCATCCTTCTATCTCTTCTATCAACATCTTCAAGGCAATTATACTGATGAGCTGTTCTCTTTTGTACATCGACTTCATTAATTTAAGCTTGCTACTAGATTGGCAACAAGGTATCACCATTTTACCGTTGAACTATTTAGATAAAACCGTCAATTATAATCTCACAGATTTTTTTCGGACTGCTCGTCTGTGGAAATCCTTTCCGATTTCTTGCTTCCCTGCCACGTCAAAGAGTTCTATGCAACGTCCATCTCCATCTCTCTTCCTGAATCTTGTCCCTTTATTATCATTTTCCTCACTTATCGCCACTAAAGTCTTCTCATTCTTCTCTTTCACTCCCTGTAACCATCCTGCGTCCGAATGTAATTATTGCTTGGGGTGAAATAATAAGACAGGAAAAGAATGAAAAGAAATGGTAGCGAAAGAGAAATTGCAGTAATTATATTGACTATATACATAAAAATCGAAGGGTGTGTAAGATAATATCCACCGGTTTATTTAAGATTTCCAGCAGGGCAATCCTCAGAGAACTGAAATCTTATATTTGATTTATTATTATTGGGCCCCTCAGCAAAATGCGATAAGCCGAGGACGCAGTACCCATAGCAGATAAACGAAGAAGACTGCAGTAAATCCTAGGCAGGTTAATAAATATTAAAAAAATGGGAAGAAAAGACAAACCATCAATTATAAGAAGTCAGAATATGTAATATTTTGCAGCAGAAAGGGCTCAAGGTGCGAACTCAGTTATGTACCATGCGTTATACACGATTACGCGATCATGTATCTTTCGATACATGACTGACGAAGAAGACATTTCCCGCAGTTGGTTGCCATTTTTTTCTGCGGTAGACCAGTTGCCAGCCAAGGCTATAGAACCCGGTTTGTCCTGCTATTTACCCATAGCAGAGTGGAGAAGAAGAGGATTCATACCTTTCCCAAGGGTATTATCACGACAGTCAGTCAGTTATGTGCCATGCATGATAGACGCTTAAGCGATCATGTATCTTGCGATTTGTCAGATTTTTCTCACAGTAGGTTGACATTTTTTTCTGCGGTAGACTACGTGCCATCCAACCTATAGAATCCGGACAGTCCCGCTATTTACAGGCGGTAGAAGAGGATTAATACCTTTCTCAAGGGTATTAGTGAATCTAATGGATTCGACTGAAATTCCAACTCGTCTCTCCAATTCCACAATCCGAGCCGCTATCCATTACTCCACCGTGTCTCTTCTGCGAACATGCGAATTGGAAATATCAAAATTAAACTATAGCGGAAACTTTTTAAAAGATTTCGGAAAATTTGGCACAGTGTTCCGAAGGCTCATCGTAATAGAGAACGATAATTTCCAAAAGCTAAATAAACCAATAACAAAAGAGAAAAGTTCATTGGATTCAAAGAAAAGATTACTTAAATACAATGTAAGATGAATCATTCTACATGGCAGCGAAGGATGGGCAATTTCTTTACAGATGAAAAGGCAAGAAGGGATATGGCTCTCCAGAAGTCTGATGAAATTACCAAGGACTGGGCATGTGAGCAACGGTGAAACTTTAGGGAAAATAGAAACAAAAAAGATATTTTTTACTTAGAATGATGGCAGGAGTTTGATTGCACTGTAATCGACTTCTAGATTATTTGGAGACTTTCAACGAGAAAACTTATGTTTCTTTTTCTATGTGCCGTGTCCCTTCAAGCCATGAACGATGATGGTTCTTCATAAACCCTTTCTAAGCTCTAAGTAAATGTTGGTTTTTCGCTACCTGTCCTAATGCCCGTTTTGCCAGACATTTACATAAGTTCTTTAAGCAGGTTATGAGCTGATTTCCTCCGGCTTTCTTTTCCTGTGAGTATCAAATTGTATAAGTCCATTTTCCTTTCTTTCCAAGAAAGGACAACTGTCTCTTTCTGATGTTAATTATAAGTTTCTTTTTTTTCTTCTCTTTTCTCTAAAATTTACTCATTGCTTACATGTTCAGTATATGGTATTCTGAACTTCTTTCGGTAGAATCAGATTTTTGTTTTCTCAAGTCTCTTCGTCATGAGTGATGAGATTGAAAGGAAAACGTTCGTGACAACAAAAGAAAATAGCACATAAATGCAATGTAAAATCATCCATTCTATATGGCAGTGAACGCTGGGCAATTTGCACAACACGTGACCTCAAGTGGAACTCGTACATATAAGATCCATCCTTAAAGATGCTGCTGAAATGGCCGGCTCTCTATATCGCTCTAGTAGGTACATGACATCATGCTATCCTCCACATTTACAAGTGCAAGTTCAGACCAAAAATGGAATACTGCTATTATACTTGGGTGGGAGCTGCCCAGTCCTGACATTCCAGTTTCGATAGGGTCCTGAACGCATTTCCATATTTTGGGGGCGACGAATTATATTCCACCGTCTAACCTCTCTCTCACAGGCGGGAAGTAGCGAGCCTCGTACTCGTCTATCATTATTTCCATGGAATTGATCGGACGAACTATATTTCTTTGTTCCGACAGGTCTAAATGTCACAGATAGAACCCGCCATGAGAGTTACCTTGTAGGAAACTACCGAAATCCCCTACGTATCCCATCGCTGAGAAGTAAGTTCAACTCCAATACCTTCTTTCCGTGAACCACTGCTCTATGTATTAGACTCCCAAGTGAATGCTTCCCCGATCACTACAAACTAAACCTGTTCACGTCTAGAGTTAACTGTTATATTCCCCTCCTAGTCGTATAAACGACTCATTAATGTAATCCTCTACCTCGTATCTTGCTGACCTTTACTGAAAAAAAAATGAAGATTTGACTTGAGGCAATAGAGAACTGGTTCTACAGAAGATTGTTGAGAATAACATAGACGGAGCATATGACCAATGAGGAGCAAATTTTAATTTAAATTGAAACAAAAAATTTACTTCCACTTAGAATCAGAAAGAGTTGAAATTTCTCGGGCATATAATGAGAAAAGACGGGTTGGAGAAATAGATACTCGCAGGATATATTGAAGTTAAGATTAACAGAGGGAAACAGAGAGTATCCTACCCGCCAAGCTTGTGCAAATTTATGGTAGAACAGTGAGTCGAAAGGATAGTAAAAAAAAATACACTATTTAAATCAGTGGTGAGAATGTTCTGCATTCTTTACTCTAAAGATGACCGATATGACATAGCAGTTAAGTAATTTTTTTTCTTTACCCGTACACAGCTTATCTTTGGGAAGGCGTCGTTCGCTATCCTGATGCGCCTTTGGAATTTGATGTCGTATAAATCAACATTTTTAAATAAATATATCTGACTGCAATCTCCAGAGATTTCTATTGACGGAATAATGCAGGAAGACGCAACGAAGTAAAGATCGAATAATAAATAGAACGAGAAGAATTATGTATTAAGGAACCGCCTTGAAACTACTGAAATTAATTAAAAAATATTTTCTTTAAATATAACAATAGACGAACTAAGAAAAAAAAAGATTTCTTATATCTCAACATAATTTCAGCTTTAAAAAAAGTCCTCGCAATATACTTTTTTTCACTATTCAGTATTAAATTATTAACTTCAGCTGGTGACAATTATAAATCATTGAAATATTGTGGCACAACTTCGAATAATGGACATTCCCATGAGTCTAAAATAAATAATCAAAATAATGGACATTTCCGGATTACAGTGACTTATGGAAAGCCATTTAGAATGTCTATGTCGTGGCATCACATAGACACTTTTTGTTCTTCAACGAATCTGTACTTAAAAGCTATTTCAACAGGAGGGTTAATTTTTAAAATGCTTTCTCCTCTCACAAAGCATATCGATTTCTGAATCTTACTCCCCTTCTCCAAATGTCTTTGCTATTATGTGGTCATAGGAAACAACCCTGCAGATTGTCTGTCAGTAGCACGTCTCAAGAAATCTTCAGAACAAGAAGCGTGACTTTCAGCAGGAAATGTTGCTTATATTTATGAACGGTCTATTTCCGATAATGTGTACTGTAATTCCCATAAAGATAACACATTTTAAACAATACAATACACACGTGCACACATACGGGTGCAACAGCAAAATTGTCCACTTAGTGTGACAGCATAATTATCCATCCCACATTTAATATCTAAAATCCACTAATCTAACTGAGTGTCTTTTTCCAGGTTTTCAGATGAGACGTTTAGCAATCTTGACACCATTAGATATCATTCCGGCCTTCCGTAATAGCACCAACGTTCATACTCTAGCTTCCATCTTCAAAGTCCATCCAAGAACCATAAAAAGAAATGTGAATAACATAATAAAAAAATGGGCGACTCTAAAGGAAAACAGGGACCAGGAGGTCACAATAGAAAGAAGGATCATCATTTCAACATAGCTCTAAAGAGATCAAGTAGTAATAGTCCAACTCAGTTCATAAGGCACCTGAGGGAGGAGATTAAGCTTGGACAGTCCAAAGGGCAGTGAAAAAAACCCCAAGAAAATCAAGTCGTACGTGAAACCTGTGAGACAACTTTTTACTCCAGGACAGAAGGTTAGAGGGCGAAGATCATCTTGAGTAAGTTGGAAAATGATCAAGGAATATTATATATATATATATATATATATATATATGTATATATATATATAGCTGAGTTACGAAAAACTTGATACTACGTATGGGTAGTCCCAAGGAGGATGAAATCCTGAGAGCTCAATGTAAATTCAGAGCTAATAATCTAAAGAAAAACAGACCACTTTAAGGCTCCATGTAATAATTTATTTCACCATAGCCCTTTTAAAGGACGCTGGATCATCAGACTCCACTAAGTATGATAGATAGAAATATTAAAATAAACCCTCTGTAAACTCGATCATGTCTCTCACACCACTTCTCATTATCCTCTCTGTTAAATTGCATAAACTTAATACTACCCGTCAAAAGTGTAAATTTTCATTTCATTTTTTGTTTCACCTTTTGGAAGTGGAGTCGGATGACCCAATGTCCTTTAAAAGGGCTATGGTCCATTAAATTGTTACATGGAGCCTTAATCTGGTCTGTTTTTCTTTAAAATACATACACACACACACATACACACACACACACACACATATATATTTATATATATATATATATATATATATATATATATATATTTAATTTGTGTGTATTTAGGCAGCATTATTTCATTCATACATGTTTCATTAAATAATATAGATAAGTGTTGTCTATATATTTTATGTAAGTTCTTTTCATAATGATAATGTTATTAAACTTATCAGACGATATGAAAAGAACTTACATAAAATATATAGACAACACTTAACTATATTATTTAATGAAACATGTATGAATATATATATTTATATATGTATGTATTTGAACTTTATATCAACCCTTCATGAGCTTCCAACGCTTACCAAGATTTATTTTGTAAGAATACAAAATTGTGGTACAAGACCGAAGAAGGAGATGGTTTGAGGCTGGTCATCACTGACTATCTTATACCTAGCTAATCAGATTCACGACCCTTTCATACATTACAATTTCTACATTCACCAAAAGAACTCGTCCGTCAACATTCGATCCACCATACCCCAAAATACCGCTACGCTCACAAGGAGGGATTACAAAACGCGCCCCAAGCCATGACAATTTTGATGATGAGTACTTTCTGCGGTGAAAAAAATGAGAGAGAAGGGAGATGGACCCAATAATCAACTAAAATATTAACGTAATTCAAATTAAACATAACAGATGTTAGTAGGGCCCGTCCAACCCTCAATACAGAGAGGCCGCTGTATTCTGCCCGTTGGACAAAATCAAGCAGCTCTCTCGCTAAGGGAGTTGGAAAGAAGAAAATATAAATGGACATGGGAAATTTGAAAGCTGACCCAGTCGAGATGAAAAAGTGGGGTTAACAAAATAGGGAGGTTGGGAATCTCGACTTAGATCATAACAAAAGAGAAAGCCGGGAACAGGCCAGGAACAACATTTACTCACATTAAGTAGGTACACTAAAGCTTGTCTAACCTAACCAAGGGGAGGGCTCCACAGGAAACCACCCCGATGTGACATAGGTTGACCTAGAAGAGAAAATCAAGGCTAGCCCCGTTCAAATGAACCAAGCTCGCCTCATCACCCACCTTTCGCTGAAGACTGTCGAATGCAGCCGTTTTCTATCAAATCTAATCTTCATCTTGAGCTGATGCTCAAAGAATCGGATTAGATCCTGATGAGAAAGACGGATGCCTCGCAAGATTTCCTCCTGTCGCGTCGTCCAAATCCCCATTCGGGCCGTGGCTAGCAGCGTCAGGAACAGCATTCGTTTCACCCCGGAATACGGGGGCGACACATTGTCACAGGCGTATGCGCGATCAATGGGCACAAGATTTTCGGGAGAGAGACGAGCCGTCAACTCGCCTACATGGTCCCATAAGGGGCGGACCCGGGGGCAATGGTAGAAGGCGTGCGAAGCCGTTTCTTCTAAACCAAGGCCACACCGTTCACAATCTGGCAAATTCGCCAAACCCCATATGAAAGCCTTGTCATTGAGAGGCAGCCGATTCCGAGCCAATCTCCGGGTAACTCATCCTCCGACAAGCAGAGCGTATCACATAGGGGATCCTTCGCGACCCCCTCCACTAACAGACGATAGAAGACCTTCCTAGTCCATGAAAGGTTACTGAACCGGGGAACAGCCAACAAGGCTGACCGACACTCGCGAAGGAAATCCGATTGATCCCGGGTTTTACGATGGCGCTCAACCCGCGAGATGGGGGAACTGATAGTAAGGAAAGAGAACGCCTCCTGTCAACGCGCGGCGTAGGCAAGCCAACCTCGAGGCACGTTTGTGGATCTCTAAGTGTGGCGTTCCAACCCTCATCTATGATTAATTAATGATGAATATGATATTTTTGTTTATGATTGATTTCATCACGATTCATCTGTTTAGCTTAGAGAGTAATTATACCTTCGTATTGCTCAAAGTAGATTCGATTAGTGTTATAAAACCTCGGAGAATTCCAGTAAAATATCTCTTAAAATTTCTAAGATACAACGATGCAGAAGTTAATCTAACAATTGGACAATTTAGCTGTTACACGATTTGAGCAATTTAGCTGTTACACGATTTGGGCAATTTAGCTGTTACACGATTTGAGCAATTTAGCTGTTAAACGATTTGAGCAATTTAGCGGTTACACGATTTGGGCAATTTAGCTGTTACACGATTTGAGCAATTTAGCTGTTACACGATTTGAGCAATTTAGCTGTTACACGATTTGGGCAATTTAGCTGTTACACGATTTGAGCAATTTAGCTGTTACACGATTTGGGCAATTTAGCTGTTACACGATTTGAGCAATTTAGCTGTTAAACGATTTGAGCAATTTAGCTGTTACACGATTTGAGCAATTTAGCTGTTACACGATTTGAGCAATTTAGCTGTTAAACGATTTGAGCAATTTAGCTGTTACACGATTTGAGCAATTTAGCTGTTACACGATTTGAGCAATTTAGCTGTTACACGATTTGGGCAATTTAGCTGTTACACGATTTGAGCAATTTAGCTGTTACACGATTTGGGCAATTTAGCTGTTACACGATTTGGGCAATTTAGCTGTTACACGATTTGAGCAATTTAGCTGTTACACGATTTGGGCAATTTAGCTGTTACACGATTTGAGCAATTTAGCTGTTACACCCTGTATATAATATGCATATATACACATTTTACGAAGGAGCACATCGTCGTATTGCAATGGCTAGCAGCTTGTTTCGCGAGAAGAATTACGACTGAGTAGTGAGTGGCAACCTTTCTGTGTGCTCCTTACTTCTGGCCTTGTGCAACGTCTAAGCTACACTTATAAAATCACCATACATGTTTTAGGATAAAAAAAACAAACTATAATAATGTCGGAAAATTTTTCCCTTTGACGTGTTTCGTCATTTATGACGTCATCAGTCTAAATTGATGTTTACGCTGCTTAAAATGAGGGGACGCTAAAAGATTTTAAATTTAAATTAATTGCCTTTTTAAAATATATGTTTTGGGTATATATTATCACCGATTGCTTTTTCTTTTTGTGAATGTTTCCATCAGTTTTCTTATTGAATATTACACATTGTGATAACGTAAGTTCTACAAAGAAAAGTGAAATGTATGAAACTGGAAAGGAAATTTACTGTGGATGATCTTGCGATTAAATCTCTTTCTATAAATTTTCGTCTTAGTAAATTGTTTTCATTTTAATTAGAGTAGCATTTTTAAATCAAAATTATTGTCAGATACATTACGACGAGCAACTAATGCATTTAATGTGTTGTTTTGTAAAAGAACCTTTTTTTGACTATATAATCTTTTATTTAAATTCCTCGAAGATCCTCCGACGTATTACAGATGATAGAGAAAATTACTTGTTCAATCTTTAGCTGATTGTTTTGTTTTGCAAAGTCTTCTTAGAAATAATTGTAACACATTTGATGTTAAGCTTAGAGAAATTCTTTTCAATTATCGTTGGTGGGTGGAACAATATAATTTGATTCGTTGGGTTTGACAGGAATGTCCGCTTTTCTATTTTAAAAGATTTTTACGAGCCTTTTGTTTCGCATTGAATAAGAATTAATTAGGGTATTGGATGAGCTTAAACGTATGCTCAATGTATTTCTCCTCTTCATTTTAATATTCAGGGTGGCAAATTCTAAGTGTTCTTAAATAGAATCCAATGCATATTTCGGATTTTACTTTGTTGTTTTGATGAGAATAGAAATTTATGCGATCACTTTTATTAGTTGATTTGCGATGGATACTTAGGTTTAGGTTATTATTACTACGGTTTAACATGATATGAAGGAAACGTAAAGTATTTTCATGAGTAAATTCTCTCGCATGTTCAACTTACTTAAGTTTAGCTACAGGATCATGAGAATTTCTTTGCGAGTATATATTAAAAGAGAGTTTTCAATATATCAGAAATATGCTATTGCTTTGGAAAATATTTTGGAAAGGAACAGATTCAGGACATTGTAAGAAAATATATGACAACACCCAACTTAAAGGCGACCCAATTGGTTATGCTAATTGTTGTTTATAAAAATTATTGTTAAATGTAAAATAGCTTTTATTGTGGACCCCATAATAGGTTTTTATTATTTTAGCTATATGGAGAGTTTAGTTTTTTATTGTGCTAAATGGTTTTGATTATATTTACATGTTTGTTAACAGGATCATTGGATTAAATGCACTTAATATCGATACTGGGTATGTGTTTGTCAGTCGTATTTATTTCCCTTAGTTTTCAACCAGGTTTCCTGAAATTTTGACATGTAATAAGAGGAGAGGAGTTAAAATTAGTGGGGAGATCTACCAATGATTCATATAATGTGGCACATTGGAATACCTGCTTTCTAGATTTTAGGGATGTCATAATGCTTGGATATTCTATGGTGAAATTCTATTAGTTTGTTCCATGATTTGTTTTCATTATTAAGTAGTTTTCTAATCACTCTATTAATATTTTGCGTTTCAGTCATTATTTTGTGTTCATGTATGTTTTTGTACGTGCCGCTATCGTTGTGCAGATAATAAATCGTTTTAAGTGTTCCTATTCAAAATTAAGAATCCCAACACCTTAGGCCAAAGTTCACAGAGGAAAATCTATAATCTTTTCCATTTACCACTGCATAATTTATCTCTTTCTCTCTCTTCCGACGTTAATTCTATATTAACCGCGTTACTTTCTTTTATTGGTTCGGGGTATAACGATGCACTTCACCCGGCAGCAAGGCCTCGGATCGGGAGATTGGACGTATTGAAAGGCTTGGATTCATCACTTAACAGCTGCTGTTCCCAGGTCCACTTCACTTACACACCCCATATATATATATATATATATATATATATATATATATATATATATATATATATATATATGTGTGTGTGTGTGTGTGTGTGTGTGTGTGTGGTTCTTCTATATTACACTTTTGCTGTCAACAAGTTGATTAATATTTATCGGTAGAGAGAATCGTAAATGGCCCCCGGGCTTAAGCTTTTCTCCTTACCATTGCATACTTTATCTCTTTCTCCCTCTCCCCACGCTAATTCCGTATTAACCATGTCACTTTCTTTTGTTAGTTCTGGGTATAACGATGAACTACATCCGGCAGCAAATTTTCGGATCGGGAGATTGGAGGTTCTGAAATGCGTGGATTCACCTCTTAGCGGCTGTTGTTCCCAGTTACGCTGATATATATATATATATATATATATATATATATATAATAATAATAATAATAATAATAATAATAATAATAATAATAATAATATATATATATATATATATATATATATATATATATATATATATATATATATATATATATATATATATATCTGTGTGGTGTGTGTGTCTTTGTGTGTGTGTCTTTGTGTCTTTGTGTGTGTCATTCTTGTATATTACACTTTTGCTGTCAACAAGTTGATTCATATTTCTCAGTGGAGAGAACCGTAAATTGCCCCCGGGCCTTATTGCTGCTGTGACCATAACAGATTGCTTCGGTTTAATATCCGTTTCTCTTATGACATGCGTATTTTGGTGTGTGTTATCACCTGGCTTTAACCGCCAATTTTCTCTTTCTCCATATTTTGGGGTTTCTGCGGAAATTTTTTGTAGTTCTTTTGCGGGCTGTTTTTTTTTAATTAATATATTTTTCCCTTATTTAAGATTTTATTTTTTAAACCCAAAATGCAAATCCATATTGCGTCACACTGATGCCATCATTCATTTTCTTTTGCCTGAACCTGAAAGGGTGGTTGCTTTTTGCCGTGTACTTGTACACCTCCACGCATCGCGCAGCCTTACTTTGCTGAAGATATTTCATTAAAAAAAAAGCTTCTAATAGCAAGAATCCTTCCAATGTCTGTATTGAGAGATAGCGTCCAGTGTAAAGCGTAGGTCATAAGAGTTGAACACTTTCATCAGCTGAAAGGGAAAAATATAGGTGACTCCATTTTTTTTTTGTTGCACTTTTTGCATATCCGATTTTTCTTTTTCTGCTTTCTGCTAAAGGTAATTTTCAGCTAGTCTCGTATTCTCTGACCTATTTTTTTATTTTTTTATTTATTCGGAATTTTTCGATATTTTCGATTCCTGTCACAAGACTTTTATTTTTATGTGTACTTTTCTTTCTTTCTTTTTTACTTTGGCATCTGTATTTTCTTTTCATTTTACAGTAAAAATTTGCCTCTTTCATTCTATTCAATATTCTTTCATTTTAATTCTAATATCTTCTTTCTCTTTGCCTTTCTTTTAAATATTCCTTCCTTTTTCTCAAATATGTATTCATCTCAGTTTTTCTTTCCTCTTAGTCATTTCTTCTGAATTTTCATTCATTTTACCGAAAATCTTCCGGCTTTTCTTGATATGTGTTTTTTTATTTCTTTTTTGGTTCCTGTTTTCTTCATTCTTGCTGCTTTTCTCTTTTCTTCCATATTCTCCTTGGATCAAAATAGGTTCTTTATTTTTCTTTTATGCTTCTTTCTATTAACATGTTTTACTTCTTTATTCATTTTCATTTCATTTACGACCATCTCCATAATTTGTCTTGTTTGCTGTCTTTGTTTCTTTCCATTTATATTCATTTTTCATGTTTTTTCTTATCGAAATATCTAACTTCTTTCTTTTTAATTTTTAATTTTGCCTGAAATGTAACCGTAACTCTTACGTAATTTATGCCTTTGATTACTTTTACTATACATAAAATTTAAAATGAGACGTGCTTTCTCTTACTTTTCTTCTTAATTTCTTCCTTTTTTCATTTCCCTTTCTTTCTTTCTTTCTTTTTTCACCTTCTTTCCTTCATTCATTCATTCTTCATTTCTTTCTTTCTTTCTTTCTTTCTTTCTTTAGTGCTTTTTGTATTTTGCATGTAATATTTCTTGCTTTTTTGAACTGTAATATTTTTCATTTTTTCTTTCTGCTGTGTTTTGTCTTCCTTCATCCAATTTTCTTTCTTTCTTTCTTTCTTTCTTTCTTTCTTTCTTTCTTTCTTTGGATTGTCATAGTCCTTACTTTCTTTTTTTGATTGTCATATTTCTTTTTTCTTTCTTTCTTTCTTTCTTTCTTTCTTTCTTTCTTTCTTTCTGTGGATTGTCATAGTCCTTTCTTTCTTTTTTGGATTGTCATATTTCTTTCTTTCTTTCTTTCTTTCTTTCTTTCTTTGGATTGTCATAGTCCTTACTTTCTTTTTTGGATTGTCATATTTCTTTTTTCTTTCTTTTTTTCTTTCTTTCTTTCTTTCTTTCTTTGGATTGTCATAGTCCTTTCTTTCTTTTTTGGATTGTCATATTTCTTTCTTTCTTTCTTTCTTTCTTTCTTTCTTTCTTTCTTTCTTTGGATTGTCATAGTCCTTTCTTTCTTTTTTGGATTGTCATATTTATTTCTTTCTTTCTTTCTTTCTTTCTTTCTTTCTTTCTTTCTTTCTTTGGATTGTCATAGTCCTTACTTTCTTTTTTGGATTGTCATATTTCTTTTTTCTTTCTTTTTTTCTTTCTTTCTTTCTTTCTTTCTTTGGATTGTCATAGTCCTTTCTTTCTTTTTTGGATTGTCATATTTCTTTCTTTCTTTCTTTCTTTCTTTCTTTCTTTCTTTCTTTCTTTCTTTCTTTGGATTGTCATAGTCCTTACTTTCTTTTTTGGATTGTCATATTTCTTTTTTCTTTCTTTTTTTCTTTCTTTCTTTCTTTCTTTCTTTCTTTCTTTCTTTCTTTCTTTGGATTGTCATAGTCCTTACTTTCTTTTTTGGATTGTCATATTTCTTTCTTTCTTTCTTTCTTTCTTTCCTTTGCCTGTAACATTTCTTTATTTTTCTTTTGTGAACAGTAATATTTCATATATTTCTTTCTTTTTTTTTCTTTTTTGAACTGTTCTTTAATTCTTTCCTAACCAATTTAGTTCCCAAAAATTAATATTCAATTATAACGAAGTGGTTTTGCTGGTTGACTGAAGTGACCTGTTGACTTATACATAAGACAAAACTTGGTTCTTGCGTATTTAATGTTACATTAACGAAGTATTGGATTGAAATACATTTAAATCCAATTCTTCATTAGTTAATAACAACCAGTGGGTGGGTTGAAACGTTTATGGACACGAGGCCCTCGTCAGAAACGCGGTCTTTACATTCACATCAATCAACTCGGTCTTTACAATCAACCAATCAACTCCTCTGTAGTGTAGTTGTTTCATGTATCGCCTTCCAACGTTTGCACAAGAAGATGTCGCTGCGAGGTCCTGTGCTTCCACATTACTCAAACCTAAATGTAGCTCCCTTCTTGCGGTGTGAAATTAAGTTCAAATTAAGTTCCTACATAACGTAGCACTCTTTTATTTAGCTTGATTTGGTCATTTTTTTTAAACAGAAGGATTTATCTCCCCTTTTTGCTACACAGAGACGAAAATAAATATATACATTGTTTAATAAATAAGTGGAGCGTCTATTTAATGTGGGGATTCACAAAAAAAAAATTAATTAATAAACTCGCACACACACAAAAACGCACACATACAAACACACATATGTTTAATATATAACGATAATTAACTTCAACAATTTCCCTTTATTCTCCATATGGATCCTAAGTCATAACAATCCCCTAATTTATGCAACCCACTTTGATTTACTTCTTTTTAATTGTTTTTTGTTTTTAAGGAATGTCGGGCATAGCTTGGGTTTCCTAATAATTTAACCTATCCTTAAAGTTATAAATGGATATTTTATTCGAAATTTAAATTGTTTTATCTTTAAATTCGCCATTACCTAATAATGCAAAAGCCTTAAATCTATTCTTTCTTGATATCAATTGTCTAAATACGTTTTATTGTTTATCTTAATACATATTTGTAGTTAGTATAATTTGGTATTCCGTAGCGGGAACCTAAATTCATTTATATATAATTAACTCCCCTTTCGGCCCTTTTTTTTAGTTTTAATTCAGCACCTCACTCTTCATATAACACCAACTTAGGATCATAAGCTTGATATCGGGGTTGATTGCAGCGGGCCTCTTTCCTCCCGCCCTCCCCTTACCAACAACCCGTTTTTTTTATCTGGCTACGGCATCATTTGGGATAGGTTCGGTATCTTCTATCTAAATTAAATTCTAAATCCTTGATTCCGAGATGATTTTAGTCCAGTGTTGACGAAGACCGGGGCAAGGTTGTGCTGGTTGAATTAGGCTATACTCACAAGAGGTAATTTTGGATTTTACTGCGTAATGCATATATATATATATATATATATATATATATATATATATATATATATATATATATATATAAGTGAACATAGAAGTCAACACTTGGAGGCGACAGTCTGTTTCATGCTAGATGCAATCGTCAGGCTACGAGTGCTGTTGTTTTTCTCGGCTATTCATATATACGAGTCAGTGGTGCATTGTGGGTAGTCTATTTTGGCGGTTATTTTACCGGAAGTCTTTTATTTGTTTATTTATTTATTTGAGTTAAATTATTTTGCTTATTCTTATTTATTTTTATATTTTTATTTTTATTTATTATCTTATATATTTATTTATTTTTTATTTTTTGATCGGTGTTTTTTATTAACGTAGTAAAAATATGTTTAAAAACTGTTCCCGCCAAAATAAGAGTTAGAACAAACTACAACAAGCAACCCCAAAATTGAACAAATAGCTTTAATTATCTTCCCAAACAAAAACAAAATTATTAAATAAGCTATATAAACAATGTAGAATCATAAAATGTATTAGAATGAATATGTAACAATATTAATGCCAATGCTACTATTTGCCGCTTCCTTGTAAGGAAATATGTCGTATTCACTGACATCGTCACCAGTCCTGCTGTAGGATGAATTTCATTAAATATTTCCCTTAAAAAGAATTGTTCCGAAAACAAGTTTCTCAAGTTGAATAGTAATTTCCAGAATTGATGGAGTTTTCCTACGGATCCTTCTATTTGAATGATTGTAGAAAGTCAACCTCTTGATTAAAACATTGCTTTGTGTTAAAGTTACATGCGATATCCATTTTAGCCGTTGCTGTTGTTGAAAGTCCTCAAGTGATGGATTTTCTGTTATCTGGTATATTTCTTTCTTTGTGATTGACAGGTTCAAAAGAACTATGGTCTTTGTCGAGATGCACAAGTTCGCTCAGTCAAGGCCACTTTAACCATCGCTCTTAGAAAGCAGTTGCATACAGTCGACAGTTTAAATATTTCTGAATGACATCTGCGCCATGGATGGCACCCACACGAAAGCCTCGAACTGACGAGCGTATTTAGGAATATAACCCGAGTTTTAAGGTTAATGTTTTGTATCAATTTGCGCTGTTGAACGAAACTACCCCTAGTACAGTCTATTCTATTTTGTTTCCTATTCTTTGTTAACTATAGATTCATATATTGGAATTCCAGTAGGACTAATATTAGATAAAGACATATGTAAATGACTTCTGGGATGCTGGTAAATATTGTAAAGTATTTTAGTGAAACTAAAAAAGAATCAGTTCAATATAGACATTGAAGTAATAGACACAGAAACATTACAAAGCACGGAAGAAGAAACGGATTAGTTTTGCAACAGATCATGTAATATAAAAAGCCAGTCCCAAACTCCAGAAATTATCACCATGGGATGGGTCGTTACAGCCCAGACGTGACTTCATGTTGATTCACAGGGTGCAGCTACTTCTAGTCGAACGCTTGTGGCTTAATTGAAGGAAAATGATTTTTTGGGCGGATCGTTACCCTGGAAAAAGCAACGTGACGAAACTGTAGCAATCGGTATATTTTCTTTAGTTGCAGCCTTTTTTTTAAGGTGAGGCGGTAGGTGAGCGAAGAAAAGTGAAGAGAGGTGAGAGGGCGTACGATCTCACCGACGTCTGCTTTTACTTTGGCGTGGCGAGCGAGCGGTCCTCTTTGTTTTAGACTGCTAGAGACCACTGTCTTATAGATAACAAGCCATCTTTGCCCTATCAGATTTCGTCTAAAATTGATAACCAGGATTCTTTGTCTGATCCACTTAGCTGACCTTCTTTGTCAAGGTTGGCTGACTTAGTACTAGTTAATTCCGGTTCAATCAAATGACCTTCTTTGTCAAGACAATCATCTTCAAGACGATTTCTGTCACATGCTGCAGATGTTTCGTTAGTATGAAGGAAAGGAACAAGAAAATAGTCGCAAAGTACGAACGTGGTGAAATAAATTGTCGGTTGGTGCACATTGTACGACAGTTCGAGTAAAGCACAAGATATTTGTGAACAGAGAAATATCTAGGAAAGAATACAAGAACAAGAAGTCGTTATCTCTGTACTTTCGAAATATACAAGAAATTATCGTTGAAGAAATTATCTGCAAGCCATATGCAGATCTTGGAGAAAATTACGAAAATTAAAAAAAAATTCAAGCAGATCCTGAAGACAACCTGTAGCAGCCGCTGTATCTTGTTTGTACAATTTTTAAACGGTACACCTTGTCGGACAATACCACAAACACGGAAGGACGTAAATATCTTTTGCAATAGCACACAATAACTGGCCATGGCACTACCCTCACAGCTCACTCACTCAATAACAAAGTAAGTTCAACCATTTATTATTTTCAACAGTGGTTATCATAAAATAATTCCAAACGTTGCTCACCTTTCAGTAAATACCTTAATACTGACTATACGAAAAGTATATTACAGAATATAGATCTAGCATGTAGGAATAAAACTTTTGGAATATATATAAGATAAGTGTTAGAGGATTCTAACGGTCTACCTCAGGAAGAGGGGGAAATAATGGACACAATATTTGACACATTCAATATGCAAAGGCCCCAAGCAATTTCAGAACCGCGGAAATCAAGCAGAAAAGGAAGATTTACAGAGCCTTTGATGATTAATTCGAAGAGAAAAATATTAAAGACCCTTGCGAGGTAAAAGCTTAGGAGGTGGGTGTTATGGGTCCTTACCAATAACTACAGAATGAACACTTTCTAACACTATGTATACTCCGCCTCTCAAGAAAGAGAGAGAGAGAGAGAGAGAGAGAGAGACGAATCGAGTCGAGCCGATAGTAGTTCACTCCAAACCAGACTGACAGTCATACTAACACCTTCCACATCTTGTATTATTATTCCGTGTAATATATCTTCGTTATTTCTACTCTTGTGTTCGTGTTGTACTTCCGTAGTCCTAACCTGTACCATAACAATAAGAAAAAGTGTTTTTTGAGAGGATGGTAAAAAAAGGAAAGATACGGCAAAGATGGACAGAATACACAACATAGGTCTTCCATGAAAACAGAGCAGCGAAGTATATAATATATGGACCTATTTGTTGAGAGTCCCGTACTATTAAACTCTGAGCGAATGTCAGGACCGGCCAAAATGCATAGTAGCAAAATACCAAATCCAGAGTGTGTTGTTATAGAGATACTGTTAGCATTAGATGAATTGGATGAGTTGCCAAAATGATAAATGTAATATATAACAGCGGTGAAATACAGAAACTATCAATCAAATATAGTATATCTATCGTCATAATGATACCAAAGCATCCAGTTTCAAATGAGTGCAAACTCCAACCAACTTAGCTAAACACACCTTATTCTTATTAATCGAACCTGTAACAAAATGAAGCCACAGATAATGCATGAGATTTGTTTAAGTTATGTTAAATTTCCCGTATATAAAAACACTGAAAATGGTAAAACGCAGCGTATAATTTGCTATTTACTTTTGGAAAATAAATATTTGAGGATTTAGCAGCTTACACTACTAGAAAGTTCATGTCGTCGACTTTATGATTTCACTTTTCTTTCTGTTACAAGCAATTATAACATTTTGATGATATTATTAAATATTTTTTATTATTATTAATTTAGATTTTCAATAGCTTAGCACTATTTTTACCGATTCACGCCAGAAACAAATCGTACTTATCATAACAGTACAAAAAGAACTATACATAAGATTCATAGATTACACAAAAACATTTAGTAATGTGAGACATTATGACCTGAGAGAAAAAAACTGATTTAGTTACAAAAGATTAAACATAACGGACCCGACAGAAATTGAAACCCGACACCCCGATTTCCATTTCCCAGCCGTTATGTATTACACCAGCAGCGCATTCAAACTTACAGAACGTAGTATTCACAGGCGGTCACCCATTTAGGAACTAGCCAGTCTCGGAGTTCCTTAACTTCGATAATCTGACGAGGACCGGGGTTTCAGTGAGATATTGCATTAAGCCAAGAATTACACCGTTGTGAAAATTAATAAAAAAAACCGCTTTAATTTCCTTTCATTCACCAGGCGCATTGACAGGGTGTAATTGATTTCTACTTTTTCCTGAAATTAGGCCAATTGCAGCTGTGTGCAGTAATATGAATTTATTTTCGGGTTGTATGATAAAATTTGTTTGGCCTTGAAAAATACTGTCATCCGTAATTGAATCAGATTTTTATCAAGCCCAGACACTATTGTCTCAACTGTCTATTAGTTGTCCTACGATCATTATCTGCGATGGAAGTTACTGCAAAAATTGTAACGCTGCAGGAACGTACTGGCAGTGAACCATTCAAAGTACTATAAACTGGCCTGGAAACTCCTGATTTAAATCCAGTCGAGAATCTGTGGTCAATCTGCAATGAATAATTTCGTGGAATGGACATACAAATTACTAATACGTGCACTGGGTCACAAAAAAGGAAATAATAACGGAATTATTCGTTTTGTTTACATTAATTTGCACAAGGTTGTAAAAAGAAAATGAAGTAAACTATGTATTTTGTTTCCATACAAATATATCAGAGCAAGTACAAATCGGGACGGTAAGGGACCAAAAGTTAATTAGAACCATATAAAAATTAAAAATTAAACAGTTCATGATATAATGGTTGATGCCCT
Source organism: Acanthosepion esculentum (assembly GCA_964036315.1). Classification (NCBI taxonomy): domain Eukaryota; kingdom Metazoa; phylum Mollusca; class Cephalopoda; order Sepiida; family Sepiidae; genus Acanthosepion; species Acanthosepion esculentum. The sequence continues at coordinate 27,657,618 of OZ038482.1, forward strand.
AAAATAACATATGACATCAACGAAAATATTTTAAAGTATGTTGATGAAATAGTTAATTGCTTTGATTGATTGCATCTGAACGTTTAAGGCTAGGAATTACTATACACAATATTGGTTGAGTGATTGTTTTTAGCGGCTTATTAACCTCTATAATTTATGTTGAAATCTAAATATTTTGAACGCATTCCTATGCGTTTATCTACAGATAAAATGTATTGTTCGTAACTTTCCTATAAATAGCTATTGGTAGTAATTTCACTACAAATATATATTCTTGGTAATTTTTTTTATATAGAATGTATTTTTGGGATTTTCACTATAAAAATGTATTTTTAGACATTCATAGTGTTTTGTTTTCTGGGGGCCAGCATTTTCCCATAGCTGAGACACTAACAGTTAATATCACACATGGTGAGGGTGGACCTGAGTACAATAGAAATTAAGACGCTAATCAAAAACTTCCAATCTCCCGACGGAAGAGCTTTCTGCCGGATGTAGTTTATCGTCATTCCAAGGACTACAGCATCTACAAGCACACGCTGAAAGAAAAGTGCACTGAAAATGATTTCAGATGTTGCGTCGACCAGATCTCTTCAATTTAGTTCGTTGTGTAACACACTACTTTTCATTGAGAGAATTCGCAGGCAGTAAAATGGTATCAAAGAAATAATCATATATATATATATATATATATATATATATATATATATATATATATATATATATATACACACACAAACACAAACTCATATATATATATATATATATATATATATATATATATATATGTATGTACTTATGTACATTGATAATGGACTCCACTAACGAGAATGAGAACTAATTTGGCGATCTTCAACCGAAGAAGAAATAAGAAATTGGTATTTAGTTGTGTTTTATTTGGTAATGAAACTCCTGTGTTGCCAAACAACAGCGGAAACAGAATCGATTTATTTCTGAGATGTGCATCGTTAAAAACTTAATTATATTTTCAGTACATTCTTATCAAAACAAGTGAACGAATTACTTACAACTTTTATACGTTCATATATAATGACGCTCACTCACACATTGAATGTACGCACACGCACACACACACACACACACACACACACACACACACACACACACACACACACACACACACATATATATATATATATATATATATATACATATATATATATATATATATATATACGGGGTTCGACGGGTAAATTGTCGTCATTTGATATTTTTACTTTTGTGCTTACGCGTTCTTTATTTTTGATTTTGGCGACTGCGCGTT